>CM055663.1:0-1200000 GCA_029378335.1 Agrilus mali | reverse complement strand
AATTCAATTTTTTGTTTGTAAGTGAACTGCAAAAAATATTCAGAATTGAAAACGGAACAGTCCAGTGAACGAGGAACAAACCGCCACAGATTGTTATTAGACCCGGGCATGCAAAAATCACGACTGTCACACCTTTGTATGAAACATAAGAGCGCAAAAACGCCTGGCGAAACAAAAGAAAAAGAGTGCGTTCGTTCGTTGGCCTCAGTAGTAGGTACTTTACTTGTAGTGGTGCATTTGTTTTATTATATTATTAATTGTAAACAAAAGATAAAAGCACACCACACCATACGATACGATGGATTATTAAAGGAACAAATGAATTTCAGAAGAGTTTACTTTACCTCCTGCATTGTTTGCAATGAAAAGAAAAATAAAATGAAAATTATATAAAATAAATAGATACCTAGTATGTAGATAATTATTGTTAAGTACGATGCACATCATCGTCCTTCATACATATATACCCACTTATTAGTTTACTTATTTGTGGTTACTATCGGAAATGTAAACAATATACCTAACCTACCTCACTCAAACACGATAGGTACTTCTGTTCTGTAGGTCAACAATCGTATGTAGGCATGTATGGTGTACGTACATACATACATTAGTAATTGCTAATTATTATTTACGTTTACCTACATAGGTATATTTACAAATAACCATACAAATGTATAGTTACAAAAGTCATCGTATTTACAAATTGACTACTACTACTGGTTGTTTCTGATGGTTTTTATTAATTCAAACTTTTCCTGTTATTGAAACACAAACAATAATAAATAATTAGTGGCGTTTTTACAGTATAGTACCTACCTATATGTAGTTAGTGAAAGGCAATATTATACATAATTTACAAGTTTCGACAGATCTTGCCACTCATTCGTTCACTGATTGTATGTACACAATTTAATTACCTACTGCTGCTGCTGCTTTAAATGTCAAGACAATTTCATAAAATTAACTGTTATAATATTATAAAGTTTGCCTCTACCCGACGACGAAGTACGCCGCCACCGCCACGTCGGTCTGTCGTTGTTGTTGCAACATTGTTGCATTGAAATTTATAGACCTTGGTCTTGATATCTAATTGGCACTCGCAATAATAAGCTATGTTCAAAGTTTATTAACCGATTCGCCACCACAAACACATTTGAATAATGAATGATAAAGTAACAACGTACGTACGTAGGTATACCATAGTGGTATAATATAAAAACAACTGAAGGTACTGTACTTTAAACAAGTGAATAAATATAATACCTATGTATCTATCTATATATAAAAAAAAAAACAACGACTGCCGATACATACAATTTCTGTTAAAATAGTCGCAATTGTTTTGAAAGTAGGATAGTCCCAAAAAGTAGGTACAAAAATTTCAGAGTAAAAGAGGGAGTAAGCAGTAAAAACCGCAAAACCCCACCAAAAAACAAACGTATGTCAATGCCACTAATCAAAAGAATAAATAAATAAAAAAACTACCGCGAGTAAATAACAAATGAATAAAAACCAATTGTTCTAGTCTAACAAAAACAAAAGTAGAACTCTTCTTTCTCTTGTTAAGAATGAGGGAGAAACGAGTTATCAATGGCGAGTAGTAACATAAGATATTATGATGCGTCTGTTTTGTGTTGTGGTAGGACGACACTAACAATAATAACTTATCCGTTTAATTGAGCATTTTTATCGCTGCAGATGTAGCAGCCACCATCCCGTCCCCATCTATCCCGGTTGGGTCGCGACTCGACACTCCTACGCGTTCCCGGCGACTTCTTACTTAGTTACACATTTATATTTAGAACTGCACATTATGCAATTGCGTGCGTGCGTGCGTGCGTGTTGCTAACAATGAACCCATACAATCGCATACCACATCATACAGGCAGCAGTCTATATCTACATATATTTATATATACAGACAGGGGCACATAAAAACGTACTCATAACAAGTCTGAATATACTTGGGTAGGTAGGTATGTACGTAACGCAAAAACAAAATTTTTACCTACTTAGGAAATATTATGTACAAACAAAGAAACAGAGATTTGTCTTTTGTTTTGTTCAATTTATTAAAGCAAAACAAAAAAGAAACAGTAGGAACAGTAGTTTTAACTACAGAGATTCGTCTTTTGTTCGGTTAATTAATTTAAAACATAATAAATTTCTGAAGGGTAATATAATTGTAATCAGTAGGTACACATAAATATGGTGTTATGTTGTCTGTCGTTGTCTTCCGGGGGTTATTATTATTATATGCACCCAACTGCAACAATACAACGAACGAATGTATTAATGCAACAAGCGCTAGGTCAGTAAATTTCAATGGGAGTGACCGACAGACAGGGTGATAAATAAAATAAAATTTGCATAGCTTCGTACTAATACTGCTACGTTGAACCTGAAAAGGTTCTTATCAATTTTATCAGTGGTTGTGGTCGTTAATGGGCGAACAACCATCAGGAAGCAACAACACAAAAAGCAGCCCTTCACTTATGCTAATTAATTAATTAACGAATGAATGAATTACATATCTAATAATTAAAAAATACCTCCCAAACAAACAGAACTTCCTGGCTGAAGACAGTAAAAACAAATAGGTGTCGATGCTTCAATTGTTTTGAGAATCAAAGAGGAGGCAGTTGTTAAAACAATTGTAAAATCAGTAAACATAGGGGTACTTGAAACAATTCTAAAACAAAGAACAACTAAATTTACTGTCCTGTCGTTATTTTTAATTAATTAATTATGTAATTAAGGAAATAAATAACCTAAATAAAGTAAAACGTATAATATAAGTAAGTTTTCTGTGGTGCCTTTTACGAATATAATTTTCTTTATCTATTGCATCCCTTCCTATAAAGACCACAATGTGCATTTGTCATTAATCATTTGCACCCAAGCAATAATTACAGTCCAGGTGCCCAATTTTGGTACAACTTTACTGCTTGCTTGCTTGCCTTTCTTCCGTCTTTAGAGCTTTTGTACCTAGGTACCTACATGTCTATAATACTACCATAGCGATAGATAGATACAAAACAAGCGACGATATATGTACTCTTTCCATTTTAAACAAACGAAGAATAAGTACCTAATAATACTTAAACAAATTGTTTTACCGACAAGACAAAAACAAACCAAACAGTTGAATACCATCACATTCTTCTGTTCTAAATATTGAACCGTGATATAGGTATATAATTATGTACTACAAGAGATTGTTATTGTGGGTGGTGGCGATGGCGTCTGGTGAAATACTAATAATAATAATAATGATGGTATGGTAGGTACACTTGAAACGGCCAAAAATAAACCAGGACAACGATAATATATATATATTTTTTTTAAGAGCATACAGATAGCAAGATGATGAGGGAGAGACCAAATGGAACCTCTAAATTAAGGGCGGAAACACGTTCACCACTTTATAATCCTGCAGGTATTAGGTATATCTTAACTGTCAGCCCTTTAGAGACCGTCCGTAGAAGGCGAAAAGTTTTCCCATTAAGGATTTCCAGCAGTTCCAGAAATAATAAATGAACGAACGAACGAACGAATGAATGAATGCAACCGGCCGACCAACTGGCTTTTTTGAATTATTCTTTTAATTTACCTTAGTAGTACCTACCCCTGCAGAAAGTTTTCAGCCAGGAGAACTTAAGCATATAAATACGTAATATTGTATTACATAGGTACGTATGTACATTAATTATTACATTTTCTTTAGATATGAAAATTAAATTCAATTGTTTCAATTTCCTTTAAGGCAAAAATTAATTAATGAAATGATTTATTTGATTCTACCCCTTCTTCTTAGCAATTCAAGAATTAATATCGAGTTTGGATTGTTTCCCTAAATAAAGGGAGTTATTTGGTTTTCGCTTTTGTTTTATCTTCACATGCCATTAAGTCCAACGATTGCCTTTTGTTAACAATCATTTTGTTTAATATTTCGTACAAATTTGCATTTAAAGGGAGATAGATGAAAGCGAATGTTTAAACACCCCTTACCCTTACTTAATACACGATTTATACTCGATTCTCGTAACTCTACGATAAATATATATATATGTAGATAGGCAAATGGGCACCGCACAACTTATCCATTGGGGAAAAATTTATTCGTATTGAATTACCTTAGGTATTAGGTACCTACTCGTTTTTACCAATGGCAATGTGAAAATTCCACCCCCGAAACGACGACGATGCCGACGTCTTCTCAAGCGAATAAATTACAGGGCGCGCACCAATCCAACATAAAAGAGACTATGCTCCCCCCAAAAACGTACGTAATTGTTACAGTTAAGTTATTTTGGGTGAATGGCGTAATTAAATTAATTTAAAATTCCTGTCGTGAATAACCTGGCAATTTTACGAGTTGAATAACGAATAGGTGGCACGTCGGGGCCTTAGGGGTAGTTACCTACAGAGATAAAAGTAATTTGCGAAACTCCTGACTCGAATTGTTCACCAAACCGATGGCAAATTTATTCCAAATAATAGGAATAGGGGGTTAAAAACAATAAAAATAATACTAAATACATAAAATACTATGTATGAACTTTCCACCCCCTAAAAAAATCTGATTGACTGCTATGAAACAAAAAAGTACACACGTAACTACTACATGCCTAATACCTAGTAAATATGTAAGTAAATACGACCTACGACGGTGGTCGTTAATTTAATTAATTAGCAAAGTGCACGTGTAAAATTAGCAGAGAGAGACTCGATTAAGTTTTGTTTTAGGTGCACGGCGCGCGGTGGCGTCCCATTTACGGCGCGAAACGTTTAAAAAATCTAATTCCGATCGAATGAGAGAATATGTAGTTAAGGAGGTAATGGTAATGCCCTTAAGCGGAAACAGTACAAATTAATCGCCTAATTATCGGAATTCAATGAATAAATGAAAATGTCAACCAGGCCATTACGTAAACTAAACTAGTGCAGGTGTACCTAATACTACGTTACGTTACGTTACGTTACGTTGGTAGGTACATAAATAAACTTGGGTGTTTATTTGTAACGAGACATAAAGTTTATTTTTAAATCCCGAAAAGAGGAACCAAATAGGTCACATCCACAATTGTTTTTTTTTTTTGTTGGGAACATTTTTTGGGCACCCTGGACAAAATTTATTACAATAGAGGGGCAGAGCAAAGGGCGTCGAAGTTTTCTCCAAAATCTATTGTTTTTTTTTAAGTAGGTACCTACATATATATTGAAAAACGAAAAATATAAATAGGTACATATGTAGGTAGGTACATTGGCGACAGGAAACGGAAGAAGAGGACGAGCGACTGGCTGAATGGTTAGTTGTAGTACGTTGTGGACCCTTTTCTCATGCGACAGGGTGTCTATCTATCTATCTATGGAGTTTGTGACCCATGAAAGAAATATACAATTTACTCCCAGGGGTTTCTAAACGCTGTTGTGTGGCCTTTAAAAACTATTATTCGCAAAAATACATTCATTTTATTTGTAACGTACTGTAAGGAAAAAAAAAAATACAACCCCCCTTTGCTTTCTATATTATCTATATATTTATTATGTGTTATGTAAAATTTTAAATTTATTATCGACGAATGCTTCAAAAGTGAGTGAGTGAGAGGCATTTCGAAAATCAATAATACATATCATATTACCATATTTATTCTTGGGTAGGTACATAAATAAATTAATTTTTTTAGTGTGCGTGTCTATAAATAAAAGTCTACTGAAGTGTTGAAAAGGTTCTTTGTCGGTACATAAGTGATTGATTAATCAATCGGGTCGAAAAGATATTGATCAGAAAAATTATTGAATTAGTTTTTTAACAAGACAAATAAATACACACATACTGTAGGTATAGTAAATTGTTATAAAAATGAAATTTAATCAACCCAATAATGATGTAATAAATTAATAGCCCATTAAAAAATATGAACTCTTATCGAAAACTGATCAACAACTTTCCCTCAATTACTTATCTACTTGAATTACATAACAAATAACGAGTATGATCACAAAAACAATTAAGCATTTTGTTTTATTTAACAATTGAATACGTAGGTATATACAGTACCTACGTACTTATATTATATGCCAATTGTTTAGGTGTGTCGTTGTTTTTTTTAAACTTTCTTCTGTTATTCCTCATTTTTTTTTTGTTTTTGTTGTTACGTTGTAGTCTTTTAATATGTTCTTATGTTCTCCTGTGTGCTACAAAAATCTACTAATATATTAGTATTGAAATTTATTTGTAACGTCTGCTGCAAACAAGGTTAAAACAACACTAAATAATGAAATTCCTTTTTCTAAAATTGTTATTATACTTGAAACTAATATATTATGTATGTATCTAGTTTTGACGTATGCACGTAGGGTCGTCAACATAAAACTAGTAAATAGTAGTAGCTCGAAGACGTTTACTATTTTTCGAATAATTTACGATGAGCACGAGTGCCAAAGACCAGTTCTGTTTGTGCCAATTTGATCACAATCTTTTGAGAGCAACCTGCAGTTAAATTGGCCATAATAACGAACGGACAAGATTCTTGTAATTATCCTTAAAACACATAAATGACCACTACCTACTTACGTTTAATATATTAAGTAAATTATAAATTTAAAACAATTTACTTACTCTTTTGATCGATTAGTATAAACAAAAAACAGGGCGAAGAAAAAAAAATTTTACAAGAGATTTGTCTTTTGTCAATAAACTAAAACAAAAGTGCAGCAGAAACAAACGGTTTTATCTTTTGTTAAATTAATTTATAACAAAAAGGTACCTAATAAATATCGAGATCTTCCTCACCTTCCCCTATTACGTATTACATATATTTTGGTACTAAATGTGATCGTAAAATTATATAATAGTAAAGTAAAATTAAAGGTGTGAAGTTGAGTCGAGTAAATAAACAAATATAGGTATATATATGTATTATTTCTATTTACATTGCATGAAACAGTTCTTTGTTATGCAGCAGACGGACAGATATAAATAAAAGTAAAGATGATGTCGATGGCGCAGTTTTGTGTCGATTGATGTAAAAAATACTACATCCAGGTGTCGAGGTATTTGTACAAACAATATTTACCTATAGTTGATTTTCTACTAAAATTCTGTTTGACATTAAATACTTGGCAAATAAATAAAGTACATTATATAACAAAGGTTTCTTTCTTTTGTTTTTTGAAAAACAATTAAGTTTGTCACACTTCACTTAATTGTTAAAACAAAATCGTACCTATGTATGTAGGTATGTAATTTTTATTAGAAACAAAAAACTGATTGTAATACGTACCTATGTAGCTACAAATTAAAGTTTGTTGTAATTGGTGTAGGTGTATTTAAAATGGCAAAAACTACTATATATACAGGGTTTTTCAAGTTGATGGGCTATTAGAAGTATATGAATTAGTAGAAGGAATTCAATTCTGAAACTTGGGCTCATTTGGTTATTGTTTATGCCGCTTCTTTTAAAAATATTTTCAAGTTCGATTTACATCCGGTTATACCGGAAGTCGATACCAACTTTGTTATTTTAAATGGAATGGTATATTTTTTACGCTGAATTCGAATAAAACGTGTAATTCTAAGGTAAGTTTGATAACCAACTTGTACACTTATGACGATCGGTTTCTGAGTTAATTTAATTTATAGAAAAAAAAAATCGCTACTGCAACCCAAATTATAAAAAATCATAACTTCCACAAAATACGACTTACGAGTGTTGAAATTTTTACTAGTAATAGCTGAATATTAGTGCTAACGCCTTGACAAAATTGAATTAAATAATTTATACAGGGCGTTCAAAATAAAATTCTAAAATTGAAAAATTTCAAACACGAATTACTTCGTTTTTTCAAATGGCACCTACTATTTTTTATTTTTTCAATCGATTCCTTTTTTTATCCTCTTTCGATTCATATGAATATTTCCTATTTTATTTGAAAATTTTGGAATAATTTTGAATTATTACTAAAAATAGGAAGTATCCATATAGATCGAAAGAGGATAAAAAAAGGAATCGATTGAAAAAATAAAAAATAGTAGGTGCCGTTTGAAAAAACGAAGTAATTCGTGTTTGAAGTTTTTCAATTTTAGAATTTTATTTTGAACGCCCTGTATAAATTATTTAATTCAATTTTGTCAAGGCGTTAGCACTAATATTCATCTATTACTAGTAAAAATTTCAACATTCTAAGTCGTATTTTGTGGAAGTTATGATTTTTTATAATTTGGGTTGCGGTAGCGATTTTTTTTCTATAAATTAAATTAACTCAGAAACCGATCGTCATAGGTGTACAAGTTGGTTATCAAACTTACCTTAGAATTACACGTTTTATTCGAATTCAGCGTAAAAAATATACCATTCCAATTAAAATAACAAAGTTGGTATCGACTTCCGGTATAACCGGATGTAAATCGAACTTGAAAATATTTTTAAAAGAAGCGGCATAAACAATAACCAAATGAGCCCAAGTTTCAGAATTGAATTCCTTCTACTAATTAATATACTTCTAATAGCCCATCAACTTGAAAAACCCTGTATATAACGGGTATAATACACCAATAAATAAATAGATAATATTTACGACGGTTATGAAAATGGTCTTTCTTTTTTTATTATGTACTTACAGACGACTTACGTGTTTTGGCTGATTGAATTCGATAGAATTAGAGGTACCTACACGTGCCCACTTTTTTTGGCAAGCGTTGTTCTATTTTTAAACGAAAAAAACATGTTTTCGTGAATAACATAATGACCAAGTAACCCAACGAACGAAGAAGCAACGCTCTCGACGTAAATAAAACGGTTCAAAATTTCTTATTAAACAATACCTGCCTAGGTATCTACTTATGGTATATAAATACATAAGTACCTACCACTTTTTTTAGCACACACCCAAATTAATTGTTATATAATTATGTAATTCTCAAGGACAATAATACAATTATTGTGACGCCACATAGATAGATACTAACTAATAAACAAAATCGAATCTAGAATAAAAATTGTTTACTGTAACGTAATAAATAATACATAGATATAGGTACGTAATTGGACCTTCCCTCTTAGAAGACAACATTAAAATAGTAGGAAGGGTTGTTATGTCATAAGGACCTATGTATGTATGTACTGCATGTTTTTCCATCTACAGGAACTTTAAACTCCATTTTAGGGGCACATTAATAAAACCATATATTATTAACCTATCGGCGGCCGATCGGTGTCAATTTATTGGCCGATAAAATCTTTAAAATAAGGAATATATCTATAGATATATTCCATCCATTCCATTATTTTCGCATTTATTTATTATCAAAATTTGAGGAGCATACATATACCTACATATGTACAAATATTGCAATAAAGGACCCTCGAGGCTCATTATCATTATGTATAACTAGAACTACTTATTAGTTACTTTGCGCCCGCGTATATACTTCACACGCATGCTATTAGGTACTTACATTATATTATGTATAAATAAATATCTATCGTGTAGTTGTATTGTAGACTTATCTAAGTAAGAGTCATTGTACTTTCGTGTATTTACTATTTATACATATACCTACACATATTGCCTTATCCGTTTCCATTATCACCATTTACGCATACACAAAAAAAGCGTTGCGTAATTACAACAACAACTGCTTTTATTGCTGCTGCTGCTACTACTACTAGTATAGTGTTTATGTAACAAAACAATGCGTAAAATTCAATTGTTTTTTGTTTTGGACGACTTCATTAAACAAATGCACAGATAGATGATCTTCGTCTTTTACTTGGAAGCTTCTTTCTTTGGACTTCATTTGTTGACTAAGGAATATATGGTGTAATTGAAAACAGGCTTTTTATTTCAATGAAATAGGACTCTTGATTATTCCAACTAATGAGAATTAGTATAGACTGTGGTGGTGTTGACTTTTGACCCAACAAGGACCTAAATTAATCATAAATTTAATCTTCATCTAAGTTACATCAAACTTAGAAAATCGTTCACAATTACCCCACCTGACCCTACCTAAACAAATGGGGACAAATTCCTGTGTTGTTTTTCAACTGTTTGGCGGTCTCTTCGGATGTTTTATATTTCTTTTTTACAAAGTAGTTAGTAGGCAATATGCAGTATGCCACCTACCTACCTATTTTCAGTGCTGTTGTGCATTTGTCCGCAAATTACTTATTAGTTATTCCCACCAGAACGGATAATATTAAACCGTGGCAGTCATAACAATAATTACATATACATGCATTTCTAAAGCTAAAGCTATTTTCGAAAAGTGAAGGCCGGACAGGAATTATTACATACATACCTACTAAAACTACCTATATATACATATAATATACAACGCGTAAATATGTGTTAGGTTATTACATTAGATATGTTATGTACCTACCTATATAACGTGCCTCGAAAAATTAAAAAGTCAAACTCAACCTTGTATTTACCTATTACATAAGTACATACCTATATATAAATACGGTACACAAAAATTTATGTATGTACAACAATTCATCATCGCATCGCATCGCATCGCATCGCAATGAGTAAAACAATCGAGTAATTACATTACAATGGGAGAAACAATTGATTATTGTAATTCTTATTACGTATCTGTCTGTATGTAATACGATCTATAAATAGCCCGCCCGTTTGTAAATAGCAATAAAAAGTGACGTCACTTTAACTGATAACACACCGAATAAATACATAGTACATTATAGGATAATTTTATATACTTAGTACATAAATATATAACTTTTGTGACTGACTGTAAATTTAATTATCTATTAAATGTGCGTAGTGAATGATTAATTGATTAGCAGTTTGCGAAGGACGACTACGTGCAGTTCAGTGCAGATAACGGCAAGGTTCGATGTCCTTTTGAATAATAAAACAAAAAATAAAATAAAAGAAAAACAATTGAGGAGTAGTAGTAAGTACCTACATAATTCAAACAAATGGGACGCTTTACAATTGTTTAAACAAATGGCTTTGCAATTAAATTCTTTTTAAACTGTTTTTACTCCAATTCTTGACGTGATTTTTATGACTGTAATATGTGGTACAAAATCTACACACTCACACACAAAAAAGTGATCTTGGTTGTTTACCGCTTTGACCATTTTTTTTTAAAGATCTCATTGCGTATAATCGTTACAGGGTCATAAATATATCATCGCGAGCCACTTACTTAGGTAACTAAACTTTTATTTAATAATATACGTAAGAAGAGGAGAGACGACGACGAGTTAGTTGGGTTGGTCACGTCCGCAATTAGCCGCAGCATTACTGCTACTTATAAGTACAAGTTGAATAGACACGTGCCGTTAGGTTGGTTAGACTGCGTGCGGATTTCTTCCTTAATTATCTCCGCTTTATTGACGATATGCTTCTCGTTCTCGCATAAACCCGACTCAAAGAGAAAGATTAAATACACATACACACACATAAGGTTATTTATTAAAATACATAACGTATTATAAGCGAGCAATACTGTTTTGTTTTAATAAGCAAGCTACCAACACCGGTTTAGTTATGAAGTGAAAGTAATCGCTGAAGAAGAATCTTCTTCGTTCGCAAAGAAGACGACGATGAGATTAAGATGATGGCGATGGTACCTTCTCGACTCGACTACTTACTATTTACTTACTTAATAACGCTCTGTGATATTTCTGTACATAAATTTGCACCCCACCACCACCAGACTCTTAATTAATAACGTAAAGTATTTTCCTAGAGATAATTTTGTACTGAGAAACTCAATATCGGTCCACCATCAACAACACGTCAAAGACGTTATTAAATTTACGGATTAACAAAAGACTATCTACTAATAACATTGCTACCTACATCAGTGTTATTAGGTATAGATTTTTATTGGTTGTCTATTTTGAAAGATACCTATGTACTAAAAAGTTCACCCGCTCCGTACAAGAAATATTGGACCACAACGATCCAATAAATTCACGATATCATTCAAAAGTACGTAGTCAAATAAGGGATGATAACACAGACACAATTTCTGACCCACAACGTAAAAAACTGTGTAATATATTAAGGGACACTTTGTTTGGGTTGAGTGTCCAATTTTAACTTAACAATGCAAGAAATACTTAAATGCAGATGTGAACAATTACTAAAGAACAAGACGACCAAAAAAAATTAAGATAGTGGTGGTTGTTGGGCTGATCAAAACGATAAACCATCCATCCATCCACCCACCCACCAACTCAATTCACCCAATGGTACAAGTACCTACCAAATAAATGTAACGCAATGAAATGCAATAGAATCGTTATTATTCATACACACAATAAGAACAAAGACTCGTTTTATCATCCACCCCCTAACAACTGAGAATCGGCCGCGACCGATCGACTGTCTGTGTGTGTGTGTTGTTTGTGAGAACGAAAACAAATTACAAATAATAAAATTTATTCAATGCACCGAACAACAACAATCATAACAATCGCCTGCCTGTATGTATGTTATGTTTTGTTATTTTATGCATTCACGTACCCACGGTATGTAAGTGTAACATCATGTCTTTGATGCATTTCGAATTCATTTATTATTTATGTACCTATTATGGAGGTGAGGTGACAAAGGAGAAATGGTTTAACAATATGGATATGATAAGTAGAACACCATAACATTACCTCCCCCCTCCCCCTAAGCCTTAAAAATTTGTATGTGTATAATTTTGAGAACTTAAAAGTCTATATCTTATGTAGGTAAAACAAATGCTAGTAACGTAATTAAGAGTACAGAAGCAGGGCGAAAGTATGAATAAATTTTCTAAAAACTTTATTTACCTAGGTACTCGCCCAAATAAATATCCATTCAAGACTTACGGACGTATCAAATTCAATTTGTTTTACAACATTCCATTGTCACGATTTCATATCGTTTTTAATATCTACGGTCTTTCTAAGCGTCAATTCTTTTATCTAATCAAAACAATAGCAATCCATAAAACAAATGTTTCTATGGATGTGACATTCGTTTCAATTCAATTCAATCAAACTGGTATTTCCTGTTGGGTTGTTACAATTCTGATTCAAAACAGGAAACCTACCTATCAGAATACCAGGAACGATAAAATAATTCTTAATAAATTAAACAATTTTTCTTTTCACTTAGGTATTAAGTTATGTATGTATATGTATTACTTTCCTATTATCTATGTAGAAACATGGATAAAAACGTGACCGTGTCGTGTCATAAAACACCTTGCTATTCTCGTTCTTATTTCCCGTCCCCGTCAGTTTCCCAAGAACACCAAGATTGCAAATTCCCGAGCAATTCTAGACGTGCCGATTGGTCCTTTTCTACAACAACGGGCGATAACAACGACACAAGACACACCGTCACCACTTGTTACTTAATAACATTGAAATAACAATTGCACCACGGAAACAAAAGTCTTATTGATCCGGAGGATCGTGTTTCAACTGTTATTATTTATTAACAAAAAGCAACCGGTAGGTTACAAAGCCTTCTTTTTTCCTTGGAACTCTGATAATACATTAAAGAGGACCTCAGTCAGAAGCCTTCTTCAGGAGTAGATACCTAAGTTTATTTTGAGAATTGAGACGAACTAAAATTCTAAACAGTCGTAGATGCGTGTTACCAATCTTACTGTAGGTAGAACAATTTTATTTTATAGATAGTTTCTAATAACCGATAAGACGTAGGTTAGGGTAAGGGGTGTGAAAAACACACGTCATTATCTCTGTATATTGTACGAAGCAGGCCACAATTGTACAGAGAGCCAGGCAAGGCTTCTATTTTTATTGCAATAATTGCGCTTTAAAACGAGTAAAGTGCATTAAATGTGCAACGGTATGCCAGTAAGCAGCAAGCCAGTCTAGTCTGCCTGCACCACAACATTATTTTAGTGCACCGTGGTTAGTTACGAACGTATACAATACACAATAATTATTATTAAGTTTGTAGAACTCGTCGTCGTCAAGGCTGTCGCGGGCGCTGGCAGCAACAACCAAACTACGTTATTTAGCGCACAAAAAAAAAACAAAAACATCAGGAAAACAATAGCGCATCCCAAACAGAAGAAAAACATCACTACGATCTACTTTTGCATTTGTTTTCTGAGATATATAACACAAGATTATTGAAGAAATTAATACTGAGAGGGAGGAAACTTGCAATGGAATTGAAAACTTTACTTTTGGGCCATCCCCTGAAATAATCTCAGGTGGTTCTGTTCATCCATAAAAAAGTCGACTTTATTTGAAAACCATTATGTACCACGATGTGGAGCTTTGAGGCCATGTTTTTTACACTATATAGGCAACAGAACGTATTCAATTTTTTGTAAACCACCCTCTAACTCTGTGTCAACCACTTTACCATAAATAATTAACACCCCAAAAAGTACCTTCCCACATAAGCAATAAATTAAAGTTTGTCTTATAAGATGTGATGTGTGTTATTTGTAACCCTGACTGACCGATTTTAAAGCAATAAAAGTACCTACACATAATTATAATTATTCTAATGATTTATTTGTTTGTGCAAACACTATTTCTAAAACTTGTTGTTATTATTATAATCGCACTTTATAATAAGTACAGATATGTAGATATTTATGTACGACCGAGCGCGAGCAACCTTCGAATGCAAAATATATAATAACATTGCAAGACGTAAACAAAGCCGTAAAAAAGAGCGTAAAACAATTGCTAGTGTTGCTTTTCAAAAACAAATGAATTTAAAGACTTTCGAACGGCAAACGATAATAACATTATTCGCCATGGAAAATTGATTTTCTCCATTAAATTTCATCGTCAGTCTGCATTTTTCTTTTAATGGCTTCTGATAACACGTTCCAGTTACTTCAATAATTGTTGTAAAAAACATTTTCAACTTTTTTTACACTATTCTGCTCTGGCCTTATCAGGAACCGATTGTTTCAAGTACGTGTAGGTTTTGCTTTTGTTTTTTTTTACGAGTTTTAGTACGTAACTAAGTAGTAGTAAGTAAGTAACTAACTAAAACAACTGCGCAACGCATTGTTTTGTTGGATTGGTCAGGATTTGCTAATTTCAGACGTGACACGACCTACTTAAAGTTCGATAGATTTTGTGTGTGTGTGTTACACATATCGACACACACTTAACTTACACACTAGTTTGTTTATTCTTTGTCTTTGTCTTGCCGCTAGTAACTCATTCACCGGGCCGCCCTGATTTCTTTTGGCCGGCCAACAAATCCCAATTTTTTCCTTATTCCGTTATTACCTCCATCCATACACTTATACACGAACGCCTTCCAACGAATGTTACCGGAATAGATAAACCAAACCAGCGGCATAACATTTACATGCTAATTAGAAACTACATATGTATATTATGTACATACATACACATTTTATTGTTTATTATGCACAAATAATTTTACAATTCGTGAGGAAATTCATTCTCTGTCAACACAAGCAAGCAAAGTAGTTTTTGGCCTTTACAATTTAAATTAAAAACATAAACGAATCTGGGCACAGCACACACCTTCAATTCTTCTGTGACCGTTTCTTTTGGGTATCAATTGTTTAGTTGAAAGTTCATTTGTCAATTTGTTCGATTGTTTTGCATCAGAAGACAAAGGTACTTATGTATTGTTTGTTTTACGGCATTTGTTTGAACAAAAGTAGACACAAGGGGTCACATTAGGTATAAGAAACAAATGAAATACGACGAGACAAAAAAGCATCTGTTTTATGTTTGACGTTGTGCAAACTGCAACTTGTAAACTACCGATTTTAAAAAGGTATAATAGCAAAGTTGCCCATGCAAATTGAATACTTAACACGTTTCTTACTTTTATATAAGGTCGGTTCGTGCAAGTAAATACACATTGGTGTCGAATACTAATGATATTATTAAATACGTAACGTCAAACGTGGGCGACTTGACTAGATACTGCAAAATCAACCATCTGTCAGCCAGTTAAGTTATATTGTATTTTTAAAAATAACAATAAAAAAATGTACAACATAAATAAATTATTAATCGAATGAGTACAAGTACACTCGGTATATATGTAGGTACTTGCATGAAGTTGTCAATTATAATTTACAGATAACTAAGTACAATAATTATTTATTAATAATAAATTATTATTATTATTTATTAAGGATACGATTTAAATTACACATTTAGTATATTATCTGGATATAGGTACCTATGTACGTATAGTTAGTCGAAGAATTTTACCGTTCATTCTTTACCGATGTCTTTGGGCTATTTGTCTGGTAAATAGCGTCAGCTAAGTCATGAAATTAATTAGCAAACGCGAGAACGCAACATCTACTTTAATACTTACTTAGTTTTATAACCATTTAACGGTCAATAATATATTTATTAATTATTTTACTTTACTAACACGATCAATATTTACATTCACATACGTACGTAGTTATGTAGATGTTAAGTTTTTTCTTTTTAAAAACAAAAAGTAAAAAAAAAACTGAATAAAACAGTTGCACTTTTCATATGTATCTGTAAGAAAAATTGAAGGGCGATATAAACAGGTGCATCTATCTGCTCTTTTATTAATAACAGTCGATAAACGGCATCTCTTCAGTTGTTTAAATAAAATACAAGAAAAAGGAAACATTTGAACACACAATTACGATTAAATAATAATAACTACTGCAAGTTACTGTGGGCTATTATAACCTACGTGTATAAAAATAATTGTAATTACAAAAAATTAAGTAGGTACCTAGGTAGGTATATGGAACCATTTAGTTGTTAAACATCGTTAATTGACGTACATAGGTAATAAAAATAATTACCGGCCGCTTACGTGACTCAGTCAGAAATAAACAACAACTAAAATATCTAACACTTTTGTTTACCACTAATTATTTTTATTATCAATGGAAAAGCTGACTTTTCCGAGATAAAAAACATTGCAAAAATTACTCAAATATTTTTGAATCTCAAAAACTTTTCCTTTTCTATTTTATATTGTTATTAGGTAGGTAGACAGGTATGAAAAATGTGTTAAAAATTCCACTAAAAAATATTAACACTCAAACACACACATGGTGCATACAATAATCGAAAATCAACGTGATTGGGTCGTTAAAAAAAATGATATGTAGTCAAATTTAGAATGTTATAAAACGATAAAAGCCATTATAAAAATGTGTAGATATAACACACACACACACACACACACACTGAAATTATAAACAGTATCTCTTTGTTCAAGATCAAGGGCAGTACAAACGTTATGTAACCGAGTAAATACGTAAAAATAAATACATTTACATACACAAGCACCGACGAGTATCAAAAACATATGCCGCTCGCACGTCGTCACACAATAAATAAAAAATGAATTTTGTATTGCACACCCTTACTTAACATAAGTTATTACAATTAACTATCGTAAATAATTGACGATCACGTGTAAAAAGGTTTCCACGACCACAAACAAAATATAATCTAATAAATATTTTTTGCTTTTGTTTTTTATATACCTATACATAGGTAGGTAATATGTTGTTAAGGGCTTCTTTGGATCAATAATAATATACAGAACAAGTCAACAGTCAAAACAACTAAAAACAAAAATTCTAATTCTCCCAATTTTTCGTGGAGTACTTTACGCCATGGGAAAACCACCTCCTCGGAAAACTGCGTCAGAGGGTAATTTTTCCTTTGCCGGTACAATCGATAGCATAATATTAAAAGCGGCCAGGGAGGAAGGACTGCGGCGGGCGTCGGCGTCGGTCTTCTCGCCACTCTCTGTCAGTCAGTCACTCTACTACTTTTTTCACCTTGACCTTCCGGATTCGCAACGTAATAATTCGGTCTTAACGACAAGCAACAGAGCTTTCGTAATAATACAAGAATAATAAAAGTTCGAACAAGAACAGAAGAACAACAAAAACAACAAAACATGCTGGTATTCAATTAAATTCAATCGTCACTTGTTAATAAATAGTAAACTGTAGCAGTCGTTTGTTCAAAAACAAAACATAAACGAATTCAATTCAACTGTTATTAACAAGAGCTCTTCTTCTGTTTTTATGTAGTTGACATTAAAAAAAAAAGAAGTCATAGGAGCTAATAATTTAGTATTTATCGAAAAAAGGGTGTAATTAGCGATAATAATGGTGTTATTAACAAAAATAAAATAACGCACAATTACCTATACTCGTAACGCTATTAATAAGAACCCAGAACGTGCCTCTAAAATCGCCTGATCTGCTACGTTTTTGTTAGTATGCCTCTGACTCATAGAAAAGTTAAAAAGCAAACCGAGAGCGAGATAGTCGAGGAGTTTAACTAAATCAAAACGATGAAGTAATAATTCACACACCGTAAACAAGGTTGCCAGCCATACCTTTTTTTTTTATTGTCGTAGTACTACATTTATCTATAGGTACATATATAAATACAGGTGGTGCAGTAAAACAGCAACAAAAAAAAAATGAACGTACGAAAATATTTAATTTTTTTAATTTCCAATCAATCAATCAATCGATCAATCAATAGCTACGTTTTTCTGTAATTCACGGGAAAGCTGATCTATAATATTTATTGAAATAAAAATAATCCCAATGAAGAACGCAACGTAAAAGTTCTGTCGACTTTTAATTTTTAATTCAGACAAGAAGCCGGTTTCGGTTTGGCTTGGATTTTTATTTGGTCCTCTTTTTTTCACGTAACGGTATTTTAATTCATGGCGGGTACAAGGTTAAGAAACGAACAATATAAATAGGCGTTTGTCTTACATACGTGGAATAAATACAGTAACACTTATTATAAATATACGTCTATAGGTACGTAGAATAAGTAAAAATTTCAGACGAGATTACGTTATGTAATAAATACAGCTAAAAAAACAAAAAAATACCTATAAGTAGCTACAGTACCTGCGGTACTTTATGAACAAAAGAAAAACATCTTGCTGGCTGCTGTTGCCGTTGCCTATTTGTTTTAAACAGGTATAGGTAGGTAATAAAAACAAAAAATAATCAAATCTTCACCGTTTGTTTTTGCCGAGTATACCGAAAAACAAAACATTAACAACATACGTAGCTACTACCTACTGTTAGTTAATAAACTGTAGTAACTATTTATTTATAAACAAATAAACAAACAAACAAACAAACAAACAAACGAAAGTCATGCAAGAAAACCTGATTTGCAGCAATTAAGCCTCCCACTCGTCGACACGTTTTAAAGAATAAATAGACAGCAACAAATTAATTACATATAACCAAAAAAGGTATGATCAACAATAAACTACTACATATTTTTTTTTTCTATGGTAAATAGATACCTACAACTATGTGATCAAAACAGCCATTAGTTGCGATACGCCAATAGCAAAATACCTCTCGTTTTTGAGTCCATGTTTGCCTTCGATGTTTATTTAGAAAATTAGCACTTTTTGGTTTTTTTAAGACGACCCACTGCAGCAGAAAGAATGTCTGATGTGAATGTGATGGACGGATATTGTTGTTGGCTCAATATTATAATCATATTATTTATGACTTTTCATCCGCAAAAAATAACAACGAAACAGGCCACCCTGACCTCCTTCTTCAGCACGATAATTTATATTATATCTTAATGATAATGCATGTCCTTATCAAAATATATATGTACCAATTATAACACGAAATGTATTAGAGATTTAGATAAATAAAAACAGTCCTGACCTAAACAAGAAATTGTGCTAAATAATGTAACACAACACTATCTGCATTTAATTAATAAATTGATAAAAACTACACAAATCTAATGTACTACTACTACTCTATTGTTTACTAATAAATAATTACGTTTGTCATGTGATTTAGATGAACAACACTGATAATAACTAGATTTTGAAGGCCAGAATCCAGGATTAAAAATGATGGCTTTTTTTTGGTTACCAAACATATCATTAAATTAATTAGCATACCATCATAAAAAACACCTACCTAATTAATTATGTATGTTGTTGATACCTAGATAGATACGATTTCATGTGACAGATAAAAGAATGCATTTTTTTTGTTTAACAAACGAAATCAATCGACGGTAAGAGCAACGAAAGAACAAATGCACTGGTGGCAACAAACCGTTGTTTCATATGTAGTAAAAAAAAAAAAAAAAAAAAGAGGAAACTCATGCGCTATCTAGACATACCATAGATAGTTGTAAGTTATTAAATAAATGTATGTATGTTTGTAACCAAATTAAAGATGATAATGCTAAAAATAAAACGACCCAGTGTGAAACTGGTTGCTGTTGATACGTACGAAAACAAGCTTATCAAAAGTGTTATTTAAAAATTATCACGCCTATAAATAAATAAAAACACACGCTAAATTATTAATGTTAAACTGTAAAGAGCAATATTTTTTTTTCAAAAAAAAAAAAAAAACAATATATTGTATATAGTGATAATATACAGTGGTGTCGATAACTGTGCAATTAAAACAATGTATGCCAGGATGCAAAAAAATTTTGAAAGTCGTGAGTGCAATAAAGATTACAGTTATTTATCTAACTTAATAAAAAGGGATAAATGTTATACCTACATACATGTTGTAACAAGTAAATAATCTTAATACAAAAAAACAAAAAATTCGTAAGAAACAGTTGAACTGAAAACGTGTAGATGTCTCTTAAAAATAACTGACTGTGGATTTTTAAAACAATTGCTGGAAAAAGTTGAAGACCTACACTTTCAGAAATTTTCATCAAGTAAATGTCAAAATTGTTAACATACCAAAAGACTAGATAAAAAAATTTAAGCTTCAATAATATCGACTAAAATCACTAAATTTTTTTACTAAATTAGACTCTCGAATGCAAATGAATAATTTTTGGAAGCTGCAAGGTGTTCAGGATGAAAAATATCTTGCAAATATTCAAAATATTTCGATTAGATGATGCGATTGTAAATCGTGTGAAAGGTGAAGCAATAATGGAAATTTCTGGAAGCCAATTGAGGACCCTTAACACTCACGAATTTGGGAATATCTTCTCTAAAAAAAGCACGACTCTATGATAAAGAGAGATCTACTCCCCCCCCCCCCCCAAGAAAACGTAAAAGTTTTAGTTTCCTCCTTAACTCTAATTTGGACTTTTTTTGGCAAATGCTCCCGGTTAAAGGAATGACAGTTTTGAAAGATTTAAATGCCCAAAATGTTTTCTCGAAGAAAATTTCGTAGATCTTTGGAGTGAGTATTCCTCATGCAAAAGATTTTAAAATCTAGAAACTCCTGAGGTTTCCCAGCTTAATTTAATTTAGACTTTTTTTGTACATGCTTTGGTTTACAAGGTTGAAATATTTTGAATAATTTAATGAGCCAAAAATGTTTCCTCAAAGGAAATAGTGTGGATACCTAAATGGAAAATCACCTGAAGAACGAACTTCTAGAAACACCCAGAAGTTGAACTTGGCCTTTTTTCTAGAAATTGCTTGACTGAAACACTTAACTGTCAAAAGTAGTGTTTCCTTGAATGAAATTTAATGGATCCTTGCAGGGTACCTTAACTAGAAAAGTCTTACTTTTTCGAATCATGTAATGCCCAAAATATTTACCCATAGGAGATTAAGTAGGTAGATACATTATGGAGGATCTCCCAAAAAACCTCTGGAAACTCCAATGCGTATTTCCTCCCTAACTTTAATTAAATTGGTAAATGGTTCTTCGGTTTGCAAAATCGAATATTTAAAAAAATGATTTCCCAAAGGTAATTCAGTGGATCCTTTAAAATCGTGGAGTATTTCTTCCCCCCTAACACGAATCTGGACAATGGTTCAATTTGAATGACAATCATAATGTCTACTGGACCTATGAAGAACCTCCCAGAAAGCTACAGAAACTAGAAGTACCTTTGGAAAGAAACATCGATCGACGATTCCTCCCTTCGTTTAATTTGATTTTTTTTAAGCATTCAAATAGCCAAAATGATTTATCAAAGGAAATCTAGTAGATCCGTCTAGAAGCTACAAAAATTTGAAAAGGTTGAATTCTAAACGCCCAAAACGTTTCAATGGCAGCTTATCTCGAGAAGAACTCCACTGGATCCACGAATCATCCCCAAACAAAAGCTACAACAACTCCAACAAAAAAAAAACTCACCGAGGTCTTTCGAAGAACTCGAACTTGGACTTCTTCTTGGAATTGGCATGTACTGGCGAGATGCTGGGTTCGCTAACGCTGGCCGGTGGCGAAGACGATCCGTTACTGGAAGACAGACTTCCGGCACGACCCCGGCTCTCGTTCGGGGAATGATGGGGAGCGATTGCGAGACTGGGACGCGAATTGTTACGGTTACGTCGTTTCTTCTTCTTCGACGTTTCGACCTCCTCGATTCGTCCGAATATGTTGCTTGTAGGAGGAGGCGGCATCCAATCGAGATCTTTTTTTAAATGTCCTCTGCCGCACTTGCAGCCGCACGCTTTGTACGCCAGATCGTAGCCCTTCTTGGTCCACAGGTTCTGGTGTCTCTGTCTCTCGGACCAGGACCTCGCCCTGCCGCACGTCTTCAGGTACGCCAGGACGCTCTGCTCCCACGCGTCGAAACACTCCCGGTGCATATAACGACCGGCCGTGCAATGTTCATTGTTGCATGTGACACGAACGGTATCCCTCAGGTCGTCGAGGGATATTAGCATGGGGTCGTTGTTATTGTTGTTGTTGTTTGAGGTGCCGTGGAGGAGGGCTTGTTGCTGCTGAGCCCGCAGGCATTCCCCGGACGGGACGCAGCACCGCGTTAAGCTAGATAGCTGCTCCAGGTCGTGCTGCTGGTGATCAATACTCCCGACCAGCAAACCTTGAACCTGACCGTGGTGCCGGCGAGGAGCCATCGATACGGCTGCTGCTTCTTCGAATAAGGACTTCGTCGTTACAGTCGCGAACTTTTATCTATATCTACAGTCTAAATGTCTTTTTTTTTTTTACATAAACATTATATATAATATATATTATTATTATGGTAGGTAGGTAGGTGTAGGTACGTGACCCGAGACGAGGGACGACAATACAGCTACATACAGGGTGCCCGTTTTTTAACCGCACCGCCACTACGAACACACACACTACTTACAACTATATGTGTAAAAATGTTGTTTGCGGTGAAGAACTAAATAACGTTTGTCGTTTCCTTTTTCCACGTGCTCCACGAACGGAATTCAGAAATGTACTGATGCGGCAGTCGAGCGGTTGACTAGAGCGGTTCGTTCGTTTATTGCGTACTCTAACTTTAGGCGAGGCAGGCGGCCGTGTGATGCGTTTGCCGGCAGAGAGAAAGTGCTTGGAGGGGGTCGAAAGCGAAAGGTGCCCGCGTGCTCGTTCTATAGTAGAGTAGAGTAGAGTAGAGTAGAGTAGGGACGCATCGAAGGGATTTTCTGATCGTGGAAGAGTGCGCTATGCAGCTGCTGTTGCTGCTGCTGCTGCAACGAGACCCGAAAGGGAGAGAATCACCACGCGAAAGAGAAGGACAGACAGATGAAAATGTATGTATATGTATGTGTGTGTTTGGTATTAGGAGGAAGAAGAAGCGGAGTGTGAGTGGGGAATTTTCACTTTCGGTGAGCGACGCAAGCGCCAGTTCGGTTTCACTATCGGTAGCCCTGAAAGCGCGCGTCGCGGCGCCGGCCGCCGCCGTCGACCACCAGAAGGACGACGACGGACGGTGCCATCGTTCGTCATCGTCAAAATAAACGTTACCGTGCGCAAATTATTATGATCACTTCACTTTTTTGACCGTGAAATTGCATTTGAATTAAAATAAGAACCGCAGGAAACCACAGTAGAATTCTTAATCAAAACAATTGAAATTCCTAATTATTGTCCATAAATTCATTTTAATATTGTTTAAATAGAATAAACTAAAGTTCACAAATAGATTTGAGATTACTAGACTTCCTTATGTCGTTACCAATCCACAGCAACTGATTTTCCTCAATCCTGAAATATTCGCACTGGAATTCTAATAAGGAATGCACCTAATGAAATTTATTTATGAAAAATTCCTAACAATTGTCTAAATTGCCCAAAAATTCATGTCCAAATGTGTCTAAATCGTATAAATCAATGACCACAATTAGATTTGAGTTTACTGGACGATTTACTGGATTTTTTCTTGTCTTTGATCCACAGCAAACGGAATTCTTCGATCCAGGAAGATTTAACATCGCCTGCCAGAATTCCCAATCAGAACGACTTGAATTCTAGTGAACAATGTACCAAATTGATCTTATTCGTAAGAAAATTCTAGCAATTCTCCAAATTGTCCAAAAGTTCATGTCCAAATTGTCTAAATAGAATAAACTGAAGTTCACAAGTAGATTTGAGTTTACTGGACTTCCTCATGTCTTATCAATCCACAGCAACTGAATTTCCTCAATCCTGGAATATTCGTACTAGAATTCCCAATCAAAAAAGCTGGAATCTCTAATAAGGAATGCACCTAATGAAATTTATTTGTCAAAAATTCTTAACAATTGTCTAAATTGCCCAAAAATTCATGTCCAAATGTGTCTAAATCGTATTAATCAATGACCACAATTAGATTTGAATTTAGTGGACGATTTACTGGATTTTTTCTTGTCTTTGATCCACAGCAAACGGAATTCTTCGATCCAGGAAGATTTAACATCGCCTGCCAGAATTCCCAATCAGAACGACTTGAATTCTAGTGAACAATGTACCAAATTGATCTTATTCGTAAGAAAATTCTAGCAATTCTCCAAATTGTCCAAAAGTTCATGTCCAAATTGTCTAAATAGAATAAACTGAAGTTCACAAGTAGATTTGAGTTTACTGACTTCCTTATGTCTTACCAATCCACAGCAACTAATTTCCTCAATCCTGGAAGATTCGTACTAGAATTCCCAATAAAAAAAGCTGGAATCCTAATAAGGAATGCCCCTAATGAAATTTATTTGTCAAAAATTCTTAACAATTGTCTAAATTGCCCAAAAATTCATGTCCAAATGTGTCTAAATCGTATTAATCAATGACCACAATCAGATTTGAATTTATGGACGATTTACTGGATTTTTTCTTGTCTTTGATCCACAGCAAACGGAATTCTTCATCCAGGAAGATTTAACATCGCCTGCCAGAATTCCCAATCAGAACGACTTGAATTCTAGTGAACAATGTACCAAATTGATCTTATTCGTAAGAAAATTCTAGCAATTCTCCAAATTGTCCAAAAGTTCATGTCCAAATTGTCTAAATAGAATAAACTGAAGTTCACAAGTAGATTTGAGTTTACTAGACTTCCTTATGTCTTCACCAATCCACAGCAACTAATTTTCCTCAATCCTGGAAGATTCGTACTAGAATTCCCAATAAAAAAAGCTGGAATCCTAATAAGGAATGCACCTAATGAAATTTATTTGTCAAAAATTCTTAACAATTGTCTAAATTGCCCAAAAATTCATGTCCAAATGTGTCTAAATCGTATTAATCAATGACCACAATCAGATTTGAATTTAGTGGACGATTTACTGGATTTTTTCTTGTCTTTGATCCACAGCAAACGGAATTCTTCAATCCTGGAAGATTTAACATCGCCTACCAGAATTCCCAATCAGAAGACTGGAATTCTAGTGAACAATGTACCTAAATTGATCTTATTCGTAAGAAAATTCTAGCAATTCTCTAAATTGCCAAAAGTTCATGTCCAAATTGTCTAAATAGAATAAACTGAAGTCCACAAGTAGATTTGAGTTTACTGGACGATTTACTGGACTTCTCATGTCGTTATCAATCCACAGCAACTGAATTTCCTCAATCCTGGAATATTCGCTACTAGAATTCCCAATCAAAAAGCTGGAATTCTAATAAGGAATGCACCTAATGAAATTTATTTGTCAAAAATTCTTAACAATTGTCTAAATTGCCCAAAAATTCATGTCCAAATGTGTCTAAATCGTATTAATCAATGACCACAATAGATTTAAAGTTTAGTGGACGATTTACTGGATTTTTTCTTGTCTTTGATCCACAGCAAACGGAATTCTTCGATCCTGGAAGATTTAACATCGCCTGCCAGAATTCCCAATCAGAACGACTTGAATTCTAGTGAACAATGTACCAAATTGATCTTATTCGTAAGAAAATTCTAGCAATTCTCTAAATTGTCCAAAAGTTCATGTCCAAATTGTCTAAATAGAATAAACTGAAGTTCACAAGTAGATTTGAGTTTACTGGACTTCCTATGTCTTCATCAATCCACAGCAACTGAATTTCCTCAATCCTGGAAGATTCGTACTAGAATTCCAATAAAAAAGCTGGAATCTAATAAGGAATGCCCTAATGAAATTTATTTGTCAAAAATTCTTAACAATTGTCTAAATTGCCCAAAAATTCATGTCCAAATGTGTCTAAATCGTATTAATCAATGACCACAATAGATTTGAATTTAGTGGACGATTTACTGGATTTTTTCTTGTCTTTGATCCACAGCAAACGGAATTCTTCAATCCTGGAAGATTTAACATCGCCTACCAGAATTCCAATCAGAATGACTGGAATTCTAGTGAACAATTACTAAATTGATCTTATTCGTAAGAAAATTCTAGCAATTCTCTAAATTGTCAAAAGTTCATGTCCAAATTGTCTAAATAGAATAAACTGAAGTCCACAATTAGATTTGAGTTTACTGGAAGATTTACTGATCTTCCTCATTTCGTTATCAATCCACACCAACTAATTTTCCTCAATCCTGGAAGATTCATACTAGAATTCCCGATCAAAAAAGCTAGAATCCTAATAAGGAATGCATCTAATGAAATTTATTTATCAAAAATTGTCCAAAACTTCATAAAATTGTTTAAATATTTGAAAATGTGCTCCAAGTTCATTTGAATAATAATTCATTACCAATTTATTAACAATCAAGGGTGAAAAATTCTAATTTTTAATTGCTCCTGATGATTTTTTAATCTATTTCAAAAATTCATTTTCTTTCTAATGTACCTAGCTCAAATTCAAGATTGATGAAGAATGTAAATTTAATTGCAAATTTTGTTTCATCAGGACACCTGCAATATCATCATTATTTATTATCTACTATATAATTGTAAAATAAGCAACACCTTGTTATTTAAAGAAGAAGATCCACGAATCGATCTCTCGTAGCTTTTAGTTTTTAGTCGACTAATTTGTAATTTGCAACGATGGAGAAAATCATGTTTGTTAAGAACGAATAAGGAATCAAACCATTAACAATTTGCTTTCACTAAAACAAATATTTGACCAACAAACGAGTTATGTAGTTAGTTAGTTAGTTACTTGGGGACTATGGAATCAGCGAAGCCTGGGTATGAAATACGTATCTACAGTATCAGGATCTTTATAGTTTTTTTTTAATTTTAAATGACTATTATCAAATAAAATTCAATGTATATAAAGAAAGGGTTGCAGTGGGAAGGAAGCTTTTAGCCACGACCACAAATGCACTCGCTCACTGTTACTAGAAGTCGTTATCCTTGATTTCAATGACTTCAAGATGTGCGCCCATTGGGCACTAGTGATAAAAATTGAAATCCTGAACCCAAAAGTTACCAATTACCTAATTAATTAATTGCCCTAATTATTGAGGAATTATCTGGTTATAAGGATCACAATACCATCGTTGTAATCATTTATATTGTTTTCCTTATTATCACAATAGATAGGTATATAGGTACCAGTTTTATCCGGTGCATTATAAAACAACGATAAAATAAACAAAACACGTAACATTTAGAAAAACATACAAAAAAAAAGAAAAACATTCTTTTATCTCGTTTGTTTCTACACACATACTTACTTTTGTTTTATATCTAACTAAAATATGCAAGTACGAGATGCGATTGTTTTGTAATAACACTGCTATCAATAAAATAAAAACAGCGTTATTTAATTATTATTATTATTACATTTGTATACGTATATATATAATTGTAATAAAGAACTCGAGCCCCCTCTGGTTTGTTGGGTTGCACTTGTTTGCTGTACAGATACATTATAGAGAGTGTTATTATTGGCTGATGAGATTACGGCAAGGTTATCGGTGTTATTTATTGTAATTTAGTGTCAAAGATAGCGCGAAAAAACACGGTACAAGTTTATTTATAAATTTAACCTCTTGCACCAATAGCAACACAATACACAATGTATTAATAATAATGCAAAATCCGCTATGTACCTAATACTCACAAACAAATAATTAATAAAAAGTAATTAAACGGTATAATAACATAAGAAATCATAGAAGGTCGTTAACGAAACATTATTCGTTTTTCCAAAATTTTCGCATACGAGGGGGGCTGGAGAGGGGTCTTGCTTAGTGTGACAAAGGGGGACAGGGGGTCTACGGCAACGTGACGTTCGCCGTTCATCAAAAAAATTTACTGATGGGGTCAAAAAAAAGCTAAATTTAGCGTGACGTATTTTATGAACAGCCCCTTATCTATTACCAGGTCATGTACGTATCTGTATGTATGTAAGTATATAAAAAGCAAGTGTTCGATTTTGTTTTTTACGATATTTAATGAAAAACATCTTCACAATAATTGAGATAATGAGAATGATAAAAATACAGAGGAAACGTTGTTTGTAATGTAACAATTGCCACAAATGATAAAATAAATTAGTCGACAGTAAGTAATTAGCTAATGAACGATGGATGCCGCTCCGTTGAAGAGGTAATTTATTTATTAATGGAGAGTATTGTTTACTTACTTATTATATAACACAGGAAGCTACGAATTGCTTTTAAGAAACGTGATAAAACTAATAATAAATAAATAAAAACAAATAAACCAACAAAAAAAGATCAAAACAATGGAGTACGTAGGTAACCTTAATAAAATATAACATCAATCATTTGTTTCCATTTTAAAAACAAATAACTATCTGTACCTATAAAGACAAATGAGTACCTAGTACACCATCAGATAGGCATTAAACCTTCTTTTTTCTTTTCTTTATTTCGCTTTAATAAAACAGTGAATAGCAGTAAATGTTGGGCGAAATAAAGACGTAAGACAAAGGGTCTTTTATAAATACTTACCTACGTACATATGTATTTGGAAAAAATTTGCAGAATACCGAGAGCAACCAACCTACCGTACATAAAATTCTACGTAAATGAATGAATGAAACGAACGAAGCAAACGAAAAACCAGTCAGAGTTAGTTGCTCCATCAAATAAAACGAGGATGAGATGATCCTGTGCCTCAGGTTTTAAATTACACCCCTTTGTAATTAATGTGAATACCTACCATGTACTACTACACGAATAAATCTGTTCGCATCAGCCATCAAAGAAAGAGGCCATTTTTAATGAAAACTTTCTATATATCTACAGGATGTTTTATAATTATTATCATTTATCATTATAAAAAAAAAAATTTTGGTTTGTGCTCATTTGGAGTTTTTCAAGTTGATGGGTTATTAGAAGTAGGTACATATATGAATTAGTAGGAGGAATTAAATTCTGAAACTTGGGCTCATTTGGTTATTGTTTATGGCACTTCTTTTAAAAATATTTTCAAGTTCGATTTACATCCGGTTATACCGGAAGTCGATACCAACTTTCTTATTTTAAATGGAATGGTATATTTTTTACGCTGAATTCGAATAAAACGTGTAATTCTAAGGTAAGTTTGATAACCAACTTGTACACCTATGACGATCGGTTTCTGAGTTAATTTAATTTATGGAAAAAAAATCGCTACCGCAACCCAAATTATAAAAAATCATAACTTCCACAAAATACGACTTAGAGTGTTGAAATTTTTTCTAGTAATAGCTGAATATTAGTGCTAACGCCTTGACAAAATTGAATTAAATAATTTATACAGGGCGTTCAAAATAAAATTCTAAAATTGAAATTTTTTTAATAATTTTGAATTATAACGTAACATAGGAAGTATCCATATGGATCGAAAGAGGATAAAAAAAGGAATCGATTGAAAAAATAAAAAATAGTAGGTGCCATTTGAAAAAACCTAGTAATTCGTGTTTGAAGTTTTTCAACTTTAGAATTTTATTTTGAACACCCTGTACAAATTATTTAATTCAATTTTGTCAAGGCATTAGCACTAATATTCAGCTATTACTAGAGAAATTTCAACACTCTAAGTCGTATTTTGTGGAAGTTATGATTTTTTATAATTTGGGTTGCGGTAGCAATTTTTTTTCTAAAAATTTAAAATTTAAACCCTCAGAAACCGATCGTCATAGGTGTACAAGTTGGTTATCAAACTTACCTTAAAATTACACGTTTTATTCGAATTCAGCATAAAAAATATACCATTCCATTTAAAATAACAAAGTTGGTATCGACTTCCGGTATAACCGGATGTAAATCGAACTTGAAAATATTTTTAAAAGAAGCGGCATAAACAATAACTAAATGAGCCCAAGTTTCAGAATTTAATTCCTTCTACTAATTCATATACTTCTAATAGTCCATCAACTTGAAGAACCCTGTATATGTGATGTAACTAAAAATTTAAGGTTTTCGGAATTTTTCCTTTATATGTGCTATAAAACATTGCTTCATGCTAAATTTCAAGATTCTAAATCGACTGGAAGTACCCTTTAGGTTTTGATTCCCTTGCGAGTAGTTGCGAGTTTGAAAATATGCGACTTAAATTGCTGTTTCTTTTTATTGCGTTGGCACAGAAGTTTGATTTTGTTACAGTTTAAAGGTATTATAGACCTGAGTATTTTATATGAATTTCAATTTAATACCTTTACGGGTTCATGAAGAAAGGGGTAGTAACTTTAAAATTATTAAAAATATTTTTATTATATGATGTAACTAAAAATTTACGGTTTTCGCAATTTTTCCTTTATCTGTGCTATAAGACGTTGCTTCGTACCAAATTTCAAGATTCTGAGTTCACGGGAAGTACCCTGTAGGTTTTGATTCGAAAATTTGCGGAAATTTCCGGCATAAACGGCTGTATATTTTGATTGCGTTGGCTTAGAAGTTTGATTTTTTTGCAGCTCCAAGGGACAATAGACCTGAGTATTTGGTATAAATTGATACCTCCACGCGTTCCTGATAAAAAGGGTCTTGACAGACAGACGGACGGATGGACAACGAGGTGATCCTATAAGGGTTCCGCTTTTTCCTTTTGAGGTGCGGAACCCTAAAAAATCGCTACCGCAACCCAAGTTATAAAAAATCATAACTTCCACAAAATAGGACTCACAGTGTTGAAATTTTTGCTAGTAATAGCTGAATATTAGTGCTAACGCCTTGACAAAATTGAACTAATTAATTTATAATTCTAATAGCCCATTAACTTGAAAAACCCTGTATATGTACCTAATTGGTGCGGGTAGTGAGTACCTACATATGTATGACCTTCCTTATAAGAGGATGCGTACCTACCTACCTAACAAAATTTGCAAATTAGCATAATTGCCCAGTGGGTTGGAACAGGTGATATCATTTGCTAAAATTGGTCTTTGTTCTATTCGGTTGTATTTACTGCAACAACTTGATCGCAACCAATGGATGGCTTTAAATACAGCTACCTCTAAACGTATATAATTATTAGTTGTTGTTCTTGTTGTTGTTGCGATCGTGAAGAGTTTTTTTGTTTGGTTACGTCGTGACGGCTCATAAAGCCAGGAAATTGGCCATTGCCAGATTAGAACGTAAATGTCGTCAAACATTTCGGCCGAAAATTATAGGGTAGAAGCCGAAAATTTCCCGGCTAATTTAAATAATGTTCTCGTGAACAGGAAGACAAAGAAGTATTAAAAATGAAATATGGGCCGCGGAATTAATATTAATAATGGACAAATTACTAGTTGGGTCCGAAGAACGAACGAAAATGTTAAACTTCGGCAATAAAACGTGAGCGCCTCGAATTAACTAACTAACTAACCAACTTAGTAGGTACCTATTGGTGTAAGATTGCGTGAAAAACAAACGAAATTCAGGATCGCTTTTTGTATTTTATGACGCAGTTAGTAGGTGAACAAAATAGAATCGCCTCAGGGACCAGCACCATCGGCTGTTTAACTTTTCACTTAATTATTATTAAACGGAAAGAACAAAAGTTAATAAAATCAGCACGATATGTAAAACAATTACGAAATCACTTTGATTTCCCCTGTTGAGCATATTGTTTTGTTGTATTTCGGAAAATTTTTCATGTTTTTTAAATTATTTTCTTTGCCAATTTTTATCCTTACACAACGAACAGCGTCGATGGAATTAAATCTCTCTTCATGAGCAGTCTTTCATAAACACGAAGTTCAAAGAACTATGTAATGTTAATATTTGTTTTGCCAGCTGTGCGCTAAAAAAAATATAATAAAAAGAGAGACGCAGCCGAGTGACAGATTATTCGCACACTAACCACATCCCATCGTCGTAATCTTTGCTCTTTAACAAAACGCGATAGATAGACGGTGATCTTCTGATTTTAATAGCAGTTTAGCAATTGTTTGTTTCCATTTTAAATTTAGATATTAAAGACAAACGAGCATCGCCCTTTTCTTTTTTCTTGCTTTCAATAGTTGTTTTTTTGTTTTTATTTTGTTTCGTTTAATGAATAATTAAAACCTTTTTTTTATGGTAAAATCTGAAAATGAATGCTCTGACGCCTTGAAAGTTGTTTTACACTAATATACCTAACAATACTTTTCTTGATGAAGTCATAAAAACGTACATACATAAGTATTTATGTGTTACCTATGTACATAGCTGTTATTTTATTGCAACGTTTGTAGGTAATGATAATGTTGCAAGAAGACCATGGGACACCAGACACCAACTTCCTCATTACCTACCTACCTACTAGGAAAATTTCAAAGAGGAAACATCTACCATTTTTCAAGGATTTGGCATTTGGTTACTTATCTTGGGTCTATAGATACCAACATGGTAATAAGCTGTAATAACAGAATATATTTTCTAATAAAAATGATGTAATTTTATCAAGTGCTTGCTTGGAGCTTCCCACAAAACAAAACAAAACAAAACAAAACACAAACCGGCCCGTTCTTCTTTTTCTTTTTTCCTTTTTTCTTTTGTTTACAATCGTAGAACAAGTTGAATACAGATATATTTTCGTGCACCTTGTGCCTTGTTCCTGTGTGTTTATCATGTCACAGTTGTTTTGTGTGGCCAAGGTCAATATAAAACGACCAAATTTGCATTGTGATGGCGCAATTATAAAATCTAGTGGCTATAACGAATACGAAAACACTACATAATCGTAAAGTCACACATACATCTGAAAGGCTTTGTGTTATGTCATGTGGTCAAGGAAGTACATACATATGTACATTTGTAGTTGTTGTGATCCACAATGGCTTTATAAGGTCACCTTCAAATGATCGAATTTTTTTTGGGATGATACACGTGCTTTAAAGTGAATAGTAAGGGATGATTTTAAAGGGGAAATTCAACTGGCTCAATTATTGGAGAATTACGATGTAAATAGGAAGGTACATTTCAAAAAATTTAAAGATTTTGCATTTTATTAGAATTTTTAACCAGTTTTGAAAGGTCAACAAAGTCATAATTACCGGAATTCAATAAATTTGTATTAGGATTTTAATTAAGATTGCGAGACTTTCTTGAGAACAAAAAATTAATTAATTGATAGTACTTTGTCATATTATTTAGTGTTTTCACAAATGCAAAAACCGCCCATAACATTCCATATGGTATAATAGAAAAAAAAAATACCGGCCAAGTGCGAGTCGAACTCGCGCACCGAGGGTTCCGTACAAACCTGTAGGTATATATGTGATGTAACTAAAAATATAAGGTTTTTGGAATTTTTCCTTTATATGTGCTATAAAACATTGCTTCATGCCAAATTTCAAGATTCTAAATCGACTGGAAGTACCCTTTAGGTTTTGATTCCCTTGCGAGTAGTTGCGAGTTTGAAAATATGCGGCTTAAATTGCTGTTTCTTTTGATTGCGTTGACATAGAAGTTTGATTTTGTTACAGCTTAAACGTATTATAGACCTGAGTATTTGATATGAATTTCAATTTAATACCTCTACGCGTTTATGAGGAAAGGGGTAGTAACTTTAAAATTACTAAAAATATTTTTATTATATGATGTTACTAAAAATTTACGGTTTTCGCAATTTTTCCTTTATCTGTGCTATAAGACGTTGCTTCGTACCAAATTTCAAGATTCTGAGTTCACGGGAAGTACCCTGTAGGTTTTGATTCGAAAATTTGCGGAAATTTGCGGCATAAACGGCTGTATCTTTTGATTGCGTTGGCTTAGCAGTTTGATTTTTTTACAGCTCCAAGGGACAATAGACCTGAGTATTTGGTATAAATTTTAGCTTGATACCTCAACGCGTTCCTGAGAAAAAGGGTCTTGACAGACGGACAACGAAGTGATCCTATAAGGGTTCCGCTTTTTCCTTTTGAGATGCGGAACCCTAAAAAGTAGAAATAAAGTACCTACAAGAAATGGCTTTCAAGCTACGACTTATGTAGGTCCCTACTGTCAGATAAAAAACAATTGCATAGACGTATGTACATATGCACACACAGTGTGTATGACTACTAACTACATACATATGTAGTAATAAGTAATAATTAATCCTGAGGTAGCAATCTGATTATATTATTGAATTGAAACTTAATGCATCGTTGCAAGTAAGCAACCGATGCGGTGATTCAGCAGCGGGCTGTACGCGTTATTACTTTTAATTAAAAACAATTGCAAGTGAGAGACCTATGGTACAATACGGACTGCATGGCGTCTAATCTAATAGCTAATAAAAAAAGAATAAATAACGCAACGTCTGGCATTAACAAAAGAAAACGAACTAAAACAAAACAGAACAGAACAGAACAATCGAACACTTTCTGATGTTTTAGGGACAGGTGGGGTAATTACGAACGAATTTGGCAGTTTGACTTTTGAAGCTCGATGTATCTTAGATGAAGATTAAATTTAGACAAGTATATGATTAATTTAGGTCCTTGTTTGGTTTTAAGTGAATTTCTGTTGTTAAATAAGTAAATGCGGATTTTTTTTTTCAAAAAAACTTAAGTTTGCAATTACCCCTTCTTTTATTAACGCAGTCGAAAACTTAGGGGTAAATGTGAACAATCATCTTGTTTGTACTGGCTTTATAACGGTTTTTTAATGGGGCAAAAGTGAACAATTCGCTTTTAAATGTGAATTCCAATGAAAATTATATTTATAAAGCCGTGTTCACAATTACCCCAAAAAATATATTAAGTATATAGAAATATTTTGACTGTTTAACATAAAATATTGCGACACTCTTCCTCTGCTGTTTAGCGCGCTAAAGCATCCAACCGTCAAAAGTCAACCCCCACGGGTCTAGTTGGAATAATCAAAAGTCGTATTTTATCGAAATAATTTTACAATTATCCTACCTGACCCTATTATTGTTTCTGATGCGTTTATTTGGCTGTTTTACTTAATGTTGATATTCGCAACCCTTCTTCTTAAGTTAGTTTACATCAACTACCCCGAAGACTACAGAGTACCTAAGTAGTTTTTTGCCTTCTAATCTATTTTTTTTTTGTATTAGGGGTAGTTCTGTAACAATAACAATAACAGTAACAATAATATGTTTAGTGAAATATTGTGTCCCTTTGTGATTGTCGGTGTTAGATATGGCACACAAAGGGTGCGCGTAATAATATCCTGGAGGACTCAACTACATACATAACTTAATGGTAGATACTAAATACATAGGTGGTGGTTGTTAGCAGTGGGACTGAAGGATATTATTGTTGTTTCGGTTTTTGCCTCTGGCAAAATAGAGAAATGGGACGTGATCTGTAAAGGACCCCAACTACCAACCAACCCCGCTGATACGCCATGTCTTGGCCATTATAACAGATGGAGATGATCTCTGCAGTGCACCGTGTTATCCTGTTATCCTTATCCAGGATACGTGTAGCATCATTTATTTATTTTTTTCAACTCCTTCAACCTTTAGGTATTTTAATTTTGTTTTTGGTTTACGTTTTGCGTCTTGTTACAATTAGATAACTTTTTAAGTACTTTTTAATTGATTTTCTCGTCAGCATCGTCACGTAGATAATCCCGAATACTGCTTCCATTTTCGCTGACACCGTTTTAATCCTTATCTCAATGGCTTTCCACTAATTAGCAGCAGCATCTTTTTAAATAAGTACGTACAAAGAAGCAGAAGAAGACGTAACGTAACGTAACAAGACGCCTTATTGTGCCTGTTATCAGCGCCGTGCGATCACCCACCCCCAACCCTAGGTACTACTTCTACCCCTATTTCACCTCGATCACTTTATCTCTTAATTACTATCGAAGAAGGAAGAAGAGGAGGAGGACATTGATTATATATATATATTGGTATAGGGAACACACGTACCTCCCATTGTGCCCCCGGTGGATCAGCTGCGGGGGAAAACCGTTTTTCTCCCGCGCCCGCTCTTTCTCTATTGTTTCTTGTGTCGGCCGCTTAATTCACGTCGTAATTTATTCAAAACAAATTCAAAACGGGAGTCGCATTTGCATCTTAACGTGAGCAATTTGTTTTTCTTTGTTCGGAAGACGGAAAAGCGTGCACCATCCCCCCGGTGCACCCCATCTCCGGCGCGGCGTCGTTTTCAGAAAACATGTGTAACAATTGGCCGGATGGAAATTCAAATTGTATCAACTTACAGGGTTTTTTGTAATAAAGAAAAATAATCTGGTTAACCCTCTGACGTTTCGTCAATAATAATAACAAATATTATTAAGAAGGCTGAAAAAGTTACCTAAATTCTTGGAGCTTGGGGGTGAGCGTGAAAAAGAAGCCCCGCGCGCGAAAGAAAACAAAAGCGCATCAGGTGTTACAGATGAGGAAATTAAGGGAGCAGGATTATTGAGTCTTTAGCAGACTGACAGAGGATATTAGCAGACGTGTCTTTAGGGGGTTGAATTTAACATCGACTAAAGTAGATTGACTACAGATAATATTCCTACTACATCAGTAAAAAATCGAGGGGGAGGATTTTTTATAAAAATAGGCACTCACCATTAATAAATACGGCAGGGTACCCCATCTAGACAAATACATCCTTGGGTTGGCATTCTGATCTGAAAACAAAACAATTCCAATAAATATTTTGTTTTTGTTTTAACAAAAAACAAAAATTGAAACATCTTCGTTTGTTCGTCTATTTTCTGATGTTATTTGTTATTTTGTGTTGATGCTGTTTTTTTCTTGAGGTACCTAGTATGGTAGATAATATAATATTGCAATAATAATAAAAGCAGTCGCTGTGAATGTATGAATTCCACCCTTCGTTATTGAAAACATATTTCACCTTGCGCCCCGATGCTCATTCATCGATTGCGCGGCGTTCAAATTTCGACTTTGCGATAAGCAAAAAGGACGTGTACGATCATTCACTCGAAATCCCCGCAGTATTTGCGAAATTACAGGACGATTTTTTACGCGGAACGAGGTGATTTCGGGACAAAGCCGTCGCAAAAACGACACAATAACTTGATATATCCCTCTATATGCATTTAATAATCCCAAGATTTATCTGCGTTTGTAATAACGATACGCGCGACGTTTCGAACAGTGACAAATCGAAGGCGGGTAATGACAGAAATAAATAAAAAAAAATCAATGGGTGGATATTTAGGTAGGTACCTAATATATAAAAGTGTATTTCTCACGTAAAATTTATTCGTTTATTAGAAATGCTAATTCTGACATAATTGAGAGGATCGTAAAGTACCTATATCTATGTAGAAGCCGGCCGCTAAACAAAAACAATAATTTTCGTATTATTTCAAAGTTGGCGAGCCCAATTACGTTCGGGACATTAATTATGTACTACATTCTGTGAGACCAGTTAATTGGACAAAATAAAAAAAAAAAGAAGTTAAAGAGCGAGGTCAGACCATCAAAAATGATGAAAACTCGAAACAACAAATAAATCAATTTTACATATAACTATTTATAAGCTTTATATAATCTGTTATGTTATGTGGGATGTTGCGAAATAGTCGCCACAAAAAAAGGAATGCTGCAGGCTTTTAATTAAACAGTTGAACGATTTTTTTCTTTTGTTGTACTTATAAAAAAATGAATGCTGGTAAACAGTTGCAATTGTTAAATAGTTGAGCATATGAATTTGTATTCGTATTTGTTTGTGACTAAAAAGTAAAGAATTTTTGGGTTTTCCAGTTTTAAAAAAAGTACATTTGCATATATAATACCTTTTTATGAAGTTAAACCAAACAAAATTATATAATAAATTATTAGACACAAAAAACTTTCTATTTTTAAGCAAAAAAAACAATGATTCGGTTCGATTGTGTAGAAACGTTCCTGATTTCTTGAAATTAATTACTGGTAAGTATAATTGAAAATGGTTTGGAAATTGGATGCACATCGTCTGTAGACAATTCACCGGATTCATCCCCTTCTTTTTCGCTTAGGATTTAAAAATCTGCGTGAGTTAATCATCCGGTTTTTTTCTCCTTCTTCGCGGATGGATTCTCTTCTGTTATCGTTAGATTCGATTCGCCTTAAGAGACTTCCGATAATTAAAACGGACGGCGGTGGGACGACAAAGGGGGGATGAGGAGAAAGACGGCGGTTGTTCGAAGTTCTCCTTTGCAATTTCAATCTGCTCGGGACATCGGTGCAGAAAAAAAGCTCCTTAATAATAATTTATTGCGAAAGGTACCCAATGCGAAAGAGTCAAAGCAATTGGTAATTAAAAAATCGGCCGATCGAAAAATCCATTAGATTTTTAATTATTGCGGTAATTAGGGAAGGACGTTACGGAAAACGGGGAATTACGGGCCTTTGATTATTGTTTGCCATTCGGGAATACCTGAGGGTGGTTTTTGATGTCGAAATTAAATCTAAAAGTCGATCAATATGCAAGGATAATTAGTTTTGTTATTTCAACAGAAAACATGAACTTCTTAAATAACTACCCCTAAAAACTTTTTCTAAAATGGATACTATACCATAAACAATGTGCCATTTTTTTTTTAAATCGTTTTGGTCTTAATTAAATTTGTGTCAACCCCTCAAATGGGTCGTTCTTTTATTTCAGCATTTTTCTTTGTTTTAGAAGCTAAGGCCCTTTTTTTTATAATTTAATTTCGATGAGTTAGTCATCGTATGTATGGCTTCGTACGTAGTACATTGTACGAGGGGACAAGCGTTTATTTGCTTTATGGTCACCTTAATTAAGAAATATGGCGTTCGGCGTGTCCTTTATGCCATTTAAATTGAAAAAAAGTCATTCCGTAATCGGCCGCCATTAAAACTAATTGAAAATACATAAAGCAACTATTTTCAACTGTTTTATTGTGTCATCTAATAGTAGGAAACAAAAGCGAGTTAGTTATGAGTTTGCTATTTTGTTTTTCGGGAATATAAAATAGAAAAAAAAAACGAAATACGTTTCATTACAATGTTTTGTTGTCACCAGTTAATATTATGTACATGCTCCCTATGGTTTCTTTAAGTATCACCACAGGGCACGTTTGGTTTGACCTACATTGGGACAAAGCGTCCTTGAGAGAAAAAAAGAACAGGATCAAGATGTTGTGGAGAGGTAGGAAGGAAGGAAAAAGAGTTACGTATGAATTTGTGCGAGCAACTGGCTCTATTCACATCGGCCCAGGTGTTCTAAGGTCATGTTTAGGACGAATTCAGGGTTATTTAGCCGATCCTTCTTTTTTCTTCCACAGCACGCTCTCCGAATCCCTGCGACTTAAACGGCTTCCTTTCGTCTTCAAGGTAAAACACATTATAGTGCGCGATTCTTTTTTGTTGTTTTTAACGCAGATTCGAACAAACAAAAGCATCTCTAGCGATTGTCAAATATTAACCAAGTAGCTATTAAAAACAAAACATCTGAAGCATCTGCGATCGTCGAATATCTATCTAGGTATTAGAGAACGAAACTAAAAACAATTGATTTAAGCTTTTGCGGTAACCGCGGAATTCTGATCGACGAAGTCGGCCGGCGGGGCGGTTCTTTTCAACGTTGAGATTTACATAAAATTATCGTTAAATTCTATCACAGTTTATAGTTCATTAAGAACAATTTATTAGGATTAAGTACTTGGTCAATTTCGTAATTTAAATTTTACCTATTTATCTACTAGGTCTATCTATAGAATTTTTGTTCACCATTTGATTTCGATGAACGAATTTACATCTCCGAATGTCTTTGTGTTTGCTGGATGTTATTAAAAATTCCATGACCCGTATGGCACAAAGGGCAGCAGACAAAGAAAAAAAAGAATGGACTCGAGTTCCCTTGCTCTCCTTTTGAGAAGCAAGCGGCTAGTTATTTATGTATTTTGATCGTCAATAGTTGAGGAACCGATTCAAAAGATGAAAAGCATCAGGCAACGCATTCTTCCCCCTTTTCGCTCGTACCATTCTTATACCTGTTCTCTACTTTTAATATTTACACCTAACTGTGATTATGAAAAGAATGATGTCACCGAAAGGGTTCTTAATAACGCAGGAGGTATGAGTCAGGCGAGAGAGGGGTTGCGAAATATTCCATAATAAAAAGACCTTCGAATATTCAATAGTTTTATTTTTAATTGTGTAGAAAAAGGGTCAACAAAGTTATCCAAAATAATATTGCGTTTTTACCAATCCCACGAATCAGTAAAACAAAAAAGAAATAGAAATAATAGTAGATATTGTTTTTAAATAACTGAAAGTGTGTTCGTTTGTTTCTAAAACAATTTTTGACCACATATTTTATCTGAGTAGGTTTTTGTTCGTGTCAGGGTGTTATCAGGGCAAAAGGGTTCCATATTTTCACCACCTACTCGACGATGGATGGCATTGTGCTAAAATCAATGCAAAGGAAACCAAATGGGCGCGTAATAATTTATTTCTGCAACCCTTTACCTTTGTGCTTTTGGCACGGGGTAGGACTGTGACTGTCTATGTTTGTTATGTATAAATGTAGCCCTCAGGACACGCGAGCAGATGATTCTTTTCCAACCCCTCGCAGCCAAAGAAACGCGCGTGGTAAGAAAACTGCGTCTTACCAATAACCTATTACCATAACAGGCAAAGGTAAATTCACGCCATAAAACAAAATCTAATCGACTCTTTTTTGTCTTAATACATAACAAAATAGAAAAAAAGAAGTCGAAACAAACGAAAACGCATTTACACTGACACAGTAATATTTTGTTTCAACTTCTTTTGTTCTCAATGTAATTTGTACATTGGGACTAAATTACCGTATCCTGAGGAAGACGCCTTGAGGAGAGTAAAATTCTGGAAGGGTGTTCCGCGAACGTGGTTCCCGAAAGGCTAATTGGAACCAACTGTTCGCGAGTCGGTATTTTTCTTTCGTCATAATGAGCGGCCTTTTACTATTATGGTTGATGCTTTGAACATTTACATATGTACAAAGGGTTCAACAAGCATGTTCCTGGAGCCGAGGGGCCCGCACAGGGTGCAACCGACGAAATATCTAGGAACTTTTTAAATCGGTTTACTTTTCGTTTGTTCTTTTACCGAACGGCCACTTTTCTAATTAAGTATGTTATTTACAGTATTTCATAGATAGATGGTGACGTAACCCAATTCGGGAAGAAACTTTTTTTAAAGGAATCTCGTAATTATGAACCACTTAAAAGACTAAATTAATGACCCGGACAATAATCGGATCGGACACAAACCTCTCTGCATGCCAAATGTGCTCATTTATGTCAAACAAATTGACAATTTAAATAAATAACATTAACATTTCGGCTAATTAATTTTTTTGCTTTTTTAATTAATCTCTAATCGAAAAATTAACATTAAAGTTTTTATGGCGCCAAATATCAACGAGATAAATGAATAATAGCATCAGTTCTTTTGTTACAAACAATTTCAGCATCAGTTCTTTTGTTACAAACAATTTCAGCATCAGTTGTTTTGTTATAAACAGTTTGAGCATCAGTTCTTCTGTTTTAAACAATATCAGCTCACTTATTTTGTTTTAAAACAATTTTAACATAAGTTTTCTTGTTTTAAAAATATTTTAGCAGCAGTTCCTTTGTTTCAGATGTTTTTAAAGAGTCTCAGGACGTGTTTTGTATCCATTATTTTTATGGCACAAGAAACAAATTTTCTGTTGTTAATTCGACCCTCTGCCAATATTTCACAATATTACCTGCCACGAATTCTATTAAGGATAAAACGCGGAAAACTTGCTGTTAAACAGGCCCATTATTACCATCATCAGGACTCCCCCTTTGTGTATCAGGCCAACTTATTGACCTGTACTATCACAACTAATTCCGATTTCATTTTTATAGCGGAGGAACACGCAATTTTGACATAAAATACAAACAACCCATCAATTTAATTGTTATAACGCACTCTACCAATAGATACAATAATGGTGATGTAGGTATCGAACACTAATAATATTTTTTTATAATATACGGAAGCCCATTTATAAATATACAGGGTGGAACAGTTTCAATTATGTTTAATTTAATTTATTAACTATTAATGGTTTACTGTTGCGGGCCATAAACCCTCAAAAGTACCTACCATTGGAGACAAATGGGTGGATCCTTAACAAATTTAATTTATTTTTTGCTTATACCATAAATTGTACCAAAAACAGATGGTTGACCCAATTATTAAAAGTTTTGGCATTATTTGTTAGAAACAACCCTTATTTATTCTACCTAGGTATTTAACGAACCCTTTGACATATTTTGCCGCCCTTTTTTTCCCCAATCCAATTCGCACCTGTATAAGTATCTAAATCCATTTCCATTCCTTGTTACCTACTTACGATGTAAAACATACCCTTATACCATCATGAAAGAGTCGTCGCCTGTTTGTATGTATGTCAGTGTGCTTTTTAACCACCGCCCCCTCCCCGGGCTCTAGCACTCACTCATTCGTTGGATGAGTGTACTCAGAAAAAGGGTTGCAATAGAAGTAGGGTAGTACGAATTTCTTCCTGTCGTCCGTGATGAAAGGGGTTCGATGTCGTCATTCGCTTTATGACAGTCAGATTTGTAGATCAACAGCTAGGGGAAACTGTGTGTCAGAGAGAAAGAAAGAGCGAGCCAAACCACCCTCCAGTAGGTCAGCGGAAAAGTAATATTCATTTGCGCCCCGGAGAAAAATTCGGACTTTTATCTTTTTCTTCTCGACAAACATTTGTACGTATGTAGGTACCTAATATACAACGAAACATTTGATGAAGAAAAAATGAAACAAACAGTTGACAACGAAACAGTGAAACAAACATCTGAAGAAAAAACAAATAAACATTTGAAGATTTTCTGTTTGTTACGTTTGCCCAGAATAAAACAGCTGAAACGAACAAACAATTGAGCAGAAAATCACTCTCGAATTAATAGAGTAATAGTTTTTGATTGGAAATGTAATCTAATAATGTCTTTGGTATTTTGAGAGGTAATTTAAAGATCCTGTAGGAATTTTAACGACATAGTTGAATGGGAAAACTTCATTAGAGTCCGTCTCGACTGTCGAAGAATTCGAAATTTAATTTGACTCTCTAATTAATTGGGTTGACCTTAACTTCGTTATAGAGCAAACAAGAGCCATTGTAAATGCATGCCTAATAATAAAAGGGTGTTTTCTCGAGGATCGTTTCTTCGGGACTAAAAGAAGGAGTAAGAGAACAAATACTCGCAGTCGTATCGTATCGTATCGTATCGTATCGTATCCTCGAAATGCCATGGGGTTTGTTAGCGTAATTTAATTCGGTTCTTTATTCAACTACGACCACCCTCTAACCGCCCGACTGCTGCTACTACTTTCTGGCCTTCTTTTCTTTATCTTTTTTTGTCTCCTTCGAACAACCCTGACGCTGTCGTTCGTACTTAGTTAACAATGAAGAAAGAGGTATCGGTTTCTATTGAATTAAGCGGGATTTTCGACGACAGATCTTGTTTGCACCCTAATGAGATCCGAAATGGTTAAGGAACTTTTTTGCCTTTAATTTGAATAGGTAGACGGTATCAACTCAACCCTGTTGAGCACAGAATTGATTTATTTAAAAATTTTCTAATACATACGTTGAAGAGTTGAGGATGGATCGGAAGGGGGAGAGGTAGAGGGGTGGGTCCTTCAGCTTCGCATTAATCGACAATAAATTGTTGTTATCTCGGACAGGGCTGGGGTTTTAGGTAAATAAATCGCGTTAAAATGGCCGCACGATGAAGCCCCACCACCCTATCACCCCCATGTGCGTTTTCGACGGCCTAGCAACAGAGGGTAGTCGTGACGCCAATGGCAGCCAAGCTATCTGCTTCTGTATGTATGTATGTTTGTGCGTCGATGATGCCGTTTGATTCATGCACTTCAATCGGACGGAAGGGTTGAAAGCGAGCAGATGAGGTCACCTTCGCCGGGGGATGATGAATCCGCAGACCCGTTGGAAGCGAGAATAAAAAGAGGCACCGGGAGGGGGATGAAAAGTTTCAGTTTCGCGAAACTGTTGCCAATTTTGTTGGTATGATTTTTTTGTGGTGTTGTCTGGCTTCAGACAGCAGCTTGCATTTGCACAATACGCACGCCACACCGGGGGATGCGGATTGATGGGGCGATCGATCGGTCGATGATGCAAGCGAAAGGGGTCGCTGTTTTGTGTGTCACATCTGCTACAAATTGCAACAAACAAACCTACTGACTATTATTATAATAATCAAAATAAGCAATTAAGTAAATTTTTTTTGTCTTGTAACTTGAGGTCCGTTTTGTAAAACACTTTTTCAACCATGGCAAAAGATACATAAAAAGGGGGCGAGTAAAGACGTGGCGTTTGCCCGACTTTTTTACACATATATCTATCTATGGGGATGTTTACCGAAGGGCCCTTAATAGGATTGCAATAGCGGTGAAAGGTGGACGTTCGAGGTACATTTACAAAATTGGATGCTACACGAGAGGGGGTTGAAGCAAATCGGTCGCTTAGCTGCAAGTACCTAAACTCTTCTTGGGTCAGAAATATTTTCTTTTCCTCTTTGTAAATTATAGATAGGGGTGAATATCGGAAAGTTTCTTTTCGATTTTCCAAGAGTAAAATAATTTTTGTTGGGAATTTTTATTTTCATCCCCCTTGGTTGGTTAGTTACTTACGTACTTACTAAAAGGAGAAAGGATCCATTGGGGCGTTAATCAATAGATACATAATACCTACCTATGTAGGTACGTTATTCGGGAGAGCAGGGAATTAATATACATATATATTCATTCCGCAAGGTGGGTTTCCCCCGGGACCTCGCGGCGATAATTGAATCGCAGAACTAAACTGGAACTTGTGGGTGGATATAACTTTGATCTATTTCCCTTTGTTTTGTACCCAACAACGCGCACCGTAACCGTTTATTTCGCTTTTAAACATCGTTCGCTCTCGTTTTTTAATTTCGATACCCTGACTACTAACAATAGAAGAAAACAATAACGTACGTAGTAAACAAAATAACGAAACACGTACCTATCGCTGTCCGTTTTTAGACAAAAGACTGATGTTATTGATTTCTCAAACTTCGATGCAGTTGTTTCAAATTTAATATTAATCTTATCGTCCGGTTACGGTTCCATCACGTGATCCAATTACCATTGTCCCAATGCATCCCGGTGTCCATTTACGTGGAAGACGAAATCCCCCCCTATAATAGATATGTACGCACGGCGGCGTCGGGACGTCCGTTATCGGCTCCGTGGCGAGAATAATTCGAACCAGAACTGACCCAGAAATACAGATATCTGCAGTTCGTTTTGCAACCGCGTACGTTTAATAAATAATATCATTGTTGTATTCCATCGGGTGGAAACGAATTCGGGGATGGAATACTATTATTATTATTATTATTATTATTATTAGGAAGTATGTATGTATGGGGACCCCCGGCGGTCCTGGTCCGATCGACCGGAAGTTCCGGACGAGTCGTCGTCGTCTCCAAACACCGGGGGAAGGACAACCATTGCGTTGCGTTACGTTACATTGTGCAGTGGACAGGAAGAGACGGCGAAACAATGACCCTTTTGTATCTACGAGTATTATTATTATTTTGTTGTTAAAATGTGTACAGAACTGGTATTGACAACTCCACAGGGTCCAGAGATGATGTCCTCTTATTATTATTTTATAGAATTTATCGTAACGTAAGGCGCATGAAGATTTTGTTATTTGTTATTATTTTACGTAGTACCTAATACCAATATTCGATTTCCTATTCTGTATTTAGACGCAACGTAACAACGTCAAAACAAATTTAGCCATTTGGGATTTTGTTTCTTGAAGGCCTTCAGATGTCTTATTAATTTAGTACAAAAAAATGGTCGAATTTATGGCTCGAAACAATTGAAGACAAGCGGTTTCTTTGTTTGTCGAAAACCGTGTTCCGCTTTTAAGAAAAAAATTACGACTTGGCGGGACGTGACTTTTCGTTGGTATTAGTCTCTCGCGAACATAAAAATTATTAGTTTTGTTTATGCGCCCGTGCAACATACGATACATACAAATACATACATAGGTATACGTATGTACACCACGTATACATATTTCCAAATCTAGCGCTCGAATTTAACGACCAACTTTTCTAAATATGTAGTTCTTTTGTTTCCAGATTTTTACATCATATAATCACGTGACGTGAAGTGGATCTAATCGAATTCAAATGTTTTGAGAACAAAATCTTGCACTTTGGTGATTTATTGCTATAGCCGTCCGTCGTTCAATTTTTTTCTTATTAAGTTTAATTCTTCCGGTTCGGGTTTTGGGACAATATGTTATAAATAAAAGCGGTCGATATCAAAGACACCGCCGGTCACGAATGGAACTGCTTCCATTTTTATGACCGCCACGTCGATTATTATCAGGACCAATAATCGCCCGTTATTTTGTTATTTAAATAAGTTCCGCGATCATTAAATTTTATTACCTTCACAATCCAGTTGGCTGGATGGTCGGTCTCTATTGTGTTGAATCGACTTCTTTTGTTTTGTTCTCTTTCTTTTTTTTTAGTATTTGTGTCGAAACAGTAGACGACACTTTAGAATCAGATATCAATGTAGGGTAGGTTTAGTGGAGTAATCGATAACTTTTAGGCTTTCTATAAATAAATATGTAAATAAATGAATTAAATTCACAAAAACCAGAAGCAACTGTTTTGTGTTTTGATGTTTACGTTAACAATAATTGTATGTACCTATGTATATATCTAATAAGTAGGTACTTAATTGCAAAAAGGTTGATTAGAAACAGCCGTTGACCTTTCGGCAGTCATCGATAGCGTTGTGAAAGGGATTACTACATTTATTGTTTAGCAGGTGCAGGTAACAGATTTTTCAATTAAGATGACATCAAAACTTAATTAGTTAACCTTTGTAATTATTTACATACAAACTTACTGTATGTTGAAAGGTAGGATATGTAGGAAACAATTACGCGACACCTCGTTTTAATTACATACATTTGCATATTATATACATACATACATACATACAAAATGAATGATGCAGAAAAGTATGCAGGTAGGTAGGTAGTTTTTTGTTTCGATTGGTAATTGTTTCAAAATGTTTTGTTTTGGTACCTACCTACCAAGCAATTGGCGAGCTACTTAACAATAAAATATTTCGATATTCGCTTAACACGCGACGAGGTAGGTATATAATAGATAATAAATAGAGTAAGGTAAGGCATGAGTCAGTGTAATAGGTAATCAGTGAAAAAATGCGCTCCAGAGCGATATTTTCCAGAATCGAATTTCGCTGATAGATAGATAGATAAAATCGCCAACTAATATCGCAATTTATTTTACTACGAGTGTAATACGTATCTATGTATCTTGTTATGCATTAGAAATTGTTACGAAACAATTTTCAGATAGATACGCAGGTAATTATTTAATCAGCAAATACAAACAAAGATGCCGAGATGATAGAAGGGAAAACGTTTTCAACGCAGGATTGCAAAAAAGGTTGGGCTCCTAAAAAATTTTGTCTTGTCACGGTTTAAAATTAACCAAAACAATGTAACACGAACACTGATTACAATTAGATAAAATACCAAAAGCATGCGTCGGTATGTTGCCCAAATATGATAAGATAAAACTTATAAATAGTTCAACTAACAGATAGATAGTGTTTTGTTTTCCCATTTTGGGGGTGAAAACAAATGAAAAACTTGGCAAATAATTCATTATTGAGGTCACCCTACTACCATCTTGGTAAAGTTTTATACCATCAGAATTGACATCCCTTATTGCTCCTGTTGATTAGGGGTGACTTATTAATGTGGTGGCGGACGAGCAATAAAACAAAGGTAAGAACTCAATTTGTTCATGTAACGGGGTGAGACATATTAGAGACATGGTGCGTCTGGTAATGGGCAATCTCTTCGGCGACGATCTACTTACCACTAGACGCAGCTGCACAATAAATTGCCCATATACACAACCCCCGTCCCTGTACCTACCGGAGATCATTAAACTCCAAATCTCAGATGTGTGGCGGCTTAACGAAAATAGCACTAAAATTTTTTATTGCCTCCTATGCTTAGCTCTGAAAGTCTATTATTTTCGGTTAACAACCAAACGGAGGACGACCATATACGGCATGTACCGAGTTGAGTTTATGCCCCGAACAACAAATTATGACTCGAAATAATAAAATGGGACGAGGGGTGCGTTTTATATTTCTAAAGGGGGACATATTTGAATATGTATGAAAATGTTGAACAAAAATCTTTACAGGCACCCGTTAGAATCCAGATTTCTTTCTGGATATTATTTTTCGAAGGAGCTGTCGAACAAGCGCCAAAACAAAACAAAATAAAACAAAGAAAAAAAGTAGATGAAGAACGAAACAAAAGGTACCGAGGTGGAGCGTTCGCCGTCTTCCTCGCCGTTGTTAAAATAAGGGAGCTATTTTAAAATTTCTTGTGACATGCTTTGTTCTTTGCTTTGTCTGTATAAGCAGCAGGCAGGCACCTACCTACTACTTCTGGTTTTAATGAAAAAGAACACTGGGCCACGTGAAATTGTCGAAATATGCGGCATTCAAACGCCAAAAACAAACGCTACACTCCGTAATTTACCAAATTAGAAACAAAGCGTTTCGTTTTTCATTTATTTCGTTTCTTTTTTGTCCCGTCCCGTGTCTTTTTGTTTAGCAGCAGCAACTCATTTGTTTTCGGCTGTCCTCGATTTTAAATCATCGCGGTATAATGTTACCAATTCCGATACTGTTGTGTCATTTCAAAGTTGTGTCTGGCGTAAGCACCAAAAATAGGACACTATTTTATTATATTCTAATTGATACAAATTTTTTTTGAAGGATCATTTTGTGTTTTCTTCGATTATTCCTTTTTCTGATTAATTCTTCTTTATAGGTTTCAGGTTCAAGGGTATCTATGTTTGCTGGTATCCCTATGCACCTGTGGAGATATCCCCCTTTGTACAGGGGCTCATCTAAGGCTCGTACAGTTGGATCCCGTTGCGCCACCTTAACTTCTGGACGTTCTTTTACCTCTCTCTTTGGGAAAATGACGCAGATGTCGTTTCGTTTTTCTGAATTTTATAAAGTCACATAGGTACACACACTTTTTTTAAATAGATCTATAATCATATGATTACCTTTTTTGGTGCCATGTATAAGGGTCTTAGCGATGGCGTGAACTATGACGAATGTCATCAGCAATTCGACGAAAATTTCGATCATTTTTTAAAGAATATTGATGTTTATGAAATGAAAAGTCATTTTGACATTACATCATTTTAATATAAATAAATTTACAATGTTTCCTGACTTATTTTTGTGGTAACTTTTGTGTTCTTTTGTTATTCTTCATAGACGACCTCTACAGGTCTGTAATAGTTGCAAAGTGCCCTTTTTAAATTTTTACAGATCCCGCAGGTACCAGAACCAAAAACCGCCTTGAAATAACACTCTAAGCCACCCATCCTGCTTCTTTTTGATTCTTTGATATCAATTTCTCCCCCTTTTACTGTTTTTCGGTTAAAAGGATTCCTCTTTTCAAATTCTTCAATTTCTTTGCACGGTTTCAACAAGTCCTTGCAGTTCTTCAGCACGCATTTCTGTTGGCACTTACGTCTGGTGTATTTCATGCAACAGTCCTGGATACATTTTTGAGCTTTACACTCTACAAATACATTTTCATTTTAAGGATCTAACTGAAAAGGGTTGTTACACAGGGTGTACCTTTATCTTCATTAACATTAGTTTTTTTTGCTAACGTACCACAGACATAAAAGACAGAAAATAGTAACAGTAATTTAAAAAAAAAGTTGTTCATGATTTTTTTTTGACAATTTTGAGTTTATGTATTTTTAACCAAACACTTATGACAGTCAAATGTACCTGAAATTTTTATTCATTAAAAATATTTTCTTCAGCCCTTTGTGGGTCAGCAGCAGTAGCAGTTCTTGAAGAAGGCACTATATTAAAAGTTGGGGGTGCCGACCCTCTTTCTCGTCCAAAACAGATACGTGGAATATAATCAACTGCTACAATGCAATTAGTAGATATTAGAACAGTTGTTTGTTTAATTTTATGTGTCCAGGGTAAATTTTGTGTCTACCTGATATTGGGGGTAAAATTTTAAAAGAGTAATAAGCCAATAACGCCAATAATAATTCGAACAAAACAGCGACCATAATAAAATAATTTTGATATTGAACTGAAATTTAAAGTTTGTGTAAGTAGAATGTCAAAAAAATCATAGACCTAAAATTAAAAAACCAAAGAAGTTTATTCACTTTAATATTTTAGTAATTTCACCCTCCTGTGCATCTTCCCTAATGGTCTTATTATTTTGAGACGTTTTGCTCCTTAACGCCTTCACCAGTTGTCGGTTGAGCAAAAATCTGGACCTCGAAACGTTAAGGGCTTCAAAGCACTCGAGGTCGTTCGGGGTGGCGCAATTTTTCTGAATAAAATTAGCAATAAACTGCAAATTGTCCACCAGAGCCTGATACGAGGTCGTCCTCAAAATTCCTTCGTCGTGGTTTTTGTAGTTGTGGTAGTTCATCTGTGACAGTCGAGTTTCTAAAAGTGACTTCTTGAAGGACGTCTTCACGTCCACACAAATATTGGAAGGATCTGGATATGACTTCTTATCATCGTCATTATTTAGGATTTCTTCGAGTTCCTTCTTGAGCAAACTTTGAATTGACTTTAGTGGTCTCGTTTCTTTGTTTGACCTCTGTGACTGCTGAAGGTGAAGACTTGTTTCGTTGTTATCTTCCTGATGGTTATTGGAGACTTCAATATTTTCCTGACAATTAAAAACTGAACCGTTCTCCTGTTCTGTACTACTACAGTTCATGACAGTTGTTACGTCTTCCAGTAAGTTGCTCCAAATGCTCTTCAGGTTTCCACTTATTTCCAAATGATTCGATCGACTACCCTGAAGGTCCTGATGGTGAATTTCACTGACGTCACTTTGTGATAACGATTTGGAGTTTACTAAATGAGGAGTTGACCTACTCGTGTTTAAGTAATCCCTAACGTAATGGTCCCAGTACGTCTGGATGAGGTCCATGAGTTGTCGTTCAAGCTTATCGTGAAACGAGGGGGTGAAATATACTAGGGAGTCTTTATATTTAACCCCCCTGTCCCTTGTTGCCTTTGCACAGTATTTTGCTTTTGTGGTTTTTGTGTGTTTTTTATTTTCAGATGTCAAAAATTCTATTGTCGAATTAATTAAATTTGCTGTAGTATTTGTAGTTTTCTCTAAGATTTCAATGTGGATACTACCAACTGATTTATCAGTAAAATTGTTTTTATGTTCATCTATGCGGCGGCTTAAATTAAATCTCATAAACGATGGCAGTTGTTTTTTGAACCTCTGAAACACGTCGCTTGTTTCGTACGGTTGTTCTTCTGTTTTGCAAATGTTTCTAAACAAGTTTTCGTACGAAAACGTCCACGGTTTCTTTTGTCTTTTGACTTCTGCACAGTCGGAGCGCTTATTGGAATAACTCCCTGATGAAGACGACCTGCTCTTTGCTTCACTATTTTTCTTTTTATTACGTTTCCTAATTTGTTCTTCCGCTTTTTCTACTAATACGTGATGTTTAGTGTCTATATCTATGGAATACATATATATGTATTTAAAAATTAAGTTTACGAAAACTTGCCACGTATTCACCTTCGTTTAGTGTTGCCAGGGTGAGACAATAGAAGAGGATCAAAAAGAGGATGACCTCCAGGAAGATCTCTAACATTTTGAGTACTTAGTTACCGTTATTACTGAAAATTTGTATGATGCATGATGACAACTGATGACATTTACGTGACGAAATATAAACTTTTGTGTCAATATAATTTTTGAGGTTTACCTACTTGCACTTGGAAGGGCATTATAAACAAGGGATGTAAAAACAAAAAGAAAAATGGTTCGGCCGACGCGACGTAAGTACTTAATAAAGTTGTGGGGATAATCCCCTATACGTAGAGACTTGCAGGGACCCGATAAGAAATTCATTATTGCGAAACAGTTTATGTAAGTAGGTTTTGGTACCTAATGTAGGTAAAGAAAAATGTTATTTTTCAATTTATCAACGTTTACGTAATCACACTAATCCCTAATCCGTTCAGTCGAACCATAAATCACGAAATGAAAATAAAATTATTGACAAGAAAAAGTAAATGTGTCACTTTTTGGGCCCAAAATCAATCAAAATTATCAGTCAAAAATGCCATCAGGCCACAAATATTATGTCCTTTGTCCTATAATTTTTTTATTCGCGATTTTGGCCCTGTGTAGGGCAGAGGATAGCTGCACAGCTGTAGGAGGTAAATAAGAAACATCCTTTGGGTTAATTTAAATTAAACATCGTAAATCAAAATTATTTATCTATTAGATGAGCCAAAAATTAACGATTGTCTTCAGCTAATCGATGACGAGGAGGTTAGGAACCAACAACGACAGGATCTCATAGACAGTGCTGCTATATGCTACCAGAAACAGTTAAGGGAAGCTGAAGAATGGAATGTAATGAACAAAACGAATGAACAACAACAACTGAAAGAGAGACAATTGAAGGAGGGACAACTGAAAGATGAACAACAGCAAGAGGGACAATTGAAAGACGAACAACAGAAAGAGGGACAATTGAAAGCGGGACAAGTGAAAAAGAAACAATTGGGAAAGAATAAGGTTGAAACAAAAAGAAAGAAGGTAAAAAAGAAGTGTGCACCAAAAAAACCGAAGTTCAATGAAACGTTGAAGAAAAAGCCGAAAAGAAGTTGTGCAGTGCAATTGAGAATTGATAAACTCAAGTCACGATGCAGTTGTGGTTTGCCAAAAGTCACAGCAACCCCCTGTAAAGTACCACCTACATACCAAAATACGGTTCAGCCCTTAAAAATTAAAAACGATACTGCTCTCGAAAATAACACAACACCCTGCGTTACTGAAACTAAAAAAACTAAGTGTTCAAGAAAACCAAAGGGTTGTAGTTCAATTTTTGCTGCGGCCACCCCATTAAATAATAAGGACAATATTACTGGTATTGGACATAACAGACCTAAAGTAGCAGTTAGTACGATTGTTGCAAATCCTTGTTTACCACCTAAGGAAAAAAACTCAAAAAGTGGTTGTAAGGTGGGCAGGAAAGCCAGAACAAGAAGTACAAATAAATTTTTAGATAAAAGACACAAAAAATGTAACCGAATTAAAGAACCAAGAAGAAAGAGGCACAAAGGGTGCAGACCAGAATCTCGCCAATGTCTATGTAACGTCAATATTCTCGACAGTTTGTTGGGCGACATCCCCGCCAATTATTTAAAAAAGCTCAAACAACAACAAGTAGAAGAAGAGTTGAAAAAAAAACGTGAAATAAGCCAAACCACCAAACAATAATTTAATGATAACGTCCAAAAATATTTTATTTATTGTTAATAAATTCTGTGCCTTTTTTGTTCTCGAGATTCCTGGATTTTTGTGACTAGACTAAAGCACTGGTCCGTGGCAAAAGTCACACAGTTCCACCCCATGCGAGCAATCTGCGTCAAAGTTGGTACTTTCACTTCCAAAACGACATTATCACCGGTACCTATCATCCTCTTCTTATTGTTGAGTCCAATTAAACCGTTGTTTGAATCGTGGTGTCCAAAATGGGGACATATCGTGTCCGTCATTTTTTTGGTCACCAAATTCTTTGCGTTACCGCAACAGGCCATCCCAATGGTCGTGGGGGGAGGAGGTGTAATTTTTGCTTTGTGCAATTGTTGCGGGCACCTGATACATTTTGGGCTCTTTGGTATAGATATATAGTCTTCTTTAAAAACGATTTTCTTTGTGCAATCGTGACAGGGTTTGTTGGGGTGGTTTATGGTTTTCTCTTTGAGAATAATTCCGGGAGGTTTTGAGACCTTAGGGCACTCAATTTTCGTTACTTTTGGTAATTCTCTGGGGCATTCTCCTTTTGGGACCTTTGGTAATTTTTTAGGGCACTCCCTCTTTTCTTCGCCCTTACACGAAGGATTTCGACGAGGAATAGGAGGACAAGTAATTAGTTTGGGGCATTTATTGGGGCCATAGGTTGTGGTGGGGGTGGTGGTAGTAGTCCCAGTGGTACCACCTGTTATTTCCTTCAGGAGCAGCGAACCGTCGGTAGAACTCGTCTGGAGGACCGAGGGTTTGCACATGCATTGCAGTTTGGAACCTTTGACACCTTGGTCTACCAACCCCGTTTTGGGAATGGGTCTGCTGCAAGAAGGTTTCTTAACAAACGAACACCTACTACTTTTTGTGGGTCGTAGCCTGTACTGTCTCTTGCACTTTTTTTTTGCTTTTATTTTTGGGGGTGGCGTTCGGGGTTTTTTCTTCTTGGGTTTCATTGGGGGACAGTAAGGTTTTATTTCTTCGCACTGTTCTCTGCCATCTTTGAGGATGTACTGTTCTGTATGGGGACGTAAATTTGAGTAATCTGATCTCTGGGGGTGGGGGGTGTTTTTATTACTTACCCAAAATACTCGCCAGAGAATCGTCTACGGTAAAAAGGACCATGAAAAGGACCAGGATAAAGGAAAACCCATGACGCATCTCGAGTTAAATTTATTAGAAGGGTGTTTTTGAGTATTTTTTTGTGGTTGTCATAATTTGGTATATGGCATTTGGTGACTGACTGACGTATATATGTATAAAAACCTTGGCAACAATATTACAATACACAGGGTGTTTAAAGTGCTTAAGATAAATAAAACATTTAGTACCTATGTAGAAAGTACTGTGAAGATTTTTATTTAAAGGTATCATATAATTTTGCTATTTTTTTAAAGTGATTTTGTATTTTTGCACCCTTTCTGCTTCAAAGAATTTAATTCAACATGGCCGACAAACCGTAGGTTCTACAATAAGATAATAAAAATCAACAAATAATTATTTAAGGGTTGATTATGGGCGCATACTTGAAGTAGACTTTGGCGCGGGGGAGGATACTGTTGGGGGTGGTTCGTACGTCCCATACTGGGCTGGTTCTGCATACATTTTGCCAGTACCAGGGTAGTAATGGTTCGGACTTAATACTTTCTGGGTACCAGAATAAGACATCCTATTATAAGGGTCTTTTATGTACTTTTGGGGGCAGTGTCTGGAATAGCCGCAAATGGCACAACCTAAAGAAGTTTTTTTTTTAATTTTATAATACTTAAATTAATTTTTTTTAACTACAAAACCTTTAAGTCCAGAAACAGAAAAGGTTGAGAACAGAAACACTAACAAAACAAAGAAAAGTGTTGTTAACAAAAATTTTTTCCCCATTTTTGACAACTATTAATTTAATGTCAGGGCCATCCCTATTGTGCCCAAAATCGAAATATAGATACGGCAACCACTTACCACCACCATCAATAACAACATCACCAAGGGGAAGTTTTTATTTATTTTGCTTTACATGCAAACCTCTTAAAACTTTGGCCAATACTCTTCAGAAAATTGTAAAACCATGTAGTATTAGTTGACGTTGGTCCCTGCATAGGGAAAGACCAAAAGACCAATTAACTAGCTATCACTAAATAAAATCCTGGCGCTACGTACCCCATGGTCTTGACAAGAACAACAATTGCACCCCTCTTCCTTGTCAATGTCTTTTGATAAACCTTAAAGATATCAGTTTAATAATTAACCGAGATAAAGGGGTTACTATCCACCTTCCGGATTCTCTGGACAACAACATGGGGGTTGTATGGGTTCATCTAATAAAGGTGGTTCGTTAGGGGGTTCTGGACACATACTATTAGGTTGTGGTTTATCTTCGGAAGATTGTATACAGTCAATTGGGGGATTTTGTGGTTCGCTGGGGGGTTGGAATGATTCCTCACTATTTTGAGGGGGTTGCAGATAACGTACTTTTCTTGGTTTGCAACAGCACGGTCTTATTCTTAGGGGTATTGGTTTCTTTCTACTGATTTTTTTTATTCTTTTAGGTCTGCAGACTGGAGCTTCTGGAGCAGGTGGTTTGCAACAGGGGGATGGTTTTTTAATTTTACCCGGTTCTTCGAGTTCGATGTCGACCTCGATTTCTTTGTTTTCTTCGCAACAACATTCCGGCAGCTCCATTTTACATCTTATACATTGTCCGCAAGGGTCTAGGTATACGAGGGGATGATTCATGATGAAAAAAATGTGTAATAAGAACTAATTATGAACGAACCTGTTGGCACTTCCAGGGAACAATGTAATATTATTAAGAGGGCGCATAATTTGAACGAAAATCGGGACATTTGACGAGAATTTTGACTTACAGAAAATTAAAAAATGACAGAACGTAAAAAAAATGTTTTTAGGTAATGGTAGGTGATACCTTCTAGTGATGTTCCACAAATTTCTTTTTCTAGTTTGGGTTGGCAAGAAATGGGGTGGACGGAACGAGTTGTTCTTGAGCATTTGGCGCTAAATTACATACTTATTGCATTATTTTTTTTATAACGTTACTTACTATATTATAATTTACCCTTCGGCTTTCTTGGCAAGTACAACAACGACAGTTTCGATTGTTAATAGTGGGCGTCTCTGCAAATATTTCCCCTATTATGTACTGACTAAATATAAATATATAAGATTATAAAGGAAACGTACTCGTCGGTCTTCTTAAGGGTTTTTTGTAATAATAAGGGTGTCGGTGTATTACGTGACCACAGTAATCGCAGGTGTCCACAATTTCTGAAATTATGGTAAATTTTCCACAGGGGGTTGAAATTTAAAATTTAATTTAATTACCGGCGTACACAGTGAGGACAAAATTGAGTAAAAGGAGAAACAGCAGAAGCTTTGGTACATAATTTTTGGACATTAAACGTTTAATTTAGATTTAGGACTTTGGAATTCAGATTATGACATTTTTGTCATTTATTGGAACTTTGGTTGCGCCATAAAATGTCGACCAAAACGAGGGCATCTTCGGCCGTGGTGGTGCGATTAACAAGGGACGCGAACTGAGAACTGCCCCTGTTCCTTTTTACGACACAGTTTCTCTCTCGTCTCGTTTTTGCGTAGGCAATATTGGCTAAGGAAGACTTCTTAATCGTGACGACGTGTGCACGCGGGGGTGGAAACCCCATTGATATAGAGGGCAGGGGGTGCGACAATAGTAGGTATCAGGTGCCATCGGGGCAATCCACACTACCACTTTTACGATCAGAATGAACACTTTACGAGCGAATTCTGCGGGCATTACGAACGAGACCCTCTCGCAATTACGGGAAATGTCCGCATGTTCCGAGGCATTATCCCGTACTCCCCCCCTCCGTCCCCCGTCCGCAACGGTTCCTGGAATAAATTTAAATGAGACCGGACCTAAAGGCATCACCACCACCACCACTAATTTATACGCACGCATTCTGCGGACGTTTTTCGGAACGTGTTATTTCTCTTATACGCAAAAATTCCGGGCGCATTTTATTATCGGAATTTATTGGACAGGAGGCCGGGAAGGGAGGACCCTGGTTTGGACACAACGCGAAGAATGGGAATTATTTTAATAACAACAGAAATATTTATTAGTGTCACATTCCCTAAAAAGGGAATTACGTATAACGTGAATACTAAAACATAAGACAGACGAAGAAACAAAAGCAAAATATTTTAAACAAAAGAATACAATAAACAATCAGTTAGTTAGTGTTTTTAATTTTTTTTGTAACAAATGAATTTCGATATTCGTTTTGTTTTTTTATTTAGGTACGATGGACGTCCAATTAATTCCCGTCGTGACCCAATCATCAGCAGGAACAGATTGACGAAATTCTTTCATCGAAACAACTTACCCTCCGGTAATCTCTTTCAGCAACCCCCTTACATATTATATCATACGACGTGCGTATTATTATGTTGTTCAGTCCAGTCCCGAATTTCTTTGATCAAGTCCGAATCTGCAGGTGACCATTGGCTATAGATAGATATCAATTATGATACGTAGGATTGCCTGCTGGACCTCGAAATGGACCCCCCATTGTCCAACTTCCAATTATATCGACATCGACATCGACATCGCAACCCCCTTTCTCTCTCTCTATTTATGCCCTTATCAGCAGAAATTAAAGGGCATCAAGAAATTATTTTAATGGTCTAAAAAAATTAATTTTCTAATTTATCATCCATCGTCTGTGACGTGCATCAGTATTCAAAACCAGAACTTTGTTCGCCTTCAATTGTCTAAGAAGGATTTAGTTGATTTTCCGCCGCGCCGTTCATTTGTTGGTTGTTCATTTCGGATGCAGCAACAGTTTCATTGTTTCTTCGAAACAATTGTGATTAACGTGGCCTTAACAGACGTCAGACGTCAGTTGTTTTCACACGAACAAACTCGATCTCGGGAACGTCGTACACTATTATACTATCTACGGGGCTGTCGTGTCTCATTTGATTCTAGCCATCAGAGATATCTTCTTCGAGCACAAATTTTTGACTGATGGGATTATTACAAACTGAAAATGGAAATGGTAGAAATTTAGACGAATTTTGAAGGGGATGCTATGTTTTACTACATTTTGTACGCTCCCCTGCCCCAGTCAGTCAGTCAATTCTCCAATACGAAAAGGACTAAAATTGTTTTGTCAAACCTGATTAGAAAATGATTAGTAGTGTGTATATGTATTGTGTTGTGTGGTGTGCATATCCCCTAATTAGTTTCGGGGGTAAACAGAGCAACCCTTTCTTGAGACGTTACGCGATTGAGGGAGCGACAAAGCGGGGCAGATAATAATAAAAGAAGATCGGGTGGTAGCGCGTGGTTGCGTGGAGATCACGTCTGCCATGACTGATGGCGCGCGTCTTTAATTAAACACAAAATTAATCGAAACTCGCCTGTGCAATTAATAAAACAGCATCCGATCCAACCGTTGTTCTCTCCATTGTCTTTTCAAAGGGTCCCCCCCCCTCCACACGATCATGTACCTTTGTACCACCACGGTGGCGCTTTTCTTCTCGTTCGGGATGTACTGATTTAATTATTTTCCTTATTTGTCGAGCGAGACTGGAGTCTCCCGGTGAAAGATTAAGGGTTTTATTGAATTATTTAGCATTGACAGAGGGGCGCAGAAACAAGAGAAAACTTTCACCTTATGCACAGGTATTTATATTTATATTTGCTCCCCCAATTAGGTTATAGATTCTAGGGGTAGGAGGGCGTAGGAAAGGATTTGTTAAAACAGCAACAGATACCTACTTGGTTGTAAAATTGTTTATGTAAAAGAGAACGTTGGCGATGAAAAATACGACCGGAAACATCCCCTTCGATTTGAAATGCTCGAAACTATAAAGCGTTTACGAGAGGTTTGCTACTACAAGTTTATATATATGTGTTACTGTTTTCGTTATAAAAGGCACTAGTAAGTAGTAAAACCCTGCTTTATTACTTTAATTTTAGGAGTCGCTGTTTATGCCCACCCATAAAGCGTCCAGCGAGCCGAAATGATGGGGGAGTTTGTTGGTACAAAGTTGCAAATGAATCCGAAAAGTTACCGACGCACACCACCTCAAAAAATACGAGTACAACACAAAAAAAAAATGAATAACGGCATGAAAATAACAAAAGTATAATGGGGATCAAAACATCTGCTGTAGGGGTGCGAGTTGAGTTGTTTTATAAATATTTCCATATTATTGTAACGTTCAATTTAAAGGGTGAAAACAATAGCACAAAAGGCTGGGGTGGTCAATAAATATAATTAATATAATAATAAAAATAACGAGAGGGTGAGAGCCACAAATTTGTTTTTTTTTGTATTTGTAACTAACCGTTTTTTTTTTTTGAATGTAATTAGGTAGGTACATTACGTTTTTTTTATGGTGGATGTTGTATGCTGCACCCCGGGCCATAAAAAAATAAATAAAATGTTATTATTCGCCTGTTTAAAATAAAAGGGATAAAAGCTGTATTAATATCGAAATTCGAGATGTTTATTGCGCGAAACGAGCACAAAGTTATGCGACTTAAAACTACAGTGAAGCACTTCTGCAGATTCTGTTGCCTACATTTTATTGTGGAAAGTGGAATAAAAATGTTTTTACTGCTTTAATTTTAAGAGAGGCCTTTTACGCGCCAATAAAGCAGACGGAATATCGGCATAATCAAACAATTTCAAGTATATGACCACTGAAAAATCAATTTCAAACCCTCTTCGTTTATAAAACATTCAGAAAATGTTCAGAAACTTCTTGAAATAACTCAAAAGTAGCAGAAACAAAAAAGAAACCAAACAGAAACGAAAGTAACGCAAAAAACAATGAAAACAAAAGCGCAAAACATTGAAAACAAACAAAAAAAAAACAAAAAGCTTCTTTCTTTTGTTATCGTCTACTTATGTAGGTAAACAAAAAAAAAAAGAATTTTACTGCATCAAGGATTTATTTATGTGATTCATTTCGTGCAAATAGGAAAGTAACCTCAAAGAAGGGATTGTATAACCATCCAATCATGTCGACATCCAGAAAATGTTATGAAACTTCTTGAAATAACTCAAAAGTGGCAGAAACAAAATATAAACCAAAAAGAAACAAAAGTAACGCAAAAAACAATGAAAACAAAAGCGCAAAACATTGAAAACAAACAAAAAAAAACCAAAAAGTTTCTTTCTTTTGTTATCGTCTACTTATGTAGGTATACAAAAAAAAAAAGAATTTTACTGCATCAAGGATTTATTTATGTGATTCATTTCGTGCAAATAGGAAAGTCACCTCAAAGAAGGGATTGTATAACCATCCAATCATGTCGGAGCCCTTTGCCTTTAAAAAGCTCTCGGCCACTCTTTGAAGTCCTTTCGCATCTGTATTTGTTTATCTTCGGACTTTTTATTCGATTGTAAAAGTTGCCAGCATCAATTTGGCAAAAGCTGTTCGAGTATCGACACAAGGATAAAGGACCAGAGCCAGAGCCATAGTCAAAGATGAAAGGACTACGCAGGAAGGACGTTGATGTTATGAAAACTTTTGAGTGGGATATTTAGTCTGTGTGTGACCATGGATACTTGCAAGGACTTGACGAGGGGCATGGGGGTGACCACTTACTTGTATTCAGGTAAAGGGGAAGGCTCAGATTACGTTTGGCTTTCAATAACAAGCGCGAGAGTTTATTTGAAATTGGATCCTTAAAGGACCGCTCAAATTCGACAAATTGCTCTCACAAAGCTCCTGCTGCTTGCTGGACGTTTAGTTATTATCAAACCGAATCCTTCCTAAGGATCTTATATTTCATTTCAAACACGAACGACAGGGGAAATTCTAAAAAGGGGAAAAATTGTTTTGATATCTAAATTTTTTCATCCTGTGAATTCAGTCCGTTTCCGATATAATAAGCTGGATAATAAAAAGTTGCTAATCCTTGTGGATTAGGGTTTTCTCTCTCCTCTCATTCCCGTATGGTTTTATCCTCCTCTTCCCGCTAAAATCCCGACAGCGCGCAATTCCGATAATGATGTTGATAACGGGAAAATATGGTGTTTTTACAAATCCCGCGGCGCTTATGGCTCCCGAGGGAATTAGGCAAGGATTCCAGCCGGACGCCCGGGAGGCCGTAGATAAAGGGGTAAGCCCGCGTTTTAATTTTTCTCGTTACTTTATTAGCTCCAGATTTACTGGCGCTAATTAGTCGACCGAAATTAAAAGTTAATAAAAAAGAATACTCGACATCGACCAACCCTCCAGATATTTTAAAGAAACCCTTATTAAAACAACAACGCATTAATAATTAATAATACCTATATACAAATATACAAAAGGGGTGTCATATTAAATATCTAATAATAAAGGAAATTTCACCACCCTGTATCTTTGCATCCCAGGCGCAATCTGTAAATGGACAACGACCACGACGCGACGATATATCATCATACCTACCCCGCGTGTGTAACATGACTAAAATGTAATATGTAGTCTGATTAACATTACATTACGTTAACAAAAGGGAGAAATTTATGGGGTGGCGGAACGACGGTTTGCGGTTGACAGGACGACACGCGAACACCCGGAATAAATTGGATATCTACTAAACAACTGAACAGAAAAACAAAAATTAGTAGTAGTTATTTGTTATTTACCTACTTATCAAATGTTTTGTGCATTTGTACGTGAGGTTCAACTGTCAGAAATATTCATAAATATTTTGTTTTTTGTAGGCTTTTCTCGAATCTATAAATTAAAATTGTCTTGACTTTATTTGAACGTACAGATGAACGAACGAACGAACGTTTTCAATTACTAGAACCGTCTAACGAGCGAACATTCCGGTCCTTTTTGGCCCTTTTTTCTCTTCAAAAAGCCTCTCTTTCACCCGATATCTCTACTTTTGCGCCGTTTAATGAGGACTTGCTTTCTAACGTATCCATTAAGGCTCATTGGGATATTGGCGTCCTTTCAACCCCCTGTTCCTTCACATCGCTCACTACATGACCGGGGCAAGTCAATCAATAATACCATCCTGTTTATGTGTGATTTAAGACCCAACCATCACATTTCTACCCTCCCCTGTCCACCCTTTTTAATCATTATGTCCTATGTTTACAATTTTTTTTTGTCAATTTATTTAGAGGATAATAACATTAGGTAAGTCGGAGTGCTTTCATCTTTGGTAACGTTACCTACCTACCACCATCACATTATTTAGTAGCAGAAGTTTTGCTAAGTGGCAAAAAGCGCGCTCAGCAAGGAAACTATTTATAGACGTTGCCCTAGGCAAAATAGCACGACAGACTGCTGTAGATGCTAAAATGGTGCACGCGGGAAATCAGGGGTGTGCTCCGAACCCCGCCGAAGGATTTTAAGTGGGTGTTGCACGATGTGAAAATTTTTAACCGGGAAAGTTTTCACTTTGCAGACGAGACGGGCGGGCAGGTGATTAAACTCGACGTTAGTTTTTTGTGTCTGATGAGGGTGACATTTTTTATTACTTAGGTACTTATTTAAATTTGGATGAAAAGGTCATACATGATTAAATAAATGTTGAATTTGTTTTAAAATTTTACTTCTTTTGTCTTTGTCTACAAAATCGTGCAACAAATTTGTTTTCTTCCTTTTTGTTTCAAAACAAAAGCACATAACAATTGTTTTGATCAACTGTTTCGACCAATAAAACTGTTAGATATGTATAATATAGTAATTACGTATTTACATAAATATTTATTGACAATCCAATGTTTCTGTGTAATACGTTATTATGTAAATTTGCCCTAGATAGATTTTGTATGGGTCACCACAGCCGATAACATTCCTGTGGTAAAAAGCGCGCTTCTTGTTATTATGTACACTTATTGGTCGCGAATAATAATAAAATTGTTGTATTGAATAATCGTAACCACATTAGGCTTAAGACAATATTTGCATTTGAGAATATTGCGATTGAGGAGGGGAAAAGTGCGAGAAATTACACCGCAATACCCGATGTCTGATAAATAATCCGCAGTTTTACGTAAACAGTATACGAAGCTAAACGATTTTGTTTCAAACAACTGAACTGCAAGAAGGCGCCTTCAGTTAGTTCTTCTGTTAAGTTAATTTGTTTGTTCGTTCGGTCGGTTGGTTCAGTAAGTTCAGATGTTTAAAACGATGTAGTTTTGTTTAGTGGCGAATGGTGGGATGTCTGACGTTCGAATAGAAATCTAATTGGAACCTAATCGCTTATTGTAAGGTCAAGAGTGCGACCTCGGGATTTCGTATAATGGGAAATCCAAGAACGCCTATTCGACGCGAACACTCTACCAGTAGGCGTGATACCATCATGCTTCTTCCGTTCCATCAAGTTTTCGTCGTTTTTGTGATATTGTTCTTTGATGCAACCAGAGCCGATTTGAACGGCACAACGATAAATCTGAACGACAGAATAATAAACTTGAACGACACACTTGCAACAAGTAAGTACCTATTTATAAGCAACTATAAACAATAAATTGTTGTTTGTTTATTTATTTCGGTTTTACGTTTTAGAATTTGCAACCCCGTGCAGAACTCCGAACGGGGATAACGGATTTTGCATCGACATAAGCGAGTGTCAGGTTCTGGCCAAATACACGAATGTAAAGTCGAGACAGGAGTTCATCGACGACTCAGACTGCACCCCTTCAAATGCCAGTCCGAAAACGACAAAAGTTTGCTGCGGACTTTACTCAGATTACATAATACGAGGTGGGTAAAAAAATTGAATAATATATTATATAAAATACGTAAGTATATATGTATGTATTGTATGTACATAGGTGATGCTGAGGCAGCATCCGACGTGATTGAGGCGCCACCGCAACCGCTGGACGCAGACCCGTTCCCGAAGGAATGCGGCAAACAGCCGATGATTTTTCCCAACAGGATATTCGGCGGATCGGAGGCGGTTCTAGGGGAATTCCCGTGGTTAGCGAGATTAAGACACAAAGCGCCCAACGGTCTCAGGAGCTACGGATGTGTCGGGTTCCTAATTGCAGCCAAATACGTTTTGACCGCCGCCCACTGCGTTATGTCCTCCATGTTAGCACCCCTGGGACCAATGTAATATAGATCCCAACATAATTTTTTCAATTATATCTAACATTATTTTTGTTTTAAAAAAATTAGTAATCAGGTGCAGTTGGGGGAGCACAACACGTTGGAAAGTATCGATTGCGAGAAGCACGGGGAGAAGGTGGTGTGTGCAGACCCACCCCAGTTGATCAGGACGGGGAAACCCATCGTGCACCCCGAATATTTGAACACCAGCCGATCGCAGCATCACGACATCGCTATCATTCCCCTCAAACAGCTGGCTAATTTTACACGTAAGTAAACAACAAATTATTTGCTATTGGTTGGGGCGACTTATGGGGTGAAAAAAATATATCTAGTACGTAACTTCAAAAACGAAAAATTTATAAACCTACAGATGTAGAATTTAAGTCTTGTTTGTTTCATTATTTATCAAAAAAATATCAAGAAAATTTTTTACCACCCCTATTTACTGTTTTACTTATAATTTATCTAATTTCTAGTATCGAGCTTTTTATTTTATTTTTCCAAAAAGAAAATGGAGAACATTGTCGCGCTTAGGTACAAAAACCTTTTTACCAGACTGCCCAACAGGAAACTTGAAGGGAATATTTATTATTTTTTGTTCCGTACCCTGTACGTAGATCAGTAGATTTAAATAAATAAGCAACTTCAGATTCGAAGAAAATTTGAGCAAAAGAACATACATATTATCTGTATTATTAATCAAAAGAGAAAATAAAAATGAGGGCTGAAAAATTAATTTATTTCCCTCTTAGACTACATAGGTAGTTTAAACGTAGGTACCCGTACACGTCAGTGCCATTAGGTCCTTGCTTTTCATTTCAAAATCCCTAAAATCCATTTGAAAGAGATTCCACCCTTATCCCTTACAACATTATTACCTACTGCAAAATCTTTACTAATTCTTTCGCCATCTGCTCGCTCGCTTGTTACGTCTCGTTCTCATCCCCAAAACGGTCGGTCGGTCGGTCGACGAAGTGGTGAAGTTTAGCAAAATTTATTTTCCACCCCGCCAAAAAACATTTCCGCCGCCGACGAAATTGCATGACAACGTCTTTGGGGAACCACCCCCAGTCTTACTACTACTGTCATACCTACATATGCACATAAGTAGCCTCTACATATGGAAATTGCCCTCCCGATTCCGGTTATACATAGTAGTAGTAGATAGTAATAATAATAATAATCATAATGGTCTGCGGAGAAAGCCTTTAGTTCCGGTTTACGACGTCGCGTCTCGTCGACTTTCCCTCTTCTTCAATAATAATAATAATAATAATCAAAGACGTGCCCCGTTACGAGTTTCAATTTTACGGATGATTTCTCCCATTCTTCGCACCACTACCGCGGGGTTGTCGATTTTTTACCAACATGCGTGCCTTTCAGTTCAAAACCGTCCATTCAGCCAATTCGATTATTATTAATAATAATATAATAATAGTGTCCTTGTCGTGTCCTGCTTTTTCCCGGCAAACAACCCGTGAAATCGAAGGACGGGATGGCGGTCGCCGAGAGGCCAGTCTATTAATTTGAAAAGCCCCGAACTTAATTTACTTCCAAAATAACGTATGAATAGATCAAAGAAATGTTTGACGACGGGGACCTTGCGGGGGCCCTTTTCACAGAATACAAAGTTATATGTATGGTATATAGGAATATATTGGATGCCGAGGGCCGAACTTCAAATAAACCGCGTTTATCCGGCGGTCAGGCTTGTTATTACCGAAAACCACCACCCTAAAGACATACTAAATGTATTGCGGACCTCTAAGCATAACGGGGTTGTTTATTTTGCAAGAAATATTATAGATTCTCTAACTGGCTCTATACAAACTAGTTTTAGTTAAAAGAAAAAGGAAAAACGTTTGATAACAATTGGTACAGCTTTCTAAATAAACATATAAAACATTAGCAATTGTCTTCTTTTTGTTTTTTATCAAAAGCTCTAACAATTGTTTCTAAACAAACATTTGAAACGTCACCAAGTGTTTTTCATTGTTTTTTTCTTCTTTTGTTACAATGTTTCGTCATTATTTTTACAGAGTACGTTCAACCGATTTGTTTGGCAAATCAAACGACTCCAGAGACGGAAATGTGGCTGTCCGGCTGGGGAAAAACCGAAGACAGTAAGGAATTAATTTTTTGAGATACCTACCCAAAGTTAGTTTTTCCAAATTGCTGTTACTCACTTATATAAAAAAAAAGAAAGGAAATCCGTTTGTTGTAGAAATCATTACACAGAGTTTTGTCACTAATCACCCATAATAATTAATGGGATTTAAATTTTAATTACCTGTTAGTATTATTAGGACTATAAATAAACATTTAATTATTAATTAATAATAGTGGTAGGTAGATAATAATATATATGGGTAGGTATTTCAAAATCAATTAAGTATCTATCCAATTAGTAAAGAGAATTTTATTGGCTAATTAATACTTATTGTTGACTATTATGTTATGATTCAATTTTACTTTTGTCAGGTGGTTTTTTTTCCATTCAAATCATCAAATATTTTTCATTTAGGTGACAGGAACCCCATAAAACTAAAAGTTTCTGTAAAACGCGCCCCCCAAGAATACTGCAGGATCAAGTACAGGGCAGCAGACGTCGACATAATATCGGCCCAGATGTGCGCAGGGGGCGAAGAAGGCAAAGACTCGTGTTCTGGTGATTCTGGGGGTCCACTGATGGTACAAAAAGGGTCAAGTCCTTGGTACGCAGAAGGTATTGTTAGTTTCGGTTTGGGATGCGGCTTGGAGTATTGGCCGGGGGTTTACACGAACATCCCCCAATATTACAATTGGATAGAGAAAACCATCAAGAGGCATTGGAAACATAATTTGGAGAAGGATTGCACAACAACAACAACAACTGGAGATAACAAATGTAATAATAAAAAAAATAGGAAGAAGAGATCTGTTATTAGATTTCGTGATATAAATAAAATAAATAAATAAATTATATTGAGATCATTATCTATTAAAAAATAAAAAAGGTACCTAATAAAAAAATATATAGTGATTTACAATTATTTACCTTTTTCAATATAATTTTAATTTATTATTAATTTTTATACCATAGATAATTGAAAAATTGATAATTAGCACTACAAAAAATTGAAGAGACGAACTAAAGAACAATATTAATTTTTTGTTTCACTGTAGAGTTAGTTAAACAAACGAGGCAATCAATATTAAAGTCTTTTGTTTCAATAACACGAAAACAAGTGCTAAACGCAGTCCAGTCCCTTTGTGTTTTCACATATTACATAGGTACCTATATATAAAATTTTGCATCACCCTTTTTTCTGAAACAAAAGAGGGATAACTTTTAGAAGACGTCCATTACCATGAAATTGTTTTGTTTAAAAGAAAGACACGGTCAACTTCACAGGAGACAAAAGAAAGTTCCTAGAGAGGGTGAAAATTTTGTTCGTTGTATCGTAAACCCCTTAGAACTTCCCGAGACAAACGCAGACCAAAAGAAAGTTTAATTGTTTCCAGATGAAGAAGATCCAGAACACAACATATGAGTAGGTACCGTAAAAACTTTTCTTTCGGATCGATTTCTCGATTGAATGAAGCTACAGAAATTGAAGTCAAGGAAACCATCAATTAATTAATTAGATAAATAACACCTGATACTTTCACTTGTTTACTACAAGGTTATTATTAAATATTCAATTTATAATTAAATAATAAGATGACCAAAATAATTGTAAGTAATTTTATGGGTTAACAACTTTATGGCAACAAACTAAAGAAGCTAGCAGGAATTCCCATTATAATTATTAATGGTGACGTAGATAATGTGGAAGGCCTTCGGGCAATAAAATAAGTAGAATCTGACATACGTTCAGCCAATAAAAATAGCGCGTCCGACGTTATTAAATTAATGGTCATGCAGATATCTTTCCACAAGAGTGCTGACCATAAACGAAACGAATAACAAACCAAACAGCATTTCAGTGTTTTCCCAACTAGTCTCACTCACACTGTCCTGTCTTGGTCTTGGTCAACTGGTTTCACACACGAACGCTCCTTTCTGGGCACTTCGGTCGTCGTGGTGTGGACTGTGGAGGGCCTTTTTAGTCGCAGTGCTGTCATTATTTGTTGTTTCGTTGAAAATACTCAAAATGTTCTCGTGTCTTGTACTCGTGTTGACCTTGACCTTTTCAACATTTAGTGGCGCATGTAAGTCCTTCTTTTTATTAAATTTACTAACACATAGATATGTATTTTTTTTGTTTTTAATTGTAAGTAAACGTTTGTATGTTTAAACAACAGCTGCAAATTAAACAACTGATTGATTGAACAATTGAACAAACGAACGTACAAGAGAACAAATTGGACAAATGAATAAACGAACAAATTAGCAATTGAATAAGTGAACAAAAAAATTACATGGCTAGCACGTGTCTAAATATTGGAATTTTAATAATTTTGACCACTTAGTGATAAGTAACAAAATAATTTCATTTGTAACACTGTAGTTATTTATCCATTTATTTATTTTATCGGCGATGTAGGTAGAAATATCACTCACAGGATATCCTTTTCACGGATTTTGTTGGCGTGTATCAATTTCCTTTGCTCCCAAAGAACGATAAAATTAAACATATATATATTCGTTGTTATAATATAAATGAATTATATAATTCCCTGGTGTTTATCAACATTACAAATCATGTGACCCCTGGTGGTCAATTATAGTTCGATAACGTCTTCTGTGGTCAACAGCTAGAAAAGGAATAAATAGAATGAACATGTTTAGCCAAAAGAAGATAAATTGGTGTTTTTATGGGGGATTGACCCCTTCGTTTAATTATAGGAATTAAGATAAATTGGTTTCGGCTAATACACACACCTGCATGAAAAAGTGCGTTTTTTTTAATTTTATTTTTGCAGAAGTTCATACGTTATCCTGACGTATTAATGAAGATTAACTGCGGTTTCGATTACCGAAACGTCGGCGTAAGAGCAAAATAATAGATATTTGTAATTTTATATTTTACAATCAGTGATTATAAGTAAATTAATGAAAAATTGAATCTTTGACATTTTAATAGGTAATAAATATTATTTATTTATGATTATGATTACGATCCTCGTCACTGTGTTGCGAATTATTGTTATTGTCAATATTTATCTTTTACATAAGCACGTTAATAAATAACGAGTATTTAATGGTGTTTTCCTTTTAAATTAAATTGCAACAAGACAAATTTATGTTATTAGTTGGCACATTTTTTCAGTTACAGGAAAAAGAACCCAGAATTTAATATAATATTCAAATTTAATTGAGCAAGGAAAATATCCTTGACCTTTGAATACCATAAATAAATAATTTGTATCTATTTAAGTAAATTTTGAAAAACAAAACAAAACAATAACTACTTAAGTATATAAAATAAATCTCATTTTAAAGGATAATTTGGGCTCAAAAATTGTGGGTACGTGTCCTGAAAAACCCCGTCAGGCCTCCCATTTAATTAAAAATTCATTATAAGGTAACAAAATCTCACTAAAGGGGCGGGAGGAATCCAAAACATCTCATTTAATGAGTTCATGCCCCTTCGATTGATAAAAACGATTTTTATCGACCCCAAAAAGAAAGAATTTTTCTGGACCATTTCGTGTCAAATTAGATCGAAAGCCAATAAAGTAAGAAAGCCCTAAGGGTCGTAAACCGATCAGAAAGACCAAGTACGAATATTGATTCCAATCTACCACCTGTCACTCCGATAATTGTGACTGGTGACCTCTCCCTACTTTTCCATTAGGATGATAGCTGACAGTACCTATCGGACTCAACACACTCAATTAACCCTCCTCCTATCCCACAAGATTTAATCAAATCAATAATTACGTCTGTATTTTTTTAAAATAACATTTTAGTACAAAGTGGCGACGATTGCACCACCCCAAACGGAGAATCAGCCACTTGCATATCGATCTACAACTGTCCCGTATTGATTAACGCGTTGAGGACGCGAGACAGGGAGAAAACGACTTTCGTCCAGCAATCGGGATGCGGCTACGAGGACCAGCCGCTGGTCTGTTGCGGTTCCAGTGACCGGTTCCAATCCACCAACTCTGGCTCGTCAATAACACTCCGGAGTCCTCTTTTACCACAAGAACCCAAATGTGGCAACCAGGTAACGACGATAAGACCCCTAAATGACATAGGTATAATATATTATGTAACACTAGGTGGCAGACAAAATTGTGGGTGGTCAACAGACGAGTCTAGGGGAGTACCCTTGGCTAGCCCTTTTGTTCTACAAGAGACGGGACGGGAAACCCGACAGCTATCACTGCGGCGGTGCCCTGATCAACAACAGATACGTCCTTACAGCGGCCCATTGCGTCACGGGAAGCAGGATCACGCAGCTGGGAAGATTGTAATGAGGGTTGAATTGAATTTTTACGTTCGATGACGAAATTAATGCGGTGTTTCCGATTTTAGGACGAGCATACGACTCGGGGAATGGAACACGAACACGGGGGTAGACTGTGTGGGGGATAAAAGGTTCCCGGAGTGCAACGATGGCCCGCAGAACATCCCCGTGGACCGCATTATAAGCCACCCGGACTACAATCCAGATTCAGCGACTCACAGGGATAACGACATCGCTTTGATTAGATTATCGAGGCCGGCGCAATTTACAAGTAACAATATTTTATTAAAACACCCTTTATAGAATATATTTTAATAACTAAGTATTTTTTTTACAGACTACGTACAACCGATATGCCTCCCAACCAGCCCCTCGGACAGGATAGCGAACGACGACGAGTTCTGGGTGGCAGGATGGGGCGCAACGAATCAAACGAGCAAAAGTAACATAAAACTGAAGGTCCAGGTGCCCGTGGTCGACAACGATCACTGCAAAAAGGTTTACAGCAGGAGCAGCGTGCTCATCCGTAACACGCAGTTGTGCGCAGGGGGCGAAAGGGGCAAAGACTCTTGTAGTGGAGACAGCGGAGGTCCCCTGATGGCCCCGAAACGCGGAAGTGCGAACTGGTACATTGGCGGAATTGTATCTTTTGGGAATATTTGTGGCACTGAGGGGTGGCCCGGGGTGTACACGAGGGTGTCAGAGTATTTAGATTGGATACAAGACAACATTAGCTCTTAATCTCGTCTGTGATTGATTATGTAATTTCTCTTGTCCACTATTATTATTATTATTATTATTTATATTTATTAACCCTTAATTACATAGATACATATGTAAATAAGCATCATCCGAAACGACAATATTATGTAATGGCAAATAAATAAAATAGGAAAAGTTAACAACGTGTTTTGCATTTAGTTTTATTTTATGTTATGTTACGTTATGGCAAGCCGAACGAATAAGGAACGAACGATAAGGAGAAAAAGTCCCGCGGGACTTCATCATGTATTTACGTACGTAGGCACGATGCACAGAATTGAAAATCGATTAGGGAACCGGTCCCCGAAGGATACTTCTAAAAATTAAAAGCTATAACTTTAAAAAGATGTTGCCTCTTTGGTTTCCAATTTTACGGCCGGGGATCGCATAAAAGGGCCTATCAAAAAAAAGAAGAAAAAAAAAAACGGTCCATCGATTGATAGATACTGATGAATTAAGTTGCCCCTTTTACGAGATAAGAACGACCCCATGCACATAACATAAGGGATGCCTTAATTTAGATAAAAGACTGTTTCCTGTAGCTAAAAAATCTGAAGGTATAAAACAAGAACGCAATTGCTTTTCAAATTTTAAACAAAAGTCTAAGCAAATGTTTTCAATAAACAAAACAGAAACAAAAGAGAGTATTTGTTTTTGTTTTCTTATTTTGTCGTCGCCCTGTAGATTAGCAATAATCTTTTGAGAGACGATGACCCTCTGGCCTCAGTTTGAGCAGTGCCAGCGTTACAAGATCAACTCCAGACGTGTTTTTGTCCTCCGTCTCAATTTAGACGATTTCGAGTACTTAGAAACGAACCGACTACTACTGCATTGTCCCCATAATTCTATTTTCCTTTTCACACGTACTCACCTGAACCCACCAGCCCTTAACATTTACCAGATATGCCTGACGTAGATAATAATTTTGATTGATTGATAAAATTGATTGATCCTTTAAAAAGTGCAGTGGAAATAATTAAAACATGTCTATTAGTAAAAAAATGAGTGAAAAAAATCACAGTTGCTACATAAAAATAAGATTTAATAAAAACTTCTTTTCGACGTTCCTGTCCGTCCTGGCGTGGGTATAATAAAAATAAAACAAAATCCTTGGTGTGCGTCTATGACGACGACTTAAGTGCTGTAAAGTCTCCCATTCCGAGCACATTTGTCTTATTGGATCTCTCATCCGGTTTCTTCCCGATATAAGGGGGCAGATTCATCTTGCCAGCCGTGATGTCCTCCAGTAGGTCAGTAATTTCCGGCTTTTTCCTCGACGTGCCGCTACCCCCTTTTGCGCCGCCTTTATTTACCTTATTAAAAACAGCAAATCTCTTTTCGTCTTGCGGTCTCAACACCCCATTTTTCTTCATGGACAAGTACAAATATTCCAGGAGCCCGTAAGCCTTCATAAGTGCAGCCCTTTCTTCCAGTTTGGCTAGGCGAGCCTTTTCTTCCGCCTCGACAATTACTTGGGGTTCAAACGAGTTCCTGGTGACGCTAAGTGGCGTCACGTTACGTCTCGGAACGAACGACGGTGTTGGAGGTTTTGAGGAATCTTTAAGGGGTTTAGGTAAAACCGGTTGGACCCGTTTGGCCGCCTCTGCTTTAGCCCTCATCGTCATTTCATCCCTCAGCTGGCTCGCGGCAGATTCGCGTGCTTTACTGGCGGCCGTGTCCATATACAAACTGGATCCTTGGAGTTGGTTGAAGAATCTTGCGTACACGTGCTCGTTGCCAGCGTTGGGGTACACCAACCTAACATAACGGACAAAAAAGTTATCTATCTATCTATTTAAATAGTCGGCTTTAAAAACAAACTAACCTAAAATTTCCCCTGTTCTCCATTTCGTGCCTCAAAGACTCGTTGAACCGTTTCGGGTCGTGCGGTCTCGGCGGTTCTTTTGTCAGGCCCTGCAGTAGCCTCTCGCGAACCCTCTTTCTGTCCTCCCTCATTATCTTGTGTTTGTCGCACTTTTCCAGGTTCATCATACGGAACATGTCTTCCAGAAGGGACTCTTTAACGGAGCAATCCAACTCGGTATCGGTATGAAAACTCGGGGAGTGATTTACTTCGAGGATCTGGGGATTTAGTCTCCTGTCTAATAGGATGTCGGTCCCCAGGAGTTCACAACAAGCCGGTATAACGTCGTGGTTCGGGAAACAGGCCATGTAACTGTGCTTCAATATCGGACACGCACTTATTATGGTCTTTATTATGACGTCGTCGATTTTTTTCCAAAGTTTCGAAACGTCGTAGCCGCAGTTGGTCATATATTCGTTGAACCAGCTCAGTTTCCTTTTGCTGCCCGCTTGGGAATCGATGCAGTACGTTCTGCTGTGTTTGTTGACAGCGTAATTTGTCAGGTGCATGAAAATGTTGCTTACGTTGACGCTCGAAGGTTCCTTGTAACGGCTCGTTGCGAACCGGACCAACCCCTCGTTGTAAATGTAAACTCTTAGGGGATCGCACGTGGTTATCAGGGTGTACACCCGGAGATCGAACTTGTAACCGTCTATTAGAAAAGGGCGCGTTATGTAAACTTGACAGATCATGCGTTCTGAAGGTTTTATTTCCCTGAGGTTTCTTGTAATGAAAATTCCCCTGCCCTGACTCCCAGCGTCTGGTTTCAGGATGAACGTTTTGTTTTTGCGAAGTCTGGAATAGGTCAGGACGTCGCCCAGGTCTGCCGGTAAGCACCACGTTTTCGGGAAGAAGGTGAAGTCTTTGGGGAAGAGGCGTTGCATCCTGTTGAGGTTCCTGGCGAGTAAATCTTTTCGACATATCTCCAACATTCCTGGAAAGTGGTTGATTTTTTGGAACCGCTTCATCTCCTTGCACCTCTCTATCGATATAGACAAGTCGGTCCAGTAGAGGTTCCAGTTGTCATGTTCTCCGACTTCTTTGAATCCGAGTCTTGCACATACTCTGCGTACGACATCGTACCGGCAGTTGCTGAGGCAAACCGAGACTACTTTTCGCCTCTTTTTCCTGGGGGCTAAGTCCGAAGACGAGCCGACGCTGCTGCGAGGTTTCGAGGAACTTTTCAACGATCTTTTCGACGATTTCTCTTTCAAAGCTTTTTTGATCGCTACCTTCTCTGTTCCTGAACTGTCCGATGAATCACTTTCGTCTGCCGTGGGCAAACTGGGGGGTGATTTCATGTTTCAGTGTCGAACGAACGTGACAGCCAGATTCATTGTTTCTATCTATTATAGGTAGGTAGGTATTAGTTTTTTGACACGAGATTTCACCTGATATTATACGCACAACAAATTCAATTCAATGCAATGCCGAAATAATTGTCTTGAGTTGATCACGCAGTTTTTTTGCTTTTTGACAAAAAAATTTCAAAACTATCGTTTTTGTCAATGTCTACATTTGAAGTATGGGGGGATTGATTAACAGGCTTGGTGTTACTTTTTTTTGTTTAAGACATGACAGCTCGTTTATGGAACGACTTCGACTCAACTAACAAGTGACGCGACCGACCGGCCACAACCCACTCAAAAAAAAGTCAAAAATACCGAAATCATGCATACAACCCCTATTTTATTATTTAACCAGTTGGTTGGTTAGTGCGTAATTAAACTAACGCTTTTGTGTCTTTGTGTTTGTGCATTGGGGGTGCGCGGTCTTAAACCGTTTTACGATTTTGTATGTCACGGTTTCGCCTCGTTCGAAACGTTTATTGGTTGTAAAAATTTCCAAGTAGTGCCATATTTAATATGCGCCCCTGAGGTTTATGACCCGCGTAAAAATCTAAATTCGTAAATTGTTGTCTTTAGGACTATATTCTCAGAAATTTTCTCAAATTTTCAGCCCCATGCGAAAAAAAAAAATATTTCTATGTGTATCTATGTGTTCTGTAAGCATTGAGTAAAAGTTTGACATTACGGTGACATTAGAAGCGTCAAAAACACAATAAGGGCAAGTAAAAGTTTCTGATGTCGATAATTACGAATGACAAAGCAAAATTTACGACGACGGTTTGTAAAAAGTTGTTCGAAGGGACGACGGAGGAAATGACGTAATCAAGAAAGGGGGTGGATTCGAAATATATGGCCCTCTTTCGGATGACACCGACACCGAATTATTAGCATTTCTCCGCTGAAGGCGACAGTTTAAAGAAGGTAAGTTTTATGAAACACATAAAAAAGTGAAAATCCGGCTCATTTAAATAATGCCCGCATTATTTCTCGCCCTGTTCACACCTCACTCACTTTCAGCCACTGTTTTTTATTTTATTTTATCTCCCAGGACATTAGCAGGAGGAGCAAGGATCTTCCAACACCATCAGGACCAAAAGAAAAAAAAAAATAACGTCACGAAAAATTGTATCTATTAATAAATTATTATTATGGTAATTATCTGGAAATTGCAGGATTAGAACTAGATGCAAATTGAATTATCTTGTTGGTGCACTTTAAGCACTGGCGGATGTGTTTTCAGGGAGTACCTACCATATATCTGTATATATATATGGTCGTTAGTTACTTCTGGGCACGACTACATAGGTATGTCTATTACATTATCCATAATTACGAAGTACATATGTGTCTGCGTGTAAGTCCTCTTTACAACCTCCGACATCGTCCTTTTGGAAATTACATTAGCAGCACGGCATATTTAGAGCCACAGCCAGCCAGACACGAGCATTACCGCCGAATAATGAATTTTAAACGCTGGACAACGCCAAAAACAAAAATATAATAATAAACAGCTGAAGTCCAAACAAAAGATATCTTAAAACAACAGAAGAAACAGCACAAAACGAAAATATTAAACAATCGCCATATTTATACGGCGTGTTTGAAATTGTTTTGTGTGCCACTCAGCTGTCCAATTTTCTTAATTGCGAAGGGACGTGAGATGGACATTTGCTGGACCCAGAGCACGAATATATCAAAGGTAACCATGACTTCTGCTTCTGCCCCCACGTAATAACGATCACAGTGTTTGCAGTGTCGGTCAGTTGTATCTCAAACAACCCCCGGAGTTTGGCAATTTTTGAAATTGATTTGACATGTACCTACCTACCTACCTACCTACCTATAGAAGGTAACCAAGCAAGGGGTTGTAGGCTTGTATTATTAGGGAATCAAGTTACAGTCGCCTCGGGAATCGACGTCAGGTTTTCGGTTTATTAATATCGCGGGAATAAGAGTGACCCTTTGACCCACCTGTATTTACGTAAAGGGGCAACATTAAAATAATTAACAACCCTTTCGAATATGTAAGTTATTTGTTTTATTGTAATAATATATATAAGGACCTTTTGTTACGGACGCTTTTCTCCACCCAGTTGATGTGTCGTAGAAAGAAGTTTCGTTCGTGATACGGTCCTGCCCCCTGTGTTCACCGACGTGACATTTAGGACCTCAGACTTCTTCACGCGTCCTAAAGAAAACACTTCTTTGTAAGGAAAAGCTTAACCTTCTGAAAGGACGACCATTTGTCTCTGTCACCCCGTGCGGGAGAAATACGACGCTGCCAGGACGAGAGGTTTGTTAAACAACCGACGATTTTACTCACACAAGCACACCCTTAACAACACCACCACAACTGTTTTTTTGATTTTGAATTTGTTTTTTTTTTGTTCTTCTGTTTTGTTATAGGTGACGGTTGGCGAAACGTAAAAATCGAAAGGGTGATGTGCTTGCAAATTATATTTGTGTACACATTTGGGGATGCCCCTGTTTTATTTGCATTTTTATGACGCAAAACGTTATGAAGTTACCACGGCAACTACCTACTGGTTACAAAATAGCAAATGAAACAGTGGAATGTGCAAACAATTATTCCGATTGTAGTTTGTTTACCTACTACGTACAACATATTTTTGTTTTTCTTGACGTTCTTCTTTTTTCTTTGGATTTTTCAAAAGCAATTACTATTTGTATCCTTTTGTGAGAGCGTCGTCTGATAATAAAGTTTGATGTAACATGTCTGACGAAGGATACGGGGGAGCGTGGCTGTTAGAGTCTTGGACACTTTCAGAAACAATATATGTAAGGGTAAGTATAAATGTAAGTTCAACAGAACTGCGATAAAAGCACTAGACACCACCAGTCAGTCATCAAAGTGAACTGAAAGGGACGATAAAAAATCGAGACACCCTAAAAAAAATCACTTAAGTGCTAGAGTCTGCAACAAAAGGGTTGGACATGATAACAAAATTTTTTAGTACCCTGTTATTATCAAACGTTTTCTGGACATTGATTAAAAGTTTTTGGAGTTGTATATTTTTTGTATATATGATGTATTGATGTGTGGTTTAGAGACACGCAGGGTGTGTAATTGTTAGGATGAACGAGAGTATTAAGATGCTAATTTTTCTGGACCCTTTCCACCCTCTCCACACACACGCACACTCACATAAAGGTCATTAGGTAAATTGTGTGTAATGAAGCGAACAGTTCGAAAAGTTGCCCGACTAATTTTCGTAAATAATTCAAATTGCGCCCACTGGAAACATGTGTGCCCCTTTTTATTATATTCTGCTGGAATACTAACGAGCTAATTATTGTATACTGTTGTATTCAATTTTTATTTTATTCTTTTGTTATAGTCAACTTTTTTATTTCTCTTATTTATATCCAACTTTTTCATTTTTTTTTATTCTTCCAAACTGTTATGCTTTTTTCTATTGTTTCTTCATATCTCTAGATTTCATTTGTTTAGACTTTCTTTTGTTGAGTCTTTAGCTAAAATGACCCAAATTTTTGATTTTTTACGACGTTAATAAACATAAATATTTTCCAGTATATTTTAACGTTCTTTTCGACTTTTCCTGTAAAAGCCTTTTAGGCAAACGTATGTCAACGTCATTTACGATAACAGTTTCCGTTTCCTTTCTGGAATTGCCACTTCTTCTTCTTCTTATTAGCCATCAGAATACATAAAAACTTTCTCTCTGGTCCTCGTAATAAAATCCGAACGTAAATCAAAAACACAATAGATAGGAATCTTCACGTAACAAAAAAATGTAACTGTGAGTGTATTTTTTTATTAATTTTATATTGAAAGTATTCTAACGAATTGTTTGAAGTATTTTTGATGAGACGTTGAAAAACATTTGAAAGGAGCTGGTTTATTATCTGTAGATATTTAGAGGATGTTGCACCCCCGGACGGCGATAATGAGAGCAGGAATCGCGATTTAACGATGCGGTTTATTGAAAAGTTAGCGCTGTGGGAGAGTGAGGGACGAAACGTCGGGAAGCTGCGAGGTATTTATTGTCTTTATCCAGGCGAAGGCGTCCCTTAAAACCCGAACAAAAGTATCTGCAGAAGACAACGTTTTTAATGAAAATATCTGACAGACTTCTATATCTATGGGTTGGCACCTATAGGGGTAGGTATTATTGATCCTTAACTTTCTTTCTTTTGTTTTTATTTTTAATTGACGATTTTCGATGTTTTATTAAGGCTGGAGGATGTTCTAAGTGTTCTGAACAATTCACCCTTAGAATCATTAGATATTCCCTAATTTTGTCTTCATAAGTATCGTGATAATAAAAATTCCCTTGTAATAATAATTAATATAATTACCTATTACATTCTATCGTTTATTACCCCTCAATAGCATAAAACTGTCATTAACGATATAAGATTACATCCGAAACAATTAAAATAGTATTTTTGTTTAAAACAACCTCTAAACTCACTTTTGTTTCTCTGTCTTTTTGTTTAAACAACAGAACGCTTTTAGCAATTGTTATTATCGTTTGTTAAATGTCACTATAACCTTAAAACATTGACTTCTTTCTGCCTGAAAAGTTAACAAGCGCCAATTACACGCCAAAACGTCATAAACTAATGCCGGGACCTCTAACTAAAATGTCACAGACGAAAGTAATTATTGTTCGTCAGAAAAATCAAACCGGCAACATTCTGCTTCTTCAAGTGGCAAATTAGTTGGGAACTTTAATGGAAGCAATTTAAGTCTAATTAGATTCTGCGGGTCAAATACACACACACTAGACGGGCCCCGGCCACAAAGCAAAGCCTTCGGAACGCACACAACGCCACCCCCGTCCATCGCCTCTGTCCATCCACCGTAACGTTGCATCTTGTTACCGCCCTTCAACCCTTTACGCTCAAACAACGAAGTTACTAATTGGTCAAGCGTGACATGACATCCGTCAAACCAACCCCAAAGGATTACGTTAGGTAGGTAGGTACCTACGTGAAAAACTAAATTAATTCTTAATGATTTTAGATACTGGAATTGTGTCAGTTGGACGACATTAAACTGAGATTTTGGGGAATGACTAAGACCAGTTTTGCGGCAAGCATCCCCTGCGCGACAAAAAAAGCACCCCGTCCGGCGCCCATTTTTTCCGCACGAAAGGACCGGATCCCAGTTTCACTCGCAAAGTCAGAATTAATGTCTCAAGAACAAAAAGCCGCAGAGGAAAAGTGCGGTGTGTTTATGCACTCACTGAACGCTCGGATGAGCACAGAGAAAAAAATGCGCGTCGCCTGCCTGATGCGTTATTGTCCCTTCTCTCTCTCTCTCCCTCTTTTTTTTCCTAATAGATAGATGTGTCTCTTTCTCGATGACACTAGTCGTTATTGGGAATAGACGGAGCTTCCGCTTTATTTACTACTTCCGCATGGAAGTTAATTGCTCGTTTGTCTTCGTTTTTGCGATTTGGTATCCATTACCGGTGAGCCATTGTGCTCCCCGTCTCGCGGAGACAATGAAAAATGTTGATTGCATGCCCCCTCCTCGTGATCGAATCTAGCAACAACGAAACGAAAAAGATTATAACGGATCAGTTACGTCGGTACATTAAAAAAATATACCATATTTCTGTTATAACATAACACCCTGTATGGCGGCGCCATTACTGCAACAGGAGGTCGTCTTTTTTTATTCTATTATACACTTGCTTTTGTTTGCATCGCTTACACAATTCCTTTTTTCTCTTTCATTACGTACACGCCACTGGTTTTTGTCTTTTGTCAACGCTGGCTGTTTTAATTAAAACGTGTCACAAGGCGAGGGTGATTGATGAATATTTAACACACTTACTTGTACGAAACATAATCAAAAGCGAAAATGCTACAGATAAATACAAAAATTCGAAATGATTTTAAATACAAAAAAGGGTCCATCCATGCCTCAATTAAATTAATGGTCAAGACAAGACATTCTTCAGATTTTTCCCTCAAATGTAATACAATAACCAAGCCTTAGCTCAGCCCATTTCGGTTCACGGTGAGTGGTCCTGAGCGAGCAAACAATAATCCGCGTCAGAAATCGGGACTGACACTTATTGCATTTCCTCAAAGGCGAAAAGAAAGATGAAGAAGTAATAGACAGTGACGTGACATAACACGCTTGTCACTAACGTGGTCACTAAAACGCATTTTAGACAACTGAAACTTTTATTTGTTTTAAACTTTGCAGTAACAATTGTTATGATGGTGTTTTGTCTAAAAACAAAAACAACATTCATTGCCTTTTTTGTTATTGTGCGTTAGATTTTCATTTGTCATCAAATAAGAGATTATTTTGATAAAATCTGTGAACGATTGCCTAATACTATTTTAAATCGATTCGAACGTACTTCCTCTCCGAAACTTTTATTTTATTCTTTGAAGTTTTGTCAGAAAGCGTTCGTTATTAAGGCATTAAATGATGTTTCGTTTTCGTTCTCGTCTCTTCCGTTCGTCACCTATTCCGAGTCCGGAAATGTGTTTTTTCTCTCATCCTTTTGTACTCGAAATGGCGCAATAATCGGATAGAAGGTGGTGACTCTCGGGTCCTCGAGATAACGATGATTGCCGGCGGATGATGATGACTGAGTCACTCTCACTTGACGCCCTAATGACCGACCGGCTCCAATCATTCCTGGTGGGAAACGTCAAACTTGCACAATCATATCTGAGGAGCAATTTGCCGGGAGACGACACGACACGACACGACACCTCGCAATGTTATCGAGGACCAGTAGACGTCACGGTTAACGTAGGTACATTAAGAGAAAATAATGTCGGGAAAAGTGGTGATTTTTCTTGACGACTTGTTATAAGGGGGATGAGGAAAACAGAAAGAGAAAAAGGGACAGGCCCTTGTTCTGAATCTGAAGTCACTCACTCAATCGATTCGCGAACATCAAGGAGATGACAACCGGGGGATGCACAAAATAAAATATGAAGAAACAATTGAAGTATTGCATTAAATAGTTGTAAAAATTCCAGAAGACCACAAAAGCACTTTGTATAATAGTAAGGGGTGTGCATCGAGAGGGAAAGAAATAACGCATGTATTAGGCACCTTCTTCAACCTGACGGAAAATCCTACCTATAGGTAGATACGTAAAACTGTTCGGGCATACTATGAGGAATTTATTCTCCATCGAGGAGGCTTTACCATAATTTTCTCTCTCTGTTTCTCTCATTTTGTACGTCCCCTTTTCTCTTACGCATCTACTCTTTTCGTGTCATGCCCTCGAGGGATCGAAAAACGGTCCTTTTGTAGCGAAACGAAATCTCTTCATTTCCTTCGGCAAACATATTCATTTCGCAGTCCTTTTCATGTCGACCAGGAACAGCCAAGCGAACACCGTCAAGTCGTTGTCAAACATTTGTTCCCCGGCTCGAAAATCCCTTCCTCCCTCCCCCTTATCCATCTCATCCTTGCTTCACGTCGTCGTAGTCGTCGTTACCGTTACGTCACTTGTCGACTTTACAACAATCCCGGATTTAAAAGCGTGACCTTTATACATCGGCAACTTAAAAAAGGATCCCCGAGCAACACGCGCATTGATCGAAAAATTATTATTATTATCCAGAATTTTTAGTTTAGCCCCGAGTGCGTCTGCATACTCTTTGTGTACGTCCGTAACAATTAAAAACCATGAAAAAGGAGAGAGCTTCTGCTGGGGTTGTATTAAGACAAACATCCTTAATAAAATCTATTAAGGGTACGTATATATGTAGGTAGGTATTTTACATAGTGTGGTTTAAACTCGTAATTTTGGCGCCCCTGACTCGGCTCGACTCGACTCGAGTCTCTCTCTGATGCAGATAAGCCGCCGCGGCGGTCCAACCGGGATAAAATATATCGCAACTAGCGCTAAACTTCGGGTTCAATCTCCTCCAAAGGTTACCTCCTGTCTGGACTAATTCTTGTTCAAGTCGAAAGTTTCGGTCTTCCTTGGAGAATTCCGTCCCATTAGCTATGCCTCACACAACAACTCTCACAATGTCAGAGAAAGATGGAACAATTATCTCTTATTTGCGACCAGCGGCGTCACAATAGGTAATTAAATCTTTTGAAGTACCGTGGTACCTGACGTACAGTTATTTTGTCGTTTGTGTCATTAAAAAAAGTTTGCGACATTATTAGAGGGCCTGTGAGAATGTTATTTGGCTTTGAAAACGGACGAACAAGTGAAATTGAAAAACAGAAGAAGAGAAACAATTGTATTTGAGACAAATGCACACAAAACAAAACAGAACAGAAACAATTGCAGAAAAATAAAAGAAAGAGAAACATTTGCCAATTTTAGAACTTTTTCATCAACATTAAAGTTCAATTTAACAAAATTTTGGTACGAAAGCTAAGAAAACAGTGAAATAGACCTTGGGGTTATGTTTGTGTGTTCCTAATTTAATAATTAATCTATCGATGCCATTAAAAACCGTGCATCCCTCAAAAGCTGGCAAACTCCCCCGTTTAGGTCTCGATTCGATTTGAGATTGTTTATCCAGTTGAAGTAGGTACTTACTTACTACTACATCTCGCACAATATTTGCGTTTACTTTAGTAACGCGTTTCACGTTAATTAAAACTTTTAATTTGTTCTCTTAATATAATAACGTTCCGTTCGAAAAACAAAAGTTCGACTTGCTTGCGACTCGGATTTCTCAAATTGTTAACGAGCGCGATTTTCTTTTTTATTTTCGTTACAGTCCGTCGGTCGTTCTGCTGTTATTAATTTTCGACAACCGCGCCGGGGCAAAAAATAAACAATAATAAAGTTTCCCAGACACAACAAAACCGAAACAAAACAACCAATTATATATACGTACACACAGCACCCATGCCCATCTCAAATTATAAATTTTTTGACTAACATTTTCTTCTTTAACTAATAGTCACTCTGTAACGTTTCAGGGTGGCTATAGTTGAATTCAAGGGGTAAATATGTCGTTTACATTTCCCTGTACACAGTGGGAGTGGGGTAACAGCAATTTACTTGCGTCAAAAATGATGCTTGTTACTTATACGAAGTGTCATAGCCAGTCCCATCCAGAAATACCACTCACTTGCTTACTTGTGTCATCGCAGGGTCGCTTAAAAGCTTCTTTGGCAAATAATGAATCTGTAAACTTGTCAGTTTGATAGTGTCACTGACAGGGAGACTTGAATGTACTTAAATATTTATCATTGATCCAGGGGTGTGAAAAGTTTTATATGTCGCTAAAAAATTCCTTATTTTAATTACATAATAATATTATAATTATCTTCATTGCTTTATTTCTGGAGAATGTTATGTGGTTGAGAAAATTAACAATTTGAAATCAAAACAAATGTAAAAATAATAAAATAGAGCAGAAACAATTGCTTATATGGATATGTGCAAAATACATGCAGAAAAGTATAACAAAACAGAAACAGTTGCAAATGAAATAAAACAAAACTGAAACAATTACAAAGTTATGAAACATTTGCCAATTCTAGATTGTAGAACTTTTTGATTAACATTTAAGAGTTTAAGTACAAAATTTTGGTGCATTGGGATTTGACGAGTTCGGCTAATTAATTTAGCAATTCTAGATGATCCTGCAGGTATTAAAATAAGGATCAAATTTTTTTTATCTAACTAAAAAACAATAATTTGAACACATTTTCTTTTGTAAGCAAGCCACCCTCTGTACAATTGTTTTTTATGGATTTTTGAGAAAATAACTGAGAGATCCTTTTGTGGATCTGTCCTTTTGGAACTACTACACAACTTTGCAGGGATTCAACAGACCGAAGATAATGAACAGAAATTCCTGCTACCAAACATTCCCGTTAATCAATGAATAGTTTGAGATGTAAGGCGAGAGAAATGACAGATTGTTTGCCGTCACTTATGCCAAGAATTCGACCCTTATACGATTGCTACCTACCTACAGGGCGACACGTGGGCGTGAGGGTAGTTGCAGGAATTAATCTAAACTCACAAAGGAATTTAAATCGTAGATAGCTAGGTAAATTGTAGGTACCTATATAAATAATCATATGTGTAGGTATATAAAGTTGGCAGAAAAATCTGGAGCAAAAGAGCGCGCTCGTCGTTTTCGGTAAATCACCCCTGTGACTGCCGGGCGCGCACACAGGGGTCGAATAAGCAAGCACGCCCGATAAGTTAGGACAAAAATAAACCCTGATAATCCTTTCAAAAAGGGGGGACTCGAACATAATCCCCAATATGAAAAAATATACCTATACTTTAATATTCCGCTTCTATATCTTTTTGCTAATCCCCCTATTATATTATGTTGTGTCCCATCATACCATCCATAGATATCAGAGTAGTATCTATAGACATCATACGCATTGAATCAATAAAATACAATTCTCTTTAGTTTTATGCACTTACGTACAATATGTGCTCTTCAAAAATTAATTAACGAGTTCATTATTTTGAAAGTTTAGGTACAGTCAGCCGATAGATATGTATTTACGAGAACGGCGGCTGAAAACTTGGGCCGTTCGAAGAACAGTCAGCGAATTTCGGAGCTGCTAATTGCCCCAGGAATTTCAATTCCGTCCCATCGACAGAACGAAACGTCGAGATCCTCATTGCTAAATCACGGACCAATTCAGAACTTTGTGCTCTCGCTATTCAAGAGGCTGAGTTCCGAATAAAATTACTAGATGCACGAATTTAACTTGGAAATTTCGAGTACCGTTCAAGAATACAATTTTCCCTGATGAGCACGTCTCTACTTTACTCTACTCTACTCTACTCACCCTTCCTCCTAAATTCGAAAAATACTGCCAAGATTTCGAGAATTACAATTACATCTAATAATATTAATACGTAATAGATAACAAAAATTAAAACAGTTGCTGTGGACAATACTTTTGTTTCTTATTGTGGAAAAAACAACAACGTTAAGCTCTTCTAAACAAAAAAGGAAGGAACAGAAGACGACCGACTGTGTTAGTTGTCGGCTGTCTTCTATCTCTTTTTTTTGGTTTTGTTTCGTCATGGAAACATAACATGTCGAAATCTGCGCTATCTAACAACCAATTATTCGACGTTTTCCATTGTTCGTTCTTCAGCCGCGGGGAAACGAACTCAAACCGAACCGATGCGACGACAGCCACCCCCCGAGATATGAGGGTGGTCTTGGTGGTGCATCCGTTTCGTCGAATTGTTGTTACAGTTATCTATTTATATATAACGAACTGGCGTCCAATTTAACAACATATAATTAATTGGCATTTTTTACTTAGGTACACAAATAACATAAAATTTTGGAACAGACTAGACGTTAAATTGGTTTCTGAAAAAATCGCAAAAAAGTTCTAAAAGATCGGATAACTAAGTTATGTGCAGATCAAAGATTTTTTGCGCTTTATAAAAAAATACAAGCCTCACCCTCACCCCCGACATATAGCTACAAATTGAATCCCGCTTGTCGCGAGCTCTCCCAGAATCTACATAAGATTACCAATATTGAGATGGTATTTCTGGATTATACGACAATAGCTAGTCTTACCCCTTAAAAGATTTCAACATATTTATTGTATATACGTAGGCAGGTACCTATGGTATTTACGATATGGATGAAACAATTTTTAATATGCTTTTTTTTTTATTATTTATTACCCCCCAAAAATATTTTGACAAATTCGTATGTACCTATGTATATTTCAGGGTAGCTAATGCATTAATTGTAATGTGTAGAAGGTACTGTAGTGTAGACATATGTAGGTGCTTTTTATTGGGGGGTAGTTGAGAATGGGATGGGGAAAAATTCGGGAAAATGCGCGCACGAAGCCCCGAATAAGGGCTTATTATTAAAAGGGCTGATTCCGTGTATGTGAAGAGGAGAAACACGAGAACAAGAAAGCTGATTATCTCGCATGGAAAATTGGAAAGATGTAAGCCGAGAATTTTATTCGGGAAAGCGCCTACCTACCCCACATGCACCTACCTACCCACCCGAACAAACAAAAATACGCGAGCTTAAGTTTAGTTAACGATAACGGAGACGGCGGTTTATTTTACATTATTATTAGGTTCTTATTTATTAAAAGAAGAAATTTTAGACGAACAACGAAAACAAAAATAAATCGAATCGTTCTTGTTTGTTGTTGTGTTTTGTTTCATTATTGTCTGAAACAAAAAAATAAGTTGCTTATGTAGTCTATTGAAACAAAGTGGTAAGAGATGTCAAAGCGGACGGAAAAAGAAAAATGAAAATGGCCGTGGAAGAGGGACAAACTTTTCACCCACCCGCAAACTGTCCGTCACATCAATCGGACGACACGACACAAAGCTAGAAACGTAATATATTACGATACAAAAATGGCTCCAGTTTATCACTGACAATGTTCACATGAACGCCCCTTTCGAGCCTTCGCAATCGACCGAGCGTGTATAATGAGCAGGATCTCTGGCGACATCATATCCCGTTAATCATAGAAAATATCAGGACCGAAATAAGAAACGAATTAATGCCACACATAATTACCTACTACCACATTATTTATTTATCTACTTAGCTCTACTAGCAAACAATAAAGAAAAAAAAAAACAAAGCAAAGTTGTTACGAGTAACAAAAAACGATCAGTTAACGTTATGAAAACAATTGAATGGTGGAAACAGTTGATTAATAGTGAAATTGAGTATTTTGGGGGACAATTCGTGCGCCCCCGAGAATAACGCAATTTCGTAATATTACCACGAAGAATATTAATGCCCATATTGCATTTTTATCCTGCTTGGTATTCATTTCTGTCGCGCTTGTCGGCGTTCGCGTAAAGTTGCCGTGAAACGTAGACATTAAAACGAAATGTCATTAATATTAATGTTGGCGCGCGCGCGAAATACTTTTTTCACGAGGGGATAACGAAAGAAAAACAACTATCAGTTTTTCCTTTAAAATTTAAATTACACGAGCTGTTTGGTTACCTACCTACCGTCGAAATTCGTTTCGAAAGGGGTAGCTGCTGTATTTCAAATTTAATTTATCGCACCCCCTTTTATCCAACAAAAAAAAAAACAAACGAATTCAAAAATCAACAGCCACCACTCTGAGTCTTCTCTAACGAACGAATGCATAAAATATAGATAACCAGCACTGAATTTACTAAAAATATTACCGGGGATGTGCCCGTAATAATTTCAAAAGATTTTCTTCGCTTACGATGTTCAGCAGCAGATGTCTTTGGTTCTTTGCGAGCAATTAATCCCCATTTTTTCTCGGACGGTCGTTATAGAAACGAAGGAACGGACAATGATTGTAGAAAAGCACCGAAAGCTATTGATAGGACGAGACAATTGGTAATTGACCGGTAGGAGCTCGGACGGACCCTAAAACCTTCCCCGTAAGGAGGGTAGCTCGTCTAATCTCCTGACGAGATTATTTGTTCAGTAAATGCGATTTTAGGGTACAATTTTCGCGATGACGTACGACTCCACTTCCCTTAACGGTCCACTTTTGTTTCCGGCATGATTTTCCACCCTTAATTTCTGACACACGCACTCGGATTAAGTGTAAGACGCTTACCTCGTTTCGGGCATCATTCGGTCCCAGAGGAATTTATAAAATCCCAAAACTACCTAAACATCTGATATTACTTCAAAAATTATACGTATAAATTGTTTTTCCGACAGAAGCAAAGCAATAATCAAAAACAAAAACTGTAAACAGTTGAAAAACTACCTACCTATCTAAAACAAGTCAACAAAACAAACAGTGTTCAACTTTTTTTAACATTTTCCAATTGTTTCTGAAGAAAACTTTATTGTTTTTAGTTGTCAGATTCAAATTGGAGTCCCATTTTCCAACCCCGCGCGAGCCCCACCCCAAAGCAATAATTCTCGAAGATGAGCAGTAAATTATGCGTAACGATTTTAATTATTTTTTCGTGTTCTCCGTTCCTGATTTACCGCCTTGCAAGAATGGGTAACGTGGCGTGGTGTCGGGGCTTCCCCCGAAAAGTTGTCGGACTTTTTTCTTGCTAAATTTAACTACTTATGTACATTATACGGATGCGATCCCGCGATGCCCGCCTATTTAACATTTTAAGCGTCATTACGCTGCCAAAAAGTCAAAAACTTTACGTTGAACGGCTCATTTGTTTCGGCGAATGTGTCTACCTACCTAAAAAAAGAGAACAGGGGCTTCAGCCCCCTCCGATGTCGCCGCGCCGTCAAAAATGTTACACCAAGTCACGCACATTTTATCTTCTTCAACTTTAGCATTTTTAATTTCACAAGCTACACGTAACATTCAACGTCAAACGACTCGAAAAAAGTAATTTTCTTTTTAGACAGTCAAATCTATTTTGACATAATAACAATTTCAAATATTTTTATCAACAGAAAACAACCCAAGATAAATTACGGCATAGGGAACATCAAAAAATAAAGCCACAATTATACGGTCTTAAGGGCGCCTAATTGTAGGACCACTTAAAAAGTTTTCCACCACTTCCCCAAGGATCAAATTAAAAGTTATCCTGAACTGAAAGTTTTTAAAATGGCAAGACTGGCCGGCTATATATATATTTATATAAAGGATCTTAAAAGAAGAAGGAAATTTGTCGACTTTGTAAATTCTTGTTTAATTTCCCTCTTCTTGAAATAAACATTACGTCTCTTCAAAGTTAGTTTGGAATTCAAAGTATTTACCTTAAAATTAAATTACTATATACATAAGTACCTAAAAGACTAACGAATTGAACTATGCCAAAAGTCAGGGTGGAATTTTGTTTGACAAACTTCGTTCGTTGTTTAAATACCCAGGGAAAAATTTTAAAAATTCACTTACCAACTTCAGAAGACTGGAAGACTTTTTCATCTGAAAAGAAAAAACATAACAATATCAATATAGAAATTTGTACCTATAAGTAGATATTACATAATTATAAAATATTTTTCTTAAAGTGATATTTATTTAAATTTTCATGTAAAGAACTTTAAATAATTACCTATTTTAATTTTGGTTAATAATAATCATCAATTTTTATTAACAACATTAGAGTTATTGTTAAGAAATACGTGTAGTAATTTTTTAAATTAATTTTACTGTTTGATTGTTATAACAATATTGTTTTGTTTGTAACACTGTTGTTGATTGTTAACAATTGCCACTAAAAACAATTTAAATCAGATTTTTGTTTCAAAACAATCTCTAACCTACTTTTTGTTTAGACAAAACAGAAGCTGCTTGACCAATTGTTATTGAACTTTCTTATGTTTGTGAAGTTAAAAAGGTCCATAAATTTTCGAATTATCAATGTCCTTTGTGCATTCAGAACGTTTTATCTTTTATCTACTAGGCAATTTTTCGTAATTTATATGATACACATTTGCATACAGAGAAGGAAACATGATTTATAACATAATAGATCAAGATCCAGAAAAAATCATCAACAACATATGCCACCCTTAAGATAAACTGCTACATTTTTGTTCCATTTTTTTTTTTTTTTTTCTAAAATTGAATAAACACTTTTATATTCGGCCATTACCGTTCCGTTTCGTACATTTTATTGTTCCACATTCAATTTCGCCCATTTCCTTTTACCATTTCCGAGTGTAATACGAAAAATCCTCTTGATCCTCTACGAGAAGCCCTTTTATTTGAATTATGAAAAATTATTTCGGAAACGGTCCTACAAAGCCTACTTGTTCCCTTAATTGGTCGTTATTGTTTCTCTGATGCCCGAGTTTCCTTTGTTTTAATGCCTTAATTGCCCGATTTTTATTTTCCATGGGACACACTTTAAAAATTAATGGCCACCAATAAAAATATGCCTGGGTAATAACAATTTTAAAACTTTTGAGATCGTATTTTTTAAACTGCGTCTGAATCATTTATTATCAATATTTTGGGGGGTGAAATCGATTTTGGTGTCAGAATTCGCACGAAAGGTAGTTGGTAACTATGTATGTATTGCATTTCAGGAATTCCGAAAATTGTTTCTTGACCCTCATTTACCACGGGGCGTTTTATTGATTAGGCGTCTCCTAAACTGGCCGACATGGTTTATTTCACGAGGGCGAGTATTGCATCGGGTATCTTGAGAATTCGGCTCGGTCCTTTTCCCACCCTCTTCCGTATAACCGTTACCGTTATGTCCTGTCCGCCATGGGGCCCATTTTTGCCACAAAACAGCTGTAACCCTTCTAAATAATGTAACCACTTCTGCGCCACCATACTACCACCACTTCCATATAACATTCTATAAATGTAACGACCACTTTCCTACTACGGAGGTATCTATTTGTTGACCGTCCGGAGAAAAGAAAAAAACCAGTAAAACTTCCCCCGATAGCGCTATCTATAGATACTACCTACCACTAAAAGTATCCAACAAACCACCCGAATTGCCACAATTATCTATTCTCATTTTGGCATAAAACTACCCCTATAGAGAACAATTTTTGACGAATTTCTAATGAATAATAATATAATTAACGATGATTAATTGTTGTAAAAGTGGCACCCCTCTCCTTTGTCCCCGTTTCGTTGTCGAACACATAAAATTTAATTTGTTGAAGAGCGAATCTGTTCGTCTGTCCCTCCATAAGTTACAGGAGTCCCGGTTAACGACTGTAGAAATTTTCTCTCGTCCTCGTCCTAGAAGAATAGGGTAGTTAATCTGATTATGAGATACGTTTAAAACCTTTTAGGTTAATGTTTCATGAATGAATGATTGCGACTGCCGCTCCTAATGTGGTTTATGGAAGACGCGACTCTTTGTCTTCTCGGGAGTTCCGGTCCCCGGCCCCGGCCTCTCACGAATTAATTGAATCGATCAAGGCGTTCCGATAGCTAGCACGAAAACATTGCATCAAAACAGATGAATTTGAACAAAAATATTGAAAACAATTACTAGTTAAATGGACTTCGATACAGAAGACTAATCAGGAACAGAGTTCGAGAAGAGGTCTTAAACAATAGAAGTCAGTATGAACAAAACATAAGGCAAAAGAGCACGACAGTTAGTCAATTGTTATAAACAAGTCAAAGTTGTGAACAGCGCAATATTCAAACAAGTGACTGTACGTGTAAAATTGATGAACGTATACAGTGTGTTATAAAAATAGTGGAGTGGCAACTAACTATCAAAATAAGTTTAAATAAATACTATTACAGATAAATAAATCAAGTTAAGCCATTGAGGATAAGAATCTGTTTCCCATAAAACTTTATCGTTGTAAATATACCTACATAAGAATTTAATATTTATGCTGCAATAAACCCGTTTTAATCCCTTATAAAACCTTTTAGTGTCTTCCAGTTGTAGTTCTAATAAACGATTTAATGTTAGGCCATAACGTACACAGTTAGAGGACAATTTCGGTCCAGCGCAGCGATCCTCATCCCTAATAATACAACGCAATACCTTACGATGCCGAACAACCCCTCGTTTGACGATGATAATAACAATAATAATAATAATACTTGGGGGTAGTAGGTAGGTAATAATTCTAATGATAACTGTGACCGCCCCCGGTCGAAAAAAAACCTGTGTCCTAAACCTACCCCTTTATTACTGCGTCGTTTCAGTTACGTTCCGGGACCCTCGTCAGGGAAATAAAACGACGATGTAAACGCTCTGTTAATTTCACCTGAAAAAGTTAAGTTGTCGCTAATGGCTCGAGGAAAGATTAGGTTGCGTGCAGTTTGGGGCTGCTGCTCCTGCTACAGATACAGAGACTACAGAGAGCGCTAGTGGCGGGTTTAACCCCCGAAAATGCCTACACACTGCGATTCTTTCGGTCGGGTCGTTAGTAGGTATAGCGCGAGGGACTGAGTGAGGTAATGGTAAAAATGCTGGAGATTATTCCGGGACGACTACCGGAGAAATAAAATTTAATTATTCGGTGGCGCAAAAAAAAAGACGAAATGCCCCTTTTAATGTTTTTGCACGATCGTCACGTCACGTCGTTTCGTTTTATGGGGTGACTGGGTGTGTGATGGGTGCTTACCTAAAATAATATAAAGACATTAAATGAACCCTAGTAAATAACTAAAAACTTTGACGCCATATTAAATCCTCCCTGTCCCCGATTAATTCACTTGTGGATACGTTATCGTTAAAATTATTTATCAATTAATTTCTCTGTGGAGTACCGAGCTCTTTTGGCCCCGTTTCGATATCTCAAATGCTCCTTTATACTGAATTCCCATTCCACCCAATTTTGGCGGCGTCTCTTTGCCTCTTTGTGTCGAGTTGGGATGATTATTAGCAATTCCCTTTGATCCAGGCGAGGAGCCTTGCATCTTAGCAAATTACCTCAACCTGTCTGTCGCTATATCCAGTTACGTAGTTCTCTCTCTTATTTTATTCCCGAACTCTCCCGTTCGTTCGGTTCGATTTAAATAAGCATCCGGGAGACAGCGTCAAAGGATTTTAATCGGATAAGTGGTCGTTAAGAAATTATCGGGACCGTTCCCACTTACTTCATCCCACCTACCTGAACAATCTTACGCAAGTATTAAGTACTTACCTATGTATTATGTAATAGGTATTGTAGGTATTAGGTACCTAAATAAATAGAAGAAGGACTAACTGTGTGTGTGTGCAGTGAACAGGCAGACGAACTTTCTGTGTTTAATTTGTAATTGCACCCCCTTAAGCTCGATCGATCACCACGCCACGGTTTTAGTGACTACTTAACTCTTAATTAAATACTAAGGGAGAAATTTCATTGGTTACAGACTGTAGGTACACTTACGATTAGTCTGGGATTAATGTATCTTAGCAACCAATATATGTACTCATATAAATGAATGTATTATAGGTATGTGTGTGTTGTGCACAAATGTTATATTAGCACCACGTCCTCACATACTCACCCTGCCCTTTTGCCAAACATAACATCGTATCGTATCGTATACGAGAACGTCTTTACGACCGTATTAAACTCAAGCGGAAATATGAATAACATCCAGCAATAAAACCGAGGATTATCGGGTTTAATGAAAATTCCACCTTCAGGTTTAGGTACATCCCTGAACATAAAAATAAATAACGGGCTTAGGATAAATTGTAACAAATTTTCTAGTAGCTAGTTAAAAAATATATTTACTCACCTATAATTGCTCGTTTTATTAACAGAAGAGTAACAAAAAATAAAACAGAAGACTAATACGAAACAAAACAGAAAAGTAACAAAAGACAAAACCTCAAAACAGAAGACTAATAAGAAACAAAACAGAAGAGTAGGTACATAGTAAACAATGAAACAGATGACTAACTAAATATCATCTCTTTTGTCGGGCTAAGAAAAAATACTTAAACTTTCTTTTTTGGGGTTGGACCGGGCAAATAAACCTCAGTAAACGTTTAATCCTTACTATGTAGTGTAGAATCCATTAAAATTATTGGAGAGTCCCAAATGCGATGACCTCCTTTAAAGTATGTCGCAGTTTAACTAAAAGTGGTGCTCAAAACTCGTAAAAGCTCCCCGACCGATTTAAATCAACCCACCCTTGCCCATTACTCATGGCTTTCACTAATCGTAAGTAAGTAAGTGAAATGGCCGCATTTCCCATGCGAATTGCGAAATCTCCCCATTTCACAATAGATACTTTTTTTTGGGAACATACATAGATATATCGACTTGATACTCAATAAGGGTAGCATCAGGAAAAGTTTATTTATTACAAAAGTCAACACACCTCTGTAAGTATCTAGTTGGATGGTGGTGTTTGTTCTTCCGCGTCGTTGAAGACGGTCTCGTCTGTCTCGAAACGCAACGCACAACATTATAACAAACACACGCAGAGCTTTCAGCTTTGAAAGCTCGCTCTCGGTCGTCGCTCACCCTCATTTGTATAAATCATTATGAGGTATGGCCTCATCTCGATAATTGCTCGAGAAGCCGCCGTTGATCTGGATTTAAACTTGTGCAACATAAATCTACCCCATTCCCGGTTCGCCGAAAGCTACGACGCGGGGGAACGACCAATGAGTGAAATCAACAACCGAATCAAAAAACATCAGAATTATACACTAAACAGAAGAGTTTCTAACAAATGACAGTAAGTAACAAAAGAGTAGCAGAAGATAAAACAGAAGAGCAACAAAAGACTAATAAAACAAAATAAAATATGGTCTCTTTTGTTATTGTTATTTTGGAATGGAATGTCGGCAAGACACAAAATGATTTCAGAATAAAATTATCGTCCCCATGATGGCAACAGAACTTAAAACTTTTATAATCAATGGTAAAGTTTTAATTCAATTGAATTCAATCCAACACCACAGATTTCCTTAACGGAACGATCTTAAAAGCGTCGTCAGACTCGCCAATTATCTCGGTCCTAATCTTGGGTGGTGTATCAAAGAGTTAATAATTAAAGAAATTAATAACTTTCGTAACAGCGCGGCGCATTCACAAAGCGAGTGAATATTGCCCCCGAAGCGATTTCTCTACGAACCTACTTCTTCTTGTTCTTGTTCATCCCCATTTTGTTTTGAGTCGAAACAGTGATTAGGTATAGTAAGGAATGAAATGCCCAGAGCGTAAGCATTGTACCACTCACTCTTTCATCCCTCTTGTTATTATCCCCGTTCTTCTTCTTTCCTTATTTACCCGATTCTTTGCGTCGTATCGACAAAGGCGAGGACTTTCAACCCCTTGCAAATCTTTAGAAAGTATGTAACGACCAAGCCGAGGCCTGTAGATTTCATTTGTTAAGGTCAGGACAATTCAATTCAATTCAATTCAAAAATACAAATGTTACAGCAACATCCATATATAATATTTATTAATGAAACAAAAATTATTTGGTCCGAAAACCTCTTCGGGACTTAATTATCCATCGGGACATTGAAGGGCGGTTGGTTAACTGACGGGAAGACAACGGGATCCATTTAGTGTCGTAATGGTCAAAGATGCTACTCTGCTCGTCGTTTAATTAAGCTCCTCTCATTCATCCCCCGGGCATTATGGATCTTAGACAATTAATCAAGAATCCCGAATCGGATGACGATGCGATGCGGACAAACACACGACCGTTCTCTCCAATTCCCTACACATACACATAAATACACCATTCGCATACTCCACCTCTTCGATTAACTTAGTAGTGGTGGTGGTGGTGGTGCTGACCGAAGTCATATTGCGAGCAAGAATTGACCGGTCAATTCTGACCTCTGGACGATAAGGGAGGCGGAGCGGGCGGTAAACGACGAGGACAGGACACCCGTCGACATGCTTCCGCAGCAAATTGATATTCCCTTTCCACTTTACTTTATCCCGAGTAAATTTGCTCGCAAAATTCGAAGTCAGTCCTGTTCCGAACAGGACCAGACCCAAACAATGAAGTAATTGAACGACTATTAGTTCGAATGGAGTGGTCGGGGTGCAAAAGGGACAAACATGGGCAAGTACTTACTACAAACTGAAAGTCAATTAAAATCGCATTTTTCAATGTCGCGGGGTCATGATTTAATTTTAAATTTTGAGAAGTAATCGTGTAGAGTGTCATTTTTCTTTCACGTTTCTTCCTTCATTCCTTCCTTCCTTCCGCACCCGGAATGTCAACATTCTGTGACAGCCGGATGACAAACGAACAAAAACCCTGCACAAAAACATTTAATCCTGTTGGAAGTAGTATCTAGTAGCTAGATATGTCTGATAAAATATATCATATCCACTGCAAACCGCCAATTTTTATGCACTTTTAATACGTAGATAAATCATTTGTTTTGTTGACACAAAACGAATCAGTCAACTGTTTTCTTCATATGTATCTACCTATTCCACTATAATATTCTTTTTTATTTACTACCATTGTTTATGTGAAACAAAATCAAATCGTGCCTCATCCTGCAAGAGTAACCCCATGTAATCTTTCCAAATCCACCTATAGACCCCTTGTGGCGTTATTTGCATGGATTTATATACCGCGATCGACGACGCTACGTTTGCACACATATTTGAAAGTAAAACGCCACCTGAATTCTTCAAAATTTCCAGAACTCACCCCCGAATAAGAGTGGGAGTGTGCGAGGGCGCGACGTATGATGTGAAATGAAGTTTTCGTGGTTATAAATATTTCATAATATCGGAAATATTCGAGTGTTGTTACGAATGCTAATACGCGCCCTTTCTCTGCATGTACCTACTAGCTACCTATATGTAAAAAGGCGAGAGGGGCGGCATTAAAAACGACATCCCGGAGAGAGCGAAAAAAAAATATATGCAGGTACGTAATGTACGTAAGTTACAAAAGACGTCGAGAATTATAATGCCCTTTGATCGGGGGTAATATCGTTACGTGCCGAATATACAGAGAAGTGGATGAGAGAGAAAATGTTCTTAGTGCAAACAAAAATACCTTCCCCCATCCGTAAAACATTTTTCCCAAGTTTTCTTCAAATGAATAGATAGCAATTATCAACTGCTAAAAATTCCCGCTGGACTTTTAGTACTCAGTTGAGTACATAATCCAATTATTTCGGGTCCTTTCCGCATTAGTATGTACGTAGGAAGCCGTACACGTACGCACAAACACACACACGCCACGGGGGTTGATTGGTTCCGAAGAGAAATTAATTGCGACGCTTTTCGTACCTTTTAAACGGTAACTTGATCAAGGAGGCCTTTCGAATAGCTGCAGGCTTTTGTTTCTTCAAAATGGCTCACCACCACTGACCATCACCGTCGTAGTCTTCTCAGCTTTGTGACCCGAATAAAAATGAGGGGGAAAGATAATCTTATTACCTACATACTTATTAGTATTTCTAAAATAAATTACGTTCCTATGTATTACCTATGTATCTATGAGATAGAGGGGTGAAGGGTAATGTAATATGTATAAAAGTTACGACGACGGGGAAGATCAACAGTTGAGTTGATGTCAATCAGAATTTGATTTTTTGTCCCCAGACGATGAATTTCTATGAGAAATGATTGATATTCCGCGCGAGATACGGCAGCGACTGAAAGATTGGGGTGGATAACTGATGGAGAAAATTATATTTGATTCCCATAAATACATTCATACATACGTAAGTAAGAAAACGTCACCTGCAGGCGTAAAATCGTTCAGAAACAAACGAATCGATAACAATATCGACTACTAAGAAACAAACGAATGAATCAAAAACAAAATTCGGAAACAAATGAATCAATAACAAAATTTAGAAACAAACGAATCAGTAACAACATTCTAAAACAATCGAAACGTTACTAAAACGTTAGAAAATTGAGCTATAAAGAGTGAAAGAGATTTTGAGAGACGGTTTCGCCCCCTAAATAACCCCTTACTCTTATCACTTGACACACAGACAGACAAAGATAAAAGACAAGAGGACGTTAACACAGTCATCTTATACATGTACATACACACGAAAAGAGATTTATGGCAGGTAGTGAATTTTCTTGAGCCAGACAATGTGGAAAATCTTTTTGCTCGCGAGCAAGACATTCTCTTCCCGCCGATGGTTATTGATGCGAGCACCGGGGGGTGAGTCTGTTACCCTTCGACCGACACTGCATCCATATCTGTAGCGAGTAGCGTCTCACTTTGATCTCCTTTGTGAAAAAAAAAAACGGAACGGCACGTCTCCATACTGGAATATAAATCTTGTGACATTTGTTAAAGCGCGGGAACAAAAGACGACACGAAAAATTGACTATACACGTATGTCTATCGAATTGACAACTGAACTACTTTTAAGATTTAATTCAGATTAGTGTTTTATTCAAACAAATTTTTTATTGTTGGGTTTTCGTCGACGAAATTAATTTCTGTTTTGCCGTCCGTTTATTATTTTTATTACGTTTTTAATTTCTGGGCTGTCAAGAAGCGGAATGTCGGACAAGTCGTTGACAAAACCGATTTAATTAAGGGGAAAACTCGGTCCTGTCACACAGCTCAAAGCATTACTTAATTGCTTTCGTTTTATGTCGTTTTTATTGTCGATGCGAACGATGTTTATTTTCCTTTTCCTGCGATTATCCTTTCGCTTCGGCAATTGTTTTCTTATGATTAGGGAAACGAATGTCTAGAATAACATTTCCACCAACAGAACCAGGGCCTGAACGAAACGTAACAGAACAAAACATGTCTGATATCTCTATAGTTGGTTTTTAAGTAGGTATTTATTCCTGTTTCTCCTACAGGATCTTCATATTCACCTCAATTTCGATTTTCACTCAACTTTATTTTCACTTCGAGTGACTATCTCAATTTTTATTTTCACCTTCATATCTTAACTTTTTCTTTCATCTTCACTTGTTTTTTCTTTCGTCTTCACTTTTTTCTTTCATCTTCACTTGTTTTTTCTTTCGTCTTCACTTTTTTTCTTTCTCTTCAGTTTTTTTTTTCTTCACTTTTTTTCTTTCGTCTTCACTTTTTTTTTCCTTTCATCTTCAGTTTTTTTCTCTTTTCTTCACTTTTTTTCCATATTTGGATGCTTTATCTTCAATTTCCTTCGTCATCCTCATCTCCACCTTCCATTTGACATCATCGTCATACTTCTCATGTTTTTCCTCCTTATCTTCTTTTGTTTCCTTTAGAAATCTTTGCTTTTTAGCTAAATTTATCTCCATATTTATTTTAACTTCGAGTGACCGCCTCAGTCTTCATTTTCACCCCAAGTGACATTTTCACTCTTCATTTTCAACCCCAGGACGATCTTAATTTTCATTTTTACTTCTAAATCTTTCATTTTCATCTCCATCTTCTTCTTCATTGTCTATTTATCGACATTTTTCCATGTTTTATCATTATTTTATATATTTATCTCTATTTCCACTATTCACATAACCTCGTCCTCCTATTTCTCATTTATTTCCTGCATTATCCATCTCCTGTCTTCTGTAGGACTCTTTACCTTTCATATTTACCTCCATATCCATGTCAATCTTCATTTTTCCCTTCAGTGACCGTTTCAATCTCCAGCAACACATCGAGTGACCATTCAATCTTAATTTCAACCCTTTACCTTATATTTACATCTCTTAAAAGTCCTTAACTCTTCCTCATATTTTCATTTTAATCTTCCTCTTTCAATTTCCTCCTTCATCCCTATTTTTTAACAGTTTTATCATCACTCATTACACAGTCACCATCTCCATGCATCCTCATCCCCATTATCCATTCTTGTTCCTCCTTCCTCTCCCCTTATTACCGTGCAGACCATAAGCCCCGGGCTTCCCATTGCCATTACCATATTGTCCAGTACAACGTAGTGCGTAGGTAGATATGTACATATGTACATAACGTAATTAAATCCGGCATTAATCAATAAATCTAATTAACCACCCGGTCGTTCGGTCAGTCCGAATCGGGAAGCAGGAGTTACGTAGTCGCGAGTGCCATTGTCACACACACAGTTGGATGGATGTGAATACATTTGTGAATAATGCACGTTCCCGTTCGAAACCCGGAGGGGTTTATTAAATCCTGTGTGCTGATAACGCGTAGTATAGCGTAGCAACACAATATGTAGGTATGTTGCACCATTGGTAAAAAAAAAAACAAAAAAACTAAAATAGAATATATGACAATCGGGGACAGAAATGTTTTCTACGCATCGATTTTGTTTTATAACGACCCCCTTTTATCCCCGTTCGAGTAAACTACGCAGTTAAGCCGAACTTCCCCTCGCATCAGAAGTGTCCTCGACCCAGAAATGCACAAAGCGCATTTCGCCACGTCACCCCCTTTAAACAGATGCGCCCCAGGTCTTTGTTCAATCGCTCTAACACGCCATCAACAGTACCTACTGATGATTAAAGATCACGTTCTTTTGTATGTCCTTCTGATGTTAGTTGTAGTCAGTCAGTAGGTAGGTACCCCCTGCAAGAAGTCCATTAGAGACTCTTTGACATTCGAATTTTGCGGACAAACGGCGAAAGGGTTGCGTTTTCCTTAAGGGCATTGATTGTAAGACACCACTTAGTAATCATCAGCTGCGAGGGCTTGTGCTTCTGTAAACACCTTAATCACTTGGCGGTTGAGGAGCGAGGGACCGATCGCCACGGGGGATGAAGAAGGAAAATCAGGATTGAATAAAACGAGGTCAACCAAAGTATCTACTTATAAGAATTATAAAATTGACGGTCGAAACAAATAAGTACCTACTGACAATCGAAACAAAAGTAAATAAGAAAGAAACAATTGCAAATAGGACAAATGATTGTTGAAACAATTGAAAGCAAGACAAAGTAACTGCGACATTAATTTATGTATCTAAATAGGAAAAATGCTTACAATTGAAACAAATGTTTTTCTACTGGAAATAAAAGAAATTGAAACACGACAGATCCCTTCACTTCATATAAAAAAAAGAAGAATTGCTGAACCGCGTAACAGTAGTTGATAAAGCTTTTGAAAAGTTTTTGAAAGCAAATTGTTGTTTTGCTTTTAGTTTGTTATTGATTTTGGTTGATCTCAGAAAAAGTTTTTATTTGTTTTATTTGAGGACGAGGAGGGCGTGGTTTTCATTAATATAAAAATAAAAACTTGAAGAATAAAAAAACTGCTACACGATCAGTGCTTGGAAAAGTAATAACGAAAACAAAAGTTGTTTTGTATTGACTTTTGTTTCTGAAAATAACAAATGAATTGAAATGTGTTATGCAATTATTTTGAATCCCCAAGACATTTGCGACTCTGCTTTAATTTAAATTTCATTTCCCGTACGTGCAGTACCTAAGTTATAATTCCAATCGGGAAGGTAATTCCCGAAGTGGAACATCTGAATGGGTTTCGCGAAGTAGTAAATCCCACAACTAATTTATATCTCGGCTCTCTTTGAGATGCAGTGACAGATGAGAGCTTATTGGCTTTCATTCTTCTTTTCTGCCCTTTTACGTTGCCCCTTTGACGTCTCCGCGCCAAATCCCGCTCGTTCCTCCCGTTACCTACGTACGTCTCTCACTGTTTGGCAAAAATCCTGTCTCACCGGCCTTTAACGAGGCTGCAGCAGCGGAGGAGAAATTATGAAAAAGAGCAAAAGGAACGAACTGGTTAGAGTCGCTCCTCCCTTTTCACCCCAAAACCCCGCGACGCTCGTCTCGTAGTCGTATTAGTCGACAGGAGTTTAATAAAAGAAGAAGTCGAGTCAAAAGAAGTGAAAGCTGGAACGGGGGTAAGTATTACTTTCGTTCGCTACAAGCAATTGATTACAGTTACATCACGAAAAGTCCTTAAGGAACAACTGCCTAAATTCCAACTCATTTTTACTCCTTCAAAAGGATTTTAGTTCATTTTCTGTTTTATTTTTGGACACTTATCCTTCAAATTCTGCCTTCTTTGTGAATAATCGGGATGACAGGGACTCTACGTGTAGGTATTAGGATCGATATTCCTCCCGCTCATTCATTATTAAAGGACATAAGTAGACCGTCAAATAAAACTTTTCTTTTAACGCACAAGTCGTTCAAAGGAAGTCGTCGTGGCCAGCATCCCTTTTTAAAAATTCATCCCCTATCCGATGGCCGTCATACGTTTCTCTTTGAAAATTTCACGCGTCCATTCTCGCGTGTGTGTGCGCTCGAATTTTTATCATAATGTTACGAAAACAAAAGTCGATTCTTTTGTTATTTAATAATTGAAACGATAATTTTCTTGAAAGTGATTCTGGTGTTGCAGAGGCCATGAATTCCGAATGCAATTTAATTCTTGCCGAAACAATTTCCCATAAACGTTATTCAAGGAGCCCATTCCATTCTATGCACCGGCATGGCATGGTATGGCGTCCCGAACCGAATAATTTGGTATCGTATTACGAGACGAGGCAGTAACACAAATCGCTGTCCTATAGGAGAACTGGGAAATAATTCGATCCGTATATGTACCCGTGTATAATACGTAGATATATATATAGAACCACCCTTATGCAGCAGCATTTGGCTCGGACTATTACGACAGAACAGCCAGAGCGTTCGAGCCAAAATCGCTACATTTGCACCTCTCTCTCCCTGTCATTCCGTGCACGTTTTGCAATGCAATTTGTATCGGAAAATCGGGACATTTTTCCTTTTGTAGGTACCTACCAGAAATGTTTGTAGACAACAGACGGCAAGCAAAACCGATTCCCTTTTGTTTTTTATTCAAAACAACAATCGAAAATCGACAATTAAACAGACAAAAGAACACAGAAACAAAATCAACACTTGAAACTCGATCACTCCATAATACGTAGATAATAAAAGGCGAAAAGGTTTCAATAGGTCCTGTAATAAATAACACTTGTTATACGCCGAAGTGATCATAAACATGATGCAGATGGGCCATCGGAAGCCGAACGGGGTTGATTGAATCGTGCCATCCCCATTCGATGACGACGTGATGGAAAAATTCCCGACAGCTTACGCGACAATATCGACGACTACTTTTGCTACTTCGAGGACGATAAAATTGACACTCCCTTAAGGATATTGATGATTATGACATAAAAGAAAAACTTATTCAAAAACTATTTACATACCTACATAATATGTACTTACATAGAAATTGTTACTTAGGTACTAGCTAAACTATGTCAATAAATAATTTCGTGTTCTAGTGTGTGTGTGTATGTGGGGTAGGTATTAGATATTATTATATGGTCGCTTTCCACCCCAGCAATTCGCTATTTGCGATAGGATCCCAATTAAACGGAATTTGCCGTCTATCGCTTATTTACAGTTCAATAAGCGTCGTTTCTCTGTGCTGTGTAACGACGCCGGCGTCGCGTCGCTCTTTAGGAACGGGATCGTTGGCTTCGCCGTGCCTTTTGCTCGAACAGACCCCAAAGGGGGTGCCGTTCACGTTCTCTCCTCGGCAGATAGCAATTTAATTAGCCCCGATATGTTATAATTACAGGAATTTATAAAGATTTGCCGGAGAGAGAGCCAAAGCCAAGTCCCGATATTAAACCACCGAGTGTATGAAGGGGCTTAGGACTCCAAAAGGACTTGCTGATGGTTTATGTCTTCGTATTATTCTCGTAACCAAGCTTTATCTACCACTGGGAAAGCAGGCTCCAAAAGTTATAGTACTTTTTCATATTATTTTGTTTCAAATCAAATTTTGTTGCTTTTTGTTTTGTAAAATTGTTTCAAATAGGCCACAAGTGTCTTTTGTTTCAACAAACTGCAGCTGTTTTTTGTTTCAAACAAACTACAACCTATTTTTGTTTCAAAAAGTCTTCAACTACTGTTTGTTTCAAAACAATCAAAAACTTTCTTTTGTTTTAAGCAGACTGCAACTAAACGTTTTCAGTATTCTTGCAGTTAAAATTTTTTTTTACAAACCAACCCCATATGATCTAACAACCTTGTTTGCTCCATTTATGGTAACAGCCGATGGCAGCCCCTCTGGGACCTTATTTAATTATTTATTAATCCCTTTCCCGTGTATCCCGGTTGACACGTCAATTTGACATAGAGTCGTCATGAGACTAGAGAGCATAACTGTGTCCTGAGTCGTAAATATCAAACATGAACGTTCTAGATAGGTACAACTAATGTTACCAACCCCTCTAAATGCGACGCAAATTATCACCTACCTTACCGTCTACCGATTAACGGTAATGCGTTACCTAACTCTTGATTATGGTAATGGTTAAGTAAGTAGTCTTTTAAGGGCTCGTATGACACTAATTAGCTGTCTATTTAGTTGTGTCGTGTTGCATTAAAGCCAAAAAAAGTGACAAAAAATTATAAAATCATTCCCCTTGGTGCCCTCGTTAACAATTGAGTTCATTACATGCGGGGTAATGCAGACACCGACGCCTGACGTCTGAAAACGTACCTACGTAATACCAAATACATAAGTTCGTTTTCCCCACTGACTGCTCCCGTCTATACATACGCAAATTAGATTTTACGTCGAGCAATTCGAAATTGCCTTTATTTGCATATAATGATGAATACGTTGTGTTTGTATTTATGTTCAGTTTCAGTTCGCTTCTTGTTAGTGCCACTACGAAATTCAAATGGGGTCCGAAATTACGTATAGGTACATTGATCCGAAACATATTTACTATTATCCATCTAACTATAATAATATCAAATGTTTCGCGGTAACAAAACAAAAATACTAACTGTTGTCTATTGTTTGTTTGTTTTTTTGTTTTCGCGATCTTTTATTTCACTATGTAGGTAGGTACTAGAAACAAAACAAACTAAAACAGCCGAAATATCTTTTGTTTAAACGTGAAAACAAACAGCAGCAACAGCAGTTGTCAAAATATTAATAAACAATAACAACGTTGCACAAAATATAAATTTTCTGCCAACATCTGCAACTTACAATTCATATTGCGGGCGTCTGAATTGCTTTATACATATTGTATGCATACGGCGATATGGAAACCACCCCCGGTTCGCACCCCAGAGATTCTAGTGTTACTTATGTGAAATCCGACACAAGAACAGGGGCGCAAATGTGAAAATCAGTCTTGATTAGCCGACATCTTCCAACTCCCGAATTATTTATTTTGATAAACATCTACTTATATAATAGAAAAATATTAAACAACCCTGACAACATGATGGAATCTCACGGGATGATATCTATTATTATTGTAAAGCAATTCGTTTGTTTTATTTTTTTTTTAACAAGTGAATAAATAAAACAATTTCAAATAACTTGTGTGAGTGAGATATCAATTAGCTAATGAAAAGCGTCCCGGGGGTTGCTTTGAATTCGGCCAACAAAAAACGCATCGGTTTGGATTTGAGTTAGGGGTGGCTTTGTGTCACATCGAATTTTGCGTTTTCGAGTTTATAAATTATTTGGACCAAGATAAAGTGGTGCTTTTATCTTCTTTACGAGTAGGCCTCCTGCTGTAGTAACAAATATACAAACACGAATTTATATACAGTACGTACTACGCGTTGCAGGGAGGGATAAGGTGGGTGGATGGGGTAGGTAGGTAGGTAGGTAGGTATCGAAGAATTCTTGTGTGTTGTTCCATTAGCATTCATAAAAAATTCATTCTGGCCCCGGGTTCTCGTTCAGATCTAAATTAAAAGTCTCTTTATAAGCAGCAAGAACATCGGGGAGGGATTCGGGGATGAATAAGATCGGTTCTTTTTATAAAAAAAAAAAAAGAAAGTAAAAGAAAACGCAGTGCGGCAAGTCTATAGAAATTCGCCCGTTTTTATTTATCGTGAAGAGGGTGCTATATAAAAAAAAGCTAATTTTGCTCCCGGATCGACTGACTGTTGTGAGTGATGGGAAATTCATTAAGGGAATGAATAGAAAATAAAATTGACAATCGACAACTACTCTGCTGGTACCGAATCTGCTTTTGGTAAATACTCACAATTTTTAACAAAGACCCCAGAAACTTAAACTTTTAAGTTGATGAGAGAGGAGGCCTAAAATTAACGAAAGCTAATAAAAGGGACGTTTCTTAAATTTATTAATTACTTTATTTATTTAATATTCTACTTTACTCCCCAAGCAGGACTCACAATTTATTAAATAGATACTAACAATCAACCCCTTTAAAAGTATTTTCAGTTACAAATTACTAATCGAACTCACTCTGTGCGTGTCAACGCAATGATGATGACCCATATTCCGAAACCCAACTCTATAGGTAAGTCATTACTACGTAAATACTCAAAGTTTATTTGCGCAAAAGCTCGGGCTTTCATCCCTTTCAATACCTTCACCACCCTCAACGCCAGCCATCACCAGCATTGCTCCCGTCGAGTGTATTCATCAAAACCACCCCCGTTCGTTCTTTCGGTCATTATTTTAACAGGTCGTCCGGGGATGTAAGTAGAGCAACCCTTGAAGGAGAAACGGTCCTCCTGTTCAGTTCGTGACAAGAAAAAAGTTTGTGTCATAAGGACAAAAAGTGGTGAAGTCTTTTTTTTCTGATATCTCACAAAACAACACACCATATATACGTAGATATATGAAGAAATTGAAGTGGTAATAATATGAATAAATAACAAACTTTATCCCTGTTGTAGTTTAAAAAAAATTGAAATCCCGTCTGTTTTTGTTTTATTCTTCTTTCTTTTTTGCCTTTTCTGTTTTGTTTTTTCTATTACCCATGTTTTATTCATTTTTCTTTTTTGTTTTATCATCTCTTTTGTTTAGTATCTTTTGTAGTAACATTTGCAATTTTTGTTTTGATTTCATTACCACTAACTTTGTATTAGAAGGGTTCAAGTCCTTCCCAATTAAAATGGAGATTAAAAAATATCGTTTCGTGCTCTCTAACAACAGTATCAACGAGTTCATTCAGAAGAAAAGTCATTAAGTACCGTCGTCGGTTCCCTTCTTTTACCAGCAGATTGTTTTTTACCCCCGGGGCCATCGTTTCAAACCGTTTAACAATAAGACGTTTCTTCAAAAACACAATTTTCTTACGGTTTAATTAAAAACATCATCAAAAGTCAAAGGGAGGAAAATTAATAAAGAGAAAATCTTTTATCTCTAAAACAACCCCCACCATATATAAACCACTTTCTTCTTATTTTTATCTATACTTATATACCTAGGTAGGTACACAGAAAAAAAAACTATTTTAAAACAAGAAAATATATTGCTTTGAAGATATTTACTCATTTTAAATAAATAAATACTTCTTTTTAGTATTTTGCTTTGTGTTAAGAAAACAAGAATATTTCCTTCAACACTTTTATTTACTTACTGCAATTGATTTAAAGAAAGAATTTTTGTTTTGAAACAAATTTATACAGGTTTCGATCGAAGACTAACTCTGTTCTTAAAACAAGTCAAGGAACTACTTGGAATGAAAATGTTTCTTTTGCTACAATTTTTTGAATGGTTTAAACAAAAAGTAATTTCTTAATTTTAAGACATTTCTGTTTTGAAACAAATAAATATTAATTCTATTCAAGTAGCCGAAAACTGGATTGGATAAAGCACTTCTTCGAAACAAAACAGTTCTGCTTTCGATAAAGCATTATCATTTTATTTTAAAGAACATTTTATTTAGTACAAATATGTGACGCTTTGATGAGCTCCATTTTTGTCTCCCGTTTCGATTTTCAATATATTGCGTCATACGTTAATGAACTATCAGTGTAAAGTGAGTTGTTGGTGCACAATAAAATTTTCTGAAAAAGCACGGGTATATTTTTATAATAAAATGGAAGAATTTTTAAATAAAATTGGCTTTAGAGAAGCATTTGCAAGTAAGTACCCATTAAAATACTTAATTTTTACGAATTTATTTATTAATTGTATTTAAAATAGAAGTATGAAATAATGCAAAATTTTGCATGGTAAATATGTAATAGAGCCGCAATATTAGAATTAAGTTTTTAATTCATTCTGTATCACGTTATCTGCTGTATATAGGTACATAAATATCTACAAATCAATTTTATCCACAACGAATCCTCAACGAAGTAGTAGTAAAATAAAACTGTTTTTTAAATAGCAGTAGGTATCTACAGTTTAGCAAAATTTGTAAGCGCGCTTTCTCTCGATAAAGAAAAAATGGCTACTACCTACTGCTATTTGAAAATCGTTTATTGAGGATTGTATATGTATAGAAAAGGTTATCTATAATAGAAAATTTACACTTTTAGCAAGTCGATTGTTTTATGATGAGAATCGTTTGATCGATAAACCAAGAATTCTAGTTTTGATTTTAAATTAAAAACAATAATTTATATTACAGCTACTGGAATAATTTGGACTAAACAACTTCTTATCAAAATGGCAAACTTGAACAATCACTACGTTACATTAAAGAGCTTTAATAAGGTCGAATCAGTAAATGGAAGTAAAGTTGTTATCATGGATAAAAATAAAAAGACGCATTTTCCAGTCATGATGCATACACTCCCTATTGGTGAATCATACGTAACACTAAAATGTCTTAAGCAATTTTTTTTAGTTCCTTTCATACTATTGTTCATGTGTGTATCGTTGTCCTTTTTATTATTTTATGTTCAATAAAGATATGTTACAATAATCACATCTTATTTATATACCATTCCATTGATTTGTAAAATTGCTTTATTATTAAAAATAAAAAATTAAAAAAAAATTAAATTTTCAAACAAATTTTTGTTATTTTAGTATGAAAATGTTTCATGTTTAATACAAAAATATACCGCTTTAAACTCAAATATTAATCGTGTTTATTATGAAGAAGTACCATCTTAAATGGAAACATCCGTTTCTTGTGTTGAAGAAAAATATTATTTATTCCAAGCCCGCAAATCTTATTTTAAGAAAACGAAATTGTTGAAATCAGTAGATAAATATTCTGTTTAAAGGAATACATTATTCTAACGAAGAAATATTATGGTCTTCGTAAGTAAACTCTTTTTCGCTTCAAACGTTGCTGTATTTAACTGAAAGTATATATTCTTAAATGAAACGCAGCATTTGATTACCATTAAAACTTTTAAACTCTTTATTCAAGAAAATATTTATTTGCGTATATATGAAACAAAGATTTTCTTGAATGAAGTGTTATTTATTCACATTAAATATACTCTTTTTTCCGTGTACTTAAAATTATTATTAACCCATCTATGAGTTTAATTTTAGTAAGACGTCGTTTCGGTCTCGATAATCTCAACTTCACCCCTCATCGCCTGTTGAGTTTGAGAGGGTATCTATCTGTAGGAATAGAAGGAGAAGGGCGTCCCGTTGAATGACGGCGCACGGCGTTCCTGACGGACGGGTTTTCCCCGTAAGTCATCAGGTCCACGTCCGATCTGACAGCCCACGTCGTCAATCAACCTGCCACCCCCGAAGACAAACGAGGTGCTAATTTCGACCTGTGCTACAGGTATATGCAAGTAACTAAAATTGACCCCGTCGCCAAACTGAAAAAGATCTTGTACTAAATCGAAACCGATCACCGAGATGGATCGAGTATCTACGTAATATCTAATCTCTGAAACACGATTAAAGAGACAAATAGATTTTTAGATGGATTTAGTGGTTGCGATTTTTCATTTTCCCTTAGATACGATGTCGGGTAAAAAATTTATATTACCTACATAAAACGTTTGTACCTATTTCAAAATCTGCTCACGAAAATCACTAAAGATTGAATCTAATTCATAGATGCAATTTTGTTTGTTTGTTTGTTCAGGGTTACCATTAAAACCACACGTTCGATTTCAAAAAACTTTTTTTTATTGAAAACACTATACTTTAGAGAATGTCTTAGGCTAAGTAAACCCCACGCAATTTTTTTTTATTCTTGAAGTGGTTTCCTTTTTGTTTCTTAGAGTTCAAAAGTGATCGCTGTCTGTATTACAAAAGGACTCGGGGGTGTGGGGGGTAGGGACGAAGCAGCTATCGAAAAGCGATATTTTTGAAGTTTATTGCCGAAGTAACGAAAAATTATGTCCTGTTTATTTTCAGTTTCTCACTTTTATGTTGGGCTTATGTAAATGCGGCCGTTATGTGTGGACTGAAAATAAAAATATATCTCCCGGGTCTCGACGGGCCAAACATACTCACACACCACAAAAGTTTACGTCGGGCGGGGTTGTTTTCATGAAATATTCAAGTGATTCTAAATGACTTTAGCCCAGATTTTTCGCAAGAAATATTGCACTTTGAAACCACGAAAAACAATTTTCTTTAACGCTCGTCGTAAATCAACAAAAAATTCTAAAATCTGTTTTTAATTTCCAAAAACAAAACCAATATCAACCAATAGATACGCGTGGAATTCCCCGAATCCCGAGCGGAATAACCGATTGCAGTGGCTTATACAGAGATATCTATACACACACGTATTATACTCGCTGGTAAGTATTTCTGCAATGCGGACTTTTTATTTTCGATTACGAGCTCGATGTATTTTATTTTTGCCAGCCAATAACGTTCTCTTATATTACTCTGCATAAATCTCGACGGTTCCATTCAACCTCCTCTCGACAACCGACTAAAACTCGAAAAGGTAATTTCACATCTCCAAAATAACAAATGACAGACGTCTCAACCGAACAAACGAAAGAAATAAAATAGTTGACTATCCAACGAAAAACAATCAATCGTGAAATGAAGAACAATTTCATTACGTACATATGTAGATATTAAAACAAAAAAAAGTTGACCATCGAACATAAAACAAAATACAACATAACAGACACAAATACATACATTATTGCTTATGTTGACAATTTAGTGACAACACTAATTATTAATTTAGTACAAGAATATTTATATTTACCATCGTCTTTCTTATCTTTATTATTAGAGATTTATTTATGTATGTAGTGCATGACCATGAGTAATGATTGCAATAAAATTGTTTAATTGTTACTATCGTCACGTCGAATGTTATTATTTATACTTATGTACGTATGTTAATAACGAAAATAAACAAAGAGACAACGCTTTGTGAGATAGCGGTGAGTAAACAGTTGTTGAGGAATCCCCTTGGCCCGGAGAAATGTTAATAACGGTGCATTTCTTTGGAAGAACTGTAAAAAAAGTACCTACACACAACCGTAACAATAACAGTACCGATTAGGTGAATCCCCTGTACAAAGAAAATATTGGTATAAAAGAAGGAACAAGTGGTTGCAAAGAGCAGAGCAGTTGAAGACATCAACGAGAACGTTCTACTACTACTACTACTATACAATAATAACTACAACAGAAGTTGAAGAGCAACAATGAAATTCTCAATCATTTTCTTGGTTATCACCATCGTCGTTGCAGCCCTTCTTGGTCAAAGCGAAGCCAGATGGAAGGGGTTCAAGAAAATTGTAAGTTTTTGTAAAAATTTAAATTGCATTTTATAATTGTTATTAAATGTTATTTATTGTAGGAAAAGGCTGGAAAAAGAGTTTTCAAAGCAGCCGAGAAGGGAGTTCCAGTTGCCGCCCAGGTTGTCGCAATTAAAAATGGAAGAAGATAAATCAACCTAATCATCTTTATGGACAATTTACTTATTATTATTTATTTAACATTTTTCACATCAAGTATCTTTTATTGTAATTATGTCATTAATAATAATTATATAATGATTTGACCAATTTCTGACTTTTCTTTAAGTGTCTACTATTTTTTTCCTGTTAAGTTTGAGGAAAACAAAAGACTAATAACAAACGAAAATGACGATCGATGGTAAACAAAACAATGAAGTTTGAAGAACAAAACACTTACAACTAGGTACCTACTCAAAAAAAAAAAAAAATGACAGTGGCAGCTTGCAATTGTTTATGAAGTTAACAAAAGGTGATTAACTGTATCTAAGTTTACTTGATGGAAATTCATGATTCACTTAATAACAAAACACAAATTTAAATTTCCACAATATATTAACAAGTACTTAACAATTGTTTCACCTTACTAAGGCTTCATCAGATAACATTGTTATACTTCTGATGAAGCCTTAGTAAGGTGAAACAATTGTTAAGTACTTGTTAATATATTGTGGAAATTTAAATTTGTGTTTTATTTGTTATTAAGTTAACAAAAGACTTACTAACTGCTTTTTATGTTGTTCTCGTTTACATCATGTACGTAATTCCCGATTTTTAACCAGGAATATGTAACGATGAGTTACGGACGATAACGCAGCCTTTTACCTAATCCCTAAAAATTCATAAGCCATGCTACGTTTGCCATAACGACGTAATCGTTACTCCTCAAGCAATTCACGGTCCATAATCTCATTTTCGCCCCGTGCCGCGCCTTATTCTCCGTGATTATTTAATTTAGTCCGACTTTGCGCTTAATATAAATTTCGAAAGTCATCATAATCGGGAAAACGACGCAGGGCAATCTGGTCGGTCTCTTATCGAAGCGGCAGCGATGTGCCGGGGGAGCCCGAAGAGGGGAAGACGGGGGCATCCATAACGTATTTTTCGCGCGTAAACTGCCGACGGGAATTCCCACACCCCTCAAAATCCCATAAAACGAGTTCAAAAGTAATTTATTATACGCGGCGAAAAGTTTATGTAGATAACATGCAGTCCCATTACTACTCCCTAATAATAATAATAATAATAATAATAATAAGTTGACCGTGTTAATAAAATGATGATAGGATAAAAATTTGTATTTCCCTTTGGCACAAAATTGAGCATCGAAACAATTGATTCGTGTATGTAGATCGCCTCTTTTTTTTACTGTGTGCTGAACAGTGTTTTGTTGAAAAAGGAAACAATTGCTAGGTACAACAGGAACTTGTATCTACTTATTAATTAATTAATACCTAACATTTTATGCAGAATAATTAATTAATTTAATAACGTTGAGATCTCAGATTGTTGACTGTAGACAGTTTATTTATTAATTGCCTGAACTGAAGTTTATTAGCGTGCTATTATTAGATATGAATGCACTAATGAGGCGCGACCTTGAACTTCGGCGTTATTGTTATTGTTTCTGTTGCCTTGACGGCGGTAATTAACCGTCGTATACGCGTGTAGCAAAATTTCGAGACCATTTGTCATCTCTTCTTACTTACTTACGTACTTACTGGGGAACGGTAGAGTACACTAATAATATAATTAATGAGCGAACAAAGAACTTGGAGATTTCATTCTTAAACTTATACTCATGTATTTATTGATTACTCGTTCATTCATTCTGAGAACATTTGAAACAAAATTTACCCACAACGTACTTTTTTGTTTATAATTTGTTTATCAATGTTGTTTTGTTTCTTGCCTGGGACGTATCCATTCGAGGATTATGTATGTTCCTGTGCCATTATGAGGCTAAAGCAATTCCAGGTCGATCCTGGAGACGGCCATATTTATAGGCCGCTTAGTTTTCCCATAATCGGCAATCTTGAAGAGAACGAGAACGTATTCTCGCCACTGTATAACTTTTCCCTTAAATCCCTCCTCTGGCGACAAGCAGACGTCGTTATTTTGCATTTCCCGGGGGAGATCAACATGTTGGTGGAAGAAGAACTTCTTCCGAATTTAAAGTTGCCCTTAATACCTACCAGAGGTAGGTACGTAGGTACCTACCTACATATCTACCCACTCGCACCCGTTCCCGAAAAAAATAATAACGACTTCGAAATTTTGTAGTACATGCCGAAGGTTCAGTACATTATTTTGTTTCTGTGTTGCAAACGTTTCAAGATTTCTTTTGTCTGTATTTCTCTTTTTTTCTTTTTTCTTGTAAAAACAAAATCAATTTTTGAAGTAAACAGCTGAAGAAGCCAAATGGCCTGCTGGACGTATAATGTATTATGGAAATTACAAGTGTTTTATTTATTTATTTAATTAATTTTCGTCAAGTAAAAAGTAAATTCAATTAATCGTTTTATTTTTAATTTAATATCATATTGAAACAATTAAAGTGTTGTAAGTATTTACTACGCTGTGGCACATTGATAACGACGCTGTCTAGTGATAAGAAACGACAAAAAAAGACAATATCTCAATCGTATGCTGTAAAGTACCAAAACAAGATATTGCCGGGGAATAACTATTTACAAATGTTTAACAAAGTGTTGAAACAGCAATAAAGTTAATTTTCCCGAAGAATCTTTCTTTATTGCGGATGTAAAAAATGAGAAAGAAACAGGGGACTTTACCGAAGATTTTGATGTATAAAAGCCAAGAGATTTCAATCAACAGCATCAGAGTATCCTTTGAATTGCTTGCTGTCTGAACATCAAGAATAATTTTAAGAAACAATTGAACAAAATGAAAATTTCAATCCTATTCGTTTTTGTTATCCTGGTTATTGCCGCTTTGATGGGCCAATCAGAAGCCAGGTGGAAGGTGTTGAAGAAAATTGTAAGTAAAATAAAATCAAAATAATTTTACTTTGATTTAATTATTTTTTTATTATCTATTACAGGAAAGAGCCGGAAAGAGGGTCTTCAAAGCTGCAGAAAAGGGACTTCCGGTAGTTGCAGGTTATGCAGCCCTGAGGGGTTAACTAAGAAGTCACCAAATGCCCTTTCTGCACATCTCATAATCTCATACTTAATTAAATTATTTATTCATTTATTTATATATCAATTCTTTCATTTTAAACTAATGAAAATTAAACTTGATAAAACATACGAAAACTGAATTTGTTAAAACAAATGTACTTACGTATGTATTTAATAAAACAAAATATTTGTTCCCAATGCAATTGTTTCTGTTTTTATGAGTTTCTATTGTTCTACAAATGAAAACTATCACGTTTTTGTTAATGTGCCGTTTCGTGTGCTGCAGAACAAAGAAGCAAAAAACTAAAAGGTCTTTTCTTTCAGAGCGCAAAGAACTCTACTAAATCCATTGCACCAAAGCTGCTATGCGGCATGGCATATACTTTCAGACATAAATCTTTACTTTCGTTAGCAACTAACTACATACATACTGCATTGAACAAACTTTTATTGTCGTAGAAGTAGAACCAAAAACAAGAAACTTACTACTTTAGAAAAGTTATGCTCATAGTCAAGTAAAAGTCCGAAGAAAATTAAAAAAATTATTAAACACAGTGAAAACAAATTTAATTAAAAAATAATAGTGAAAGCCAATTTTATTAAATGAAAACCATTTTGTTAAAAAAAAACTGAAAATCAATCGTACTGAAAAAAAATGAAAATCAATCGCACTGAAAAAATGAAAATTAGTCAAAAACAAATGAAGACTTTTCTTATTAAATGCACTTTTTTTTTAATGTAAACAAAATCACAAGTATCTATTATTCTTCTTATCATAATGATACATTTGTGACAATTACAGCAAAATTCCAAAAAAAAAATGTGGGTAAACAAAAACAATCTTAAAATTCAGGGACAATACCTAAAAAAAAAATCCCCTTGTATACCTACAGATATGCACCTAGGCACTTGTTGAGATGATTTCTGATTAGATACAATTGTGTATAAAAGACAACGGAGCTCTATCAATTTATTGTCATTCGAACAAAATCAAATCGTGAGAAATTCAGAAGTCAATTATTAAACAAAACAATGAAATTTTCATACATTTTTCTAATTGCTCTTCTTGTCGTAGCCGTTCTTCTGGGACAAGGCGAGGCCAAATGGAAGGGATGGAAAAAAATCGTAAGTAATAGCTTTAAATGTTAAGATTATTTTAATAAAAAAAAAAAAATATTTGTAACTGAATGCAATCGGAAAAATATTTTTATGCCAGCATTACTGGCCCTAATCGCTTTCCTTTCTCATAAATTTATATTGTATCTATATGTACTTATTACATTAACATATTGGGACATTTGGTGTTCATTTGTTCAATTTTTTGTTCCCCCAGGAGAAGGGCGGGAAGAAAGTAATTAAAGGCATCGAAAAAGGACTACCCATCATTATTGGGGGATCTCAGCTCAAAGAAGGAAGACGATAAAAATTTTGTAAACCTACCCCTACATATTAAATCTAATATAATATATAACAATGTATACTTAACCACTTTGTTTCAACAATAAACATTCCTAATATTTAGTTGCAATGGACATTATTTTTGCCTTTTTACAAATTTAGTATTTTTTTCCTGGCTTAATAAAAGTTTTCCACCGCACTAAACGACATCTGCTGTTGAGGCCGCAAACGCGCGCGTAATTAAAAGGCGTTATAACCGATCTCTCGGAAAAAAGAACAAAGCAAAAATGTCACATTAGGGACATTCACTTCTGGAAAGATTTCGTGGTAAATCGGCGATTTTCTCCCAGTGGGTTTATTGCGAACCCGATTTATGGTTATGGCACGACTAAAGACAGGGAGTAAGATAAAGATGGAGAGAGAGAGAGAGAGAGAGAGAGAAAGGCCAAGTCCGTAGATTTTCTTTGTTCGGAGGCTCGAGAGAGCCAGTTCATTTGGGGAAATTAATTAGCCAATTATAACGGAGAAGAAAGTCGCATAGTTGAGAATATACGACCATTAAGAATAACGCAGGGTTGCCAGAATTACGCTTCTTATAGGGGTTGTCTAAGACCCACATACAAGGTTATTTAGAATTTGAAATATGTACAAAAAATATTTCGTTTCAATTGAAAAAAGTTATGTGCAGGAAAAAGTTGAAATGTGGGACTGTTGTGCAAAAACAAAATCACGGCGGTATTTAAATGTTTCTTTTTTTTGTTTCAAAGGCCCTAATTGTGCTAAACTGTGAGTTAAATAAAAGAAATTCAAACAAAACAATCAAAATTATCTGGAATGGCCACACAGGACGTTTCATTCAGAAAAAAAAACAATTGAATTGACTATTGCTATGATTGTATTGTTTTTTGTATAAAAGCCCTATATTTTGGGATTCTGAACAACTTTTTCTTTCTATACACAAGGTTTTTGAAGTTTATGGGCTATTAGAAGTATATGAATAAGTAGAAGGAATTCGATTATGAAACTTGGGCTCATTTGGTTTTTGTTTATGCCGCTTCTTTTAAAAATATTTTCAAGTTCGATTTACATCCGTTATACCGGAAGTCGACACCAACTTCGTTATTTTAAATGGAATGGTATATTTTTTACGCTGAATTCAAATAAAACGTGTAATTCTAAGGTTAGTTTGATAACCAACTTGTACACCTATGACGATCGGTTTCTGAGTTAATTTAATTTATAGAAAAAAATATTGTGATCGCAACCGAAATTATAAAAAATCATAACTTCCACAAAATACGACTTAGAGTGTTGAAATTTTTACTAGTAACAGCTGAATATTAGTGCTAACGCCTTGACAAAATTGAACTAAATAATTTATACAGGGCGTTCAAAATAAAATTCTAAAGTTTAAGAACTTCAAACACGAATAACTTCGTTTTTTTAAATGGCACCTACCATTTTTTATTATTTTTTCAATCGGTTCCTTTTTTTATCCTCTTTCGATCTATATGAATACTTCCTATTGTTTTATTTTCGAGTAATTATGTACACAATTGCTACACAAAACAAACCACCCTATTTTTTTCCCAACAATAACTATTTTAATTATATTATCTATCAAACATTTTTTCTTTCACTCCTATTTTTTTTTTAACAATTTGTTTTTGGACAATTAATTAATTAAGGGTGTTAATTAAATTATTTTGTAGAAGCCCTGATTTTGAATATAGTGTGAAATTTTCTAGATCCTCTCTCTGGCAACTATGTGTGTGCAAACTTTTCCCGGCGTAAGATAGTGGATTTCCAGACCGTCGGTTCGGGAACCAAAGATTATTTGTCACACATACAAACATAGATACAACGACGTTGCAGACTTACGATTAGATATTTATAAGACGGTTTTGACTCCATACAATATACTGCAAGCGGTTATAACTCGGGTGAAACGGTCCGTGAAATGTTTCGCTCGAATGCAAGAGATAGAACGCAGCAATTTCCCAATTGATTCAGACAAACTACCTCTAGTCTCATCCCCAGCATCCCGGAACATAATATTACCTCTTGGTATGTAAATATTTTTGGAAGTTTTCGAATAACTCTCACTCAATATCCAACGATATCGAAAAGTGGCTCAACTTATGCTATTTTACGTTTCCGGGATTACTTTTTTTTATATTGGACATTTCTGGGACGGGAAACGACCGTTCGGGGCGAATAATGTGCAAATGGAGGGGAAAATGGAACACCTTGAATTTTTAAGTAGGAAAATCGTACAAAACAAAATAGGTCTGCAAATTGTTTTTTTTTTACTCCAGAGATAACAATTGATTCAGAAACAGTTGATTAATAATTGTTTCTTCAGAAACAATTGATTTTTACAAAAAGTCAAACAAAATTACATTGCAACCCTTAACAAATACATATTATTTAATTAATTATCTGTCGAGTTCTAGATCAAAATTATTTGGTGCGATGGCATTGGCGAGTTCCTGAGGACCCTCGGTGGCTGCAGAACAAAATTTAAAATTTCCAACGTGACAAACGGCCGCTATAACCGGTATGACCGTTTTAACGACCTGGCATATTTTTTCCAAAGCTCCCGTCAATTTTGACGCAGTTCCTCCCAAACTGTTACCAATTTTGGTGGACACCTCGCCGAATTTCATGAGCTGACGACGCTACAAAACCAATGACTACCTTTAACTACCTACCGAAATAATTTACTTAATAAAAAAAAATTGTTACCATCCACCCGGGTTCTTTGTCTTCTTCGGATTGTACCGATGATGTTGGTGATGGTACTGGGACCGCCCTTTTAGTTTCCGGGACATCCGGGGCCCTAACGCCCGTTGTTACTATTAAATCACTATGCACATGGGATAAATTGTAACCGATGTATTTTGAGTCGCAAAAGTTGACGTTTATTAAACCGTTTGAAAACAGCACGAAACGAAACAATAACGGAACAGTCAACAGCTTTGCCATTGTTTTAATTAGAGAGACTAAGAAAAAATGAAGACGATGACGATTTTCGCTTGTTTAACAATCGACTGCACGAAGAAGATAACAAATGAAAGAAAACATAAGACAAAAGCCAACCACATACATAATACGAAGTTTAAAACCACTTCCTGCAGTTTAGCCGCAAGGAAATCTCATATACGTGTATTAGATAAAGTATTTTCATGATTTTGTGTTTACTGTATGTAGTAATTAAAATTGATTGGAAAATTAAATTATAGGAACACCAAAATTAATTAAATTACCCCATATTCGTATTACAAATTTAGTTGCAAACATAAACATAAATGTTAGGAAATGTCGACAACGACACAATTACCTACGTATGTATTATTATTATTATTATTATATACTGTATTTATGTGTCTGAGCCGCTATGTACCTATTACATTACGGGGTTGCAATTAACCCCACAAGGGGTTACGTACCTACATACATATTATATTCATGCACATAAGTGGCATACCCACACACGCAGTTCACCGCCGAAATTAATATCCGAAATTGTTTGCTAACTAATACTTAATAGATATATATAGGTAGGTATTCCAACCCTTAATTATAATTTATAGATATAGATAGGTGCTTAGGTAGGTAGGTAATTATTAATTGTTGGAATTTGAGACAAAATGTAATACAGACAATTAAATAACTCACCCTTGGTCAACTTCCTTTGGTGCCCCGAAAGAATAAACTTCCCTGCATAACACCCCCATCACTACACTTTTCTTCATAATAATCTGCAAAACAAAAGAAAAAAGCATTAGACTTGATTTACAATAATAAATATTTCATTAACTGTGTAAGTAATTCTTTTGTTAAAAAAAAAAGGGCCTGTATCAAATTCCTCCCGGTTCTAAAAAATTTAATTAAAGCACACAATCGGTCTTCTTTGATGCTTTCGCTATTTTTACACAAGAGTTTCGATCTATAACAAAACACGTCCGCCCGCTGCCGGCTGCCGGCCCTGCCCCCGGTGGTGTTTGTTTTTGGACCTTTGGGAGTCTGTTCGGCAAACAGTCATCGAAAATTCGGACGGCGCGGCTCTTGTTCCCGAACTGAACGAACAAAAGTCACCCCATTACAAACAAAAAACACACAAAGTTTCACCGAAATTGCAAAAATAAAAAAAGAGTCCTTAAAAAAAACGATAAAGTTGAAACAAAATGGAAATATCAAAAAAAATTATAATTTTTAAACAGTTTAACGTTTGAGGGTTGATATCATGGAAACGGGTGCTGTTACGTAAAAATTCAATAAGCCATTTTTTATAGAGCATAATTTTCTTTTCAAAAGTGTGCCAAACTTAATACTGTAAGTTAAGTCCTAATTTTAAGTTTAATTTTAAAAAAAATTTTGATAATGTGGGGGGTCAGGTCAGGTGAATTTTACATTACTGCTTACATTAATTAAAATTGTTAAATTAATGACCTTTATAAGAACCATTCTGATAATGATAATGATCAGCCCAAGGCGCCATACTTTTTTTTTGCTTGAGCTGCCGACTCTGCTTTCTGCTTACCTACAGTTGTAAAGTCTTCAAACACAACGAGCAAATAAAACTGGGTCTACAATTTACACTTTAAAGTTTATTCATTGCAATGCCTGACGATTATTGCACAAATAAAAAGATTATTAGTCAATAAAACACACGATCACGATCGAATTAAACGTAAAAACCACTTCGCGACGCGTTGCTCACTGTAGGTATAAAGTGAGAGTTTTTCGAGCATTTTCGAGCACTTTCGAGCTCACACGATGTCACGATGTCGTAGGTCAACCAATAAAAATAAGGGACCTTGATGAAAGTCATCTGTCCTATTGAACTTAATAAATTTCATTTGATGGGCAGGTATTTGGTTCTATGATCGTACCTATAATAAAATACATAACAATATCTATCTATGGGACGCAAATGGTACCTACCTAACATTTGCCACCAAAACAATTTAATAGATCGGATTTTGTTTTAGAAAACAATCTCCGTGCACCTACTTTTGTTTTGCTTTATTATTTTTACTTATACAAACAAAAGAACAGCTTCATCGGTTGTTATTCTAATAATACGAATAATTGAATTGAAGCTGTTTATTTACCGGAACGGCCAATCAAGTAAGTGGCTGCAGTTAGTAAGGAAATAATTTGCAATATTGAGGTGTTAAGGCTAATCCTGGCGCCACATTAAGAGCCGTTTATGCAGATTTGGCAAGCACTTCGCGATATTAAGAGACTCTTAAAAAGACCCAACTCAGGTCGAGAGAAGATAACAAAAATCTCCGGGAAATAAAAAAATATGTTCGGGACTGCCTCTTATTTTGTCCCCACAACAAAAAGAGGATAATACAAGGTTGGATAGACAGACGCAGCAGCAGCAGCAGCAGCAGCAGCAGAAGGATAAATAGGAGAGAGGTGTGTGAGTGTGTAAGTCCGGGCTTAAGTGTTTGTTTACGACGTAGACGACGATGGTAACAGGCCAGCATAGTAATCCGGGACATCATCCGGGATAAATTACAATTCGCGGGGATTTGTTTACATCACGTCTGGTTGCCGGCTAGAATGTGTTCGTAATTTGCAGAGATCAGAGCTTAATCAGTGAAATAATGGCGGAATTGAGTCCTACCTGATGCTTACCAAGCAATTTCTCCTTCTTTCTCATATAACATCCCTTCAACCCCGCAATAAACACGTTTGATAACGATATTATTACAAGAAAATTTACTATAGATATCTATCAATAGATTGATACAGTAAGTACAAAATCTTTAAGAAATTCCCCCTTTATCAATTTTCTTTTACCTACATAGGTACCTACGTACCTTCGTGGTAACATTGATTAATACATATTTCGATCGACAAAGGAACTCTATCGCGCGCGATTTCCATCTGAACCGGTATAATTTCGTTTGCATCCCGCAGGACTCCCGAAGAGAACCCGGTAACGGGGGGGCTATAGGGCTAGGCTAGGGGTGGCGTAGCGATGGAGGTTTAAAAGCGGGGTAACGCCGTGTGACATGTGACATGTACCCTCTCTGTATACATACATATATGAACATTTAAATGACGCTCATCCAAATCGAATTTTGCTACAATGCGTCGTGTCGGCAGCAACCCATTGCCCATTTACATAACGTCGCCAGCTTCCCGGAGGAAAGAACGGGAGTATGATATTATGTGTATACTATATGTATATGTACGTATAGCGTAACACATAACAGATTCGTCGTCGCATCGTGGATTTATATTATTATGAGAGAGAGTCCCTCGACTCCTGGAGGGGTTGGTGGTAGGTACGGTACGTACGGTAGTACTATCCATCAGTGGTTGGTGGTTGTTGTTAAGGTTAGTGCAGCACAACACCAGATGCTACCTTATCTTGTTTTATATTCAGACTTTCGCTTTCTTTTCCTTTGTTCTCGCTCTCTTTTGTTTGCTCCTACTAAACGCCTATTGCTCTTTTTTTTTATTTCATCTACTTCTTCTTTATGTAGATCCAAGAAGTTTGATTTAATCCGAGACTATTGTCTTCAAGTATAATTATTTTTTTTTTTGACTGGGTCCTTAGTCGGATTCGATCTCGCGTTCTCTGGCTTGGAAACCGATCGCGTTATCAACTGGACCGTTCCGAGCTCCCTGTTTCTTGTTATTCAGATTCGTATTTTATGGAGATTTACGTTGTAAGCTTAATTTCCTGTTTAAAAAGCGACTAATCTGGCGAACAGATCGGTTATGGGGCAGCAAAAAGGGTCCCAACGATCGACGAGCGCCAGCCAAATGGACTCTCTTGATTTATTGGGGCGGAAACACCCCCAGAAACTCAAACAACCGAACAGACCTAATATTTTTTTTTTTTTTTATATATAAGTCCACTTTATTCTATGATAATGTTATTTTGACAAACGTCAACGTAATGTAATTTTTGACACAGGCAAAATTCCAGTTATTAATTTCGCAAATGAGGGATGTCCACTGTAAAAAGGCACATAAACAGTTGCAAGGCGCCCCCTCCAACAGGACCATTTTCCCACACGGTCCAAGCAGGTAACACCGTTTACGTGTCCGGTGTGATGGGCTTGGACAGAGAGACGGGCGAGTTTGTGTGCGGCGGGGTTGGTGAGGAATTCCGGGAGGCTCTCAAAAATCTCGCGTGCATCCTCCAGGACTCTGGATCGTGTCTCGAGAAGATAATGAAGGTCACCATCTTGTTGGACAACATCAAAGATTTGTGCGTGGTGAATAGCGTTTACAGGGAATTTTTCCCGGACGAGTTCCCGGCCAGGACGGTTTTTCAGGCGAAATTGCCCATGCAAGCGGCCGTCGAAATTGAGGCAATTGCACTTGTGGGTCCTGTCACTGCAGGAGAACCGGCCGCGGATTGTTCAAGAAACCAACAATGAACGAAAAATTGTAGAAGTTTTGTAAATGTAACAATTTAATTTATTAATAAATAAATAAGATAAAAAAAGTCCTTTGAAAGGAATATGTAACTAACTCGGGATTTGTAGTTGTACCTAATAGTAATAATATTCACTCGAGTATTCCGGGGGATGAAAAGAATCGAGACAAAAGGGATTTTTAATTAAGACACGCTAAATAAAGGGTGGTGGCGGACGAACGGGGATGATCTCTGTGTAAAACGCAACCGTTCGTTCCCTTTTTTACATTTTTACTCTTTCTCTTGAATTAAAGTTCCTCGATTAATAATTAAAGTTTATGTCGCGTCTGAAGGGGTTATGGTAACTAATAACGTAGGTCTGATGTATCTACCTACGTAAGTACACATCAAAACAGAATGTCTTTTCATTAAAATATTTTAATTGTACCCTTATGAATATTTACGAACGGCATCGCGAGAAGAGAACTCTTGTGTCGGAGAACAAAACGACGACGACGCGATGGGGGTGAAAGGACGACGACAACGACCAACAAACAACACAGGCACAATAATAAGAATATTATTGCAACTGTGATAAGTGGATAAAACTCGTTATTAATTAATTAATTCCACTAACAACCCTGTATTAGTACACATAATAAATCTGCTATACATATAAGTGTGTAAATTAAGAAAATAGGGGTGAAAATTGTTTTTCCCATTTCCACCCCAATTCCTTCGCCAATTCAGGTTCAATCGTGAAAACGCTCTGTGCAAAGTTTCGAATGCCATCAGCACCCACTTCACCCCCATACTCACGTCATTATATCCCCCCTTCCCCCCTCGTTTCGATAATAACATCCTCAATACTTATAAGAAATACCTGCAGGTATACATGTACGTAAATGACGTGTGCTTGTGTGTGTATTCGCGACCCCAAAATCACTTTTCTGCTTGTTAGACATGTTATTATGTATTACGTGCAGTAGTACGTAATACGTTTTTAGCGAGAGCGACTTTCCCGAATTGATTTTCCCGTATAGTTGTTACGATGAATGACTGCAGTATATGTCGAAATTTAACGGGAGATGTGGAGCGGAAGCTTTCCCCAATTCTTCCGGGTTCGCTGCGTCGCGGGCTATACGTACGTACGTACGTAATAAGAGGGTGATTTTTGTTCGAAATTTGATATACCGAAATTCCTATAAATACATACTGCCTAGAAAATACAATAAACCGCAAAATAATGTTTAGAAAAGATGAAATAAACAGTTGATCATCAGATTGTATCTTATTTTAAACAATTGGCGTTGTTTTGTTTTAAACAATTGATGCAATTTTTTTTAAACAGTTGATACTCACTTCGTTGTTAATATTACCTACGCACAAACAAACAATTGCATCTAATAAAACAAAATCATTTCTGATTCACAGTTGAACGAAATGGACTGAAACAGTTGCTGTTTGTTCAAGTTGACTTGGGATTAGGGCAGTGTAATGAAAGCGGTTCATCGTCTCCTTTTTAAGTAATGTACAAACCGTTTCTTGAGCCGTAGTAATCGGTGCGTGTATATCTAATTAATCACTTGTAATTAAAATCTCTGCCAGCTTGAGCGAATAACGAACCGAGGGTTGTTTATCTAACATCTACCTTCTTTGAGACGAAAATGTGGAACTTAAGGACAGTTGATGGTTAAACAAACACTCGGTCTATGTAGGTACCTATTGCAGAAAAAAACTTTAGCTAAGTAGTTTTTTTTTGTGTGGTGGTGTAAATTTTTATTTAAAATTCGCTAACACGAATGTGCAAGTCATCAAATTTATTTGGGAAATTCTGTAAGACGAGAACCGTCGTCGTTATTTTCCTTATTTTTTTTTTCGTCGATGCCCATACGCACATCAGCGCCGTACATGACTACAATACAAATATATGACAGGGCGGTTGAATGGGGAAAAGTTCTCCAAAAGGATCGCCAAATCGGCAAAATTCTTCCATTACATAATGGCAGAAATTTAAAGGTGAATAATGCGTGGAGAAGCGGAAACGCACTGAGAATTTTTTATCGGCATCCGCAATCCCAGAATATATCCACTTACCCCCATGCTACGTCTCAATTCAATCAATAACCGCTTTCATTTGTCGTTTTTATGGGCAACAATAGCAAAAAACAGAAAATATTTTGTTTTAAAACAACAGATACAGATGCGTTGAGAACAACGAAGTTATTAACAGATGAACCTAGCAATAAAACAAACGAATCTGGAAACATAAGAATCATGTTCTAAACGTTGTTTTCTGACTTGGTTAAGATTAAGAGTTGCGAATAATAATTTGAATTTCTTCGGAATTCTTGTATAAAGTTATCTTTTGGGTGGAAGGCTCACGTCTCCTAAGTTTCCCGGTTATAAGGGCAAAAATACACGCCAATGACAAACCCAACAAAACGTCAACATCAGAAGTGACGTTTAGATTTATGTGAAGTACAAACTGGGAAAGTTACATGCTCCGTCAGGCATAATTCTTACTAACTGGATTAATAAGGATTAAATGTGAACACGCTGGAATAATTCCTGGTCTTCCACGTTTTACGCATCCCTTCCTAATAATATAATCATATATACACATACGTACTCATACTCATATAGGTACCTACCTAATTCAAATTTTTAAAAAAATTTTGTTTTCTCCCACTTAATTTTTTTTCCCCCATTTTTTTTTCTGATTAAGTGTAGAATGCCACCCTATTAAATAAATAAAACAACATTTATTCAGCGGGTGAAAAAATAACATAGTATCTGTTTACTCAGGGATGACAGTTACAAATGTATAAAATGAATGCGAACACGTGCTTCTTCTTCTGTTTTTACTTTTTTGTCAGCCAACAAATCAAGTGTGCAACACTTGCCGGAGAAAATTAAAAAGGGAACACAAGATTTTTCTTTCTCTCCCGCGGATGGCAACGGAAGTCATTTGTTAATGAAACAACCCCTTTGTGTTCGAGGTGAAGAATTGCCGTAAACTCGCGCTATAAATTAGATTCATAAATCATCCAGTATGCGCAACAAGAAATCACATCTGCACGAATATTAAAAATGGCACAAATTCATTTTTTACCTTATCAAATACCTAATATCTAAGTAGTGAAAAAAAATCTTACCATTTCCTTTAAAAGAAGCCGTTGCGGTCCTTTGTAATCAATTGTTTCACTATCACATGTTTTTTTAAACGACACCATTTTTTTGATTTAAAATTTATCCTCAAATTAATTTACATTAACATATGTACATAATTTTTTTATTTAGGTACTATTAGGCCAAAAATTGCCACAATTATCAACAAAACCACCCTGTCGAAAAATTACTGCTTAAAGTTCGCGAGTCACGCACGTTTATTGTTGAACTATTTACTATTTGTTAATAATATCCGAACCCGGTGCTCTAATTATTACCGAAACGTCCTAGTATCGACTGACCCATATTCTAGCCGAGTCTCTGCACCAGATGCACTCCACGATGCGCGTTGCACCCTGCAAACAGTGCATCAAATAGCGCACGGGGGTAACGAGAAGAAAACATCGATGACAAACGCGATTATCAGAGATAATAGAAAAACATCAATCGAGGCTCGTCTTCTTCTTTTTTAAAACAAATAATTACGTAGGTACCGATTGTTTTCTACGTAATAACAAACAAACGAGTGACTCATCACGAAACAATAAGCAAACGACAGCCAAATAACAACCGTTGCCTAGCGACGTAGCAACGTTCATCAGTTGTTGAAACAATTATAAAACAAAAATTCCCCAAAAAAACTAAGACCAAAATAAAATAGTAAAATATATAAAAAAGTGTTTTTGTCGTATCTATTATTAAAAATTTTATGATATGTTTACTGTTTATTTATATTTATGTTAATGTAAGGATTATTAAATAATAATTACCGATTTTTTCGACTATTTCTTCTAATAATAAACAATCGAGTGCTTTACCACAAAACAAACAATAACCGAACGACAGCCAAATAAACAACCGTTGCATAGCAGCCAAACGACGTTCAATTGTTGAAACAAAGGTACTACAGAAATAATAAAAAAAAATGCAAAACCACTGAGTATAATAACAAAACTTAACATTTGAGACAAATTTTACTATTTATGAAGCTGATTAAAATCAACAATAGGATTATATGTAGGTATATAAGCATCTTATTAAATTGTTAGGTACAAAGTTTACAATCTATTTTGCTCGCTATCTCCACACTTTCCAATTTCCATACAATTAAGAGACCTGATAGGTTTTAGACTCAATCTAGAGGGAGATCGGGGCACCCCACACCCCCGCGATCCTCCACCCAGTAATAAAACTCCTAAATACACATTAAATCCCTGACAACCACCTATCGCGCAGACGGGGAGAAGAAAAAAAAATAACTTACAATTTCCCAGGGATCCACAAATAAAACACGAACAAATCGTTAAAGACTTCCTACCTTTTTCGCATCACGATCAGACTGACAACTTTAATCTAGTACGTCACGTGTCACAAACAGATGAAGGTGCACAGCACACTTTTCTAATTTCGGACGCGTTTTCGCAAATCCAATTTCTTTGGGGCTGATTGGAACAAGGAATTTCACTGTAGGGGATGCAACCAAAAAATAACACTATAAGTATCTATAAGAGACTCTACCTGATCTATCAACTGTTTTCTGAAAAACGTCTGAACATCAACTGTTTCTAATTTTTCTTTTATTCGATTCAATTGTTCTGATTGTTTCGATGCTATTTTGTCCCAAAAAAAAAATAATTTGAGACAGGGAGATCTGCAGTGTCTGATGTAGGTGCTTGATTTCCGTTAAATTATTTAAAGGGATGCAAATTGCGAGCTCTCATATCCAAATCCCTTTCGTGTTAAATTTATTAGAACGGCGCGGCATGGCGTGGTGAGTTGTGTATTAGATCGCATTCAGTTTTGTCCTCAACCACTACTACCCCCAACCCCTCACGGTCTCGTCCCACGCCCTTTTCGGGATCTAGTGTGCGTATTCACTAGGATGGAAATACGCACAACGCATCCCCGAAACCTAAATAATTCAAGTGGAAATAAATGGTCCCACGTGTGCGTTTCGTGTTTCGGTTGTACGACGCGAATCCAGCAAAGTCTTTGTTAAATAATAAATTATTCCGGTTGCTAATCTTCACTATACCTACATACTACTATATGGTAGTGTTAGGCAAATGAATGCCGCGGTTAACCCCCGTTTTTGCACCTACTACATCCTACAGGTTACCCCCCGAGAAAGACACACGTTTATTTCGAGATGCTCTTAAAGACAAAATTTCCATTCTTTATTGTAAAAAGAAATATAAACTAGTCGGTGATCCAATTTGTGTCCCATATGCATCCCGGACCGACTTCAAAAGAAACATTTTTATTACATTATGTACTTGGTATTCTATAAGAATATTTCGAAACGTTGAAATGGGGTGGGTATATTGATTATTGATCTACCACTAGGATAAGTATGCCATTTTAATCCAAGCCACTTTTATTCAAAATCCCTTCCATTAAGTCTGTTAAATTGTTAACAGTTGATATTAAAACAATTTAAATTTGATTTTTGTTTCAAAACAATCCTAAAACCTTCCTTTGATTAGTCGTCTTTTGTTTAAACAGAAGAACTTTCTGTTAAGAAAAAAATCTGAAGAGTTAACGATGTTAGATTGTTTACATTTGTCACTGAAACTATTTGTTTCAAAACTTTTGTTTAACCGTATTTTTGTTTAAACAGAAGAACATCTTTGACTGTTATTTGTTATTAGATGTAATAGGTAGTTGATTTTCTGTTGTTTTTGTTTTGTTAAAACGATTGGAGTTCATTTTTTCTGCTCTGACACCGTTTGACTAAAAATCAAGTCAAAAAATTTGGGGATGGCCCCCCTTTAATATCGATCCATTAAAACGTCATTATATGCATACATATACATATACATACATGTCGATCGTTCCGCGTATCATTAATCAAGTGACATGTGCCACTTGACGGTGCTCCAGCCCCGGACCGGGTGATTGATGATTTTAGCCCCATTCCGGCGGACCGACAGTCTTTTGTTGTTCTTTGTCAGCAGGTGCCCCCCACGTTACTACATTACAGTACAGTACGAGAACCCTTTCGAGCACTGGAACTCGAAGCTAGTTAACAACGTCACAATTTTTCACTAACTACTTAACTGATTGCCCCTTTTGCGCTTCATTAGTCGGAAAACGCTACGGTTTCATTAAAAAGGTACGCGCGCGGCTAATTAAAATCTCTCCATTTATCACACAGTTTATATTAGGTGTAGGTGCATTAATAAAAACAAAAAAACACGGTTAATCCCGCGGGAATTTCGTGATATGTACTAAGAGTAAGGTGCACACTGCACAAAATTAATTCATGTACCTAATTACATTAGCAACAAAATCGGAACAAAAAACAAGTTAAATATAGCCGCAAAACAACCCTTATTTGCTCGTTTATATAATGTTCCTGTAATTTTCCCATTTAGTTGTTCCTTCGTCAAAGACCCGTTGTTATAAGATCATCTGTCACTTTGTTGTACGTGTGTGCGAGTTCCGGGACTCCCCCCGAGCTTATCCTTAATAGGAAATGTGATCGCTAATCAGGGAACTCTTGTAACTCCACCTCGACTAGAGTTGGCATCTTTCAGACGAATTTTGTAACGTAGAATTAATAGAAATCGGAGCACGCATCCCCCAGGTTCACGGATTATTTCCGACGACTTCTACTTCTACCATATTATATAATATTATATAAAATACGTCTATTTATTCAATTTAATTACTTAACAATTTGAAGAATTCGTTTCACGTACCCTGCAGGATGTTGTAGTAGCCTGCCTGCCTTTTCACGGACAAATGAAAGTGAATTTGGCGATCCGAGTGGACGAAATCGTTCGCGAATTAGCAGATTCCTCGATCTGGAACAGTGGTCACGTTCGTCATGTTGCCGGGCTTTGAATATCAAATGGACAACAACCCCCTAATGTGAGAAACACCCACGTAAACCAGTCCACAGGATTAGCAGCGAAATCCTGCCACACAACGATATTTACAGGTACTTATTATCATCATTATTATTATTATTATTAATAGGGACGTCCGGGAAGAATTTTTATTCTTGTTTGTTCATGTCAGTACAAAAAAAAGAAAGCAGTAGAGATAATATAGAAAAAATTTTTTGTGTGAAACATATTCAGACTAGACGTCTAGGGGGTGGCTCTAAAACATTACAACTTTTTAGTCGAATAAAAGTTTGTTATATTAAGGAATAGACGGTTAACAATTGCCATCAAAACAATACAAATCGGATTTTTGTTTCAAAACAATCTCCTAACCTTCGTGCTTTTGTTTCGTTGTCTTTTTCAACTTCTTTGTTCGACTGTTATTACGTAGTTAAACTTCTTTTCTTTTGTTACATTTGTTTGAAGAACCTTGCATATCTAATGACCATTAAAACAAGAAAGTTTTTTTTAATTATTTAAAGCAATAATTTGTAATAATGATACGGTTTCTGAGTTATGGAAACAATATACACCCACTTACGGTATTATATTATCACGGGGGGTACCTATGTAGGCACCTATATACATCCTTAATAGTTTTCCATCTACCATAATTTAGCCCCGCACCAGAAAGAGAGGGATGAGGACAAGGCAATTACGGTAGCAGCAAAGGTAATGTGGTTATTTATCAGAAAGCAGCAACCAAAGTTGGTACCTTTGTACAAAACAGAACTGTTATAGGTAGTAGAGAGGGATGTTTAGGGTTCAAATAATGCACGCGTCTGTGTATGTGGAACATTATAAATTGCGCCACCCCCCGTCGCTTGTGTTAATTAAGCTCATGTAGGGGCGCGTTTGCAAAGCACCTGATGTATGTGTGTGTGTTTATGAGAGGGGGTTGTTGCTGTTGCCCTGCGATACAGAGCTTTTTAAATTATCGGAAATGACCTCAATTATTTCCAACAAAACGATTACCCGCGGACTTTAAATTAAACACCACTTTCATCGACGTACCTGCCTACGTAACAGTCGTCCGCGCTTTTTCAAACCCCCTTCGAAAAAATTTGCCCCGTTTAGATTTTATCAGCCCAAATTAACTGTTATGGCGCTCTCGAATCAACCCCTCAATTCAAAAACGTAAAATTCAACCCTTAACAAATACAAAAACTATAACATTTTTAGTTACGTACCTACATAATTACTTATTCTACCCTTATTGCTCAATAAATCAAACTCAAAGCTGTTTAAGGGTCGAAAATGATTATTAATCTAAAACCAACACCGACACGACGTTTCGCCTTGTGGCGTAAGTCTTCTTCAACGATAGGTTTTATTTATTATACGTGGTTAGAAATTATTAAAAAATTGTTTTTAGGTTAATAAACAATTTTTACCCCTTAAACTGCTTTGAGTTTTGATTTTTAGTTACAGTTAAATTTTGAGGGAGTCGTCGGGTCTTCGGAGAGGGAGGGTAAGGTACCGTGGATGCTCCTGACATTTTATATTACGTTTCGAGTGTCACATTAAAGATCGGATGCCAGTGACAAAAAGGATATGTAGGTATGTATATAAGGAAGGGATGATGCAGAATCAGCGGATTATAAATTTATCATGGTAATTTAATTTGGCTGCACGACATGACACTCGCGATCGAGACGAGGGATGAATAAAGTGAAACGTTTTACGCCTTTGTCATTTTCCGTCACAAGTCCTTAATAACAATCAACGAATTTACAGCATAGGACCCACACGCCCTCCGACATTTTAAACAACCCCTTTCGATTTCGAAAAATAGATCATACAAATCAATGGTATTGATTAAAGCTGCAAAATTCCTTGTAAAATTGTTAGGATAACCATCCAGACTCAGTTCTGAGGTGATTATGAGACACAAATTAATCAAAATCGTATTCACCCCTTGTGAATGACAAGCAGGTGAAGGAAAATATCCATAAACACTGTGTCTAAATCTAAATTAACGCACGGGGTGGGTGTGGGAAAATGTATTTAACGCCAAGCGCGTGAATTTGCATAAGACACGCACGCGAATATTCATACGAAAAATTAAAAGGACGTCACATACATAACTACATTTACATTTACATATAATACATACCTACAAATACGTAAGAGTGCTGTGAGCTTTGAAGTCGTTCCTCCGGAAAATCATTGATATTAACACGTACACTGGCACAGACACGATCAAAAAGGGCACAAAGCGCCCTGAAATAATATTCTCTAAGTGGAAATTTATTCCTTCGTAAATAATCCCCCGAAAGCGTCAGTAGGTAGATATTAAATCTTTTTTAATATCCGAACGAATAAAAAAACAACACTACCGACATCAAAGATCCGCCGTACTCTCGGAATTAACGTTGTTCGCACATGACAGATTTCATTATGATTTGGCCACCCGATTCACTAAAAAAAAAAAAAACAAAACACCCTATCAAAGTCTCAACAGTTTTGGTAAGAACAGAATATCCCTAATAAATCCATTTAGCAGTTGGTAAAAATTAAATATCACAAAAATAAGTTTAATAATAGATATGTAATAACAATCGCGTCGGTCAAAACAAAAAGACAGCAGCAAAACAGAAGCGTGTTTGTTTAAAACAAAATAGATCGGATTTAAATAAAATATCACTAAAACAATTGGCCAAGACGTTCTTTTGTTTAAACAAAATGACAGCAGTAAAACAAAACAAATGTACCTTAAGTTTAGTGATTGTTTAAAACAAAAATACATTCGATTTAAATTGTTTTGGCGACAATTGTCAATTGTTAACAATTTGACATTGTTAATTAATGACAATATAACATTGTAATCGATTATATATAATACCTACACTACGTACATAAGAATGAGTCAATCAAATTATGTTAACTTATGTGCTTATTATATTAATTTTTCATTATAAATATGTGTGTTTGTTGTGTTGTACCGTACGAGACTGTTCCTGTCACAATTGTTCAAATACATTAAAATTTAACTCTGCACCTAATAATTTTCTTTAGTCGAAACCAGAACGTTACAGGAGAACCTCTTGGCTCCGCGGAGTAAGAAAACAATTGAATTTATTATTTACCTTTCAATATTTATTTACTTATTTATTTTATTTTTATTATTCTTATTACGTATAAAATGTATTCATTTAATAGCAGAGCAGGGGAGAACAATAAGTACCTACGCACTCTAGAGATTAATAAAGAAAATGAAAAATTTTCCTTAATTCTCATTAATCCGTTGGTTGTTTTCGGGGCACGTTTTCTTTCGTGCATTAACGAAAAACATTTTAATTTCTGCTCGAATTACCTCCACCTAAAATACCGACCGGGAGCTTAACGGCAAGCATTTTAAATTGCGGGGGTGGGTCGTTAATTTTTTTCGTCCTAATCACTCCAGTTTTTCGTTTTATTTGAACTGGGGGCCCCGGTTCCTTCTTCTACTCTAACGGGCTTTACTTTATGAGGGCTGTGAATATTGTTTAATGAACAACTCTTTTCAACCCCTTTTAAAAAAATACGTAGTGTTAATTTCTGATAGGGTTTAAGAAGTGGAAACGAATTAGGTATTGGGGTGTTTTGCGTTCGTGTCCAAAAATATAATGAATTGTAAATAAGGGCCAGTCTGTAATTGCTTTGTTCGTGTCCAGTAATACAAAAAAAAAATATTTGCTGATTTAATAATTTTTTATAACAAATGAATTCAAACCGCATATAAATCGGTGAAAAAACAACAAAGAAATTGAATTTTAAAATTTCTACAATTTTTCATTGATAATTGTATTTATAGTAAATAAGCGTAGTATTATAAATAATTGACCTACATTTTTGGAGAATCTGATTGGCTGTTGTCACGTGTAGTTTGGCAATAACCAATCAAAGCTCTTGTTTACATTCGATTCATTGCACTTGTTTTTATGAATGACAATCTTACAATGAGTTCAATTGTTCGGTACTCAGTAGCTCTTGCGCTGCCAAGGAGAGTGCATCTCTCCAAAAATTGCTTTTTTTCTAAAAGTAAGTTAAATATTCAACCCCTTTACAGAATGTACTATTTTTATCTATATTTTTAGCATATACTGGTATTTGTTGTTTATTGATTTATTATTGATTTTTGAATTAGTTTATTGCAGATATAATACATTTTCAGGCTATTGCAGCAATTTGTTGTAACAATTGTTATAATTTTGTTTATTATTTAACCATTTTTTTTTAATTGTTTTAAGCCTACATTTCCAAAAATAAAACGTAAGTAATACTATTAAGAAAAATAAACCAATTTTTTGTGTTATATAATAACAAATTTATATTAATTTATTTTATTTGTTGTAGTCATTAATATTTTCAAGAAAAATACCAAAGATTATTGTAATTTCTATCCAAAAGGGACCTATGGCGCCATCTAGTGGAAATTTTCTACAAAAGAAGCCTTCAATTCAAACAACGAATATTAAGTTTTTAAAGATAATAAATAAACTTTTTGTTTATAAACAATCGTCTTTTATTCATTTATAATAGAACTAACAGTCTCTTAGCTTTGATTTATGTAAAAACTGTATAATATTGTTGATATTTGAAAGTACACTACAATAAAGAAGTTGATTATAGTAAGATACTTTTTATTTTTAATTAACCACCTGAATTTTCACCCTTATCACATTAAAACACTTGTATAAATGTCCTCTATACTTCTGAAGTATTATTTTATTGTTTTTAGGCTTTGTTGTTATTTATATGGGTTTATAAAATCTTCACCAAAAGGTACAAACTTTTTTGAAACAGAAGTCTTAAAACACTTTAATTATTGACTTGTGCTTTCTTGGAACACTATTTTATTGTTTAATTTGTTATATTATATATTTTAAAACCAAAACTATAATAACAATATGTATAATCGCTTAACGAAGACGTTCCTCCAAACAAATCACTAGAGTTCACTAAATCCACAATAGTTTGATGTCTTTTTATATTTAAGGTGTAATTAATAATTCATTCACTTAATTTGAATATTAAATCTATAAAATATCAATACAACAACTGCTAGAAATGTTGAAGTAGTAGTACGAAAAGCAAAATCAGTTTTTACTGGCAAACTTGCCTTAATTCTTTTACAGAAGTCTTAAAACACTTCAATTTTTGTCTTGTGCCTTATGGGAACACTATTTTATTGTTTAATTTGTATATTATATATTTTAAAACCAAAACTATAATAACAATATGTATAATCACTTAATGAAGACATTCCTTGAAGCAAATCACCAAAGTTCGCTAAAGCCACAATAGTTTGCTGCCTCTTTGTTTTTAATGAGTAATTAACAATTTATTAAGTTAATTTCACTTAAATTATATTATTCTTACTGTAAATTATCTTACATTAACAATTATCTGACAAATATGTTTCAAAACACTTTGGTGACCCTTTTATATTTTACAAAACTTCATTTTACTGTTTGTGTTACAATAATTTGGTGGTTTAGAAAATAAAACTCCAATAACATATAATAATAGTTTATTTTTTTAAAATATAGACCTCTCTCGAAATAAATAGGCCTTTTAATAATCATCAATGCAGAATGGATCTATATAAGGATGATCACATTATATAATAATTCATAGATTCCATGTACAATATGAAAATATTACTTTTTTCGACGACAATGCAATATTTTATACACTTATTTTATAATTAATAACACGTCTTTTACATTTCATTTTCATTTTTGATATATTTGTACGCAAACATTTTCTAAAAGCTACCACTAATAATTCAGTAAAAGGGACTGGAGTCGATATGAATACAAAATTGAGTCCCACGACACGGTTTAAGTTCTAATTTATAACATTTAGGAACATAACAATTGTTTTAAATAGCAAAGCTGGCCAAGTTCGGTTTAGAAAACATAAAATTCCCTTCTAAGAAGACTATTTTTATACTCTCATGGACTCCAGCTCTTTGCGTGTTACTTCAACTTTATTTCTTTACTTTTGTAATAAATGTGTTAATTAACTATTTCCTTTAATTTAATCGATATATGTGCCTCTCAATTAAAAAAATAATTACACAAACTGAACATAATACTGCCTTTAATTTAAAATAACAAAACAGCAATTTTGTGATGTCGTAATCGATTAATTAACAATCAATTGTTTCAAAAATTACATCTACCTAATTAAAAAGCTTTAATTAATTTATTTACCTATTAATATTAACTGTTTTCTTTTTAATTTTGGAATGATAATACCTATCTACATTAATAATAACGTTTTCCTTTTCTTGGTAACTTTAACGTGATAGCAATTAAATTAATGTAATAATAAAATAATTATAAAATATTTTCAATTTCTTTTCACTTATACATATTAAAAATATATACAAATACAATAAAAATCAAACGAGTGAAAAATTGAGACCCACTTTTTTCTAAAATCAACAGGAATGACTACTATACACAACAAAGTGAAGAAATAAATAGCTTTTCAGACACCCACAACACACTAATTAAAAAATAAACAACATACTGTAATATGTACAGAATAAAAAATTATTAATATTTCACTGACAGAATTAAAATTAGAATAAAGTTACCTTTCCTTTGATATCGATACAGCTAATCTATAATTATGTATATTGTTTTATGTTATTCCCCGATTTAACATTTCTGCCATTAATTAATTAATTAATTAGTTGATTAATATTCTTTTTATCACGCGACGTTGGAAAGAGAAAAACAGAATGTAACTGTAACACATCAACAAATCTACGCGAGTACTACTTATGCTTTCAACAACTTTTTTTTTTCATTTTTTTGTTCATTTTTGTAAATACACATTTTTAGCAGTATGAAAATAGATCAGCTCATGTTGATATGCGCTATTTAAACTACATATGATAAGGAACAAAAAAACATGGCAACTGCAACTGCGGTCTTCCTTGTGTTTCCTGTACTGAACAAAGGGACTTAGTACTTCATCATAACTAACCAGCTGACCTGCTATTCTGCTTTTTATATGCTGAAACAACAAGAAGGAAAGACAGAAACGAACTAAAACTGTAACAGTATTTCTATTGTACTGTTCAAATCCAAATTGACCTCAACCATTCATCAAAAGGGTTTTTGAACCTGTAAAAAACAATTAAACAGTCTTGTTACTATCGGAATAGAGAAAAAAAAATCAATTAAACAATTATAACAAATACTGACCTATGATTATGTGGCTTTGGAGCACTGCCTCTGCGTCATGGCCTTCTCCAATCGCCTCCTAGCCAGTTCGGACATGGCCACAGGCCCTAAATGTGCTGCCTGCGGAGACACAGTGACGGCCCTAAACGTAGCAGCCACCGTTTCCTTCAGATGCACGTTTTCTGCTCGATTATTGTTATCCGGGGCCATTTTAGCGACCTGTGACGTACCCACAACAGCCCCAGGCACCTGATGATTGTGATGCTGATTGTAAGACGTCATCGAGTGCTGATTATTCACAAAAGACTTGCCATTATTAAGCCATGGATGGTTAACGAGCTGTGTGGCTGTGGGACGCCTCTGAGGGGCCACGTGTAGCATATCAGAAACTAGTGCTTTGGCCTGTTGAGAAACTAAACACCAACGGGCCCCCTTGAGTAAAACAAAAAGCGTTAAAATCATTTCTACGTGGGGATACGAAGATCCTTACAGTAAAGTCGAGCCTTCCAGAGCTTATTCTTTGCAAGATTTGCTGGGGGCTGTCCTTGGGAGCCGTGGAAAAGGGACAACGCCCCGACAGCATTATGTAGAGTATGACGCCTAAAGACCAGATGTCGCAGGCCGCGTCGTAGCCCTGGCGTTTCAGTACTTCTGGGGCTACGTAATTGGCTGTGTAACAAGGGGTCATTAAAAGACCATTGTCTGCCCTCAACTGTAATAGTTATACACATGAAATATCGATTACTACGTAAAAAATTAAAAACTGTAAGTACCTGTTTTGCGAATCCCATATCACAAATTGTTACACTTTCTGGAACACGATTTTCAGAGGCAAACAGGATGTTAGAAGGTTTCAGGTCACGATGTACCACCCCACTTTCGTGAAGATAAGCTACCGTCGTGGCTAACGTCTTCAGAATGGCAGCAGCCTCAGGTTCCGTCAAGAATTCCTGAAGCATCACAGTTAAATACAAAAGGGTAATCCCTTAATAAATTAAATTTGCCCTGTTCATGATGGCAACAAGCAGTGCAGTTACAAAAACCTTATGTGCAAAAGATAAACTTACCCTGCTCATGATGTATTCAAGCAAATCGCCTCCCTTCAACAGTTGCAGAACTAAATAAACCTTCCCAGTCTCTTCATATACCCCCTTTAAAGATACTATGCCAGGATGCTGACCATATCTCAACAAAATCTCTACCTCTTCCCTACAATCGCAAGCATTTCTATTTATTACCTGTAAAAAAATAGACAAAGGCTTTAAAATTTCTTGAACGTTTGCTGTTATGTATACCTTAACAGCATACTGCTGGCCTGTAGCTCTGTGCCTGGCATGTCTGCAGACACTGTAACTACCTGTGCCTAGAACACCTAGCAGTTCGTACTCTTCATTAAAACTATTGGCACTTGTTCGAACAGACTTGTATGGAGTTTCACGTGTAACAGCTCCTTCTTCAAGAAGACAAGGGGCAACGAAACTAAATCTACAATAATAATAAAGTATAAAAATAAGAATTACATTACACATTATTTTATTAAGTACCCTCTAAATAGCTCATGAGCATTGGCACTTGCAGGGACCCCCGGGGAGTCCCTTGGAGTCTTACTGGTGAACTCGGAATCGAAGTAATAAGCTTCGTCGGGTCCTAGAACAGCCGGTTTGAACGGGGGCCTAATCTTTTTCGCCAACAACGCGTCCCAGTCTATCGTGGCGAAGAATTCATGCCTCTTTAAATCCTGAAAATTAACATACTCATAACTCTATTGAATATAAATATAATATTTAAAAAATATATACCTCAATGCCTCCTGCACCAGCTCCCAATCGGTTTGCTGGGTTTCTTTTGAACAAGGCCCTTAAAAGGCTTTGTGCTTCGGGACTTAAGTTGGCAGGCATTCCCAATTTGGCCTTTAAAATCAACGTCATCGTGTCTTTTCTGTTGGCCCCTTGAAAAGGAAGGCCCCCTGTTAACATCTCGTACATAAGAACCCCAAATGACCACCAATCTGCAGAAAACGAATGGCCTTTACGATTTACCACCTCTGGGGCCATATACTCGACCTGGAAGTAAAATAAAATACGTTTGGCAAAACTAATTTATTTTGATGCTCACTGTTCCACAAAAACTGTATGTTTGTCCCTCTTCAACTGGTAACTTAGACAGTCCAAAATCTGTGAGAGCTATGTGACCCTCCGAGTCCAAGAGAACATTTTCTGGCTTTAGATCACGATAAATTATCCCCAGAGAGTGCAAATGGTGCAAGGCCAAGGCCAATTCTGCTAAATAGAATTTTACGTCCTCTTCAGTAAACATTACCTGTTATACAAAAGAAAAATATAAAACTTTTCGTCCCATTTTATTGTCTATTTTTTACTTCTTTGCTAAGCCTCGAAAATAAATCTCCTCCCCTAAGGAAATCAAGTATCAGGTACAGTTTGCCAGCAGTTTGAAAAGCGTAGTGCAATTTAACTATAAAAGGGTGTCCCACATCTGCCAGTATGTTTCTTTCCATTTTAGTTCTATATCTATCACGAACCTTAAGTGTCGCCTTTTTCAGGACCTTCATAGCATACAAAGTCCCGGCGTCCCTTCCATAAACTTTACGTACCAGAAATACCTTTCCAAAAGAACCCTCTCCCAGGACTTTAAGGAGTTCAAACTGGGAGGGATCGGCTTTATCATGGCCCTCCTTAACAATCTACAATTCATTGTGATTAGTATTAATTTTTTAGACTGCAGTAATTGTTATCATAGTTACCTCTCCCAGCTCAATTTCATGTTCTTTCTCTCCGTTCCCCTGGTTCTCTTCGCTCCCTCCACAGGCACTTTCATCACCATCAGCAGACTAAAAAAAAGTACTTTTGTTAATCCCACAGGTACAGACGATAAACTAAAATAGTCAATACGTTGCATGCCATTGCTAGACAAGCACTTTGTGAAAAAACTGTTCAATTATTAAATATACAAGAAGTGACAGATTAAATTAGTTCTTATCTAAGAATCCTATGTCAAAAAAATAGTAAGATAAATAAGAGTTCACTTCTTAAAAAACAACTCACACAAGTACACTTGTAAAAGTGTGTAATTTAAATAAAAGCTGAAAAACACTAGTGATAGTAGAAATTTAGAGAACATCTGTTACTACAACACCACATTAAATCTTAAAATAGACGTGAAACATCAGGATAATAAAACTATCTTAGTGTACAATAAACAGGTGCACATTTTAAAAGAAAAAACCTTTCAGATTGTTTATAAATGTGTTAAATATTTTGCCAAAGCAATGACAAGTTTCTCTGATAAATAAACATAATTCCTGACTGAAACAGTTGTGACCACTGTCTGACTCAATTAAAAATTGTTGTTGCCATGATTATCAAATGACTTTGATTAAATCAGTGAACAAACTTGAAATTTCCTTTGAGTAATATACATGTGAGGAGGTAATAAAAGGATAATAAACATTTTATACATTAACCACTCCTCTGCAGAATTTGTAAGCATTCTTATGACTGTAAGCACCCCCACAAAGTTACTTAATTTGAGTGCACTGTAAAATGTCACATCAAGTAAAAAGGTCAGTCAATACTTGTTAAAGTAAAGCTGTTCAAAAATTCAAAAACTACGAAAAAGCAGTGGAAACTGGAGTGCAGAGATAGCCTCTTCATGCAAAAGTGATTGCTATATTTTTACGTACAGAAACGATTCTTATGGATCTCGAAACTCCAAACGCTGCAAATTTGAATAAAAAACGTTAAAATCCAAAAACAAACACACATGCTAAACAGAATTACAAAAATAGCTCGAAAATTTGTAAAAATATTAAACCACTGACATACATAATTAAGCAAAGTTGAAAAAAAACATGTTTGACTTACTTCTGTGTCTGCATGATGCACTTGCCATGGCTCTGTGCAATTTGCGAGTGGCATATTAAATTTGCCTTTTTTTGTACCACATCTGTTAAATTTGATTAATACTATTATTGTTACTATTAATTATTGTAAATAAATTTAATTGACTGTTGATTCAATTCACAATTAACCTACACACACGCAACCAGCAGCACACACAAGACAAGGACAAACATAAATTATTAAAAAAAGACAGATGATTTGTGTTATTTCGGGAACAATGTTGCCATATTGCTAAATTCGTTACTTAATAACATTTAACAGCTTTATTATAATTATAATAATTATAATTAACATAATTTAATAAGAATAATCCTCTTAACATATTAAAAAAAATTATCGAAAAAACTTTTTTGTAATTATACATGTGTTGTAAATGTATTCTTGCCATAACCTCAAATATTAATAGGTAGTTTAGATAAAATAAAAAAATATATATATGAGTGAAATATTATTGTAAATATCTTATTATTAAAAGAAAAATGAGATGAAAAGAATATTTTGAATTAAAAAAAATATTCATCTGTGTTTCTGCGCATGCATATTTGAGGTGTAACGGTCATCGACGAAGGTTATTTCCGGAACAAGCGAGAATGAAAATTATTATTACTTTTTCGTGGAATTGTGCGCAAGCATCAACACGTTCTTGTCTTCCATTTAATCATTCAACATTTTGTTAGGGGGGTAAGAAAGTTAATAAATTAACCCCCGCATGTTACAATATGCTCGTTACAGTTACGTTGTCTTATCAGTGTATTAGGATAATCGTATTTTTGTGTTGACTGGTGCCACGTTCTCGGGTACATTCTCAAAGAAAACATGGAGCAAGGTAAGCAAGCTGCACGCCTATTTTAAAACTTAATTATCTACTCTTTTATTAAAAATTAATGATGTCGTTAATTCAACTATTTATCCATCTTATTTGTTAATAATTTAAAACACCTGTTGCTTTTGTTGTTTATAATTGTGTTTATTTAAAATTTTAAATATTCAACTGACCCATTTGATTGATAACGAACTTATTTTATTATCTATATATACGTATTATATATTTATATAAAAAGATTGCAATCATTTTAACAATGTATGAAAAATATATGAAAGAATAATTCAATTTCTGCCATTGTGTGTTTTTTTTATTTATTTGAATTCACAAGGGGAAAACCCTTTTACATAGTATAGAAATACAAAATAATATAGAGATGCCATTGGCGTTGATTGAACAATGTTTAAAATGTTTATTAAGTACATATGCTGATAACGCTTTTGTTATTTTTAGTTCTTAACAAAAGTTTATTGGACAACTCGTGGTATGCTCTTAAACTTGAAAGCGAAACATCCAGAACCTCTGAAGGGGACACTGAGAGTGTTCTTAGCCTTCAAGGGAAGGAAACTGGTAGGATCAAGGATCAATCCTTACTTGCACGTGTGCTAATCCATCTTTTGCAGACTTGGCACAAGATACGCCAGATACTGACACAAAATCTGAATACAGTTCAGATGAAGACTTCTACGAAGTGGAGTATGAAGTTGCCAGTCTCTCTGGAGACAATAATCCTCTTGCTGAAGACACCTCCAGTGGCTCAGAGGTAAAATTTGTAGAATATATTTTGCTGCTGCAATCTGTAATTGCCTTTTTATTTAATTTAGTTATTGTGTAGATATTTTAACATTTTTTAATGGTAGGATATGTTGGTGGGAGCAGCAATAGCAGCTGCCATTTGTGATGCCTCCATGGAGGCTTGGATAACAGATGGAGAGGATTCAGACACTTCACTGGAAGAGATAGGACTGGGCCAGACTGATTTTTTAAATTGCATTCAGTGCAAGAGTCAAAACGACAATCCTCGGTTCAGTTATTGTGAAAAATGTTTCCAGGTTAGCTTAAAATACCAAAAATTTCCAAGGTTTGCATGGTTTTGCTGACTGTTTGCCTTTCTAATTATTATCCATTATTCACACTGAAGATGAGTCAGTTGTGATTTAGTTTACATGTTTCAACTTGCAAACACTTTATGTAACTGTTTATTGTGTATTATCAGTTAAGTTATTATCTTTAATTGGTTTTAAATGACTAGTAGCTGATAAAGATATTGTTTTGTATTTTGAACTTACTGTCTTGTAATGTCTACATTACAGAGTTCATCATAAAGCTGGATTATCATAATTATTCTTTCCTTAATTAAATTTAAAGACAATTTGGGAAATACAAGTCACCCCTTATTTTTTATCAACTATTTTAATTTTTATCTTTACTTATACATATTTTATTATAATTATTCTGCCTTCGTTTTCATATTCAACATAAATAGAAAAACAGTCAGTAAAATCGACACATTATAAATGCCTTTAATGTGTCGGCTATCATGCAAATCTCAAAAAGCACAGAGTATTAATATTGTCAAACTGTTGCGTTATGTTCATATCTCTGCCTGCACTAGTGATTGTACAGTGTCTGTTGTGTTATCACCATGAACTTTTCTCAAAATGAACTGTTTACAAAAGGGGGGGTTGGGTTGGAAAGGGGCGTCAAAGTGATAAAAATATTACATAGACTATATAAATATTAAATATAATATTTTAAAGTGCATTAGAAGTCTATCACAATGTTCACACAAATCTGAGAAGAATGTATTTTCTTTGTTTGCGTCATTTTTTATTTGAAAGGACTTTTATTGGGTGCTGACCAAGACTAGAGGGTAATTGTTACACTTGCTATCCTGAGGGTAAGAATGTTTCAAGTCACTTTTTTATTATTTTAATGAATACCGATTTTAATTCGTTTTTATCTAGAGGTGGTCTTACAAGGTAAATTTTACATTTTTATCAATTATTTATTTATTTCTCTTTCGTTTAATTGTGCAAAAAATTTGGTTAATAATTTAAGGGATTTGCATAATAATTGAAATGCCCTTAAATTATGTTGATTTTTTTTCATTTATTGGCTTTTATTTAATTTACCAGGTATTATACATTGAATCGTCCTCTAAATGTCGATTTTTTTTAAATACTTTGCTGTTTAAGCTTTGAAAGTGAATCTGTTTGAAAGAATAGGGGGCGTAAAAGGTGTATTTTTTTGACCCGTATGGAAGTTTACGACTTGCCATGTTCGAAATGTAATACTGTCAGAGTTGAACATTGGCATCATTAATTTATTTGTTTAGAGGTGCTGGCAATGCAAGATGCGCAAGAATTTCAGTGGTTTTCCACTGTGCAGCACATGTTATAAGGTGTGTAATTTACTGACTTATAAAACGACATTTATTTATTATTTATTTTGAACCAGGCGTATTTCTTGTATTTTAGCCCATCTTAATATTCCTAAGATTTCATATACTTGTTCATTCGATAAACCAGTCGAAGTAGATAATTATTCTCAGTATTTTTACAAGCTATTATCTACGTAATCAATCAATTAATTATTATTCAGTTTTAAATCTATAAATGGCTTGTAGAAGAGTTGGGAAAGGATTAGATGATACTTTGTTTGGTTGTGTTTCATAGTCCAAATGCTTAGTTCAAAATAATTAATACAGTTAACATCATGCACAATATTTTAATTACCTTCAGTAAACTAATTAATTAATAAATTAAATAACTAATTATGGCAAAGTATAAGAAGTGCAGTCCTCTCCATATCACCGGACGTTCCTTTTTTTTTTTTTTTTTAATTTGGTGCTTCCATTTACTTTTAAAATATTATACTGAGGGTTAATTAAAATATTACTACACCATCGACGAAAATAATTGTACTATCAAAATCAAAAAATAATATAAAAGAAGCCTTTTTTCATTGAACGATGAGTTCAAAATTTTCTTAAACAACCAGTTCAACAATTTTTAACTATGAGCTTAAAATTTTCATTAAACGAAGAGCTCAAATTTTTCATAAAGACTAACTAGGAAGCGGTAGTTGGGGGTTGGTGTTTGAGGAAAATTCAAATAAATGTAAATCGTTTTTGTGAGTCATGCAATTGTTACATTCTTGTCGAGTTTACTCAATTCCATATTTTAATTAATAGGCTAGGAAGACTTTATTCCCACCGAGACCTCGCCGAGTCCGTCCTCGTAACAAGAAAGCCGCCGTTGATTACAAAACCGTCAAACCAAAACAGCCCATCGCCCTGGCAAATCTCCGTTCCTGCCTGAGCGGCTTGTCCCAGGATTCCGGAGTGGGATCGAGTCAGGAGTTGCCCAAACTTAATCTGGACGACATTGTGGTTCCGAAACACCTCAGCAATCAATTGGCTACCACCAGTAGTCGGAAACGGACCGTAAGTGACGGATCAGACAGCTTATTTTCAGACACTGACCAGGAAACCAACAACCGGAAGCGGGCAAAAATCGAGGAGATCACCGGGAAAGGAACTAAAAGAACCTTAGACGATGATCCAACGTCTTCGGAACATAACAAAAAAGCAAAAATTGAAGAAGACGCCAGAAACGACAGGCGGAATGTCCCAGCTTTTTTCGTGGTCAACAACGAGTGTGTCCCTTCGTCTAGTAGCTCTAGTGACAAAAAGGATACACCAGCTGTGGAACAAGTTCCTGAAGTAAATAAAAGTAACAGTAGCTGTGTTAACGGGGCAAAATTAACGAATGTAGTTGAAAAAGGGGGACAGATCGACGGTACAATGCCTATAAAGGACGAGAAGCCTGCTGTAGTTCTACCAGAACAGAAAGAATTGTGTATTGTGTGTAACTCTCAGCCGAAAAATAGTATTTTCTTGCACGGTAAAACAGGGCACATGTGTTGTTGTTACAGATGTGCGGTAAGGACGTGGCATGCATGCAAAAGCTGCCCCATTTGCAAGATGAAGGTGCAAAATGTTGTCAAGGTGTTCATTTGCAATTAGATTTTCTTTTTTTCGAATAAGTAAATATATCATTTAATATATTCATGTCCTGTACATATATACAAACGTGTTCAAAATTCAATAATATTTATTTATTGTTTAATGAGGGGTTTTGGGGCGGGGGGCTTTAGTTAGTTGGGTTGCTTAGGTTTGTAAACTTCGTTTTCTACATAACCTATGTAGAAAATTGCAAGTTTATGTGAACAAGACAAAAGGGTATTTGCATATTTTTGTTAATTGGTAAAAAAAAATTTTTTGGTATCTACTATTAAATAAAAAGATGCAAGTTTAACCCAGGGTTTTTTTATGTAATGTTTAGTTCTTGTGCAATTGTTTTAAAAGTACTTTTAATAAGTTCCGCATACATATAGGTACATATAAATTATCGAAAGTTCAGAATTTGTATTTTTATTTTCAACTAAATACTGTAGTTTAACCAATTCAAATTTTCGTTGTGTTGTTAATAAATATTTCTTTTCCTCTAAAAAGTTTGTATTATTTAATTTCATTACTCAATATGCATACAACAAATAAATTAAGATATGTTAGTGTTGTGAGTATTTGGTGATATTTGAGAAAATGCTAATGATTAGTAATTAAATAGACTTGGAATTTGTTTGGTAAAAGTTCCTGATTGGTTTGCTTTTTATTTCTAATAAATTTGGTGTTCGTTTATTCTGGTATGGAAGCTCTACTTGTGTGTCCAATGAACTTATATACATTTATAAAAAAATTGTCAGAAGTCTGCGTTCCTTGCGGAACCCCCTTAAACCATTAATTTCCTCCTACAAATACTGCATAATTATTTTGGTAGTTTTAACAAGATTAGCTACAATTAAGAAGGATATAATTCCTTCTCGTCCCTAAATTATCTTCATTAAGGCCTTCTGTTTGCTCTTTATTACCTTTGGTTTCCAAAGGAGTACGAAAAGTAGCCTCTAGTCCTGTCTAATGCCTTCTCTGCTAGTCCAGGGTTAATTAAACCCCAGAACTTTAGTATTTCGATACTTTAAGGTCCTCTGTTAGCTAATAATAGCAGGACTAGTAAAACAAGCAACCCCTGGCCAGGTCTAAACATTTTCTCATTAACCCAGGGTTGGTTAGACCTCAAGATTTTTGATATTTGATAGTTTTGAGACCCTCTGTGTTTACTTATCATTGCTGAAGAAGTAAGAAAAGTGGCTCCTAGTCCTTTCTAGCTAACCCAGGGTAAGTTAGACCCCAGCACTTTAGTATTTCGACACTTTAAGGTCCTCTGTTAGCTAATAATAGCCGGACTAGTAAAAAAGCAACCACTAGCCCTGTCTAAGGCCTTTTTCGTTACCCCAGGGTTAATTATACCCCAAAATTTTAATTTTTAGGTACTTGGCACCAAATTTTTGAATTAATACTGTAATAATTTGATATGGAGAATGATTCATGATATAATCTGTTTGGTATGTAGTCATTATTATTACGTCCCCACTATGCACCATCGCCGTCGTTGAGGTCGGTGAAGGATGCCTCCGACCCCGACCAACACCCATCAGTCGTCACCACTTGGGGCACCGGCGCATAAACTCGCTTCGCATCTTTTCGTAATTCTTCCGATCGAAAACAACAAAACGTTTGGTTTTAGTTAACATACGCCGGTAGAGGTAGAGGAGTAGTAACAGCAGTTTGAGAAGAGGAGCAGAAGCCGAGAGTTGTTACCATACAATAAGCAATAAGGCGTTAGCTTGGTTCGGTTGGTTTAGTTGGCAGCTGTAATTTCTGCAGGTCAATTACATTCCTCCCTTATTTTTTATACACCCCGTCTATACATCTACAGAATACTACAACGAGGTGAGTCTTTTTATTTTATTTTATTTAGTCCTGAATCGATATTAACTACGTACGTATTTACCGGTAAAAAAAACTTTTAAAGGACTAATAAAGATAATTATTGATAGAGTATTGTAAAGGGTGGGTGCGGTTCAGACCTGTTGGTTGAATTTAATTTTTTACAGTTATTTTTAATTAACAAAAGTTATCGTACCTATAATTAATTATATTAAAGGATGGAAGTACATAGAAAAAAAATTGTAGCGGTCAAAATTATCAACAATTAAGAACTTTGAGATATTTAATACTAATAATAATTAAATTGTTCGTAAAAAATAATTAAATGTACCCAAGTGTTTTTTTAAATAATAAATACGTACCTATGTGAGATAATTAAAACATTACAAATCACGTGTGTGTACGTAATTAATTAATGGTATATTGGTACTAATTGGATTTATTGCATTATCATTATTTTTTATGCAGAGAATACATTTATTTAAGTAAACGGATATTAAGTTTGTTGACCGGTACCTATAAAAAGGAAGCTTCTACACGTACTATTATTGTCTACGAAGTTTTCAAGAAATCGTGATTTTCATAACAACAATAATTAAATGCAAAAGACTGTCGTAGGTTTCTTTCTTTTATTTATTTGTTTATTTAAATTCATTCGTTTGTACAAACGTGTCCCAAACACCAATCAATATTTTTTTTAATATATCATTGGTTTTTCCTATGTATTAGTCAGTTTTACTTAATTATCAGTTTGTTAGAAGAAAATAAAATTTCAGAAAATAAGTTTTTTTAAATTATAAATTTATTACCTACTATGTATTTATTTTCTGATAAATGTAATTACTGTTTATTTGTTTTCGATAAAATATTCCGGCAAAGGTTTTTATCAGTAGGTACATATCAATCTATGTACCTATAGGACAACGACTTAAATTATTTTATCAAAATTTCATTTGTTTTAGTTTTTGTTTTATCGATTGCATTTTTTTTTTGAGCGATTTTCATTTCTTTCAACTTTCAGTTGTAAATGCATTTGTTTTTAGGTGAAACTTTCATTTTTTTGGTACCGATTTTCATTTTTTTTTATTACCTAGCTAGTTAAGAAATGCATTCAATAAAATTTCATTGCTTATTGTTTTACATGTTGAAATGATTTTTTGTGCTGTTTATCGTGGGCGAACCTTTGCACTCTACTTTGCAATATTTATCGTAGGTTTTTAATTATTCAATACTAAAATAAATTACCATGTATATACGTACGTTATATATGGATACCTGCTCTATTTCTTTACTTGGTTTGTATTAGGTAAACTTACTCTACGTAAAGTGCAAATTTTCTTTTGATGTCATTCGTTTGTTTGAAAATTAATTTCCTTATCAGGAATTATTAGTCACAGGTGTAGGTACCTACATATCACATATGTTAGCTAATTCATAAGTTTGTATTTAGCTGATTAAATTTCCATTTTACCGTTTTATTTCCTGTTCCTTATATTACAATAATTTTATATACATAGGTACACGTTACGAAAAATATTTAAAAATTCTCAGTTATAATCACAAAAAAAAGATTGATAGAAGTACCTACCCAATATAAATAAATAAGGGATGAAAGGAGAAGAGAGAATTTTGCTGTAGGTATACTTTCTTTTTTTTCTTACGAACGAAGCTTAACTTAATATTATTTTCGCATGACGAGTGGATAAATAATCACATGAAATTCGAGAATGGGGGTGACCATTGCAACTTGCAACCCTTGTTACAATTGCCAGCCGGTTGGGGTTCGCAGAATGCAAGAAACTTGTACAAAACCACCCCAATATTCCATTCTATCCACATATTTTACACAAACATAAAATGGAGCATAAATACATAGCGTAAAAGGGGGTGGGAAAACATTACAGTTTTTACACAATCTTTTGCTATTTATATTATTGTTAAGTTCGTTTTATTACTTACGTTTATTTTTAGTTCGTGTTGTTCCTTTGTTTTAAATTCGTGTTAATCTTTTGCTTTTTTAGTTTGCGTTATTCTTTTGTCTTTTCTAGTTTGCGTTATTCATTTATTAATCACTTGCCGTTATTCTTTTATTGATTGTCATTTATTTCGCGTTATTCTTTTATTATAAATGAGTAAATATGTAAATTCAAAGTACAAACTTATTATTTATTTAACGCGATAATTTCTTTTTATTCGCCTACATACGTATTATTCATTTATTATGTTAAAGGTAAATTGATACCTAATAGATACATGATATCGAAATTGAAAAGTTTTATCGGTTGTATGCTAATTACACCTTTATATTATTTATTAGTATTTTCAACAGAAACATAACATGTTTATTTTTAGTGAAATTCAAACGATACCAAAAGATAAATTTTTATGTCAAGAATTGTTAATTAAGTAGATGTTATTTTTAATGAGTTTATGTCATCAAAAAATATGTCAATATTTATTATATTGTTAGATAAATTTAATTGCTTCAAAAATCATTTTTGTTTCAAAATCCTAAAAAAAGTGTTCGTCTTCTTATCTCGTATGTTATTATGGTATTTATTTCTCGTGTGGCTTCTCATGTTACGAATGAATATACATAATAGTGAATGAGCTAGTGAACAGGTTGCTTCCGGCTGCCTAGAAGTCATTAAAAAGCCCCCGGAATGGAATGTGAAACCGGTCACAAAAAGCCAAGTAATTAAATCCTTTAGCTCTTTTGTAATAACTTCCCCTAAAAACTTTATACTCACTCACTCGTTGACTCTTCGAACCTGAGCACTCCCTTGGATCAAGTATCTAGCCCCAATCAATAGCGCAGCGTAATCAAAGGGGAAAAACAAGGTGCACAAAAACTGCACTTTTAAAGACAAAAGAAAATAAAAAAAGAAGAAAGAAACTGAGCTAATAATTGCGGTATGCAAAACAAGAGACAGTAGTTGAAACTGCATTTGTTTCGATAATTGTTTGATAATACAACATATGTTTTGTTTCTTCTTTTTTCTTGTTTTAAACGGGCACAAGACAAAGTGCAAACAATGCAGAAAATTCAATTAGCGTGTCCAAGAATTCGTTGTCGCATGTGCTAATTATATATAGACCCAAGTTGGAGTATCTACATAAAGAGTTTGAGTTCAGTGCTTCTACGAATGAACACACGAAAAGAAAAAAAATTGAAAACTCGTCTTGCCGATGCGTTTATTTTATTTATGCAAGAATTTTCGGCTACGTGAATACTCGACAATTGAATTGAATTGAATTGAATAGAATTGAAAAGGCAGAAGAACAGAGAGAGGCCGTTGTTTCTTTTCTTTGCGTGTTTCGAATTTTAAAAAGCCATCTTCACGTATTTAATTATTTAACCGTATGGCATTTATTCAAGTCAAACTAGACACGACTAATTATTTGCAATTAACGAGATAATTATCATCGGGGAATTTAAATTAAAAAACACGTGGGCTACCAAAAAAAATTCTTGTACGGCTTTTATTAAATTAAGAAAAAAAAACTGCAGCTGTAGGTACTTGTTGAATATTTCACTTTCTCGTATTATATCTACTTAAAGTGAAATGCAGTTGTCAACAAAATTATTTATGGTGTTTCAAAAAATTTCTCTTTTTCTTTTCTTACGGTTATGACCTACCTACAAGTAATTTTGTTACAATTGTTCCCAGTTTGTAAACATTTGTTTAAAAAAAAACAAACGATGCTGTTACGTAAAACAAAAACATTGTAACTATTACGCTGTTTTATAAACATTCAAATGTTTTGTTATTCTTTTCTTTCGAATGTTTCTTGTTGTTGAACAAATTAAACAGTTATGATGCTTAGTTACAAATAATAATAAAAATAACGCTTACAGCATTTAATTGGAATTCATCATGTTTGTTTGTATCACCAAACGCTTCTTTATCAAAATTTAAATAATGTTGTTCTTCTCCCACAAAGAGCGGAAGTTCTAGTCTAGATTAACATTTATCACATTTGTTCCATTTAGAAAGTCTTTGATTCTCAAACGATTACCATTAGGTATTATTAAACTAGGTGATGGCTAACTGGGGACAGTTTAAGTCAACGAAACAAAGTTTTGTTGTTATTTTGTACCTATGTATTGCAATTTATATAAAGAATAAAGTTACGTTTGTTAATTTGGAATTGCAAAATTCGGATTGTTCGTCATTTTTACTAATTTCTAGGTCGAAAATCTCACGATCCGGGGCCATATGTTGCAAAGAAAAAACATATGGCGTCCCCGTAATAACGTAATGTATCTGTCTGTATATTGGCCCCAAGCACCGAGTCAGTATTCAGGCCATGTTAGAATTACACTGAAGTATGTTTAGCCTGGTTACACCTTATATGGAAGAAGATAAACAAGTAAATATGTACGTACACCCATTTACTTATGTACATATAAGTATGTACGGCTACGTCAGATATAATGGACAATTTGAAAAGTTGCGTACGAAATAAATAATGGCGCCCCAAGATGACTCATTCTTCTTTATAATTCACGAGAACTGTAATTTTATGACGGTTTAGAAATTGTACCTTTGACCATTAAACCCGGTCCTGCTAATATCTGGGGTCAAAATATTAAACTTACAATTAGACGCCAAATATTTTTAATTCTTCTACAAATTACCTAAGGGGATTATATTTTTAGTAAGTATATGAGCAAGAAACAAAAGAATTCGCACGATTTTGTTTTAAAACAATAATGAATCGTTTAATGACAAAAAACAACCGTGACAAAAGAAGAACTTAACAAAAAATGATCGTATATAATAAAAGAAAAACAAGAAAGTGACAATTAAAAAAATACGACTGGGAACCCTTGGCCTATAAAAATAAAAGCTGCATATCGAGAAAGTGTATCTTTAAGCGACGAGTTTTCAGACAAATTAATACATACAATATTTTTTTATACCTACAATGTAGGTAGATATACAGAGTGTTTCTTTTTAAAAGACATTATATATAAGTATTTATAAAAAAATTGTAATATTTTTTTTTTAAATAGGTACATATATATATTTATGTAGTCGAGAACGTATCGTAAGTAAATAACATAATCTTGTATGGGTATGGTTATTATGTATGTACTTCCTAAACCATTGCAACCATTGAACGGCCCAAAAGAGCCAGAGATAAAATTCCATAAACCGGTTCAAATTCAAGAGGTCACCTACACGATGGTACATTGAATGATATCCATCCACCCAACACGACACACCAACCCACACAGTGTTGTCAAAAATTTATTTTAACAAATTATAGATACATATCATTTTCTAACTTCCAAACAAACTCTAAAGAATATTTAGATATAATAGATACCTATTATCATTTTGTTTCAGATGTCTTCCTGTCCAGCTCCACCTCCCGCTCTTAAGGACCTCCCAAAGGTCGCAGGTGACCTCAAGAGCGAACTGGAGGGTTTCAAGACTGATAGCTTAAAAAATGCTCCAACTCAGGAGAAAATAATCCTTCCATCTGCAGAGGGTGAGTTTTTTTGTTGCTTTTCGTAATGAGTTTAAAACAATTTAAAACACTTTTTTGTTTTCGTTTTGAAACAAAATAATAGCCACCAGAACAATCGAAGTACAGTTCTGTTTTTATTGTTTTGTTTTAAAAACAAAATAACAACTCGACTATTATTTATTAATTAGAACAATTAAAAACAAAATAATATTTACAACCTAATACACTCGCTGTTCTTGTGTTTTTTAAACAATTTCAAACCACTGTTATATGTATATATATCTGTAGATTTAGCCCAAGAACGCACCCATAACGCCCTTATAGCGGGGGTGGAAAATTTCAACTTCTCCGTACTCAAACGTACCGATACCAAAGAGAAAATAGTGTTACCAAATGCCCAAGGTAAAAAACACGGAAAGGGTGGCTGATAACACTTTAACAAAAAAAAATAAATAAATAAAAACATTTTTTAAAAACCCAATTTTTTTTTGCTTCTATAACAATCCCAACTAATAATTTTAAATTAAATAAGTAGGTAGGTACCTACTAAAAGTTGGTTTGCTTACTATTTTTTTTTAAATTTAATTATTGCGTCCACTAATATTTGCCATAAATTTCGCTAACGATGTATGATATTTGCTTTAATATTAAACTTGTTTGATTTGTAAAGTAAAAAGTAATAAACACCGCTCGCCAACTGTCTGTCATCATAATCCTAGATATAAATAGAAAAGCTGCTAGCATACAAATTAATACGAATATTAATACTTGTTTTACAGGTAGGTAGGTAGGTAATCAATTGTTTTGCCAGACTACTTAAAAAATTGAAGTTTAAATTTATACAACGCAACGTTCCGTTGTTTTCAAGTGTGACTTGTTTGACTGACGATGGTGTTTTTTTTAACTGCGTTTGCAGAACGATTTCGTTTAGATATAATTTATGCATAAATAATTTTTGTCGTTACATTCACCTACAAAAAAAAAAACGAACTCAGTTTTTTTTTGTTCGTTTTGGGTGATTCATAAACTTTTCTTCTTCTGTTGTCAAGAACCACTTACTTATTGGTTGTTGACCGTTAGAAAAATTCCACTCTTCTGACTCATCGTATCGTTTAGATTGGATCCTATTGTCTCCAACCAGTCTCATAAAAATTATTTGATGGAAATTACTCTTACTGTGCTGATAAGAGAACAAAAATGACAATAAAATAAACTTTTTTATCATCAGTAGCGACAAAAGAAAATTACAATTACATATAACGAAGAATGTTTTGTCTTTCACATTATAAATAATATTTTTGATTCTTTTTTGTTATATTTCAACTACTATTAAAACAAAGCACGTCACGCTTAAAATGGCGCCCGACCGCCATTATCATTAGACTGGAGTCGTCTTAAAAAGGTGTTTAAGCTTCCATATTAATATATTTTTTGCTAATTAATCCCAAACTCAATTATGTACCTAGTGAATAATTCAGTAATCAATTAAAGGGTTGTTTTTGCAGATGTAGCTGCTGAAAAAAAGGAAAAGGCCCTCATTGCGGGCATCGAACAATTCGACCATAACAAATTAAAGCACACGGAAACTCAAGAAAAAAATCCGTTGCCCGACAAAGAGGGTAAGACTAAATATTTTTTTTTTCACCCTCATATGTTATGAAATAAGCAAAAAATAAATGCATCCGCTTTATATGTTTGTGTATGTATATATACCAATGTTTTCGTGCATGTGTTTCTTAAGCTTTGGCTGCTTAAGTCCCCAAGAAATGTTTAATTGAAAAAAAAAATTATATCGTCCCAATTTAAGTTCTATAATTAGATACTGACGAAATTCCTTGTTTGGACGAAACTTTTTATTAGAGTAATTAGTAACAATTGTGTTTAATAAAACTGTCACTTATATGTTTTATAAATTGCACTGATTCTGGTCACGCTTTAAATGCATGTTATTTTTATTTAAATGCAGCCGTCCAACAAGAAAAAAATCACCAGAACTTAATAACTGGAGTCGAACATTTCGACAAATCGTCTATGAGACACGCCGAAACAGCCGAAAAAATTGTCCTTCCAAACTCAGAAGGTAGGTAACGGCAACATATTGTTTGGTCACTTAAGAAACGACAATATTAAAACAACTGAAATTGAAAAAATTACTTACGCTATTAAAACAGTTGAAATGATGTATTTGTTTTCATTGTGGCCAAACAAACTGTTGTCTTCGCTTGTTTAATGTGCACGTTTGTTTTTAATTAGTTGTGCAGCAAGAAAAAACTCATCAAAGGTTGCTAGACGGAGTTGAACATTTTGATAAAACTACCATGAAACACACGACTACAACCGAAAAAGTTGTGCTTCCAGGTTCAGAAGGTAAAGTACCTACATATGTATTGTTTTATTAATAATTTGTTTATATGCACGTAAAAATGCCTTTGCTATTGCTTGAACATGTGCACATTTAATGTTTTAACAAAAAAAATCTTTCATGTTGTTTGTTACCAATTGTTTTTGCCTTTCAGTTATCCAACTCGAAAAGGGCCAAAAACAATTGCTCTCTGGAATCGAAAATTTCGACTCGACCAAGTTAAAACACGCTGAAACTTTAGAAAAAAATCAGTTACCTACGAAAGAAATAATCGACAAAGAAAAGAGCGCATAAAAAAGATGGCGTCCGTCCGCCATTATATCATCATCCTACTTGTATTATTAATTTGATACTTTTATACGAATTTTGATAAATGTATTTATAAAAGTTTACAAGAAAGAAAGCAAGCAACGCGCGATTTATATGGATTTATTTTTTATCTGCATTTATTATTATAAGACCCACAAATACTGCAAAGGTATGCTCACGCGTTATTTGTACTTATTTTATGTATAGTGAATGCAAATTATTATGTAATACCTTAAGTTGCATAACTATGGTGCTTTTCAATAAAAAGATACAAAAAATTAATTTTGTTTTACTACCTAATTAATTTATTAACACAAAAATTAAATTACACAACAATAAGACAATGCATAAAAAAATATAATTTTGCTGATACGTACTTAATTTTTTAATAATTAATTGCAAATAATAAAAATAATGGTTGATTAAAATAAAAAGAAAATAAGTACCACTGGTTACTTTACCACTGTTTGAGAACGTCCGAAATAAACAACCAGAGTTGTCAGAGTTTGTACAATTGTACGAATTTAGTACATTTTCAAACCGTTTATACAAAAGTACATTTTTCATATTTCTAGTACATTTCGTCTAGTACAATAAAAATCTATACACGCAAATATATATCCCTCGAGTGAAAGCCTTCCCAATCCTTATTATTTTACTATTTTTTTATTGTAAAACATACATTGCTTATAACATAATAAACACTAATTTTAGAGGTTTTTTAGTATTAGTTTTAATTGTAGTAATAATAGTCTAAGATCCGGATCTCGTACTATAAGGTAAAAATAAGAAATTTTTTGTTTTTGTACAAATGTTTAAAATGTAGTACAATTTCAATATGTGAGTTGGTACCATAGTTGGTACACCTCTGGCAACACTGTAAACAACGCATGCTCAACTTCAAGACGAATAAAAAAAACTTTTCAAACGAGATGTTAAAATCCACGTGTGTTTTAATTTAAATGTTAATAGAAAGGTAAGAAGATCAAATTATTCATTCTTTTGTTTAATAATAATTGATACCTACCTAAGTTGAAACAATTGTTTATTTCATTTGTGTATTTGCAATCTCTATGTGAAAAATGAAACAACTTATATTTTGTTTATCGTTTGCTTAAAAAAACAAGTGCTAGATATCTTAATTATTACTATTTATCGTTCATTTATGTATTAAAATTAGCCTATTGTAACATTAAACCTGTTAGAAATTCTGATATTGTTTTTTTGATAAACTTTTTAGTCCCTGTTTCAATTACTTGAACCATACCAAAGATGTCTTTTAAATTTGGAAAAAAAGGGAAAAATCCGGGCGCAGTGGACAATTGGCTCGACACATTAGGCTACTATAGAAAAAACATAGCTTATGATGAAACATGTCTATTTCGAGCTGTTTCTGAACAAGTGAGATACCCATTAACAGTCTCAGAGTTGTCTTTGATAATAACACAATAATTTCAGTTATATTTCTCTCAAATGTACCACGAAAGAATACGAAAGGAGTGTATAGACTATGCCAAAGACAATTTCTACAAATTCACTGACTTAGTTGAGAACGAAATGGAATGGTACGACCACCTTCAGAAACTCAAGATACACATGGTTGTATGTGATAACATTGAAATACAAATTATTAGTAAACTTTACAAGTATGACAGCATACTATTTACTTAATTTGTGTGATTAATTTTGAATTATTTTAGACGCGACGTGTTAGTTTTTGATGGTGTACGTTTAAGGGTTCAGGACGTCACTAACAACAAATACTCAGGGACTTTGTTGCTTTGTAAAACTAACGAAGACCATTACGATGTTGTTTATAAGAGAGAATATATTATGACAGCTGGTTTCTGTCAATGTACGTGCTAGACTCATACTAGTATCATAAAATTATTAAAAAAAAATCTTTTTGTAGCAATAGTGTACAGTATATTGTATGAGAACGTTTTCAAAATAGAAAACGTTTCTGCCATAGTCAACTCAATGCTTTACGATAAAAACGCATTTGCACTTGCGTTAAACAACTCATCAGAATATTCAAACGAAGATGGCAAGCAAAATAATTTGCAAAACAGGTGCTCCTCAAACCATGAACTTAAAAGAGATCATGATATTGGTGAAAATGACGAAGAGAGGGGTGGCAGGAGCTCATCGGAACTACTTTTGGCCCCATTCCCGTTTAAAGTGGCGAAAGCGTTGGACCCCACGATTTACAGAAACATCGAATACGATACGTGGATCGAAGTGCGTAGAGGTGCGTTTGTTTTCCTTAATAATTAATCATTTGTTTAAAACAATTAAAACAAATGAATAAACATTATGGTTTTTGTTTTCATTGATATACAATTTTTTTTGCAGAGTTACGTTTAGGTGAATGGTACAACGGGGACAACAAGTTGATATTGGGGACTCGTTGTATACTCCGTCTAAACGGCCAGGACTTGTCGTGTTACATCCAGGAGCACATAAAAAACGAAGACAAGTGCGTGGTGTACGTGACCAATCTGGCCGAATTTCGTACCGTTTTGTATACAGATTTAAGGGCGGAAGACGATGCTAAACCGTGGCCTTTGCCCTATCGTTTCTCAAGAAATCTCATCATGTATCCCACCCCTTTGCAGCTGCCCAGCAAGGAACACAGGAACGCGAAAAAGCACAAGGAAAAGAAACGCAATAAGTCTTTGAGCGAGAGCAGCACCCAGTCGGGCGTAGCCGTCAGTAATACGTCCGAAAACGTCGTGGAAGTCAATGTGAGCGCGTATGAAGGGTGTCCTTTGGTAAGAACACCCTTCGTACCTTTTTTTGCCTTTTTGTAAAATTATCTTTTTGTTTTTTTAGCAAATGAAAGACGATAAAGAAGCGCATGTTATCGATACTAGTCCTTCTAGTCAAATGGAACATACTATAGTACAGCAGGAACCTGAAGTACAATGGATGAATGAGTGGGGCCCAATTACCTACGCTTCCGATCCCACGATGTGGCCCCAGTCCCCAAACAATCCCCAAAGTCCACATCCTTACGGATATAAACCTGTCGTTCCTGTTTTCACATATCCAGGTAAGAAGAAAACATGTACCATTGCTTTAAGGTCTTTACTTGATACAAATTCATTAATTACATAAGAAGTAAAATATAAAAAGTTTTAGATTTCTACAATATTTTTTATTATGTAAATATAACAACTGTTTCGGTATTGTCATACCGAATCAGCTGTAATGCTTGCATAAGAAACGGTATTATAGAAATATGTCTTACTTTCTTGTATAATAATATGTTGCATTTTATTTTAGAACCTCCCCAAAACATCCAATATTATTACAATTACCCAGTGGAGAGCTACAGCCCTTGGCCAACTCCTGAAGTGTTGCCCTCTGACGTCAATTACGTTCCCTGTGAGAATACTGAAGAAGTGCAAACAATTCCAGACAGTTACTCAACACCCCCCAAGTACTACTATTATCACTCTCCTGCCTACACAACCCCCACAAGTCCTTGCGAAAGGGCAGTCCACCATGTATCAGCTCCCATTACTCCTACCAGTCCCCAAATGGATTACTACCCTGTGATGTATCCTCCATCACCTCATCCAGGTACACCAATTTATTATATTCCACCACCCCCTGTGACGCCGACTGTGCAACCCAAAGTGCCTGACCTGGTGATTCCCATGTCCCCTGTGTCTGTTTATACACCTCCTGCTGATGTGCAGTACATGAGTCCAACTCCTTTTGTGTTACCAACTCCCCGTACTCCACAACCTGCGTGGTATCCTCCGAATGTTATTTCTCAAGGGTTTATATTCCCCACGCCGATCTCAACTACCCCGCAAGGGGTTGCCAAGTAAACCATGAAGTACAATTTTATTTTTTTTATCATAAGTTTATCTAATATACTTATAAGAGTGTTCTGTTTAGTTTTTCATTATTTAGAGAATTTAAAGTTAATTTGATCTCATTTTTTGACTTCAGTTATTAGTTACTCGTTGTATTGTAAAAGAAAACTATTATTCCTATAAAGAGTTTAACATTATTTATATTATACAGGCGTTTGTCGATGACTTAAATTCTAAAAAAATCGATCATGTGTGCAATAATATAATTAGTTTAATATAATTCACTTGTTGCCTTAATTAAATTAGTGTATGAATCGTGATATTACTTTAAAAAAAAAGCGTACTGTATTTAGATATTATTCTTCATTGTGTCTGGCATCATTTTAAAACTAAAAAAATGGCTCCTTTATAATATAAAGACTGGTTTAGTTAATATTATTAACTATATGCCTATTAATATTAATAATAAGGTTGTATAGTTTAATTGGCATCAGTATTATGCTGGAAGTATTACTCCAATAATTGTGTTCCTTTTTTATGTTACCTGATCAAAGATTGATAAACGTTATTTTGCAAATTTGGTTTATTATTTCTAATATTACTTCCACATACGTAAAAAATATTATTTAAGTATATGCAATTAATGGGAATTTAATGTTACGAAAAAATGCACTGAAAAAAAAACTACAAATAACAATTTAATCGTCTTCGTCCTGGGCCCCTTGTCTTGCTTTAGGTCCTCCAGCTCTTTTAGCCATTATTATTTGGTCAACCCTAAGGATTGTGGCAGCAGCACCTACTGCATATTTCAAGCCCCACATCTTGTTTACATAAAGATCTAGAATACCCCTTTCCAGTGCATCACAAACTGAAGATTCAGACTCTATGTCGACACCATAATTCTTTTTCCCTTCCTTTAAGAAAAACAAAACGTTCAACTAACAAAACACTTACAATTAGTAGTAATGACATACCCTGTGAGCCTCCAAGAGCTTATCAACGACAGCCGAAGAATGTTGTCCACTGTTATCAGCAAGGACTTTTGCAAAGCTCTCTAAAGCTTGGGCAAATTTTCTTATGGCATACTGTTCTAAACCTGAGAATGTTTCGGCATATTTGACGAGTTGAACGGCAAGTTCCATTTCTGTTGCCCCTGCACCTGGTACAAATCTTCCGTCTTTTGCAATACCCTTGAAAGTGTTAACACCATCGTCAATGGCCCTTTCAATATCGTCCATGTAATTGTCTGTGGCTCCTCTCACAACCACTGTAGAGATGCGAGAATCCTTGTTTTCCAATTTAAATACAACCAAGGGTGTATCTCCCCTTTCTTCAACAGCTACAACGTCGCAGAAGCCGAGTTCTTCAGTAGTTGGGGGCGACAATTTCGGAAGAACTGTAGCATTCACCTAAACAAAATAATCAATTGATGATAATTATAATAAATTTATGACAAAAATATTTTAAATATTTACAGCTTTGCTTAATCTCCTCAAATCAAATTTGGAGTTTAATCTAACAGCCATCATTCCATATTTGTTGACATAGTGAAGGGCCATGTCCCCAAACTTGCCTCCAGATACAACAACCTTTGCCCCAGTGTCTGCAATATCTTTGATTTGCTTCTCAAGTAGATTTTCCTCCCCACGACTGAAGTTGACCAGTTCAGCTGCCGTTTTAATAAGAACTGTGCCCTTTGTTTCAGTTTGCATTATGTCAACTGGGCAACTGTAGATTGCCACTTTAGCATCTTTTACTAAAGTGACATCACCTTCAACTTGACGCTTGAAAACCATTCCTTGAACAACTTCTGAGTTGTTCAGGGTTGATCCCAATATCTTGCAAACTCTAACATTATCAACATTAAAGGTTGTCTGTTCTGGGAGGATTGAAACACATGCTTTGGTTACTAAATCAGTGAGGATTTCCTCATTTCCATATTGTTTTGACTGAATTGCAGTTATAATGCCTTTTTTCACTTCTTCAACATTACGGTAATCTTTAATTTGGTAACACACAAGCTTAGGAAGGATCTCAATGCATTTATCTACAGCCTTTTCATATCCTTCTGCAACTTCAGTAGGAGTTATTCCTAGTCTCAGAAGATCTTCAGCACTTTCCAACAGAGCCCCGGCAAGCATAATTACAAAATTTGTACCATCTCCTACCTCTGAATCTTGCATTTCACTGGCTAATATCATAAGTTTGGCTGCAGGATGTTCGATATCTAGCTCTCTAATTATGGTAGCAGCATCACTAGTGACAAACTGTTTCTCAATGTGATTGATAACCATTTTATTCATGCCATTGGGACCGTAGGCTGTCCTCACAGATTGTGCAAATTCCTTACAGGCATTGATATTTCGGAAAACAGCTTCTTCTAATCCAGAAAAATACTAAAATGATGAAGTTGTATCAAAAAAACGCCCACAACCAAATTTTTTTGTTCAAAGCCACATGCTACATAAAACAATAATATACGCAATAGTACATACCCTCGCTCCTTCTTTTAACATTTGGGCAAAGCCCGGCGCTTTAGGAACGTGGAGAGCCATGTTTTTTAATTAAATATTCGGTAGTTTTATATTTTTGGATAAAAATTGACCGAGCACTCGTCAAACTTGCTTCAGAATGGCAAACTTAACCTCAAACGTCAAAAGGGGGGGCACGTGAAATTTAAAGTTTCTTTGTCGACCATGAATTAGAATTACCTATCTTTACATTTAAATATTAATTAAGCCTTTAATATAATCAATTTACAAAACAATAAGTTAATTGTGTTTTTCCTGTTATTTTTTTATGAGTTGTTTATTTAGACAGTTCCACCACTTAAGTCGGTGCACTTGAGTGATAAAAAAGTGAGTTGGATGAAGGGTTATAGGTCAAAACCCCCAAAGATTGTTAGGTAATCAAAGAAACCTCTTTTATAATCCTTCTAACGTTTTTGAATGACTAAATGACTCATTTATTTTTAACAGAATAGTAAAAATCCATTGAGAATGCCTGCTGCAGTTCCTGTACCAAGAGAGTCCCCCTCAATTGAGCCACGGGGCATAAATGCCGTCCTTCTGGGTCCCCCTGGTTCTGGGAAGGGAACCCAAGCTCCCCTCATCACTAAGAAGTATTGCATTTGTCATTTGGCTACTGGGGATATGCTGAGAAATGAGGTTGCCTCTGGTTCGAAATTGGGGGCTGATATTAAGAAAGTCATGGATGATGGCAAACTGGTCAGTGACGATCTTGTGGTGGACCTAATTGATACCAACTTGGACAAGCCCGAGTGTAGAAATGGCTTTCTACTTGATGGTTTTCCTCGGACAATAACACAAGCAGAAAAGTTGGATCAGCTCCTGGACAAAAGGAAAACAAGTCTGGATGCCGTTATTGAGTTTGGAATCGACGATAATTTACTAGTACGGCGTATAACTGGAAGAATGATCCATCCAGGTATTTTTTTTTTTTTTTTTTCAAAAGAAAGTACCAAATAATTGCAAACTAATTAGTTATTGAATTAACTAAGAGCTGTTAATGTGTAGGGAGTGGTCGGTCTTATCACGAAGAATTTCATCCTCCTAGAAAGTATATGAAGGATGATGTAACAGGGGAACCTCTAATACGTAGGTCAGATGACAACGTTGAAGCTTTAAAGAAACGTTTGAGGTCATATCATGAACAGACAAAGCCCCTTGTTAGTTATTATCAAATGCGCGGTATCCATCATCTTGTTGATGCTGCAAAGGCCAGCAGCGACGTCTTTCGTAATATCGACAAGATTTTTTTAGAGGCGCAAAAAAAAAGGATGGCATTGTAACAAAATCGGTTTCTTCGATTGACGTATTTTTAGAAACGTTTACAAAAGACAAAACGGCCAATTTATCCAATTCTACTTTACAACTTTGTAAACTCTAGCGTTTTTACTTTGTCAAAGAATTCCAGAAACAAACTACTACATTATTCACGCACAAATAACATATAAAGTAAACGGGAATGCACAACTATTTTATTAATTTTTAATGAGTCATTCCAAAACAGAAAAATAATTTTCAGTAAGAAATAGTAGCTGTACAGTCATGCAATTATGTAAATATCGAATATCCAATTGTAATAAATGTGTAGATGTAAGAAAAAAGAAATAGTAACAAATGGGGGTAACGTTGGATAATAAACAAAAAGCTCAGATACCTTATTTTATTTACCTAAAACAAAAGAACGATAAATAAAAAAGAAACCAAAATTATTTCTCTTGTTTTCCTTATCTTTTTTTTTTCAGTATTTTATTTTATTTATTCTATTTAATTAAAGACGTTGTTTTTTGCGTCTTCATTTATAAACAAAAAAAAAATATATAGAGTCATATAAGTACTTCATTTATTTATACATATTTAATTACAAAAAAACATTACATTCAATTATTACTGAGTTTTTTAGTTACAATTGTTTCTGAGACATTGAAAAAGTTATTTCTGTAGTATTTAAGTTCTTTTACACTTTCTTTAATGTCCGAAAGTGACCTATGCTGTAAGGACTTGGGAGGTGCAGATGAATAAACTTGGGGATTCCATCGCCGACATAATTCTTTAATAGTTGACACGTCTATTATTCTGTAATGCAAATATTTGTGTACTTTGGGCATAAATTTTTGTATGAATAGTCTATCCATGTATACTGAATTCCCTGCTAATGGGCTAATTCCTTCTGTAACGTGCCTGGAGATAAAATTGTATATGACGTCTTCTGCTTCTTCAACTGTTGTCTTTGAACTTTTACATTTTTCTGTCAATCCTGTCTAAAAAGAGATAAAAAATGCATTGATGCCTTATTAATTGCAAAGTATTTATTTTCATACTTTTCCATGTTGTTTTATGCACCATTGTGACATGGTTTCTAGTATTTCCTTGGGTTGTCCTACAACAATCTCAGGGCTCTCTGCTACTATATTGAGATCAGAATCAGTGATTAAACAACCCACTTCCATAATTTTGTCCCTTGCGATATCAAGTCCAGTCATCTTATTATTAATTCAGTATGTTATAATATTACATTGATTTAAAATGAACATTTTACCTCCAAATCAATCCACACAATTCTGTTTACTTCTAAATCTAATGGAATAAAATTCGAAGAATTCATTTTGGCCAGTTTAGGAGTATTTACTAGTTGTGGGGGAACCTTCCTCTTAAGAAATGGTAACACTTTTCCATTTTTAAGAAATTTTGCACACATTATTTGGAGAGAATAATAAAATTTGAATTATCAAATCAAATAATCAATTAATTATTCAAATAAATAGATTTAAATTTTCTAAAAAGTGAGTGAGGTTATATTCGATATTACCTTACGTTTTATGGAAGTGTATTAATTTTTAATGTTTGGATTTTAATTAACGTTTATTTTATTTCAAGTGATTTTTAATTGTTTTTAATTTCTCCTTAATTATTTTGAACATGATAAACAGTAAGGTTATAAACTAGGGTTATAAAAGTTCGTACCTAACTTCACAGCTGTTCATATGATAATCTTAACCTCTGTAATATACTGTGTCGCCAGAGACAAGTGTCGCTTTTGGCTGTTTTTTAGAATATGCGCTTTAAAATGTGTTGTTTTCAAGAAAATGTGTGAATTTAATCAAAATTAGACTTTTTCATTAACTAAAAATAAGGTTCGTTAGGTACGGTGAGATGTACTTGTTGGCACTTGTAATAATTCATATTTTTTCTTGTTCAAGTTGTACATAAAATATAATTCTGTTTTATTGCAAATGTTAGTGACTGATGTGCTTTAATATATTCTTTATGATAGGTCAGAGTGTCATGATTAAATATAACCATGGATCTTGCATCTACTCAAGCAATGGTACTAGATGTTCTACAGCGAGCATCGAGTCAAAATTCAGAAATTCTGAAGCCAGCAGAGGCAAAACTAAGTGAATGGGAAATACAACCTGGCTTTTATTCAGTCCTACTGGTATGTTCTTAATAACTGAAGCTTATTTCAAATTCTTGATTAATTTTTTTGTAGCAAATAGTTACCAACCACTCTGTGGACGTAAATGTTAGGCTTGTAGCAGTGTTATATTTAAAGAGTGGTGTTGACAAATATTGGCGTAAAAACGCTCCAAAGTGAGTAACAATAGTCTTTATTTAATATTGTGTAATTGAGTATCATTTTCAGTGAAATTTCTGAAGCAGAAAAAAGATCTTTGAGACAGGGCTTAGTTACTACCTTTGCAGAACCAATAAATCAGATTGCTATTCAGTTGGGGGTTTTAATTTCAAAAATTGCTAGGTTTGATTGTCCAAGAGAATGGCCAGAGTTGATACCTACTCTTATACAAGCCATAGAAAACAATGACCCTTTAATACAGCACCGTGCTTTATTAATTTTATATCATGTAGTTAAAGCCCTCTCTTCCAAGCGTTTAGCAGGTGATGTACCTATTAAAAATAGAATTGTAATCTCTGGTGTAATAATGTGTATGTATTTTTTGTTGCAGGAGACCGTAGACTCTTCCAGGAGCTTAGTGCAAGCATTTTTGCATTTATTTTGAATTTATGGAATACTTTCACAGAAGCATTTGTCACTAGCATTAATCATGATGCAGCAACTGAAATTGTAACAGAAAACATAGAAAAGGCTCTACTTAATCTTAGAATATTAAGAAAATTGACAGTATTTGGGTTTCACAAACTGCATGAAAAACAGGACTGTCTTTGCTTTTTAAAAATGATTTTTGAGAGAGCTAAAACTGCATTAGAGTGTAGTAAGTTTAAAAAATCACAAAAAATATTAGTTTAATATTTTGTAAATTAATTACAGGAAAACAGTTAAGAGGAAAAGGTATATATGTGCTTGAACTATGTGAAAAATTCATTATCCACCTTACTAAAGTTCTTCTGAGTGTGTTAGACATGCACCCAGTATCTTTTGTTAGTTTTATTCGTCCTACGCTAGAGTTTACAGTATTTTATCTGTTTACTACTGAAGGAACCCAATACACATATGAACGCTTTATTATTCAGTGTCTTAACTTGATAAAAGGTATTCTGTTATGTTCTGAGTACAAATTATCAAAAATGCCGGAATTAACGAAAGATATTTCCCAAGAGGCACACCAAATAAAAGTTTCATTCTTTCAACCCGAAATTCTTACCGATATATGTCGCAAAATCGTTTCACATTATATGCTTCTGAAGAGGGATGACTTGGAACTGTGGGATGCAGATCCGGAAACTTTTGCCAACGATGAAGTAGGGGAAAGCTGGAAATATAGTTTAAGGGTAAATATTAATAATATATTGTATATTAAAGTTTTTATGTTTATGCATGTTGTGTTTGTTATATTAGCCTTGCGTTGAGACGGTTTTCGTGACGTTGTTTCACGAATATCGGGATACATTAGCCCCCGTAATGTGTGAGATGATAAAGGAGACAACAACTGTAGTTGATGTTCACGATCTTCCGGGAATTTTAAAGAAGGATGCTGTTTATAATGCAGTTGGCTTGGGAGCATACGATCTCTACGATGAAGTAAAATTCGTTACACTTTACACGTTATATATCCATAAAATTGATTATTATTTATAGATCGATTTTGATCAATGGTTTACGAACACGTTAGTCCAGGAGCTGAAAGTTAAGGATCCAAATTATCGCATAATTCGACGAAGAGTGTCACGCTTGATTGGCAATTGGACAGGAATTAAACTCTCTACAGATCTACGACCACTTCTTTATGAGTGCATCATAAACCTCTTGGGCCCTGATGAAGATATGGCAGTCAGATTGACCACTTCGACTACCCTCAGGCATGCCGTTGACGATTTTGAGTTCAACTCCGAACAGTTCAGGCCCTATTTGGACACCACGTTCAATTTACTGTTTGGTCTCTTGAAAGAAACCACAGAATGCGAAACTAAAGTACAGTATTTTTTAACTTATTATATATTCATTGTAAATTGTGATTTTACTAGATGCACGTGTTGAATGTGATGACCCTTGTGGTGGAAAGGGTGGGTCAGACAATTCGGCCTCACACCGATGCCCTCATACATTATCTGCCCCTGCTATGGAAGGAATCGGAGGAGCATAACATGCTCAGGTGCGCCATCGTGTCCACCCTTGTGCAGCTAGTCAAAGCTCTGGGACCTGCCAGTGCCGAACTCAACCCTTTCTTGTTACCAATTATCCAATTGGGCACTGACACTAAACAAGGTAATAATTGCGCACTTTAAGAATATAAATAAATAAAGATTTTATACTATTTTTTTTAAAGGTGCCATTGTCTATTTGCTGGAAGATTGTTTGGAACTATGGTTGACTGTACTGGAAAACACTAATAATATGACCAATCAGCTAATGCAACTGTTTGATAACATGCCTAATTTATTAGGTAGGTAGTTATTGATTTAAATTTGTAATACATATTACATAACTATATATTTTTTGTTGTATCCAGATTATTCAACGGAAACGCTGCACTGTTGCCTGGTAATTATTTTGGCACACATGCTGATAGCTCCTGAGCTTGTTATGAAGACCCAAGGACTGCAGTTGATGACTGCTTGCGACTCTTTAATGGCAGATATGCGTTTTGAGGGTATTTTGATGCTTATGCGTGTCGTTGAAAGCTTTATACGTGCATCCCCCAGTCTTGGGTGTGAAACAGTTAAAGTCATCTTACCCAGGATCTTCCAGTAAGTTTTTTTTATACTACAGTTGTATAGTTGTTTTGTTTAATATGTTGTTTAATTTTTTAGGTCGATTTATCAAACTGACAGCACGCCAATGTTGCTTTCCATGTATTTGTCGATTGTGGCCAGGGTCCTTCTTACATCCCACGGGATATTTACCGAAATTGTAAGCTTGGTGGCAAGGAAAGATAATAACAACGAAAATAACGTCCTCGCTTCCATTATGGACGTCTGGATTACCAAGATGAGTAACGTAACAAATACTGAACGAAGAAAACTTCTTGGTATGTTTTTATTTAATTTAATTAACGATTTTTTTTACATATTTTGGTCTTGAAAAGGTTTGGCTTTGGTGAATTTGTTGACAACTCAAAGTCGCCCCGTTATGGAACGTTTCAAAGGTATAATAGAGCGGATTTTGGAAGTTCTTCACGACATAAGCAAAACGGACGATAATGGTGTAACGGTGGATTCGTTGGTTCTTACGGAAGGACAGAGTCCCAGCCATTTCCAACCAGAATCTGAAAATTATGAGACTGACCATGACCAGAGGAAAAAGCAGCTAATCTTGTTAGATCCAGTGCACAACATTGTGTTGAAGGACTACTTTCAGTCACAGGTATGTCCTTTTTAATATTTATATTTAGAAGAAATGTTGCTATGTGGCGTTTTTAGCTCTTGGAGCTGCAAAGGCAAATAGGTCCGGTCAATTTTGAACAGATGTTGCAAATGGTTGACCCGGACGTTTTGTTGCAAATTAAAACATACTACTTTAAATTGTGAACATAATAATCAGTTTGTTTCACCTTAGACCGCCCTCCCCTGCGCGACTCGTCACTATGTTTGTAATTGTGCCTGATTAAGTTTTTAATATCTTATATATATTATATATTTATGTAAATAAAGTCTTTAATTTTCCATTTTATGGCAATCTCCTTCGATACCACTTCTCTATTGATCTTAAACTCTTAATGAATAAAGGTAATAAAAATATTCTATTTAATATATAAAATAACGTTAACACTACTACCTACTACATCTACTTCAATTAACATTCTTGTATAAATTACTTAAATCTAAGTAATAAATATTTGTGGGGATCGTTACAAATAATCTTCGTCTGTCATTTCTCCTGACCCTGGGTCATAATCTAAATCGTCGATTAAGTCGTTCAGGTGTTGTAGTGAGGATTCCGTTATTTGTACGTCCTGGAATTCACCGATTTCTTCGCGACTCTTTTTTCGTACAATTTGCGGTGGCGAATTTTCTTCCATCCAACGATTTTGAACGGACGCCACTGTTGCTGCTTTTTCGTGCCTTAGATGGTGCCGTTTTTTATGTTTCAATTTACATTCTTTCAGTGCGGCCTCGTAATCAAATTTAGGTGGCCTTAAACGCGTTAAAAATGAGTAAATTATCTAATTATTAATTAATGTTTATTTACTTTTCCCCGTTGGTGTAAACTTTGTTTTGCAAATGAACCAGGTCGTGTCTCAGCTCTGCTAGAAGAAGGAGAACAAAGTCTATGTTTCCTCGTTCGCCTTTGGGTCCTCTGGGGCCACGGTCTCCTTGTTCACCTTTAGGCCCCCTTGCTCCAGGTGGTCCAGGTTCGCCCTAAATATTTTTTTCTATAATATATAAATATAAATTAAAACATACTAGTACTTACTTGCATTCCCCTTTTGCACCGGCAAAACGCCGAATCGTCCCCAGACAGTGGGACAAAAGCATCCAGTTCCGAATAACCGAACACTTGTTGATTTTGCGTTAGTGTTGAAGATGACGACGACGCTCCTTCAGGGCCTAAAATTATTTTGTAGTAGTAATAACTGTTATGTAAAAAAAAACAGGTCTATATAAAATACCGGGGAATCCTCGAGGTCCTTGTGGTCCTGGTGGACCTGGAGGACCGGCTGGACCCGGTGGACCTGAGGCAAAAGTCGACATTTTTACCGCTGTACTCAATCCTGATACCTGAAATTATTTTCATGTAAGAACAAATATTTTTTACTTTATTATTGTTCATGTACTTTTTCCTGTAAATTGCGGTGTTTTTCGTGCAATTGGCTGACAGTGTTACAACTTGCGTAACATCTGTCCCTGTGGGCAGCCATTTCCATTTCTACACCGTTTGATTGAGGATTAATAATACATGTTTTGTTATCATCTCTTAAAATATATCCTTCCCTACAGGCGCACCTGTAGCCCCCTATTTCGTTAATACAGTCTTGTTCACAGTCATTAGTATTGTCATCTTCACATTCATTAATGTCTTAAATATTTTTGGTTTTTAATAAATAATAAATTTTATAGATGTTTTGGTGCTTACCAATGCACGTCGGTTTAATTCCTTTCTTTTGATTTTCTGGGTTAAATTTGTAGCCTTCGTAACAAGTACAAATGACCCTTTGGAAAAACACAGTGCAACGTTGTTCGCAAGGTTTCAGGGAACACGGGTCTTCATTTTTGTAGATACAACTTAAAAATTAAATAATTAATTATTAAGGAGATTAATTTATGTGTACATACCTCCCTGCAACAAATATGTAGTCTTTACAGCAATGTTTTCTGGTACAGTCCACCCATTTCCCTTTGACTTCACATTTATATCTCGTTGTTATAACATTGTTCGACGGACATGTGAGGGTATCAGGACTAAAACAAATTAGATTCAAAAAATATTCCTGGTGATATTTTAGGGCAATAGCAATAATACTCACCCTAAATTGTAAGAAACTTCGTTCAATGAGTCCAGATAATAACCATCATCTTCTACAGTTGTAGTTATTTCAGAAACACAATTAATTAACACAAAAATTAGAAGTAACACTTCCTTCCTCAAGTTTTGTACCATAATTATATTTTAAATTATTCTTCTCAAACAGCTTTAGTAAAAACTTTTAATTCAGTCATTGTTCTGGTATTTTTTTTTTCTACAATTATTAGAATACTTTTAATGGACATTGTATAATAACATGTAGCAAGTTTCACTTTCGAAACAACGCATTTTAATAATAATTCCTGTCAATTAAGACGCTCTTTTACATATAAAGTACATTAAAACGTATCTGTTTCATTAAATAACGCTCTGTAGTTTGGTTGTTAAGTGTTTGAGTTGTTTTAATTTGAGTCATGTTCCACATGTTTTAATTAGTCCAATGAAAAAGGCATAGGAAGTATCTTCTGTTACAGACATGACTGCAAGGCCATACGAAACGTTTAAAGGCACAAATACATACATACATAAGAGACAATCGTTGGTAATTGTGCCAAGAAATCCTAATTAATTGATCCAAGCGACGCAATAAATTTAAATAACTAACGCAATATTCTTTGAAGTGCATAAGGAGGTGACTCATTGAAAATATTTTTTTCTGCACCGATTTAAAGATAAATTAAAATCTACGTGCTTTTATTATAAATGAACAATTTTAGATAGGTAAGCGGAAATCTTTGCGCTGGCTGCTTTGTGTAGGAAAGTTTTGCGTTAATTTTTTTGTTCTCGTGTAATTAAGGAAAAATTTTATTTATTGACGTAAATTGAAGTTAATAATTTGCTATTACTCGAATTTATGTATAACGGATGCGGTCTGGGTCTGTTTTATTATGTATGGGCATAAAAAAGGCAACAGATGTACAGAGACGTCAATGATCTCATAATAAACAAAGAGCCATTCAAAGAATCTGGCCTCCTGTTATTATAATGTTACATAACAAGTTTCTTTAATAACTTCAATAAAAACAATAAAAATTAACGGTATTACTGCGGTCTCCTCTTTTTTTATATTTCACTTTTTTATTTCAATTGCCACAAGTAACCAAAAAATCGCCTGCAAACATCGCTATTTTGGCAACGGCAGTGGGGGAAGTCCAGACATTAAATCGACATAGCAATGCTTGCAAGCGATTTTTGGCTGCTTATGACAATTTAAATAAATTTAAATAGAAAAGTGAGATAAACTTTTTGTTCATTCGTCGGTTAACCTTAATAATCTGTTCGAAAATTTGACATTGATTGCGTTAATCGGGGGACATAAGTGACCTTTGCAAAATTATCTGCTAGAATACTGTTTGTTATGGAATGCTCAGATTGCTGTTAATTTTTTTTTACATCAATTGGCCTATATAATTAATAGTCTCTTTTACTCTAGATAAAGTAAATTTGCTTTTAAATTATTAAAATTGCAAGATTTCGTGTTCATAAATATATTTTTTTAATAAAAGATTTCAATTTTAACATAATAATTGATCGAATTGAAATTTCATTTAAAAATCGTTTCTATTGAGCTATGGCAGCGTTTGCAGCTATACTGGGGTTGTTGACAACTTCTCCTAAACTTTCCAACAATTCCTTTCTGTAATCGTCGAAATCGCCATCCAATTCGTTAATAGTTTGATCTTCGATTATAGATAACGTACAATTTGTTTCCCTGAATGAAAATATATCAATTAGGCCCAATAAAAATCGAATATTATACAAATAAACTACCTAATAAGTCGTTCGTCGTGAGACACAATAATCACGCCCCCTTTATAATCGTTTATTGCGTCCGCTAAAGCATCAATCGATTCAATGTCTAAATTATTTGTGGGTTCATCCTGAAAATAAAATATTATTTTAAACAGATGTATTAAAAAGGTGTAATAAAGTCATTTACCAATATGAGAACGTCAGGGGCATTTAAACAGAGTTCTGCCATAGCAACTCGAGCTTTCTGACCCCCAGAAAGGTCTTTCATTTTTATAGTATGAGCGTGACTTGCAAGTCCAAAAGTGCCCAACTGTTTTCTTGCCTTTTCGTAAGGTAAATCGAATAATCTCATTAAATATTCTGAGGGCGTTTCTTCTGCTGTTAAATGTTCCCCTGAATGCTGGTCAAATCGTCCTACCCTCTGAAATTTATTTAGTTATTATATATGTATATAAAAAAGGAATTTTTAATGTTACTGTTACTTACCAACCGATGATTTTTCCTCACTTCTCCCTGTTGGGGCGTAATTTCTCCTACCAGAATTTTCAAAAATGTTGATTTACCTACTCCATTGGGCCCTACTATTGCTACACGACTGTTTAAGTCTATGCCAAAATCTGTATTTACAAAAAGAGGTTTTTGGCCTGGATATGCAAACGTTACGTCTAAAAAAAAAATAATTAATCAGTATATTAATTAAAATATAAAAAAGCGTACTGTGCATTCCTAAAATAGGGGGCTGCAGCGGAGGAGGATCTGGGAATGAAAATTTTACAATATAATCTTTAGGTTTTTGAAGTAATTCAGTTGCATTGACTTCTTCCTCTTGTTTTTGCATCTTGGTCCTATTTTTCTCTTGTTTTCGTGTTAAAGCTTCTTTTTGCTTTTTCTCCTGTTGTACATATAAAAAATAAAAATAATTATAATACTTTAAGAATATATCATATTATATCGTACAGCCTGCTTTTTAGAAGACCCGTGTGCTTTTAGCTCTTTTATTCTTTTCTCTTGTTTCTCGTATTCTTTAATCATCTCCTTTCGTTTCTGAACAAACATTTTCTTAAACATCGAGTAATTTCCTTTGTAATAATAAAGTTTCTGGTTATCCAGATGAATAATTTCATTGCAAACGTTATCCAAAAAGGATTGATCGTGGGACACTATGAGCAACGTTTTCTTCCAGTTTTGTAGGTAACTAAAAAGAAATTAAATAATTTTTGATAAAATCAGCGGTTTTGTTGTACCATTACTTGTCGAGCCAAATTACAGCGTTCAAGTCTAAATGATTCGTAGGTTCGTCGAGCAATAACAGAGTCGGTTCAATAAATAAAGCTCTTGCCAGGGACACCCTCATTCTCCAACCACCGGAAAAATTTTTAGTTGGTCTGTCCTTTAATAATTTTATAGAAAATATAAGTAATATATATACACTGGTCAATTTTTAAAATTTTATCTACCTGCATTTCTTTGGTGAATCCTAAACCTGCCAAGATCCTCCTTGCTCTTGGTTCTGCAGAATCAGCCCCAATCGCTTTAAGTTCCGCATAGACTTCGTTGAGCTTTGTTTGTGCTTCCATGTTGCCTGTTTGGAAAGCGTCCTCTAGTTTTTTACATTCTTCAAGAAGTTCTGTGCGTTTTACATCCGCTTTTAAAACCGATTCAACAGCTGTAAATTCGTCGGCAACTACTTCTTGTTCACAGTAAAGAATGTCGATATTTGGTGGAATTGCAAAAGCCCTTTGAGCTATGTGACGCAACAGGGTTGTTTTACCATGACTTAAATTTTAAATATGTACTAATTATTTTGTGAATTGTATATGCAACTTACCCGTTTGGCCCCACAAGCCCATAATGTCTCCCATTAGCTATAATAAGACTTGCATTAACAAATAAGTCTTTGCCCTTTGCAGCTATACTAAAATTATCAATTTTTATGTCAACCGCATTTTCTAAAGCTGCCATTTGCCCTGCAGACTTTTGAGCTTGTGAAACAGTAAAATTGGAGTCCAATTCTGAATGCCCCTGTCCCCCTTTCTTCAACATTGTTTCCACCTGCTTCTCATATTCTTGTTGTTTTTTCAATTTCTTCTTTTCTTTGTGAGTTAATTTCTTCTCGCATGTGGAATCTAAGTTTAGTGATGCAATGTTTTCAGCTAGTGAATTTGTTTCCCCATTTTCTTCTTCTTTGAAATCTTTGCCATTTTCTTCTTGATTGATTTCTTCTTTGACAACTTGTCTTTTCTTGTCCTTTTTCTTTGACTTTGAATCTTTTTGTTCAGTTTGGAGTTCTTCAACTTTTGCAGGAGGTTCAGGAATTGTATTAGTTTCCATTTCTTCATTAATTTCCTGTTTACTTTCTTTAGGTTCTTCTTTGTCCTTGGTTGGAGCTATTTTGATTTCTTCTTCAGAATTGATTTCATCTTCATTGTTACTAATTGGTTTCTCCTCTTCTATATCAACTTTATCCAGTTCCAAATTGTCTTCATTTTCAGACTCAGAAAAGCCCTTTTTCTTATCTTTTTTCTTTTTACTTTTCTTTACTGCAGGTTTAGCTTCTTCCTCAATGTCTTCTTCATTCAAATCTAATTCTTTTTCATCTTCAGAGTCAGAGAAAACTTTTTTGTTGTCTTTCTTCTTTTTGTTCTTTTTACCTACAGGCTTAATCTCTTCCACTTTTTCTTTTACTAAATCTACATCATCATCTTCATTTTCAGAGTCAGAGAAATCCTTTTTCCTATCCTTTTTCTTTTTACCTTTTTTGCCAACTGGTTTCACAGTCTTTTCATTATCACTAGGAACTTTAAGATCTAAATCTTTATCATCTTCATCATCAGAGGAATCTTTTTTCTTGCCTTTTTTCTTTTTATCCTTTTTGGCTATCGGTTTTGCCACTTCTTGCTTTTCTGGTTTCTTAGATTCCTTATCACTTTCGTTGTCTGACCAGTCATCAGCTTTCTTGTTCTTTCCTTTAATACAATATAAATAATAAAACAATAACTTAAACAGCTTCTACAATAATATGATTAATTAAGCATATATTAAATACTACTTCCTATAACTCCATTTGCAATTTTTGTTAAGAAAATTAAACGAATTTCGTACCTTTCTTTTGATTTTTCTTTTTAATGTCGTTCTCTTGAACAGTGGCTTGATTATTAACAGCTTTTTCATTGTCTTCGTCACTCCAGTCCCCCGTTCCTTTGCCTTTCTTTTTACCAGCTGCTTTGGGAGCTGCATTCAGTTTTTCGTTTTTTATACTCTTGCCTGTATCTTCAAAATCATCATCAAAATCTTGCTTCTTTTTATTTCCACGTTTTTTAGACATTTTTGCAAATTATTGAGCAATTTCTGAATAAATTAAACTTTCGTAACTGATATTTTTAGTTGTTAACCTAAAAAAGTGCACAACGTGATGCCTACTGTAAACGTCAAAATATCCCATAGATAAATATACTGTAGACTCTATGGGCCAATTTTATTTTGTTCGCAAATTTTAAATTACTTATTTAAATAACTAAATTAAAATTTTCATAATCTCTTCATATTAATTTAAATTAATATGAATAATGAAAAGTAAACAAAATTTACAGAAAAAAAAATTATTTATTAAGATATAACTTTAACAAACTATTATTATAATTCCAAACACATCGATAAAAATCTTTTTTCTCAAGAGTTAAAGGTGAAATTATTTGTAAAATATCAACAGCAAATTTGAAGTAACAATACTTATCTATACATTTATATACAAAGTTAATAACGTTGAAATACTTTTTAGTTTCTTGGACACCTTTTTGGGTGGGGTTGAGAAATATCACAGCACCACCCCTTATAAATACAACATTTTCAAATGCCAAAGATAAAATAAACAACAAACTAACAACAAAATTCGTAACGAAAGGAACTTGGACAAACATTAAACACTTATTAACACGATCTAATTTAGTTACAACAGTATTAAAAAGATTTCTTTGAAATTCTACGTTATTTTCGGAATTTGAGAGCTCCAACATACTTATAATAACAGTGCTAGAATGTATTAATCGTTTACTTAAATTATATAAGTCTCCTGTTGATTTTTTTCGAAACATTTCGAAATCAAATTCTGGAAATAAGTTACAGGAATAATACGGTGAATAAAGAACTTTTGTAACAGCTTTTCCTAGTTTTATGTCTAATAAATTCGTCTCTAAATGCAAATTAGATATTAAAATATAATTTTCTGGGAATATCCACTCTGGTTTGTACCTCCAAAACCGGTTATGAAAACAGAAACGTTTTTCTTGCGGAACATCTTCAAAAAACGAAGGACGTATAATTTTTCTATCATTTTCTATTTTAATTACGCCACAATTCAATAGAAAATAATCGGCTACTAAATATTTAATCCTGTTAGTCCTAGTGTGTCCGTGATTCCTTGTAAAATTGTTTAAATTGTCGTTGATAGTCCTAACTTGCATGTCCATAAAATATTCGCAAAGTTTTTTGATTTGGTGCAAATAACTCGATCCCATATCGTCCCACGAGAAAAGAGCGAGATTCTCAAAGTCTTCTGGGTTTTGGTAAGCTTTTTCTAATGAAGGCCAGATATCTTTTAAGTACTCTTTTCCCTTATAACACCTGCAAAGGATATACACTTCTGAATTTCCATGTTTTGATGTACATGGTTTGTAGACTGTGACCTCCATAAATGTACAATTCAGTAGGTAGACCAAAGATATAGTGGGCTGTTCGAACATTGTAAACATTTTTATGACAAAATTGCCCCCTAAAACAATGCAGAAAATAATAAATGAATCAAAAATATCAACCCATGTTTAATTTACCTTCTGACAAAACGGATAAAGCTGTTATTATCTCACAGTAGTGAATAAAGTGTACAATAGATTCTTGTTCTTCAGGTTTAAACATGCAGTCTATACTCCCATCAGCTGTCACTAATCCTATCTATAATTAACAGCAGTTAAACATATTAATTAACTTTATTAATGATGTACCTTCTTTTCTTTCATTTCATTAACAAGAGACAAATAATTATAATATTGTGTTATGTCCCCTGTATTATCAAGACCAAATTTCCAATTTTCTGGAGTATAACGGATAAGTCTGTCATCTGGGATCATTTCAGATATTGATAAGCCTTCATGAAAAGGATTCAATGTAAATCCTGTCCATTCCCACTACAAAAAAAAATCAGATATGATAAATTAAAATAGCTAACATTATATGTACCTGTAGTTCAGGGTAGTTTTTAGCTAAGAAGTGATTTAGAGCAGAAATAAACCCCCCTGGAGCTTCGCAAAGATGTAAGGTTTGGAGAGGTTCATTTGAATCTATTAATTGACATTCAGGCAGCATTTGAAATTGCGATAGGATCTCGTAGAACTTACACCAAGCCTAAAAAGATTAGTCATTGTTTGTAATGCCTATTTTAAAAGAAATATGGGTTGCTTACTTGCGTCAGTATTTCTGGTTCAAATTGTCTTAAGGAGCGAATTACAGATCCCGAAGGGTCCCTGTACTTTGTAAATTTTGACCATTCCTCTAATGGTAAGTCATTTAACTGCGATTTGACTTCATTAAGTTTGTTTTTCATATTCAAAAGATCTTCAAAGTTTACTATATGTTCCTGGTAGAGTTTTTGTGGTAAAGTCCACTGTCCTCGAAATGTAAACTTCTTGTTAAATAACCTTTTCACCTCTCGATCATTTTGTGCATAGTAACTTGGTTTTATAATACTTCTTGTATCCATTTTTTTAAATTCAAATATTCACTTCATTTTTATTTACAAATAAAATTTAAGGTTAGATAATGTAGGCGTAGACATTTAGCCGGTAGTCGTATGTAGAGCCACTATTTCTTTTTTGTTAATAACCAACAAACAACTGTCACATTTTGTGTAGTTTATGTCAAAATAAATTGAAATAACTATTTTTTATTGTAAAAGTGAATAAAAACGTTTACATTTAAGTTATAACAATTCTCTGTACCATGGAATTAACTAGGTAACAATACTTTTAACGAATAATTGCATAAAGTTGTAATTTTTATATTATCTATAGGTTATTACCTGCCCCATCCCAAATAACTTGGGACAGGGACGATGAGAGAAGAGAAAAGGCACAGGAAAGTGCCTTAGTAATTGCTCAACCCATTGCCCCACCATATGGACAACGTAGAGGTTGGATACCTAGGAGACTTGCTGATTTTGGAGGTGACTCTTTGTAAGCATAAGATTGCTACCAGTTATTACATTTAGTATTTTTTGTAGAGGGAGGGGCATTTCCAGAGATTCATGTAGCTCAGTACCCTTTAGAAATGGGACAGAAGGGAAAGGAGTCTGTATCAAATGCTCTGGCAGTGCAACTAGATGCCGAAGGCAAAGTTAAATATGATATGATTGCTAGACAGGGCCATTCAAAAGACAAAATTGTTTATTCAAAGTTAAGTGACCTTTTGCCTGCTGAAGTAGTTGCAGAGAATGATCCAAGCCTCAGTAAACCTTCACAGGAAGAATTGGATGAAATTACAGAAAAAACCAGACAGGCCCTTATGAAAATAACTAATTCCAAAATTACAGCTGCAATGCCTGTTAGGTGTGCAGAAAAACAGGTAAACTAATCTGTTGTTTATAATCCTACGTTTAAAAATTATGACAATAATTAAAATTTATTTTAAAACAGTTACTCATATTTTTTTAACAAAGTTATTGACATTTTAGGCTCCAGCACAATTTATACGTTACACTCCTTCTCAACAAGGCGCTGCTTTTAATTCTGGAGCCAAGCAAAGGGTTATCCGCTTGGTTGAAGCTCAAGTTGATCCAATGGAACCACCTAAATTTAAAATAAACAAAAAAATCCCTAGGGGACCGCCTTCCCCACCTGCACCCGTTCTACACAGCCCCACAAGAAGAGTTACAGTTAAAGAACAAAAAGAATGGAAAATTCCTCCTTGCATTTCAAACTGGAAAAATGCCAAAGGCAAAACATTAACACATTTTTTAAAATTCATATTTTTATTTTACTTTATTTTTGTCCACAGGTTATACTGTTCCATTGGATAAGAGATTGGCGGCCGATGGTCGAGGTTTGCAGCAGCTCCACATAAACGAGAACTTCGCCAAGTTAGCTGAGGCTTTGTACATAGCTGACCGAAAAGCCAGAGAGGCTGTTGAAACTAGAGCCCAGTTGGAACGTAAATTAGCTCAGAAGGAGAAAGAGCAGAAAGAAGAACATTTAAGACAATTAGCCCAAAAAGCCCGAGATGAACGAGCAGGCATTAAGACGTTACACGTTCCTGGGGATTCCCATATTAATCCAGAAGAGCAAGAACGTGAAATGCTGAGGCAGGACAGGCATAAAGAACGAGCCAGAGAGAGGAATCTTGCTAGAGCTGCACCTGATAAAAGGTTTTATGACTTTTACTTTCAATACAACATACAAAGTTTTTTTAATGACATATTTCAGAACTAAACTTCAAAAAGAGAGGGAGCGTGACATATCAGAGCAAATTGCGTTAGGAATGCCGGCTAGAAGCGCGGTTTCAGGTGAAACCCAGTTCGATCAGCGCCTCTTCGGACAGGGCCAGGGCTTAGGGCAGGGATATGGTGACGACGAGGCTTATAATGTCTATGATAAGCCTTGGAGAGAAGGAGGATCGATGGCTAATCATCTGTACAGGCCCAAGAAGAACGTGGACAAGGATATGTATGGGGCTGAGGACTTAGAAAAGCTTGTAAGGACAAACAGGTTAGTTATTAGATTTATGTCGTGTTAATTTGGTTTAGATAATGCGATTAAAATGGGAGGACGGTTCTATTCAACGAAAGCGCAAGTTTATGAATTTACTTCCAGATTTGTGCCCGATAAGGAGTTTAGCGGCACAGATCATTCAGCAGGGCGTTCTGGTCCAGTACAGTTTGAAAAAGAGGACGATCCTTTCGGTTTGGATCAGTTCTTGAGTCAAGCTAAGCGAGCCAGCAAACGTAAAGAGCCCGAAAGGAGCGAAAGGGATCGTAGAGATGATAGGGATAAAAGAAAACGCAGAGATTAGGTTTAATTTAAAGCGTTAATTAACTTGTCTCTTAATTTAGGTTGGTTGGTAAAAAATAATTGCGAATCACAAAAAAAATTTGAATGCGTGAATGGTGATAAAATGAAAGTTAACATTTAGTTTCACGGTTTATAAGTAAATAGGTTTAAATAAGCATGTAATCTTCTTTTCATTTTTAGTAAATAATTTTTGTTTTATTTTGAATATCAACGTTTTGGCGTTTTTATACAGGGCGGACCACTAAGGCGAAATCTATCTGTAGTTCACGTATGGTTTAAAATAGAGAAAAATATTTCAAATAAAAGTTGTGTAAAATTAAGTGTAGAATAACGTAAATATTTTCAAATATTCAAACTTCGGGTTATACCGGAAGTACACCCTAGCTTCGTTATTTTAAATGGGACACCCTATATATTATTAAATTAGAATTGAACAAAGCGAGCTAGACCATAGATTCTTAATAAACTGATTTTTATTTTTTATTAGGAATTCAAAAATGCAATAATGTACAGGGTGTTCCATTTAAAATAACGAAGTTAAAGTGTACTTCCCGTATAACCGGAAGTCTGCCATTTATGAAAATATTTTTACGTTAATGTACACTTAATTTTACAGTTTTATTTAAAATATTTTTCTCTATTTTAAATTGCATGTGAATTACAGACCGATTTCGCCTTAGTGACTCCCCATGTAAACAAATAACAGTAGAGAATTTTGTGGTTAGCAAAATATCTTTTTTTAATTAAATAAACAGTTAATAATAATTAATATCTAATTATTTTGACCTCATGTAACTAGGTAATAAAATAAGTACCTATTTAGTTGCACATTATTATTTTTTTTTAATCTTACAGTAATAAATAAAACACCACAAGAACAGTACAAAAATTTAATTCATTTCTCTTCTAATGTTTGTTTTTTTATTTATTTTTATTTGAACATCAGATAAAGTAGTCACAGTCTTCAAGGGGAGAGGAAATAATACAAATCGTTCCTCGATTCTGCTTTGCATGCTCATTTTAAACTTATTATATCTATTATCGGGCATATCGTTTAAAGTACATGACTTTCCCTATTAGCTTATCGTATTAATTAATTAACCAGACAGACAAAATGTTAATTGAAAAACTAACAACGGAACTTTTCAACAATCCAACGGCGCGGCGTGAAAACCCTGAGTGAGAGAGAGTTCGAAACGCGTCGGATCACCACATTAATAACTAAAGCGACATTGGTCGAAAACGATGATAACGTAGAAAAATACTTACCTAATATAATAAATTATTTACACAATAAAATAATTATCATATATATACTACTACTACTTAGTAACACACTCACTCTTTTCACTATTAATTTTTTAAAAGGGCGCGCGCCCGTGCTGTTAATCTGCAGATCCGCCCTCGACTACTTATTGTAACTATCCTTCGATCACTATCGTCACTGTTATTATCGACCGAATTGTTGCTATCACTGTCCGAATTTTCTGCATATTTTGGTTTTTTCCTCGCCGACCTCCTCGACGACATACGTACACCTTCGTCGCTCGCAGAACTGTCCGTTTCTTTGGACCGTTTGCTTTTTAATTTAGTTAAGTTACTCAAAGGTTCGTCGTCTTCGTCAGTCATAGAATCGTCGTCTGAAGCGTCCAGAATTTTCCTGGTGGTGGCCCTTGTTCGCGTCTTTTTCGTTATTTTTGCAACGTCTTCCTCTGTGTCCGATTGATCTGATGATTGCTTACGGAGTTCTCTTCGTGGTCGTGTGCTTATGGGAAAATCACTGTTTCCGTTTCCCCGTGGGGTTTCATTTCGTCGCGTCTTTTTTAGTTTTTCGTCTGCGGACCAATCGCTGTTACTACCTTCCAGTTTTCTTCGAATTTTTCTAATATTTTTTATACTTTTGCTGCTGGTGTTGGTGCTGCTACTTTTGTTACTACTATTAGTGCTGCTGTTGCTGCTGCTGTTTCCTGATTCCTCATCTTCTTCATTCGGTTCCTTTGCTTTAACGCTCCTATTTATAGATACAGAAAGAGGTTGGTTGTCGTCGGTGTCGCTATCGCTGGTATCTGGTTCAGCGTATCCGTTTTGTTTAAGAGGTTTCGATCTCCTAAGATTATTCACTAAGGTGCCGTTTTTGGTGTCTTTAACTTGACCTCTGCTCTTGGTTCGTTGTGTCGTCGGTCTCGTCGTTGTTGTTCTTCTGTAGGAGGCGTCCGAGTCTTCTTCATCCGAATGGTTGTATTTTACGTTCGTTTTGGCAACTCTACTATGCCTACTGCTTTTCTTTTTTCCCACAGTTTGCCGTCGCTTCGCCTGCTTCCAATTGAATATTATTTTGCTTATGTGTTCCTCGAACATTGCAGACAACCGGATCGTCATGGCGTAGATCTTTAAAATAAATAATAAAAGACAAATAGTAAGCAGCTCAGATTAATTGCGAGGAAAATCAAATAAACTCACTCTCGATCTTTTGTTGGTGTTATAATTTTTCGAATTTTGGAACATCAACCGGACATCTTTGGCAAAGTCGTGAGGAGTCTCGTAGTTGTCTCCCAATAAGTCTTCTTTTATTGTACCAAGATCCATTGGTGTGTCAATTATGCGATAATAATCTACACAAAAAAAATCAGAATTTAAATAAATTTTGTAATATGTATTTTGAGTCTCTTACCGGGATGTTTGAGGTGGTCTACAGGGGCCTTAAACGGAGAAGAGTCTTCACACTGCCACATGGCTTCTAAAAGAGCTCTTGCCTCATGTTTCCAGTCTTCTGGTTTACTTAAACTCCTTGTGGTTAAAGATCTTAATGATCTACTAGTCGACGGTCCATAATTAGTTACATTTACTTCCACATCGCTTTCTGAAGATTGGTACGAGTCCATGAGTTGATGATAAATCCCAACGATGTCCAAGTCTTCTGAGCAACTCCTGTTTAAAAAAAATATTACAAGAAGCTATTTTATTTATTTCCACTTACTTTATGGCCCTTAGACATAGGTCAGTGATAACTCGTGCTTGTTTCACGATAATGCTGTGGGGCTTGTTGAATTTTTCAGCGTTTGTAGCAAGATATCGAACGTCAAATTGGGCTGAAGTAATACGTCGATAGTATCGATTTTCTAACCGTGCTTTAATAGTCGATAAATCGATTGGATATTCTACAATATACGCGTATGTAGGATATTGATTGAGATCTACGGGGGCTAAAAACGGTTCTGCAATAGCTAAAGCCATTATCTTGTCCAATCCCACAATTATACGTCTGCAAGCTGTTTCTCGGTCACCTGAAGGCCATTCTTCCGGCTTAGGTTGATAAAGAATCGTAGCCATTTCTTTTGGGAGAACAGGTACGGCTTCTCCCACTGTTGGAGGCATATCTAATAGCATAGGTCATATGTAGTTTATTTTAAATGTTCTAAAGTGAGTTAGATTTACTTACGACTATCATCGATAGTTTCTACATCCCAAGGACTCACGCGATCTATTTCGTGATTGTCCCATTTAACTTCGTAACACATAAACTTCGATTCGGGATAATCGGGGCTATAAGGGGACTCTGAGAGGATGGTACCGTGCCACCAGAAATCTTCTATCATACAACGAAAGCTGCAAGAACAAGTAAAATAACTAATATTATTGAAGCATTATTGTAAATGTAAAGCTTACAAGTCCCCTGCTTGCCATTTTTTTCCTACTGCAGCATCGTAAGTTTGCTTCAAGACAAAAAAATCCAACACACCAGCCATGTCGTGGTATTTTACAGTGATAACGCTTCCACTTAACCGTCCAGTTTGATCCAGAAGAGCCAGTTTTAAACAGCACAGGCGAGGAGGTCGAATTTCGTACTTAATTCCAACTACTTTCAAGAACTCATGGTCCTAAATCAGAATTTAAAACGTTATAAATAAATGTATTATGATATAATCATAGAAGAACCTTTAATTGCATTTTTGTCCATGGAAGATCTTTGGTGTTCACTTCGTAGATGGATTTGTTCTTAACAGCTTCTATGTACAATTCGTGACCTTGTCTGAAATACACAACTTCGTCGCCCATTTGGGGACAATAAGGGGCTTTTCGAGGCCTCGTCTCGGCCAGCCACTCCGATGGTTTGTAAATTTCAGGTACCTCTTTCTGCATATTTTTAGGTATGTGTATAGGAACAACCGTAGACGATGTAGAGGGTCGTGGTTCCTTCTCCAATACCTTAGGAAACGTTTAAATAATGTATTACGTACTTAGCATAATCATTTTATCGACTTACATTATTAACAGCAGGTTTAGTGTTTTCTTTTTCTTCTTCGCTTTCATTTGGTGAGATGATGACTCTTTTTGCCTGTCTTCGTTTTGATCTTTTGGGAGGTTCCAAACTGACCCCTTGATCAGCCACCCAATCCGAGTAACCTGAAGATTCGCTGGTAGAACTAGATTCACTTGAGACTTCTTCCTCCTCCTCGTCAACGTTTACTTCTTCGTCGTCACTGTTACCACTCGAAGGACTTTCAGATTCGTTCGCCTGCTGCTTTTTAAAGACAAACAAACGTTAATTACTTACGTTAAAAGTGATAATTAATATTTTTAACCTGTTCTGCCTCGATTTCTTCTATATTAGCGTTTGCTCTTGTACGGTACCCCGTTATTCTGCCCTTTTTGGGATGCCTCAGTCTTCTGTGCGTGTGGTTTGCGGAAGTATTCAAATTATCAGTGTTTATCATTATAGGTCTTCTACGCATCTCTTTCTTGTATTCTTCCATTTCCATTGCTCCGTAAGCGTCCCTGGAATAACAAAAATAAATAAACGTTAGACTAGAATTTATTACGTTTACTTACACAATAGCTTTTTCCTTTTCTAATTCGGACGGCTTTAGGGGTTGAACTAGAACCCTGACTTTCCATTTTATATTAGGGTCTCTTTGCCACTCTCCCACGGACTGACGAATGCCCCCTTCACCAATCCTAATTTAATCACAGATAAGAAACTTAAAAACTTAAATAAGAAGACTGTGTGTACGTACCTTCTACTTGTCGATCTTCTCAGGGACGGCATAGAATTGTTACTTGTGTTAGATTGGGATGTTAACGATGAAGAAGTCCCTTGACTACTACTGCTACTACCATTGCTGTTACCATTACCATTAACCATGCCGTGGTTATTGTTGACGTTATTTTGGGTATCGTTGTTGCCCTCTTGACCGTACTGTCTGTGGGCCAAAGCTGCTATCATTATGTCAATTTCTGAGTGCGGCTGTTCTTCAGGAAGTCCCTCGATCACCTCTTGCCTTCCTGTACAATCCCAACAAAAAAACAAAACAATACATTGATCAACTGTTATTATGTATTCCTTTTACCTTCAATTCCTACAACTATATTGGGAATGAGTTGTTCAGTTTGACAATGTTCTCTACCAGGAACGAGCCGCTGTAACATAGGAGGATAGGGGTTGCCGTCCACGTCCACAAGAAACGGGGGCGGCATTAAGTGTGGAGGAACTTGGGTTTGTTCGTCCAGGACGTGGTGATTACCATCCCTTACCAAAGGTCGATAATCTGTGTGGAAAAATAATTCTTCTGGCAGCTACGAAGAGATAAAATATTTTTTTAAATAACCCAAGAGTTACTCTTAATGTTTAGTATTTACTGACCACTTTAAATAAAGAATGACCGTTCCCAAACCCAAAAATTGCAATGTGACCGTGAGAATCGGTTGCAGCTATCATGGTACCGTCAGGAGACCATTTGGCATCAAAAACGGCCCCGTAACCCTGCCCTTCGAGATTATTTTTGAAATTATTGACCGGATGCCCTCGTATAATATCCCAAATAAATAGCTGCCCGTCGTGACCAGCTGATAAAACTACGTGGGGGTCACTAGGATGAGCCTCTAAGACGTAGATTTCATCTGTGTGACCTGTCAGGGGTCTTTCTAAGTCCCCAGTACCTGCCCTCCACACTTTTAAACTGTAGTCGCTGATAGCAGTTACGATTCTTGTATCATAACAGTTCCAAGTCACCATGGTAACACGTAGTTTCTTACCCTCTTCTGTATTTTCAGTACTAAAAGGATTTAAATATACATAGTTAAAATACTGATTGTGAGAGTATAATAACTATTTTTAACTTACTGGGAAAGAGGTAAATTCTTCCACTGTTGGCTTTCAAAGTGCCATATGTGGGCACTCCCATCTTTACTTCCAGACACAAAGCGTAATCCTTGATGGGCCCACTGGATCGAATCTACTCGATCTAAATGGGCCTCAGTTTCTAGAATCCGATGGGGCCCTTCATCACCCTTCATAAAATAAACGCGGACGTGATGGTCGGCTGAACCCGCTGCTAGAAAAATGCCACCAGGGCTGAAAGACGAACAAATCATCTGGGCTTGTCCTGGTCGCATCCTTTCTTGATACTGAAGAGGCTTAGATCTACAAAAACATTTTAAAACAAGTTTTTTGCAAGTATGTACGTAATATAAAACTTACACAAAATTTGCTTTGCCCCCGGAGGCTTGACTATAGAGCCAAAACGCCACAGAACCATCGGTGCTTGTGCTAACAAGATATCGAATGTCCCAGCGTGAAGAGGGACAAAAGTTAACCGAAGTTATCATCCCAGTATGTCCCGAAAGTACTGCAACGGGTGCTCCTGTCTGTAAGTCCCAAACTCGCAGAATTCTATCAATTGAACCAGCTGCCAACAGGGTATTTTCTAAATTGATTGCTATGTCCGTAATTTCGGACGAGGCTCCCCTAAATGTGGCCAAAAGACGACCAGTTATTGACGACCATAACTTAATCAGCAAATCGTCAGCTCCCTGAAAGTCAAAATTAAAATACTGTTCTGTTTTCTGTAAAAGTACCGTCCATTAATAACTCACAGTTAGAATATATCTGCCTGTTTTATCAAACAGTAAACAATAAACTGCTGAAAGGTGGCCAAGTGTACGTCTTTGTATACAAATTTTACTGTATAAATTAGGACATATGGTTAAGTACTGTGATCTAACACCTGAAATTTTCCTTCCCCAGAGCACATTAACTGTAACAAATTGTCAGTTGTATTGCAGAAAAAATTTAAGCCAAAAACCTTACCAATATTGTGTGCAACTTTGTAAGACTGCACTGAGGCCAATGCTTTCTTTTCAGTTGCATACTGTAACATGTTATATGAATATTTTTGTTCTTTGCCTCGTAACAAGGACTGTTGACCGGCTCCTAACAATGAAATTATGCCCTTAACAATAGGTGGGTATTCTTTTTCTAACAACTGTAAAGTCCCCACAAGTATCTTATATATGTAATCAGGTCCTATATGTGGATAAAATTTATCCTGAAAAATACACTGTAATTAAAGTGATAATCTATCAGAAATGGAAACATACCATGTCATTCAGACTACGTTTATGCAACTGGCCTGTCCAGTCTAGTCTTTCAGGTAAAATCTAAAACGTAAACAAACAAATGTCACAAGAACAAGTAGATAGAATTATATATTTATTAAATTACCTGTTGTGTTTCAAGCTCTTTAATCATTGTCTGAAACCAAAATAAACAACGTTAAAAAGGATAACAGCAACGAGATTGTAATATAAGTAACATTCAGTATATTTGTTAGTGTAATGTGAAATTAAATTTGATTTCATGATTACCTTGTATGTATCCTGCAACGGGCTAGCGGACAGAAACTTTTGTATAAGAAAATATAATTCTGAAACGAGACATTTTATTACTTCTATTGACATAACAAACCCTTCTAAATTTAATCTGTACTAACCTCCATGTACGTTCGAAGTTCTTGGAACAACCTGTGTATTCTCCATTGTTATCGGCAGTTATTTAATCATTACATTAAATACACTCAAAAATGGTAAATGGATCCTAAACTTACAATAACGTCAACTCATAACTGCACTGAAATATAATTCTCTTCTTACAGAGAAACAAACATAACCTAAATTTTTATTGACGTGAAGTTATAAATTTTTGCAAATTGTCAAATAGGGTCAAACATTGGTACTGGCTAAACTACAGGTACTCAAACTGCTTTTAATTGTCCTTTAAATTATTATAAATTTTAACTTATTTTAAGTAGAATTGCATTTTAACTATAAATTAATCAAGTTATCATATCCATATTTTAAAATTTTAAGTTGGTTTACGTAATCGAGCGCCCTCTGTGAGTGTACCATAGAAGTAGACATTTCGATCGTAGAGGGAACTAGCATTCCCTAAATCGAAAGTTGAAAGCGCGGTCGCTTGAATGAATATCTCTTTTGACCAGGCGCCGAATGTTAAATATTTTCAGTCCGCGTTTGTACAAGAAGGAGGATTGTTGCTCACCGTTTGTTATTTAATTTTGCGAAATATTCCGGCTGTCGCGTTCGACTTTGTTTTGTTTGAAAAAACCTTGAAGAATCGCTGTTTCTTTGCGGATTGTTGCGGTCGTCTTTTTTTTACGTGCGTCATCTTTTTTGCGCGTGTTTTTGTGAAAGAAATTGTTTGAAATGTTAGTGAATGTATAAAATACAGTATCACCTGTTGTTGTTTGGTATCGATAGGTCGTTCCTTATTGGGATATTTAAAACGAAAAGGTAATTATTATTTAGTTTGATTAATTGACGGAAATTATGTTTGTTCTTTAATAATTATACAGAAAAAAACTTTTTACAACAATTAGAACTTTACTTGAAACAATCTTTTTAACGCTTGATTTAATTTTTGATTATACTAATCGGATGTTTAAACAATATATATTATGTTTATGCTTTTATTTATCATTCATTTAAAAATTTGGACCTATACGTATTATACATACATAAATTAAAAAGCAATTTAAAGAGCTGGAAAAGGGAAAAAAAAAAATTATCAATAAAATTTCATGTTCATTGTAATCCCAAATAATAATAATAGATTACAATAAACATAAATTGATCTTGTCATTATCAAAATATGACAAAAACTGTTGATAGTTTAAATGTGGAACTTCTGAAGGCAACGCCCTCGTAATTGCAGGAAGTGCAATAATTTATTTAAAATTTAAAGTTAAAATTAATAAAAATGTAATGTGGTACATTGTGGGGCATATACCTAATAATAATATATAATAGATGTGTTTCGAATATAGAAGGGCAAAATAAATTAATAGAGGAAGGTGTTATATATAAATGTATAGATATATATTCAGTTTTTTATCACCGATAACGTTATTTCTAGAAATGACCTCACAGTGTCATACCCAGATAAATCAGAGGTAATTTATTATACCCATTTTATCTTAAAAATATTCCTCAAATATGTTTCGCCATAAAACTATCCCTGAACTCCACACCGAGTCATTAAACATACTACAGAAAACTTACACAGGCACCTACGTATTTACATAAATAAAATTTGTGTTTTTCCATAAATAAGAATTTTTTCTAAAAAGAATTTTTAACTGTTATATCTAACATAGGTAGGTAGGTAGATACGTATCTATCATACAGCAGGTTGAAAGTAGATATTACGTAAAAGAAAAGCGTCTAAATGAGCCCCCGGAGGAAGTATTTATTGGCCATTTCGAAACGTCGCGTTTAGATGGATTTGTACACATATAGCTACATACCAATGTAAACATAGTAGGTATAAAGTGTACATTTAAGTAGGTATATAACGTTCGATAAAAGTCTGTTCTGGAACATCCGGGCTCAAATGTTCCATTTAATATGCTCTCCCTCTGGAATTGTCATATGCAGATTCAGAATTTGAAACGTGTTTCATGTTGCAAACGAGCAAGGCGTCAATAAGAGATATTAAATAGATACATACATATATGTGGATATGTTTTATTTGTTGTCTAACATACTCGAGACCCATCCATCAGCTATCGAAAATTTAATGGGTTTAATTTTGTAATCTTTATCGCCGAGAAACTGTTTCATTTGAACTTAAAAAAAAAATGAGTTTTGTTTATTAACAAGTTGGAATCGCAGCAGTTATTTCGATGCTGTTTTGTTACCTCAAGATATTATACACATATTGAGAACAAATTTTGTTGTCTTCGCTTATTTTTTTGTGCATTTGTTTGATACCTGTTAGGCTTTTTTTATTTTGATGACCCAATTGTTTTTTTACATTTATATATTTGTCTGAATTGTTTTTATGTTGTTTTTGTTTGGTACATATTTGAAGTACGTCATACCTGCAAAGCTTTTCTTTATATCGGTTGAACCAATTTTTTTTTATTTGGTGTGGCTGTTTGCCAGATGCGAATACATCAAACTTAATTACAATTTCTCTGCTAAATACGTGTAGAAAAGCAGTTACCTAGTAAACGTCGGTATTGAATTGGCTCACTTTTTTCATTCCAATCGTTATATCTAATTCTAATAGTATCTGTACGTATACTATGTACTAGAAGTAGTATGTACCTAATATGTAGGTATTATGTACATCTACCTAAGCAAATGGTGATTCCATTTCCTGGCAGCAGCGGTTTATTCCTCTAATGGTTCAATTGTGTTAAATTTCACGGAGTAAGACACGTCTTTTACTACTACCATCAGGTACGTAGAATTGATGCCACACCGCACCGCATTGCACCGCACCGCCATACTTGTGAATCGCATGTTCCTTGTTCTATTCAAAAACAAAAGCGTCATTTACATACACGAACAACATTCAGGACGATGATTTTGTAGTCTCTGTCTCTCTTTTTGCCTTCTATATTTGTGTAAATATTATACAGAGGACCTCGACATAAATCTTTTGAATGTTAATCATTAATAGTCATCAATATTATCGATTCCCTTTTATAGATAGAAACAAATTAGGGACTGCTCTATACAGATAATTAAATAGTTTTGTTTTGAGAACATTTGAACATCATCTTCATATGTTTACTAAATAACAAATGATAACTACATACGTAAATTAATTGTTCTTTACCTAATAGATCATAAGAAGGGAAACAAAAGACTTCAATCGAAATTGAATTTTGTATAAATAAAAAGGGAAAAAGAAATGCCCATCAGACGCCCCGGGAATGAACTATTGACGGCAGCGTTGTCGTCGGGACGTCCGGCGTCTGTGAAGCCTCAGTATACACCTACTACCCTGTGGAAAACCGCTTGCAAAGTTACTCGATTAATCTTGAACGCAGACAAAAAGCGTTTTCCTATCGAAGAGTTTCGACGGATTTGTACGCCAAATATAAACCATCAATTCTGTTAACTCGAATCGATGCCGGTCGTAGGTACCTACGTAATAGGGGCTTTTGCACCCTCAATTCTACTAAATCACACCCCTTTTGATAAATAAATTGGAAATACGATGGGGAAAATCTCGAAGATCAAAAAGCGTTTCGTTTTTGTTTGTCCTCGTTCACTTGTTTCATTCATTTATTAACAACAACAACAACAACAACAACAAACGATTCAATTATGTGTTTCATTTGTTAACAAGCTAATCGCTCATTTTAATTCAATTGTTAACGTACGTTCGCTTATTTCGGTTGTTGCCATTACTTCGGTCCACTTTTGTTTCTTTTTGCAACACAAATTTAAACAAAAGTATTGAATTTGTTTGTTTTTATCCTTTTAATTTTTTCCCTATCGAACCGCGAAAAAGTTTTTAAATACAAAATAGAGGCCAGATAAAAATCCCTGTCCATTCCCAATTGTATCGTATTTATACCGGGATAAAAAGAGAGCAGCAACAGCAGGAGCAGGAGCAGGGAAACTCCTTGAATGCAAAAGACACAGATCCCTTGGCATCAAAACTCCATCTAACTTTTTTCGTACTTAGATAGTGTGGATGTTGTTGTTTACTACACGTCGAAAAACAAAATGAACAATAGAATAAGAATGAAGGAGTGTTTTTTGTTTTCCTAGCATTTGTCTTTTGCAACCGTTGGTTGTTCGTTTGTCTGTTGTTCTGCACTTTTGTTTATCTCTGATCCTCCTAAAACCAGGGCTTTCGTAATAAAAGGTCTTGTTTACTCTTCGTCTCTAGCTGCTCTAGACAAAGCGGAGTCGCGGTTTCGTATTAGAAAAAGAAGCCTTCTTCCAGGTCAGGCATTCCAATTCGAAATCATAATTTGTGTAGGTGATGGTGGCTTGAGGGTCAAATTTCAAAACGCCCGTCCTCCCTTCTCAAACTTTATTTTATTTTGTTTTGTAACTCTCTCGATTGTTACCTATTTTTAAAGTGTAACATTGTTTAGTTTCAGATATTTTTCGCACATTGTGAGATTTTCGTTACATAATTTTCAACAGCAGACATCAACAAATCAATTTGTGCCGTCGAAATATCTAATGTAATACAAATCACTTTTCTGCCAGTGTATTGGTCAAGTAAATGACCCAATATTTCATCTCGTATTGCGAAAACAAAAGCGATCAATCAATGAAACAGTTTGGCATCGGACAGAATGTTGTTTTGGCTCCAACTGCATTCAGTAAAAGAGATACATATCTACAGTATGTAACAAAAGCGAAAAGATGAAATTGTTTCGTGAAAAACTTCCAAACAAATGATGAAGCTTACTCTTTTTCGTGTGTGCCTATCGATGTTCTATTGTTTTAATAAAAAATTTCGAGAAACAGTTGAAATTAGAGCACAGAGAATCGAATGTTAAATTTGGTGAAATATTTTTGTTATAGACTGTACATGCATATATACAACAAATTAAATAAAAAATTTACCATCTGATCAATTCTGGCCGCCTAGGTTTAATATTATCGTTTGCATAATTAATTATTGTTGGCTTTTGAAATTTGTTGCCACCAGTTTACCTTGAACCTCTCATTTAATAATAATATTCTAAAATACTACGCCATCATAACAACAAAATAAATAAAAACGTGAACGACTGAGTTATTTAAATAGAAATTTTAATACATAATTAGTACCTAGGTGTCTATTAAATAGTTCGCACAAATACTTTTTGTGTATATTATAGTAAATATAAATAATTGTCTGTAACTTACTGTTCAGGAAGTAGTTAAAAAGCAATTTCATTAATCAGGGCTTTTAAACACATTATTTTGTAATGAAATGAATGAATGAATGAATGAAACGCTTATTCCTTTAATACTGTACGTAGGTAGGTAGCTACATGTACGTGTACAGCGATATTGAAACTAAACTTTCTATTTTACTGTTAATAACTTGTGCAATATTTCACATATTTATGGCAAATATAACGGCGTGCAATATACATATTTTATCGTTTTATACGTATATGAATCAGTCAGTCTAAAGGGCAAACAAGAAATGCCATTTTTCCAAATAGAACATTTTACATTTTATTTTACCCTGCGCATCCACCAAATAATTACATACGTTTTATTTTTAATTTCTGATGCTCATCTTTTTCTTGGTCACGATGTCTCGTAAAAAAAAAGGAAATCTAGTAGTCTAGTACCTATAAACAAAAGATACATTCCACAGCAGATGAGCTCTTATTGTGCTAGTAGCATTTGTTTTGTTACGTCACTTTTTTTACACGTTTCTTCATGCTAGCTTATGTCTAATTAGACGCGTTACAATCAGCTACACACGCAAATAATGATTGTATGTGGCTAGATATGTACATACATAATGTAGTTATGCATAAATGGGATATGAGTCATACTGTCGCTTATTATTACCCAGACACACCTGATGATGATGAAGAATACCCACCGTAAAATATTAACATTGCAACAATAATACGAAAAGAGGAAACGTTCTGTTGTCTGTTTGTTGACACTTACTTTCGTTAGAAATTTTTTCGCGGAATACCTACCTACCAAGTGGACGACTTTTATAAATTCTTCTTCTGTTCAATTTTTTATACCTACTTACATAAGTACGTTTCACAAAAATTGTTATAGACGTAAGAATACAAAAAAGCCAAATAGGTATCAAACAAATGCACTAAAACATAAGCGAAGACAACAAAATTTGTTGTCGATATGTGTATAATATCTTGAGGTAACAAAACAGCATCGAAATAACTGCTGCGATTCCAACTTGTTAATAAACAAAACTCATTTTTTTTTTCAATTTCAAATGAAACAGTTTCTCGGCGATAAAGATTACAAAGTTAAACCAATTAATTTTCGATAGCTGATGGATGGGTCTCGAGTATGTTAGACAACAAATAAAACATATCCACATATATGTATGTATCTATTTAATATCTCTTATTGACGCCTTGCTCGTTTGCAACATGAAACACGTTTCAAATTCTGAATCTGCATATGACAATTCCAGAGGGAGAGCATATTAAATGGAACATTAGAGCCCGGATGTTCCAGAACAGACTTTTATCGAACGTTATATACCTACTTAAATGTACACTTTATACCTACTATGTTTATATTGGTATGTTTTCACAGGAAAAACTAAACCCATTTTATAAAACCCCCCAAAAAAATATTATTGCTTTGAAGATATTTACCCCCATTTTAAATAAATTTAAAAATTCTTTTTAGAAAAATTTCTTTTTTATAAGGAAAACAAAATTTTCCCTTAAGTTTTTTTACTTCTGGGAGTGATTTAAAGAAAAATTTTTGTTTTGAAATGAAATTTAAAAAGGTTTCGAAACGGGGGAAAACTTTAGGTCTTTCTTTAAAAAAAGTCAAGGAACTACTTTAAAATAAAATTTCCCCTTTTAATACCTTTTTAATTTCTCCCAAAACCCAAAAAGGGTTTTTAAATTTTTTTTAAAAATTTTAAAAACAAAATACTTGTTATAAAAGAATTAAAATTATTAATTTCTTTTCATACCAAAACTGGATTGGATAAACACTTCTTCGAAACAAAAACATTCTGCTTTCGATAAAGCATTTTTCATTTCATTTTAAAGAACATTTTTATTTAATACAAAATTTTTTCTCGCCGTTTCGATTTTTAATATATTGTAGTCATACGTTAACAACTATCAGTGTAAAGTGAAAGTTGTTGAATGACAATAAAATTTTATAAAAAGCAGGGGTATATTTTAAATAATAAAATGGAAGAATTTTTAAATAAAATTGGGCTTTTTTTTTTGGAGAATTTGGAGAACATTAAACAAAAAAAATCGGAATTTTTAAAACTGCCTTAATTTTTTAAAATTTAAATTTATTTTTATTAAAAATTTTTAAAAAAAGGGGGAAAAATCAAACAACAAAATTTTCATGGTAAATATCTAAAAAAAACCGCAAATGAAATTGACCTTTTTAATTTTATTTTTTTAAACTTATCTATGTATTAGGTACATAAAATCTAATTAAATTGGGAATTTTATCTAAAACGAAAAACCTTTAAAAAAGTAAAAATAATTAGTTTAAAAAAAAAACTTCTTTTAAATAGACAGTAGGGGACCTACAAGGTTTTTTTGGGAAAATTTTAAACGCGCTTTTTTTTTCTTTTTTTGAATTAAAGGGAAAAACCTGGCTACTAAAAAACCCAAAATTGCCCATTTGAAAAACGGGTTTTGTTTTTTTATTTTCAGAATATTTTAAATTCGATAAACCAAGGAAAATTTTAGTTTTGATTTTAAATTAAACTAATTTTATTACAGCTACTGGAATCATTTGGACTTAAACAACTTTTTTATCAAAATGGCAAACTTTAGCAATCACTCGTTACATTTAAAGAGCTTATATAAGATTTTGAATCAGTAAAGGAAGATAAAGTTCTTATCTGGATAAAAATAAAAACGCATTTTCCAGTCATGATGCATACACTCCTTACTGGTCAATCATACGTAACAGTAAAATGTCTTAAGCAATTTTTTTTATTCCTTTCAAAACTATTGTTCATTGTGTATCGTTGTCCTTTTTATTATTTTATGTTCAATAAAGATATGTTACAATAATCACATCTTATTTATATACCATTCCATTGATTTGTAAAATTGCTTTATTATTAAAAATAAAAAATTAAGAAAAAATTAAATTTTCAAACAAATTTTTGTTATTTTAGTATGAAAGTGTTTCATGTTTAATACAAAAATATACCGCTTTAACTCAAATATTAATCGTGTTTATTATGAAGAAGTACCATCTTAAATGGAAACATTCGTTTCTTGTGTTGAAGAAAAATATTATTTTTTCCAAGCCCGCAAATCTTATTTTAAGAAAACGAAATAGTTGAAATCAGTAGATAAATATTCTGTTTAAAGGAATACATTATTCTAACGAAGAAATATTATGGTTTTCGTAAGTAAACTCTTTTCGCTTCAAACATTGCTGTATTTAACTGAAAGTATATATTTTTAAATGAAACGCAGCATTTGATTACCATTAAAACTTTTAAACTCTTTATTCAAGAAAATATTTATTTGCGTATATATGAAACAAAGATTTTCTTGAATGAAATGTATTTTATTCACATTAAATATACTTTTTTTTTCGTGTAGCTATATGTGTACAAATCCATCTAAACGCGACGTTTCGAAATGGCCAATAAATACTTCCTCCGGGGGCTCATTTAGACGCTTTTCTTTTACGTAATATCTACTTTCAATCTGCTGTATGATAGATACGTATCTACCTACCTACCTATGTTAGATATAACAGTTAAAAATCCTTTTTAGAAAAAAATTCTTATTTATGGGAAAACACAAATTTTCTGTAGTATTTTTAATGACTCGGTGTGGAGTGAGTTCAGGGATAGTTTTATGGCGAAACATATTTGAGGAATATTTTTAAGATGAAATGGGTGTAATAAATTACCTCTGATTTATCTGGGTATGACACTGTGAGGTCATTTCTAGAAATAACGTTATCAGTGATAAAAAATAGCTGAAAATATTTCCAACACTTTCCTCTATTAATATTGCCCTTTTATATTGCTCCCTAAATTACCATTTATTTAGACGTAGGGTTTTTAATTTTTTAATAAATAATGAATAAAAACTACAATATACAATTCGTTAAAAAAAAAATCCTGGAACACCAGGTGGGTAGGTAGGTATTTACATATTATATACCCAACGAAGTCAATATAAAATTTATTTTGAGGAGAGAAATGCTGCAAGGATTATACGTAGTCTCTCTTATTTTTATGATTCATTTATAGAAAAGTGACACCATTATTTCCCTTTTTAGACATTCAAAATGTCTCTGAATTATTACACGAAGAAAGCGTTTCATTTTTAATAAGAACCTAAGTAGATAAGTTACGATATAAAAAACAACAATGGAGCATCAAGAATAAACAGTCGAAAGTCCATCAGTTTAATGAAACAAAAACAAAAAAAAAAGAACAGTTAAAGCGAATATAAAAACACAATAAAAGGAACAGCTGAACGTCTAATAAATATAAATATTAAAGCATCACTTGGCGCATTTTCTCATGTTCTATTAGATAGGTAGATACATAAGAAACAAAAATAAATCGGAATTTTAAACCTGCCTGCTGTTGTTTGGAATAAAATTTAATTGTAGTTGTTTTTCAAATATTTTAACATCCAACGGGAGCCAATATCAACCACAACATAATTATTTATCATGGCTTGTTCTCTAAATAAAACACGAAACAAATGAAATCGATCGACCTCTTATTTTTTCTTTTTTTAAATCTTATATTATGTATTAGGTAGTCTATTAAAAAAAGAAAAATACATCAGAGTTAAAGTGTGAGAGTAATTTTTTATCGAATAAAACGAAAACATTTTGATAAAAAGTTCCGAAAAAATAATTTTAGTTAAAAGAAAAACATCCCTAATACCTAGTACGTAGACTACTGATGGGTACCTACAGATTCTGTTTGTTTTTCAGTGCAAAAACTATTTCAATTAACGTTCGTTTTCTTTTTTATCTTCTTTGATTCTTGAACTTGAAAGGAAAAGCGTTTTTTCCCGTCTCGGAATTTTTGTCCTAGGCACCCCTACTAGCTAACACAGAGCTAAATTTCGCCTCCAGGCGTTCTCAGAAACAACGGGTTTGTTTTCTCTTTTGTCACGAATATTTTAAAATTACTTAGGTACAAAAAGGAAAGTCACAGCCATCCATCGCTTCGTAAACTTTATTTTTTACTCCTTTCTTGACAACTACGCAAATATTAGACGTCTTGAATATCTACTCTTTCTTAGTCGTTGTTCAAACAGAACTTCAATTCTCTGTTATTATTTGATACCTGATGCTGTTTGAAAATGTAATTTCTGTACTCTACGTTAAAACAGGAAGAGAAATGAAAATCAATTAATTTAAAAGCCCGTTAAAGATAGAAACTTGATTTATATTCTACTGATTCAACAAGGAGAAAACACTCGCTTACTGAGACTCAGTCAGTCAGGACTAAGAACATTGAAATTAATTACCATCTCATCCGTCACCCTTCAGGCCCTTTCTTATTCTCATTATTCCATTCTAATCTAATCAATAACTTATTTAAAAATTGCTTTAACAATTGCTCCAACTTTTTTCTTTGTTTAGAGATTGTTTAAAATTTATATGTTTTCTTTCAGATGAACCTGTTCTACCATAATTGAACCGTTTTCGGTGTGATGCTCCTTCAGGCAACTACTGCAGAACCTTCTGCCGGCAACAATAAGCAGTCGTCTGATAATCAACAAGAAACCAAAAAAGCACAAGAACAAACCGAATTTGCACAAGCACACGTCTTGGACTACGCTCCTGCACCAGGATGGACAACGCACGTCACCAAGGAGGGAAGACTCTACTATTGCAAGTAAGTGGCAAAAAAATCAAATAATTGCACTATTTTCCCTTTTTTTATTCCACGCAGTTGTCTTGTATTCTGTTCGTTTGTCTCGTATTCTGTTCGTTTGTCTCGTATTCTGTTCATTTGTTTCGTATTCTGCTCGTTTGCCTCGTATTCTGATGTTCTTTTGTCTCATATTTTGTTCGTTTATCTCGTTATGTTCATTAATCTCGTTTTATGCCCTTTTGTCGTCGTTATTACTGTAACAAACGAAGGCCAAGGCCCAGTACGCAATTCAGAAATGTTTAGGTACCTACGGAAAATGTTTGAAGACAATTGTTGTTAATTAAAATCGGTCTCGGTTGATATTAATGCCATCTAGTAAATTAACATGCGATCATATGATCGTATGGACATATGTACATACACACAAGTGGCATTGGGCATGTAATTTTGTGATTATCTGCGTACATGATTGCATTTACGAACGACGTACGGTTCGAAAATTAATGTATAACAGATGTGGGTCACTCTTGAAATAGTTGCGAATGTATGTACGTTACGTATATAAGTACCTATGTACATTATGTAGTTGAAAATTTGGAATGCATATCTATGTATCTACTTTAGTAAATATGTATAAATGAGGGTGGGTGGTGGTCGAAGTGTTTTACTAGGTATTCGGGCATTTCAGGAAAATGATGAAGAGCGACGACCAACCGAAACGAAACAAAACAAAATAAGAAAAAGGAGAAAGGTATTTCTGCAACACGAGAACGTGAGAGTGTTTCATAATAATGTAACATTACATAGGTACAAAAGCGCATGCAAAATGCAAATACTTTCTGTATTTACTACTTACATATGTAGTTGAAGTGACGTTGTCAAAAATTTTGCAACTATAAATAGGCAAATCAAAATTTCAGCAAGACGCTTTGAGCTTTGTGCCTGTTGCAAAGTGTTAAATAAAACAGAACACGTACGTTCGTTAGATGTCAATATTTGAGAGTATGTACTTTTGAAAACGTCGCATCGTTCGGTTATTTATTGAATTTCAAAACTTTTTCTTCTTCAAAGTTTTTCTATATGTTAAATATTTTCCAAGTTGTGAGCTAATAAACATCCACTATACGTATATTAGCAAATAGCCTTTTTTGAAACAGTTGCAGAAACAAAAGAACGCCGTTTCTATTGGCGAATGTTTCAATATTTGACTGACTATCGTATTTATTGTCTTGAAACAATTGCAATATGGGTAACAAAAACGTTATGAAACTTTTAAATTTAACTAGAAAAGTCGTTTTAGAATTTGATGGACGCCTACTTTAAAAATCAACAAACCAACAAAACGTTACTTTTGTTATCTTTAAGGGTGAGTAGGTACCTAAACGAGGCGAAAATTGTATCGTCAATTTTACGCTGTTTTATCCCCGATTTTCCCAATTTCATCGTGTTAGGTAGGAATTTCCTCGGCTAGGTATAATAACGCGAAATAGTCGTCTCAGTCCCAGTGTTATTGTATTTGCCGGGACACATCAAGGGAGTTATGCCACGAGGCGGAAAACGCCGGGGAAAATTATCGCGCCGCGCGAACCCTAATAATAACTGGGTTGGTTCTTTTCGTGCGGTATATTACCCTCATTTACCCCTCTCTATTTTAGGTAGGCACGTGATAAAAACTAAAGTGACGGAGATTAAATTCTCACGATCCACACTCAAAACAAAAGAGCTACGGACGTAAAATAGCTTTCACTCTTTGGGAGAAAGACGAAAACAACTGCGCAACGTTTCTTCTATTTGTCTGTTTCCTTATTATAACAAGTGAAACGGACACTACTACTACTACTACACTACAATCCATCTTCAATACATTACACATACATAAGTGCAGTTAAATAAATATTATTTACCTACCATTTATTTATGTCAAGTAAGTGCTTAAAAGCTTCTGTTTTTATGGGCGCAATTGACGTGCACCTTCGTCCTTCGTTGTAAGTTATTAGTTTAATCATGTTTGAAATCGAAATCGCGAGAAGAGAAGCCGTGCGTGCACACACACACACAATTATATCTTATTATACCATAGATAGATACGTACTTTCTCTTACTGCAACTTTTATTTTTCTTGAACAGACATAAAACTGACCTTACCATTTACAATAAGTACCTAGTTACATTTTTCTGTAGGTAGGTACTCAACGAAACAAAAAAAAAAAAGAAATTAGAAGAAGAAATATCTACACGACCAACGCAAATTAAATTTATTAGCCCAGATTCTTGCTCCCGACAACAGAATTGAATTACCCACGAAAAGAATTATGTACCTACATTCGTGGCAGTAACGTAATTACATTAGAGCTGGCCCTGGAATTAGGTTTTACTTTGATAACTAATAAAAGGAAATAAAATAAAGTCATTGAACAAAACACGTACTAAGTATCTAAAAGAATTCTCTACTTATTATATAAGTACTGGTATTTTTTGCTAATAAATAAATCAATAAATTAATTAATTAATTAGTTAACAAGCACCCAGTAAAAAAAGTTTTATTATTATATGTGCATGTGTATTTATTCTTTACTACTGATGTGATGTTATAAGTATGTTATAGGTCCTTAGTTACTTCTGTAAATTTCTCTAATTTAATCGGTAATGCTCATTAAATTAGATATCTATTAAATAATACGTGTCTGGAAGGTAACCAACTCCTTTCACTCTGATAACGTCAAAATTAACGTGGTTTTTCTTGGCCATAAATATTTGGAATTCCTCATATTATTAGAGATAACTACATACATACAAATATTCGTTCGTGTGTGGTTACACAATATAAACCTATATAAATAGGTACTTGTTTATGTAGATACCTGGTGTGCCTTGAAAAGAAAACAAAATTAAAAAACTATTTGTTATAAACAAAAACCGATCAATCAGAAAACAATTGAAGTCAATAAAAGACGAACAGAAAACAATAGAAATTAACAAAACACAAGCAGAAAACAACTGAAGTTAACAAAATACGAGCAGAAAACATTTCATATAAACAAAGAACGATCAGAGAAAATACAAAGTACGAACAAAAACCAGTCGAACTTAATCAAATACGATCAAAAAACAGTTGAAAATGAGTTTACACACTACCTATAAACAGAATAAAGTTAGAGTTAATAAAAAGAAACAGAAAACGATTTAAATTAACAAAAAACGTTACGTTTGTGGTTTTGACGTGCACATAACGTTATCGTACCAGTTCATGATTTTGATTAATGTTACGCATAAGATGCGATGAGACGTGCTATAATCATGACAAATTATGTTAATTATAATTCCGATACGTCAAAAACATCCCCATTATGCGTACCTATGCGTTTAAAATTCGTTTGCAAATTATTTACGATCACGATTTGATGCAGACAATGTACCTATTATAGATATAGATAAACATTTTTGTTGTTTTTCCTATTGTTGACATTGTTGATTTAGTACTTTTTTATTTGTACCGGGACGAACGGGGAAAATGTGGCAATTTTCTTTGACCGAAATTCTATTTACCATACATCTGCAGCGGTCGTTGACAAATGGAGTGAGGGATGAGTTGCGGGTTGGAAAATAAGAAACGAAAGTAATATCTATATATGTACAAGAAATATCCATTCGGCTGCTGTTCAGTTCAGTTCAGTTCAACAATACATCATATACCTACCTACTTAGTACATAAGCAATATGACGAAAAAGATTTTCTTTTGGTTTTGAAAATTTATGGACTTTTACAGGAGGGCAGGTCAAATTTTGAAAAAAATTTTTAGCGTCTTTAAAGTTAATAGATATTAATAAAAATATTAACAAATAAAATTTATATACAGATATGAATAACATATGAAATACGAATAAATGAAGATATATACGTACATACAATAAAAAAAATGAAAAATGAAAAATGCAAAAGTTAGAAAAACAAATGACAAAATTGCAAACATAAGAATAGTATATAAAAATAAAACAACACAAGACAACAAAACCTTTTTTTGTTTGTTTTTACTTTAACTGTTCTTTTTTTTTGTTTCTTTCAACTGATGGACTTTCGACTTTTTATTCTTGACGCTCTATTGTTACATATTTGTTATATCGTAACGTATTTATGTATTAAAAATGAAAATTTTCTATATTCAACCCGTTATAGCTTCTGGTATATTATAACAAGAATTCAGGACATTGTATGGTATAAGTATTGTACCTAGTATGGTTTTCCATTATATATTAATTATTTTTGGAAAAACTTGAAAAAAAGACGCAATCAGTTTTGAAAACGACGACTACCTAATACTACTGTTAATTGATGAGGTGTATTATTTTATTATGATTAATAATTTTTGACGAATTTATTATACAGGGTTTATCAAGTTGATGGGCTATTAGAAGTATATGAATTAGTAGAAGGAATTCAATTCTGAAACTTGGGCTCATTTGGTTATTGTTTATGCCGCTTCTTTTAAAAATATTTTCAAGTTCGATTTACATCCGGTTATACCGGAAGTCGATACCAACTTTGTTATTTTAAATGGAATGGTATATTTTTTATGCTGAATTCGAATAAAACGTGTAATTCTAAGGCAAGTTTGATAACCAACTTGTACACCTATGACGATCGGTTTCTGAGTTAATTTAATTTATAAAAAAAAAATCGCTACCGCAACACAAATTATAAAAAATCATAACTTCCACAAAATACGACTTAGAGTGTTGAAATTTTTACTAGTAATAGCTGAATATTAGTGCTAACGCCTTGACAAAATTGAATTAAATAATTTATACAGGGCGTTCAAAATAAAATTCTAAAATTGAAAAACTTCAAACACGAATTACTTCGTTTTTTCAAATGGCACCTACTATTTTTTATTTTTTCAATTGATTCCTTTTTTTATATTCTTTCGATCCATATGGATACTTCCTATTTTATTTGAAAATTTTGGAATAATTTTGAATTATTACTTAAAATAGGAAGTATCCATATAGATCGAAAGAGGATAAAAAAAGGAATCGATTGAAAAAATAAAAAATAGTAGGTGCCATTTGAAAAAACGAAGTAATTCGTGTTTGAAGTTTTTCAATTTTAGAATTTTATTTTGAACGCCCTGTATAAATTATTTAATTCAATTTTGTCAAGGCGTTAGCACTAATATTCAGCTATTACTAGTAAAAATTTCAACACTCAAAAGTCGTATTTTGTGGAAGTTATGATTTTTTATAATTTCGGTTGCGGTAGCGATTTTTTTTCTATAAATTAAATTAACTCAGAAACCGATCGTCATAGGAGTACAAGTTGGTTATCAAACTTACCTTAGAATTACACGTTTTTTTCCCGAATTCAGCGTAAAAAATATACCTTTCCCAAATTTAAAATAACAAAGTTGGTATCGACTTCCGGTATAACCGGATGTAAATCGAACTTGAAAATATTTTTAAAAGAAGCGGCATAAACAATAACCAAATGAGCCCAAGTTTCAGAATTGAATTCCTTCTACTAATTCATATACTTCTAATAGCCCATCAACTTGAAAAACCCTGTATACTATCGTATTAGTTATCTACATATCTAGTTTTGCTGACGTACGTACGTAATAAGGTATTTTTGGTTTTCGTGTGCGCCAGCTGCTCAATCCGTTTAATAAAATTAAGTAAACCCTTAAAATGTCACCAGAAATAAACCGGACCCAGAATTTCGAACGTTGCCTTGGCAAACAAACAAACCACTTAAATCAAAGGTTGTCAGCGGAAAAAGATGTTTTCATAATAAACGGTCTTATTGGGACTCGTCGAAAGCCAAAAATTGGCTTGCATGCATTTGGAAATGTGCACTGTGCACTTTAAGTATTAGGTAGGTACTTACTACAAGTATTGATGTGACGGTAGGCGCTGTAGATTTTATTTCAAATTTATTTTTCTTATTATATGATATTAGGAAAGACGCTAAATATAATCCATAGCTCTCCCCCGTCAGTTGTTTCGATCATTGGTAATTAAATGGCAAAAAGCGGTTTACGTTATATACCTACCTATGTACCTATGTAAATAGTTATATATATCCAGGATCTTATTTGTGTAAGAAAACAAACTTCCTGTCTTTTTCCATTCAACTTTAACTAACAGTCGTAAATTCAACAAGTGTCGCTAATGGATGCATTAAAACTTTCCCAATTTGGCTTCGGAATCACTTTAATACTTACCGGGCGTACCTACTGCTGCAAAACAGCGTTTTATACTTACTTAAATGTACCTACCTAAGTACTCTAGGGAACGCCGTTTTGCAATAAATAAATAAATAAAATAAAATTCCAGGACGCCGGAAAATCCGGGTTACTTACCTTACCTTACAGAATCTTACAATTAGAGTTATTTATTGAGAAATTTTTAAATTGAAACTTGTAAGTACAAGAAAAATAAATTAAAAGAGAGTGCGAGACAAAGAGATTAATTGGTTACAATAAAAATGATCGACTTTGAATATGTTACTAAAGATCCAAACTAAACTCTTATTAGATAGGTAGATATGTAGGTAACAATTGAGAATCAGCTCAGCTAATTAATTTACTTTAATCAATTAATTACATAACAACAACAGCAGCAGTACCAGCAGCAGCACCAGCTAAAGCACCCCTTTGCCTTGCTGATAAACAAACTTAATACTTAACTTAACGTTGTGTCGTTGTGTGCTTGGAAAATTGAATTTTGTCAATGTAAAACCCTTTCGAGGATAAACTTTGACAGAACACTCCAACGGTAGGTTCCTAATATATGTACCTACGTATTACTACTTACGCTCAACTGTTCTGATGTTAGTAAGTAATACAAAACAATTGTTCGCATTATTAAATTAAAATTAAATTCACTAAAGTTTCAACAATATTGTTTTAATTAACAAGTGGCCAATTTATTATTATTGTACTTATGTATTAGGTAAAGTCTAAGTCATGCCACAATCGTTTAAAATTGGTTGGTTACCCATCGCGTCATTTCGTACCTATTTTGTTGAATACCATCACGTCTTGTTCCGGTATTCAGGCGTAACAGTATTCATTGGTAGATAGATAGATACTTACCTACCATTAAATTAAATAAAACCCATTGTTCCCATGTAGATTTATTTTACTTATAACATGGGTGCGCACAGTACACAAATCGACCCATGTGGTTCAATGGTTCAATAAAATAAATGTATCTGTGTTAAACATGCTCAAAATATACAAAATCAATTGTTATAATACTTACATACTTACAATTAAACAAAAACGTAATTTTGTTACGTAGAAACATTTGAAAACGACAAAACAAATTATGCTTAATTGCAATTGTTTTATTGTAGGAACAGTTGTTGTAACTGTCTAATTCTATTCTATTTATTTTTTATTTTTATGCTTATTTATTTGTGGCGTTTGTTTTGGGTTCGTTATTACGCTTTGGTATCTGTTTGTACCCACATAGAGATAGAGAAAGAGGCAAACTGTCCATCCGCGAACCTAATAAACATTCCATTCCGTACACAATGAGCACAGTTTCAAATGGTGACCCAGATCCCGAAAACCATGTACGTATGCATGCAGTGGTTGGTTGGTTCATTTGGAACTTTTAACGATAGATAGATAGATAGATAGGTACGTACCACACCATCACTGTCCACAGTTGATATTTACATTTTGATTTAGTGACCACACAAATATGTAGTTAGATACATAAATCCATTTTTTTTATTTATTTAAAACTTTTTCCCTCAAAGTTTACGTTACGTTACGTTCATGACCCAGGAACAACAGGAGTAGATACATACAATTATTATCTCCAAAATGTTTTATCATCAGTGCTTCTTCTTAAATGAAGTGGAAGTTCTAATGAGGTATTAAAAATTGCAAGAGTAAACACGATATCTACTAATATATAGATATGTACGTTATATTATGTAGATACGTATTTACTAGCACCGGGAATACTCCCGAAGGATGTTTAAAAATAAAGGAATAAAATGGAACAGCGAGGAGATTTAATTTTTATTTTTTTTGTACTTTTATTAGCTCAAGATCATGAATTACTACTTAAATAAATCGGTACATATATAAACAATAAATAAACGAAGAAGAGCATTTGTTTTTAAGATGATTTTGTTTTTTCTTAGGTATCTTGTTATTACCGGCGAGAGATTTTGTTTTCTTGTTTGTTTTTTTTCTTTTTTTAGAAATTATCCAATTATATACAGACGAAAAACGAAAACAACAACTAAAACAAGTGTTTGTTTTATTTGTTTATTTAGTAGACTTTTTAATAATTACTGTTACAAAAATTTTAAGAAAACATTCCTGGCGCCTTCACCAAAATTGTAAAAGTGCGTAAATAATTATTTTTTTGTTATATCTATAACAATAATTCTTCTTGTACTTAAACTTATACATGTCTGATGGACTCCATTAGACAAAAAAAGTTGAATAATGTCTATATCCATCCCTATTATTATATATTATTAACGATCGATCGTCAAATGTTGTATAAAGTTATTCTTCTGTTCTATTCGTTTGTTTCAAATCAAATTCAAACAGTTGAAGGTTATACATAAGTATCTATTTAGGCAGATATAACAAAAGATTGTTCTCGTGTTGTTTTCTTCTATTTCTGTCCAGACTTAAATATTACCTACGACCACAGTCCTGCTATAAAAAAAATATTACTTCGAGCAGGTTCGATATATAAATTACTTAAGCGTCAAGAAAGGGTAATAAAGGGGCGCAATGTGAACGAAATTAAACGGGTTAATTGCCCGTTGCTCTCCACATGTGTAGTGTACAGGTACGGGGTAATTTTATACGTGTGTGTGTGTGTGTGTGTCAGGGTAAAATATAAGCAAGCGGACGCTTATGACGACGTGTGGCGTCGACGTTTGTGTGGTAGACGTCGCGTCGTCGTCGGTCGGGACGTTGCCAAAGCTAAACGAATTAATTTTCACCTGAAACAGGTGCTTGACAGACGCTTAAAAGAATCAAACGTCTACAAATCCTCTCACCATCCCCCTTACCCTCTTGAAGCAGATTTTGTCGTCACATTTATTAGATTTCGAGAGCGGACGAGAAATCGTAATTTTATATTTTGAAGAGATACTGTATGTTTTGTTTTGAGACGTTCATTTGTTTAACTTATTGTATTGTTCTTCTGTTTTTTTATTGTTTTTTGAACAAAGCAATAACATCAGAAAAAAAAGACAAACAGAACAAAGGCGGCGACAGTTTTTTGTTAAAGTTACTAAAAACAAACTAGATAATTACATTTCTTTTCGTTTGTGGTTGAAAAAATGCAGTTTTTGAGCGGTAGTAGAAGTAGATTAGTACTTATAGTACTTAGTACCTACACGTATTTGATGATAATAGGCGCGCGAAATCGGTGATAAATCTTTCCAACAGCGGCTCTCTGCTATCGGGGCCATTTATTACAGGAGAAATATCGTGCAGGCAAAGAAAACTAACTCTATAGTATCTACGTAGATTGTTCAAGTGAAACGCCAGCGACGATAAAGATTTGTTTGACCACCGTAGACCATTTATTTTCGCCAAAATCTACTCGAACAACAACAGTTCGTGACCACCACACATTTCGTTTAATTATTTAAAGGGTTTGCAACAGGGGAAAATTAAAATTTTAGGTACTTATTATTAATTTGATTTCTTCTACTTCCTCGTCGACGACTTCCTGACCACATATTTTATAAAAGTGAAATTGTATCTATCTGATAGTTAGTTACCTACCTACATACCTGACTATATAATATCTATTTAACTAGGTACATAAATTACATTAATAACTGTAGTGTAAATAGTACCTACATAGATCATACATAATATAATAATGGAGAAACTTGTTCTCTCCCAGTTATTGGGTGTTGAGTTGTGTTGTTGTGACAACGAACGAAAACCAAACCGAGCAGCTACTACGAAGTAAAGTAGAAGTGACCAAAAGAAGGTGATAACGATAATACAAACTGACTGTTGTAGTTTAGGTAATTGACTGTTCTTGTATCTATTTTAGTGGACATTTTGTCGAACAACTTGTGTGTTGAAAGGTCTGGGACCAACCGGATATTATCAGGACCATCGGGAGCAGTCTTATTTTTATCATTATGGTATTTGCAGTGTGTGTGTGTGTGTGTGTGTCGGAAATGGATTTATTTGCGGAAATTGTCTGTTCTTACTTATGTATTTTACTGTGTGTGTGTGTGTGTATGTGTGTAGTGTATAAGTACGTGTAGTTAGTTAGCTGACAATTCAAGTATACAAGGGAAATGTTTCAATTAAAATTAAAACACTATTATGGTCTTCCCGAAACGAATCGACAATAACATGCCCTGTTTCCTGTACAACATTGCCGCCAATTGTAATGTAAACGGACGTAATAAGACAAGAAGAGGAGGAGGAGGAGGTAAAAGGAAGAGAAGATTGTTACCTCATAATGCCTTTATTCGTAGGTAGGTAGGTAGGTAGGTAATAGGTACGTAAGAAATTTAAAAAAAAAATTCTTATGTACTTACTTAAATTAAAACAGGAATCACACTAATATTATAAAGGCGAAAGTTTGTGAGTGTGTATGTTTGTTACTTCTTCACGTCTAAACGGCTGGAGCGATTTTAATAAAAATTGGTATGGAGTTAGCTGACACCCTGGATTAACACATAGGCTACGTTTTACTGCGGGAAAATATCTTATTCCAATGGGAAAATGAATTCGCGAAAGTAACTGTGTCTGTATGCTACACAATTTCGCCTAAAATTTACTGAACCGATTTAAATGAAATTTGGTACAGAGATGGTCTAATTAACCCCTCACAGCTGCATACATAAGTAGATGAATAAATAATAAGTGTTATATACAGGGTTTTTCAAGTTGATGGGCTATTAGAAGTATATGAATTAGTAGAAGGAATTCAATTCTGAAACTTGGGCTCATTTGGTTATTGTTTATGCCGCTTCTTTTAAAAATATTTTCAAGTTCGATTTACATCCGGTTATACCGGAAGTCGATACCAACTTTGTTATTTTAAATGGAATGGTATATTTTTTACGCTGAATTCGAATAAAACGTGTAATTCTAAGGTAAGTTTGATAACCAACTTGTACACCTATGACGATCGGTTTCTGAGTTAATTGATTTTTTGAAAAAAAATCGCAACTGCAACCCGAATTATAAAAAATCATAACTTCCACAAAATACGACTTAGAGTGTTGAAATTTTTACTAGTAATAGCTGAATATTAGTGCTAACGCCTTGACAAAATTGAATTAAATAATTTATACAGGGCGTTCAAAATAAAATTCTAAAATTGAAAAACTTCAAACACGAATTACTTCGTTTTTTCAAATGGCACCTACTATTTTTTATTTTTTCAATCGATTCCTTTTTTTGTCCTCTTTCGATCCATATGGATACTTCCTATTTTAAATAATAATTCAAAATTATTCCAAAATTTTCAAATAAAATAGGAAGTATCCATATGGATCGAAAGAATATAAAAAAAGGAATCAATTGAAAAAATAAAAAATAGTAGGTGCCATTTGAAAAAACGAAGTAATTCGTGTTTGAAGTTTTTCAATTTTAGAATTTTATTTTGAACGCCCTGTATAAATTATTTAATTCAATTTTGTCAAGGCGTTAGCACTAATATTCAGCTATTACTAGTAAAAATTTTAACACTCTAAGTCGTATTTTGCGGAAGTTATGATTTTTTATATAAATTTGAGTTGGGGTAGCGATTTTTTTTCTATAAATTAAATTAACTCAGAAACCGATCGTCATGTCATAGGTGTACAAGTTGGTTATCAAACTTACCTTAGAATTACACGTTTTATTCGAATTCAGCATAAAAAATATACCATTCCATTTAAAATAACAAAGTTGGTATCGACTTCCGGTATAACCGGATGTAAATCGAACTTGAAAATATTTTTAAAAGAAGCGGCATAAACAATAACCAAATGAGCCCAAATTTCAGAATTGAATTCCTTCTACTAATTCATATACTTCTAATAGCCCATCAACTTGATAAACCCTGTATATATAATGTCCAGATACACATCACATATGTACACTTTCAGTCAGGTCTGATGTCAAATCCCTTAGAAAATCCAATCTATCGAACGTCACGCCCTATCGCGGGGGTTAACGACGTACATACGTACGTACGTCTGGCCCTATCAAACGATAAACTTTAATTCAATTTAATCTGAACACATGTCCTAGCGAGGCTTTCAACGTGTGTTTGTATAGGTACACGTAAACTTGTGTTCTGTGTTCTATCATCGGTTGTTCTTTATATGTCCTTTTAATGTGTGCGTGTATGTACCTACGTATTCCTGTTTGTCTGTCTCAGTGTGTATTTTGTTTTAACTCCAATAATCATTCCAGAGTTTCGTCTACATACGTACACACGTATTCGGTAGTCGTCGTAGCGTAATATATTTTTGTCATCCGTTCTCTTCCTGTTGTGTGTCTCCCGATTCCAGCCACTCACTCATATTGTCTACATAGTGTACAGTGAAAATGGTCCAACAGAACTCGGTCGTCTCGGATTACCATATCTACTAACAACTAATTCTGAAGAAAGATTAACGCGAGATTTTGTGGTTTTGTGTTTTGTTTGTTATCATTAGTAGTTGTTTATTATTAAGGGTGGTATCTATGAGCGATTGTGTCTGGATTAATAGCCGATGCAACAACACGGGGTGCCACTGGAAAGGCCCGGGGAAGAACCGGTATCAGACAAGGCCCTGCCACAACTACAACCAGTAAGTTTTCATTACCTAATAAATACCTACCATAGGGGATGAAATATAACATAAATATGTACATTACTATCTGCTATAGTATCAAGTAGGTTAGGTACGTAATTAAAATATTAATCAAGGAACTCCAGTAGTTACAAAAAAACACCCCTACTATTATTATTGTTAAGAAGTGTTCGCGAGCGAATGAGGGTTAAGGGCTGAAGAAGAAGAGGGAGAGGTCGTAATGATTTATTAACCGAGCTAAAGGGCTGGAGCTGGTTGGGGCCAAGTGTCAAGTGCAAGCCCTTTCTTCTCGTTACACTAATTACACCCCACAAAAAGAGGGATCGGAGGGACAACAGGACGTGATGTGATATAATACAAAATACGAAAATATTGGAATAAATGAAGGGATGAATGTACATAAATAAATACTTACCATCGAAACCCGGCGTTGCCCGGGTTAAAAAACATCGCTTTTTTTCCTGGGATCCTATTTTTTTTCTAAAATAAAAATAGCCTAAGTTGCTCCTTATCACATCAGCTATCTGACAGTGAAAGTCCCGTCAAAATCGGTCCTGCCGTTTCAGAGATAAGTCGGAACAAACAGACAGACACTCCAATTATCAGTTCCTTGTTTTTTTTTTAATACTGGACCTATTTTATCAGTTAATTGTCCCCAAAATGTGTGTTGCATTTGTTGTGAACTCTCTTTCCTCCCTTTCACCCTCATTAACGACCACAGTTTATATTCCAGAGCTATTTTAAGCTCACAATCTGGAACAGGAGGAGGAAGAACAAGAAGTCCACATTACATACGTTACACACACACACAATCACATACGCTATTTGTCTGGTAGGTAAATCTTTCAAGTTGTTCAACGGGCGTGTCAGGGTGAGAAGAGTCCTGAGTTATCCCCGAGGATTTAAAGGCACACGATAAATTTTGAAACAACAACAACGTAAATTTATTAGGTACGTAAGATGGATCCTTAATGATAAAGGAGGTTCAGGAGGATTCAATAAACTCTTCCCTCGTACGTCGTACCCCTTACTTCTTTGGGACGGTTTATAAAGAGACGTTCGTAAACAATTGAGGTAGAAGCGGCAAACAGACAGACAGGCAGGATAAAGATTACTCGACTAAAATCCCGTGAAATTAATGGAACGTTCAACTGGTTTTTTAGCCCGTCTAATAGGGAATTTACAGGGGGTTGTCATTTCTGACACAAACTTGAAACAAAAGACAAAAAAACAAAAAAAAAAAGAACTAAAACAAAAACAACAGCAAGTAAACAAATGAACGTAACGTAACGATTCGTGATGGTATTTAGCATTTACGATGATTGACGATTGGGTTGAATGATGGGTAAAGTAGGTCCTCCGAGGAAGTCCAATTAACCTTAAAATGGACCGTTACGGTTATGAGGGTTGGTAATGCGGTTTTTTGTAGTAGGTGTAATCAAGGTGCGGTGCTAAATGGGTCGGACGAGGGGATAAAACAGGAACATTCGAAAGGTAATCGTTCACCAATGGGTACAAATTGGGGCGGCAATCGAAACTTGATGCTCACCACTTTATCGCCGTCGTTATCACGGACGGACGCAATAAAAAAATGTTCGGGGGAATTACACCCAAAATTGACCATTTATTTATATCAGGACTATACAACTAGTACATATATAGATATTAAGTAAATAAAAAATGAAATGTTTTAAAATGTTTTCACGTCTGACGATATTTGTTTTTACGTTCGTTTGATTTAATGAGGTTAGTTAGTAGGTGTAAGCCCTTTGCGTGATTCTGTCCAATACGTTTCCTGGTTTATTATTCGTCAGTAGGTGTCTTACACGAACGGGCAACGATAAACATTTACCTTTTGTTAATTAGTATCATCATTTCCATTAAATAAATCTATTATAATGTCTAAATAAAAGTTTACCTGCAATTGTTTTAAAAGAATACGTAAGAAAAATAAAAATCTTAAAGGTGACGTTCTTTTGTTATTTTCATTGTTCTTTTAAATTATTCCAAACAAAAGACGAAGGTACGTATTGTTTTGTTTTCTGTAGGTAGATAGATTATTATTTGAAATATCTCGGATGGATTCGAAATTCAGGGCATATTTCCTGGAACTGTTCTCTCCAAATGGCTCCGCAAATGGCAGCGTTGGTATTGGAGGGAGGATTTTATTGCCACATTCCCGGTGCATCTTTCGAGCATTACTGCGCCCTTTTCACACTCCCTTTATCTCTTTTATTGCATTTCCAACGTCCATCTACTCTTCAACCGAGACAATAGGACGGTTACGAGTGCATTTCTAAACATAAAATATTTTTTATTAGATTAGAATTCAGATCTCGATTCGCACACCAACTAACTAACTAAATAACTTTCTAAGTTTCTTTTCATTTCCACGTCTCGTCCTGGTATGAGACACGTACGTATTTCGACTTGTTTTAGTATTCAGCGCGAGCACAGGATGTTTCTTCCTACGAATTTGTTGTAGGTTGTACTTGCAGTACGCTACGTACGTACCTATAGCAAATTACTTCCATCAGGAACTAAGGTAGACATCCGGTGGTTTCTAAATATAACCGTCAACATCGGCTCCAATAGATATAAATTACATATTAAACAATTTTTATTTCTACGTATACCTTGCAGTAGTCAACTGTCTTTTAGATACTGACAGTGCATTGTTTCAAGGCGTAGCAGTGATTGAGTCAGTCAGTTGTCTTTTAGATATTGATGGTGCATTGTTTTTATACGTCACAGTGCATTGTAACATTGTTTCTGGGCGTGGCGCTCCTTTTTCAAGAGCCAATGAGCTGCACCTTGTTCCCCCACCACAAAATATTCGAGTATAAAACAGCGATACATAATTTCGTGGGGCACATTTTAATTTTTTAATGTGCAGAACTGCAGATACACGTAACAGTATCTTAGAAATGTTAATGTAAGTGGTTGGGAACGTTTGCCAAAGGTCAGGACTTTTACAAATCGACAAGAACATAATCCTTTAAAGGCTTAAAGTATTGTTGCTGGCAAAGGCTAAACGAGCTTAGCTCTCCATATTTTTACGGGGGTTGGCGTAAACGATCGATAGGACGTTTCTGCTCTAAATAACTCGACGACGGATGGACGGACGGTGCAGCGGCAGTTTGCAACAACCTACATAGGTACATAGACGTATGTAAATAATAGATATAAAAATGCAACGTCGAAAGGTCATCCTTTAATACCTAAATAGAATTGACGGACACGTTTGATTAAAACAAAACTTTTGTTTAGGGAAGTACCGTAACTACATAGGTAACTAATTATTTTTTAATTAAATTTTGGACGTGTAAAGTTAATCATAAAAATAAATAAAATAATGGGGTGGGGGTGCGATAGATCTCCCGAATTTATTTGTTTTTGCTGAAAATCAATTCCCTGCTCTTCCATGGGATAATGAGCGTCGATTTTACGGCGTGCCACCCGACAGGAACATCAGGCCATTTACCTTGGCGAACTTTGAGCACGTTCGTCCGTATTAATAGCAATGAAATTTCTACGGGACGCGTCAAGCATTAATTTCAATTCTATAGATGTTACGACGACGACAGACTTATGAACGATAATCCGACTCGTTATTACAACAAAAAAATCGAGGGTTGCACCCTTAAAATTTGAAATTCTAATAAGTTTTGGGGAAAATGTTGTAATTAGGTATTAACCCTCACGAAACTCGGTCGTTCAAAGTATTTGTAATAAGCGAGTAGGTAATTCATCAGCGGTTTCCTGAGAACGTCGAAACGTTTCGTCTTCTTCAGTCGTTTTAATTGCAAGTGGCAGAAAGTCCCACCGTGCGTCGGTCATTATTCTATCCTGAAACAATTGTACCGAAGGCAGTGAGCGTCATCTGTCGACCTTTTCGACTGTTATTGTGACTTCGATTGTTTCGTACGTACGTACGTAAAAAGTTGAAGTCTGTGACGGTTAATTTAGACTCCCATCAAACAATCCGTTTGCTAAAGGATTAATTTATTTTCCTCCCTCGTCCGTCACAACCTCACAACAAACACACAAACCCCCCGTTGTTATTATAATTATTATCATCGTCATCGTTATTAAGCCGCGCGTTTTCTGAGAGAAAAGGGGCGAATGTAAAACACCTCGTTTAAAATGTTTAATGGTCGCTTGTTTTTCATTCTAATCCGTTTGTGTGTTGGCGTTCGTCGTCGCAAGTGGCTGGGAAATTTAATTAAAGTGTGGCACGAGTACTTACAGCCCCGGTGGCGTAGTAGCAGCAGCAGCAGCAGCAAAGGGTGTATGTATGTATCTAATATTTGAGATAAGCAAAAAATTCGAGACTCCATATTAAATTTTAATCCAGACGAATCGCCACCACCATAGCACCAGTTTTAATTCCTTAATTTATGCCACTGACGGTGGCTCTCGCAAAACTTTTATTATCTACCATACAATACTAACTAACTAACGTAAGTACCTATGAGGACTCGAACGAACAGACCCTGATTAAAAAAATTAATTAAAACAGATAATCCTCCAGACATTTGAACGTTTGCATTCGTGGGAAAGTTTTAAAACAAATGAGTAACGACGAAGGCTCCATTTGTGCATCTATTTTGATTTATTTAAATGGGGTGTGGTGCGATGTGTTATCCTATCACGTACCACGTATGTGATCCTGTTTGATCCTGTGGGCTGGTTTACAGTGGCCTCCGATAAGGATTACCGTCACCTACTGCTAATAATCCCCTCGATAGATTGTTCACGTTAATTGAACCTTGATGGTGGTCGCCAGGTGGGGGATGAAGAGAATTGAAGACGGTTTGTGCTTGTGCCTCGAATTAATAGAAACTGTAACTCATGTAGGTACAGTACGTTGGTACCAATGCGTTCCTGAAAGATGATTAATGGACTTGTTCCTTCTATAGATGTAATATTTCTGCTTATACATTTTTTAATACCCTACCCTAGCTACTAGCAATTTATGTTACGGTTTTTCGGATAAAAAAAAAAATAATTTGAATCCAGGAAAGTAACTTTAGTACCTACGATGAAATGATGGGTTATTATTGTCTACGAAAAGCCTGGGCAATTTAGAAAATTACCAGCCGACTCCGGTAGCCACAATTTTGTCGTAATGTTCCATTTCGTTTTACTGAGAGTTTTACTACTACATATTACGTTCTTTTCAAACTTACTATACATATATATGTATATATATATATTTGGTCGTAAAAATGGTATTTATTTTTAAACTCGAAGCTCTTCAACCTTTCAGCGCTTGTTCTAACACAAATTCCCGGATTAGAATCTAAAACAAAACACAAAAGAAACAAATGTCGAGAACAGAACATAAGAATAACTAAACGAAACAAATGTTTTAACAACTCAAATGCACTTGTTTTATTAACGTAACGTCTTCAATTGTTAACTGTTATAAATACTTAATAATAAATAAGAAACAAAAAAGTTTTGATTAAGTATTTTATGTTCTGCTTTTTTTATATAGGTACTTACTGTTCATTTATTGGAGTTTCATGATTAAATTTGTTTAGAATTTTGCACTGATTTAATTTAATTAAATTAATTATATTTATATCTAATGGTTGATATCTATTGTTTTTTGTTGAGAACCGAGGAAAATGTTATTTATGGTCGCTTTCTAACGATGGTAATATAATGGTAATGGTAATGGTAATTGTGGAACGAAAGCCGAGCGTTACATATTGTGTATGTACTTAGTTTATTTACTACAAAAATATAACTTTCACTAATATTTAATAACCAAGTTCATTCACCAGAGTTATAGATAATTATTTATAATAACAATAACAGTTTCCTTTAATTACAAAATTATTGCAATTTTCTTATTTTTATAAAATTCATAAAATTCAGCTTTTAACCGATTAATTCTTTTATTTCTTTTGCTGACCCAACATCAATTTCGCTAGACAACAAAAAATGAGAAAACTAAAATTCTTGTTTTATATCATATCTACCAACAACCTACCTTACCTGATAAAAAAAGAAATGAAAGAAAGCGTAAAGGGTAAGTTTTTTCTTGTCGTTAAAGCAAAGGTATTCCTGTGGGATGAGCAATAATAAAAGGACACGGTCGTGCGTGTATCTCATCTCATCTGTATGTATGTATACGTATATATCGAGATTAAGAATAGAAAGAGACTTCCTGAATTCCCCAAAAAGGTCTTCGTGATCTCCTTATGTAGGTATCCAAGGATACGTGACAAAAGGCTTATATGGGATGAATTGTCCTCTTTTTCACGGATACAAGTACTGCATTTATATTGGAGGAAAAAGGACGCTTATGAATACGGTCCTGAGCTTATGCAAATTCGGACACGACAAATTCATTCATTCCTTACAATCGAGAGTCACATTGTTACAAGTCGTACAAAAAACAAAATAAAAAACACGTTCATTTGTTATTTTTGCGTCTGTTAAAAACAAAACAAACGAAGGTACCTATCTATAGATAACAAAGAAAACAAGAGACACGTTCTAGACGTGCATTTATTAAAACAAAACAACTGCGTACCGGTAAATTTAAAATTGCTGTAAACAGGTCACGTGAAATACCATATAGTAGTTAGTGAGTGGTCCTTCGAGCCGGATATTGGATATTGGATCGCAATAATAAGTAATAGGTAATAGCTGGCAATCCTTATAGGTAGGTATATTATGAAACATTATTCGGGAGATTGTAGTGGCAATGTGCCAGGCAAAATATCGTTTATTTATTAGTAGATAGACGTTTGCTCGTTGGTCAGTTAGTTGGTTGGTAGGTAGGTCGTTGCCTTGTTGTGTCTGTCAGAATCAAAGTCCTCTTTTCACTTGGAGAAAACTGAATGAACGGAATGGATCTTGTTTACTATTGAGATTCGAGACTGACTACACGCTGTTTGTCATGGTTACGTCATGTATATATTGTTGCAACAACTACTACTTCTTGTTGTTGAAACCGGTCGAAAACTGGGTCACCGACAAATAAATTAAAGTCCATTAGAAAAATTGTTACGGACGGCATCTTAGATAATTTTCACTCACTGTTTAGTTTCTAGAATCTAAAATCTACCCCCTTTGGGAACCGTTACAATTAAGTACGATATCTCGAAAGGGTTGATGCATTAACATTTCGATAATTATTCCGCGCCACTGCTTGATGTGACGGTGCAACTCTCAATCCTCAAATCTATAATTTAAAATGGGCGCTGCTGTTGATTGATTAAAATTGCAAATATTCCGTTCGCTCGCTGTTTAATTGAAGTTTTAATCAGTTCGAAACGATATCACGATTGACGCCAATTCAAATTACGTTACATTACATTGTATCGATCTGATTTTGTAAAAGTGCAAAAAAATACTGATTTGCTAAATAAAAATCGTCTAATGTTGTTTTTATAAAGGGTTGGTATTGCTTTTGTATCGAATATAAAACAAATGAAAGTGTTACATTGGTAAGTTAAGGGGTTTTACAATATCCTCCCTGCGGAACACTAAATTAAGGCCCGACTGCCGAGAATCCAATACTGGCTACGGTTTTACTTGCTTGCTGTTTCTTATCGATTTTACTTTTTATTTTTATGTCGTCTCCTCACTCAGTTCTCAGTTACTTTAAACCACAGCCCCAAGGAACTAATCAGTAAAGCCGATAGATATATAGATAGATAGATCGAGCCAGTATTTATTTCAAACACGCAAAATTGGCTCTTACCACCCCAAAATATCAAACAAACCACCCCCTTACAAAAATATTCTTCTAATAATTCTCAAAAAAAGGGTAATTGCACCCCTTTTGTTATTATTTATTGCAACGAGTAGTAGTAGTAGTAGTAATAGTATCTACCTTTAAAACACTTTGGGCGCCCTAAAAATAGCAATTCCTCCCTCGTCCGCCCTTAATAACAGTAAGAGATCATTCGTCGAGTACCATGCAAAAAACAATGCGGACTCCTCTTTTGTGAAAAGGGTCGAAACAATGCCCCCCATTCGCCACGTCATTATTATCCGGCTGAATGGAGATGGATTCTCGAGACGGACGCCGAGGACATCGAGGTCTCTTCTTCTAAAACACTCGCCATTCCTGGGGTCGATTTATTATTGGGGTTGTTGAGAATATCGCCCTCGAAACTCGTAAGAAACGAAAAAGTTTTTTTTTTTTTTAGTTTTGACTCGAGCAGGGAAAACCTTGCATAGGCACCCCCTGAAGGGGGGTAGTGTCAGATTCTTACTGACTAAAAACCCTGCTCGAGAGGGAAAGTCAACCAGAAGGTTCTGATTCCCCGGGAGAGACGTGGAAAAGTGGGGGAGTGGGGAATGGATTGAGTTGGGAGGAGGGTTGTTTGTGAGACGGGAGTGTTTGGGAGTAGTTGAAGATGGTCGGTGGCCCACCACTAAAAGTTGGGTGGGCACTCGCGCTAAAAAGCGAAGCTAGGACGAAAAAGTGTGTTTTTAAAACCTCTATAATGACACCAGGATTATTAATGTGAAGTAAGTTGTTGAATGACGCCATCTGTACGTATTTGACTGAACTACAGTGATTCTAAGACGCATAGACGTATGTAGGTGGCGTTAAAAATAACGTCCACTCGATATTAACGATCTTACGTACCTAGGGCAATAAATAAATAAATGAACAAGTGAACGAATAAATGAATAAATAAACAAATGAACGAATAAAAGAATAAATGAACAAATGAAGCAATAAAAGAATAAATGAACAAATGAACGAATAAACGAATAAATGAACAAATGAACGAATAAAAAAATAAATGAACATATGAACGAATAAATGAATAAATGAACAATTGAACGAATAAATGAATAAATGAACAAGCAAACAAATTAATACATAAATAAACGAATAAATAAATAAATAAACGAAGAAACGAATAAATGAATAAATAAATTATTAGATAAATAAATTTCTGACTAAATAAGGGGATGGAATAAAAACCGCAACGCAACGGTTACAATTGTAGCAAATTGAGGGAGGTCACGAAATAATGGGGTAGAGAAAATGTTGCCGGTTCAAGGGCGCTTATTGACCCCCGATCCATTCAATACAAAAGCAGTAACGAGAAGCGTTCGTATAAAGGCACCAACCAACCAACCAACCAACCCTCCCTAGCTCTAGCTATGTAATAGCTAATAAGGATTATGTCACAAGAAGTGACGTTGGGGTTGAGGGACTTATTTCTTATTTGCACAAAGTGGAAGATTTCTCCTTTGCATGCACGGATTATTCTTGATACTAGGTACTACTTTTTACAAAACGAATACAGACAACCATCCCTTATTATTATTATTATTATTATTAGGGATAAATGAACTGTTAATTGTTGTCATTCCAAATCCTTGACGTTTATATATTTATATATCCGATACGTACCTACCGTTTAGGTACCGTACCCCGTTTGCTTTCCACCCTTTGAACTACCAGCTCTCGTCCTTTTCGTCCTGTGTGTGTGTGTGTGTGTGTGTGTGGTGTGTTCACGTTCGGATAGAAATAAATCAGATTACGGAACCACCCCGTTGGACTGATTCAATTAGCGAAGCCTTTCGCCGTCACGGAGGTGTGTAATGTAGACTGTTACAGCCGCCGGTTTAGGTAGAAAGGGTGGTATGCAAACCCCTTTTTCTTCCACCGATTTGGACGCACGTGAAACTGTAGAATAAAAAAATAGGAGATCGATCTAACAACTAACTACATAGGTAATATATACGTTATATACGTACCATAGATATATAGGTACGTAGGGTTTCCTAATCGACCAACCGATCACAAAATTAACCCTTAACAACTGAAAGGGTTAAATGGATAAACGGAAGGACATGGATCTTTAAAAACCACACAAAAGATCGATTTGTAATAGATAATATCGACTTTTAAAGAGTTTTCAGCTATGTACCTACATACAATCAGAATTTTTTACTGTTCTTCTTGTACCTATAGGGGTGTGTTTGCTTTTTATTCTCTCTATGAGGGTGACAAATGCTTACATTTTATTCGTTTCGATGTTACGTTACGTTGGTGTTATTGTTGTTATTACGTGTTGTATCTTATGAATTTTTAAGTAGATTCCCACCCTGTTTCGTAGAAAACATCAACCCTCCTGTCAACAACCCTGTTCCTACCTAATCTAGTTTACGTAAAAAAGCAAATTCAATTGAATTACACTCGTACGTACCTACGTATTTCGACCCCTTGTCAAATTTTTGACTGACAGCACCCGAAATACAAAATTTAAAATTCCAAATTTGTTGTTTTAACCCCAAAAATGGAACGAATAGTATCAGAAAGTATATTCCTGTTGGAATTCCTGATCGACGAGTTACAAATAAAATCGTGTCCCATGGACGGCCTGTGCATTTCGATGCAATTTCTAGACAACGACCCTCTGGAAATATGCGAGAACGATTTGTCCGAATCCCCGTTCGGTCCCAGTCCCGGCAAGGAATTTTCGAAAACAGGAAAGTCCTGCCTGTTCTTTCTAAGACCCGACCAACTGGAGGAATGTGTAGAAGTCTTCGACCTCTTCGTCTGCATAGTAAAAAAGTTACAACCCCAATGTAAACCTGATCGGCTCCAGATAGGGACGTCGGTCATCTCGATAGCAAATTTGTTCAACGAGTTGGTCACCGAAGTGCAAAATAACGCCTGTCAAGGGCCCATATCGAAAACCATGCGCGACAACTTCGACATCCAAGGGGTGCGCGACGGATCCGTTATTGGAACCTTAGGGATGTACATAAGGATGTCGTGTTTCGGGAAACTTATCGTGACTCAATTTCAAATGAACCTTCAGGAGAAATCGGTCCTTTTTAAAGATCAGGAGGGCAAATCGGTCTACAAGTACAAAAAAATCAGGAAATCAAAAAAACGGGACCGAGACGACGACAATAATAATTGTCCACCACCGTGTCCACCACCGCCGTGTCCACCTCCCCCTTGTGGTAACAATAATCAACCCCAAGCCGGTTATGACGAATTATCTGATAACGATCCTGGGGACTTTAGGGAATTCGGGGCTTGCATAGGGGGGAACGAACTTATCATTCGTATCATCAATAACGAAGACGATAAGGGCGAGGAAAGTCCTTGTGATAACTTTGAGGATCCCGGAGGTTATGGGTTCCAATATCAACAAATGCCCCAGTACGGATATCAACAGCAACAGTACGAATGTCAAGACCAAATGCCCCAAGAAATCGACGAATGCCCACCGGAAGAGCCCCCTTGTCCATGCACCCCGAAAGCACCAGACGAACCGCCCTGCGGACGAAAAAGTTGCCCCATTTACAAATCGAGGTTTGCTAAAAAGAAGAAGACCAAGCCGAAACTAACAGCCGAAGAACAAGAAGCACTGCGTCAACAACAGGAAGAAAAACGTAAAACAGAGGAGGAAGCACGCAAGAAACTTCGTGAACTCCTCAAGTCACAAGCGGGGGGCGCTTCTGTTGGTTTTATGGAAAAATCGCGGGCTTCTTCCTGTTCAGACACTTGCACCCCGTGTTACGACGTATGCGCACCACCCTCGTCAAGCGTCTGCCCGACGTTTTCGTGTTCGTGTCCCTCGTCAACATTTTAATTATGTTATGTTATGTTATGGTATGTAGTAGGTACCTAAGTAAGTACCTCACCCTCGTCGTTCACTTGTTTTATGACATAACAATAATTTGATTTGACGTAATCAAAATTAATAAGTAGATAATAAGCGAAAGTTAACAAAAAAAAGTGATGCGACTCAACGGGGCGACCGAAGGGATGTTCCTTTTGGAATTCCTTGTCGACAAAGTCGAAATTTGCCGGAGTTCCCTTGCCGACATACCGGGCCTTGACGAAGGGAACATTTGCGTCTCAGTGCAGTTCCTTAACAACGAACCCTTGGAAATATGCGACAACGATTTCGACGAAACACCCTCCGGCGCACCAACGAACCAGGAATGTGCAAAAACGGGCAAATCAGGTCTTTTCTTTTTAACCCCCGAACAATTAGAAGAAACCCGTCAGTGCTTCAACATATGTGCTTGCGTCTACAGGAAATCGCCTCCGGATAAGGTTGTCATTGGTTACGCAATCTCACAGGTCACATTAATGTTCAATATATTGTTAGAAGAGATCGAGCGTGGTTGCACAAAAGGACCCGTGTCCAAAATAATAAAAGAGGATTACGAAATTCTGAATCCCACGAACGGGATGAATATTGGAAAATTGGGGATGTACGTCAGGTTGTCGTGGCTCGGGAAGCTTATTGTAACCCAGTTTCAAATGAATTTAGAAGACCAGTCAGTTTTGTATCAAGACAAAGAAAAGGTTAAGTCGGTTTATAAGCACAGAGAAAGGGGCGGCTGCGACAGGGACAGCATGGGACTTCCTTCTCCTCAAATGGGCTTGCTCCCTACAACAGCTCCGAAGGCTCCAAATCAGTTTTCTTCTTATCACGGTAGAGAAGATTATGATGTGGAAGAAGAATCATCCCCCAAAAGGAGAAGAACCAGTGAACCCGGCAACTGTAATGGAACATCGAATCAACCCCGTCAGTGCACTCCATCGATCAACCTCCGAAAGGTACGAAAAGCCCCCGACCCTTGCAAAGACGTCTTCGTTCTCAGATTAGGGGACAAAAAAGATAGTGCCAAAAAGAAGAAGAAACTCCTGGAACTCCAGCTCAAAACCCCCAAAGGACCTCCTTTCAAAAGTCCCCCGAAAAAATGTGACAGGGAAGTCGAATGGGACGAGGAAGCATCCCGACAGGCCATGGCTTTAGCCCAGGCGTTGGGGATAAAGATGCTGTTGAAATTCAACAAAGGTTCTTCAGGGAAAAAGGGCGGCAAGAAGAAGAAAAAGGGAGGAAAATCTGCCAAAGAATCAGAGGAAGAGGAGAAAGCTCAAGGAGGGGGTGCAACTGTCGGGATTCGCGACAAACCTCGTCCAGTACCCTGTCCACCACCCTGTGTTCCTTGTGTACCCTGTGACGTCAGCTGTATGGCTTCGTGTGTTTCCACCCCGACAAGTTGTTACCCGTCCAGTTGTTGTTATTCACAGTGTTCAAAATGTTAAAGACATAACCACATTTTTAAATAAATTGGTAATTAAAAAAATATCCAAGAGGGCTACTTTTTCTTTTAATTTGACATTCAGTCGTGTCACATCAGTTCAAAATCAATTATGTAATTAGAATACAGTTAATTTAATTCATCGATTCATCCCCCACAATATTCAAAATTCCAGTGCAGTTGTAATTGTAATTAATTATTTGTAATGGCGAGCGACACAATTTTTTTAATCGAGTTCCTAGTCGACAAAGTCGAACTCAAGTATCCCTCCGGTGGGATACCGGGACTATCGGCTGGCATATGCGTTCTGGTACAATTCCTGGATAATCCCGCTTTGGAAATATGCGACAACGACTTCGACGAAACCCCATTTGGTCCCAACCCGAATCCGCAGTGTGCCAAGAGTGGAAAATCTTGTCTTTTCTTCCTTACCTGCGAACAAATGCAGTTTTGCAAGCAGCGGTTCATGATTTTCGCGACTATTTTCAAAAAAGCCACCAACTCCTGTGTTACCCCTAGCAAAGCCGAGTTGGGGACGTCTACGATCGCAATAACGTCACTTTTCAATGAATTAATGTGCGAAGTTGAATCGGGGAGGACAACAGGACCAACGAGCAAAACTTTAAAGTGCGACTACGACATATTGGGCGCAAACGATCCCAATTGTCCCATTGGTAAACTGGGAATGTACATCAGGATTTCTTCGTTCGGAAAGCTCATCGTTACACAGTTTCAAATGAACCTCGAGGACAAAAGTGTTCTTTTTACCGACAAAAAGGGTGCGTCAGCTTATAAGTACAAGAAAACTCGTAAGCAGCAAAGTGCAGCAGGGGACGATTGTTGCGACCCTTGCGGGGACAAACAAGAAAAAAATTATCGTGAATGCGATTGTGCGGAACGAGGACGTCCGGCTTTTGGAGGCCAATGGGCCAAATCGCCACCCCCTAAAAGACAATCGCCTCCAGCAGACTGTCAACCACCTCCACAACAACAAAAGTCTCAATGTTGCAACACTAAACCTCAAAAACGTCCACAAGGATGCGGTATATCGCGTCCGTCACCACCTCCATTGCCCCCAGTGAACCCCTGCAACCCCCCGTCTCCCTGTCTCCCCCCTGACGAACCCGAACCGCCACCCCCTCCAGACCCTGACGCCAACAAAGAGCTCTTTTACTTCCGGGTAGGCAAGAAAAAGGGAAAAGAGCCCAAAATAAACGAACTCGAACTCGAAATGAGAACCCCGAAGGGTCCCACGTTGAAACCAAAGCCGCCCAAAGAAAGCAGGACGACCGAGTGGGACGACAAGTTGAGTAAAGAGGCAATGCAGTTGGCCGCAGCCATGGGACTTGGGAATATGCTGAAATTCGGGCCTGGGGGTAAAAAGGGCGTCGGCGGCGACGGCGGCGGTGGTGGAGGTAAAAAGAAGGGAAAAACGAAAGAAGAGTTAGAGTTAGAGAGGGCGAAGCTTAGGGCCGGAGCTGGTGGTGCCACAGTGGGAATAAAGGACAAACCAAAGGCCGTTTGTACCCCTATTTGTCCACCCTGTGTACCATGCGTACCATGCCAGCCCAGCTGCGTAACAACTTGTGTCAGTTGTGTTACTACCTGTTCGAAAAGTGCAATCGACTCCTATTGTTTAAAATAATTAAAAAATAATAAAATATGAACCACACTGTAGTAACTAACATAAAATAAATATTTTGTAATGAAAAATATTCCGTTGTTATTTAAACAAAACAGAACTCTTCGTTCAATAAACGTTGTGGTGTGGGTGTAAAAAAAAAGGGAATTAGGGCCCTTGACGCTTTATTGGTGCTCAAATTAAATGGCCCAGTGTGTGAAATCCTTTAAACAACACAACAGGAACAGCATCAGCCTTTCGAGCTAATCAAATAGTGCAAACTTTAATCAACTGAAAGAGTTTGTGTTTGTACTGACGAGATTAATTAACTGAAACATGAAGTATCACTTAGACTTTTTCGAAACAAAAACAACCAAAAAACAAAGAGAAAGAAGGGTTTAATTTTTTGTTTTGAAACGTTCATTTGTCTAATTAATTGTTCTTCTGTTTCCTTTTTGACAAAACAATAACACCACAAAAGAAAACAAAGACAAACAGAATAGAGGCGGCGACAGTTTTTTGTTAAAGTTACAAGAAACAAACTATAATCGTAAATAGATGACCGTATTTCCAGAAAGATATCTGTCATTCATTGAGTTCGTTAACATTTTCCCTCGTATATTTTACATTCTATACAATTTTAGACCTTTAATTACCAGATATTAATATATAAATCCTAAAAGAATTGAAAAAAAGGGTTGCGTCTTCAATAATAATGTATTTAAAAAGGGCGTATCCCCTGAGTCGTGTTTTGTTTTATATTTCTGAACGAAGGCTTGGTATTAAATAATGAAGTGGTGGTGTTTTTCAATTAAAACGACACAAATTGAAACCCTACTAACTACTTAATATTAATTCTACTCTTAACTTTATATACATACAGGGTGTTCCTTAAAACTCGTTTTTTATTTCCTCTCTTCAATTTCCGGAACAGTCTTAGTCTTGTGGTAGACTACGAAATGGTTTCGATATATATCCGCGAACCGAGAGATAAACCGGAAGAGGGATGGGGTAGTACGGGGAAGGGGTGAACAATCTCTACATTAATTCTGTCTGGACGGTTGGTAGCGATTCATAATTCAATACTTGGAATTTCGAGGAATTGTTAGATATTGTTGCTACAGCAGCAGCAGGAGTAGAAACTGCTGATAACACCCCGATGCAACGGAAGGGGTTGAAGGGCTAGGGGAAGTCTTAAGGACTACAAGATTCAGGCTTATTGTTTCTGGAACGTCCACTGCACAAATAATAGACAATTTTAATATCTATTATTTACTTGTTTTAATACTTTATTGAAGATACCACCCTTAAGGTTGTTTCGAGGAGCATATAAGTAACTACTGTAATTCTTTTAAATTAAGCATTTCCTCAAACAATTAAAAAATTTAATTTAACCCCTTGCTGACGACACAGCCTTTCTTTTTAAATTTTCAGTTCAAGGGATGTTTCAGGGACTCTAATATAAAATTAAGAGACCTAGTTCTGATAAGTGATGAGCGTATAATGTTACCACTCTCACTTATTATCCCTCTATCTCTCATTTATCACCTTCTTCTTGTCTCATTTACTCCCTCCCCTCCCCCTACCATTGCTACTTCCTCTCTAAGTCAATTAGTAGGTAAATGCGCAACTGAACTGAACTGAACTGAACTGAACAAACACAAAAATAAACTTTTGCAATTAAAGTTAGTTAATAGCAGTTAGTTGGTCTGACTGCATCAAAATTCGCTTCTTCCTCCCCCGGTCCCTCCCTGTCTCTTTGCACGATACGCTGTCCTGACGGAATCGATCGTCGTTCTCTCCCTCTGGAGGAGGTGGTCATCAACGAACGAGGAGACCAGGCTTCTTACCACCGATGGTTTTTTAAACTACGTATAAACACAGGAAGTTGTTTCTTAAAACAACAGAGGGTCTGTGACATCCGATCGCACGATTCGACCGTTAAAACATTTGAAACGAGCACCAAAACACTCGAGAAAACTTTTAAAAAGTTCCCTTTCTTACTTACAATAGTTACAATATAATAATAAGTAACTCACTCAAAACTCAATTATTTAATTTAAAAAAACCACCCCTATGCATATATAAGTAAAATTTGCCAATTTTTCTCCCATTATTTCTTTCTTTCTATCCTGCATTTCCTTCACGAAAACCGACGGACGGCTCGTTCTCAACCCTTTAAGCCTCTTGTTCTCCTCGTACGTCTCGAAGTGGTTACATCCCTTGACTGGCTGACTGAGTGCGACAATTCCCCTGAACGTTTTATTACAATAGACAACCTGTCGCAAACAAACCCCACCTTGTCAGGATCTTGTGGGTGTGCTCCGGTGGTGGTTCGTGGAATGAATTTCCACCACTTGGATAATATAATTGGAAAATCTGATGTTGTTGTGTCCTTTGCAACCCCGGTAACATACCTACTGTAAAAGCTATTATATATATATTATATATTTATATTACTGTTTACATGCTTATGAGTTATACGGTTGAGATTTGAGGGGTGCAAAAAAAACAATTACCTAGTAGGAATTGAATTTAAAAAAAAAATGTTTTTTTTTTCGGAAATTTAGGTGAATTTAACAAAAAATAAGTGTACTAGGATTTTTGACTCTTTACACCCTCAAAATTTACTCCACAATTGAAGAAAGTGTGCTTTAGCAAGTTTAATTTTTTCGTAAGGGTTGTACAGCAATTTTTCTGTGGTTTTATCATTTCAGACGACTTATAAGGGATGCAGGAATATTATAGATTTTTTCAGGTTTTTATTTATGTTAAAAAATTGCAAAAAAATACTGCATTACATGATCAATGGTATAATTTCACTCTCACACCCTAAGTCTCCATTTCTTTTTCCCTAATCTATTCTCAAACAATTTTTAGTGTTGCAAAATGTCACCCCAAGTGCTTCCTTTAATCACTTTCCCCCTTCTCCCACCGATGGATGGATGGATGGTCCCATCGTATGTACGATTACTTGGTTGTATCTAACTGATAAAAGTCCACAACCTCACAATTTCAATTTTACTTAAATTGAGTTATGGGGCGCAAGAAGCAAGCAAAATGCTTCTAGTTTGGCTCATTTTGAAGGGTAAGATGTAAGTTTCAAATGCTATTTAGCCCAACTTTATATCTAACCCCCATGGCTAAAAATTGTACATTTATTTATAAAAATGGCCCACCCTTTTGAACTTTTCTATTACTACTCTAAATTTACACGACAAACTTAAGAAATAAAAATCTGAAAAAATTCTATAATATTTTAGCATCCCTTGTTAGTCGTCTGTAGCGATTAGACCCCAGAAATTTGCTAAACAACCCTAATAATAAAAAAATAATAATAAACCTGAAAAATTACTTTTTGTTTTAATTGTGTAAAGTGTCCAGAAACTTTTTTGCTTCTATTATTTTAAATTTAAATTCTTTTTATTGATAAATAATAATTAATGCAACTAGGTACATATATGAATAAAATGCAACATGTATATATTGATATTAATTGCCAGTTTAGCGATAAAAATACAAATAGTTAATCTCGTTTTTAAACAAACTCCACTCGTTACCTACAAACAGACGAAGAGCAAATTTTAACATTTGAATATCCAGTTGCTAATTCTCACATCATTTGTTTTACATAAACATAATGTTTGTTCCCATTCACATTTAGCGTTAAACACGTACGTACACACATACGTAATATTTTTTTGTGTGGTGGTGGTGGTTTATTCGCATAAATCTGTGTGTTAAACAGCTTAAAATATTTGATGGCTCGGGTAATTTATGTTACATGTTACAGCCCTCTATACGTACCATAATATACGTTATATATACATATATTATGTATATACTTCAGGATTTAGGACGCTTTCTTTCCCTACATAATACAATATAAATTCCCCTTTGTATGCTTAACGTGTTCATCGGACGTGATAAATTTCCAAAAAAAAAAATCAACCCTCCTATCGGTGTGTAATGATTTAATAATGAATGAGGACTTTTTTTATTTATTTATTTTATATTGTAAATGGATAATTAATTGTCTCGAATTTGATTTCTTTACTTCTTAAAAGTTTCTATAAAATAATAATTAGGTAGGAAGAAGGAGAAGAAGAAGAACAAGGATGGCGTGTGGGTATTGCCTAGGTGCCCTAAATCTTGCGTAATTCCCTGGGGATTGGCTCGGATCTTGCCAGCATAGGGCATAAAGGGCGCTCACTCAATCTTGAGTTGAGTCGAAGGGTGGGTGACAGCCATTAGGGCATTTTTGGCCTTTTAAAATCCATTAAAACGCTTTTTGGGGCTTTATATATATATAATAATAGATTTGAGAACGACGCGCGACGATTAAATTAACCAAAAAACAATTTTAAACATCAGTTCTTTGTATCTACATAATTCTTTACGCCATTACAACCCTGAACATAAACGATCCCTTTTCGTATTTCGTATTGTTATACTCTTGCTGGTGTTATTTTTTACCACTTTAGTAGTAGTAGCTGTTTTTTGTAACATTTCTTCCCTTTTTGTTCCAGCCATGTAACGAGAACGGCAAGCTGGCTGCCGCCCGCCAACGCGTGGAAAGCGGGGGAGGATTGCATCCCGTATGGATGGGAAAGGGCGTTGGATGACTCGGGAAGAACATACTACATTAAGTAAGTAGAAATTAATTTTTTATTGAATAACTTATGTATTATAAATAAAGTGTGAAGTTGTTTTATTTCTCTCTCCCCCTTTATTCCTTAAATACATAATTTGCTATTTTATTATAAAATATGTACCTACCACCTGTGTTCCTTCAACCAAACAAACATTATCGGTTCGGTAGGGTAGGTATAAAAAATTTGGTCATAAATTCAAAAAATAAATATGAGGGTTGTAGTAACAACGTATGGTATGTATGCTAAGGGTAAGACCCTCATCATCTTTCAATTTATGGGACAGACATCTAAAGGGACGGTGTCGTATTAAAAGAAAATCCTGTTCTTGTATGAAAAACCGTAATAAATAAAATCGTATACAGGGTGGCCCAAAAACTACTCAACAATTACGTTCGTTGCCACCAAAATCAAATTTTTTTTTAATTTAACTCACAGTTTAGTTACAATGTACATTTTGAGAACTTTTGGCCATTTGAAACAAAAGAAAAAAAAAACATTTGAATATTGCCACTTTTTGGACCTTTGGAACAGAAGAAAAAACATTTGAATATCGTCACGATTGTTTCTTTTTGTCTAATAGCCTCATATTTTGAGATTCTCAGCATATAAACTAAAGACAACTTAGAAATAAAAAATGTTTTCTAAAAAAGTGCAGGGTGTTTAAAAATGTGGAAACAACTAAACAACGATTTTCTTTCAATTTAAATTAAATTGGATACAATATTAATAAATTAAGGGTGTTACCGTTTAAACGAAATCATATTTTACTATTTTTTGAACACCCTGTAAATCTAGGGAATTAAGTGATTCTGAAGGTATTTCAACGAGGAAAACAAAACGTTTAACTTATAATTAGTTTATGTGGTTACAGTGAGCACATTTGTTTAGTCACCCTGTATATTTTTCAATTTCCTTTTCTGTCCAGATTTATTTTTTTAAGTATCTACATATAGGTTCCTGTTTACAGGAAAAAGAAAAATGAGAATTTTAATTTTCTTTAGGTAACATTTGTAAGAATTTCAATTCAATTTCGATTTCTCTTCAAAAAGTTCGTAACTCAATTACGAAAGTAACATAAACACATACATCTGTACGTATACTTACCCAAAAGAGGAGGATAAATTAGGTAATCGAAAGATTAACAGGACAAAATCCTTTCTGGAAAATTAAATTTCCCACAAACTATTGCTTTATTGTTTATATTTGTATTTGAATTACTAAGTAAAAGAAAAAGTGCAACGGAAATTAAACGCTATTATATTATTATTGAAGTCCTCTCCCATAGAAAATTTTCGCCAGAAGGGATAAATCTTTAGAAAGGCCCGAACAGGAAAATTGACTTTGTCTACCTACAACTCGTATTGGATTGGAATTTCAATTTCCTCGAAAACTCACTTAGCAATCTTACAAACTTGCTTGCGTAGCAACTAATTTCGAACTGGTCTGCATGGTTTTAAACTTATGAATATAAATCAGGTTTGGTTCCCATTTTCGGAGCTTGTTACGTACAACAACAACCCTCAACATAAAAACAAATTTTTTAATTTGATTGCTAGCTATGAATTCATTTTTAATTTAATTTTATTTTATTTGGAAAAGGGCTCACGAAATTTTTCAGTATGTTTTTAAAAAGCCCGTTACGTGTGCGAAATTTTCTGCTTCTTCATCTCCTGATTCTTTTACAGTCATATAAATAAAACGACAACGTACGAAAATCCGGCGGTTAAAAGTCACGAACCACTTACGTGTCCGGAACCGCGAGTCATTACCTTAGAAAGGTCCCCGCAAATGGGATTTGGATTTGTTGCGGGATCCGAAAAGCCCGTTGTCGTTAGATTCGTTACGGATGGAGGACCCAGCGTTAACAAGGTAAGCAATTTTATTAATACATATTGGTTTACTAACTAGTAACTAGTAGGTATCCATTAACCGGAAAATTTCCTTCTTCATCGAAACGGAATCAGATTCTCCAACCAGGACTCTTCTCTTGTCTAGATGAGAGTTTTCCTGTAGTATCCAAAATATTCCTTATTTATAGGACAATTAAAAGAATATCTTCGAGAAAACTAAAAGACGAGAAAGTTTATTACAAAAAGGGTCTGCGATATAAAGAAAAAAGAAAAAACAAATTCAAAGAGCTGCTTTTGTTTAGTGTCACGAACAAAAGACTTGTGGTGATTCAATTTTCAACGAACATCAGAAGACTAACGCGGCAGATGTTTTTTTAGGTCCTAAACAATTTGAACCATTGTTTGTTCAATTATCGTATGGCAATTTTTTTATTTCAAAACGTCAAATTTTCCCAAATTGTATCTGGAATATTAGGAACCAGGAATTACATCAAATTCCTGTTACAGAATGGCAAATTCTTCCAAATTAAACTTAATTTCCCAAAATGGTCTTAAAACACCAGGAATCAGAATTCCTTACCATCTTCCAGGACTTTAAATTTTCAAACTTAATCTCCCACGTATATCCCCCCTCGTTTCCCTCCTTTTCCTCGTCATCCTGTATGACAAATTGCACATTTGGCAAAGTTTCCGTAAAAAAACTTTTTACTTCTCTCCCCCAGCTCCTTCCAGGAGACCAAATCCTTGCAGTAAACGGTGAAGACGTCAAGTCAGCTCCCAGGGAACACGTCATTTCTTTGGTAAGGGCCTGTTCGTCAACCGTAACATTAAAAGTATGTCAACCTGCCGAACAGACTGGTATCAGGAAGTCCACCCTGCTATCCGCAAGCAAACGTGCACGACTCAAAAGCAAACCTCCGAGGGTTCGGTTTGCCGAGAGCGTTTGCGTCAACGGCGCACCCTTATTTCCAGTAAGTACTCCCACAACACATACCACCCCAACGCACATTACATTAGTCTTTCTCGTTAGCCTTCTGCGTTCTCATTGAGCGACGTTTGCGTTCCTCCGATGGCAAACGTCCTGAAGGTCTTTCTGGAAAACGGACAGACAAAGTCGTTCAAGTACGACGCTTGGACGACGGTCAAAGACGTCGTCACGTCTCTCCAGAACAAACTCTGCATACAGGCAACAGAACACTTCAGTCTAGTCGTTGAACACATCAAGTCACTCAGGAGGAACAAACTCACCCTCCTGGATCCCAACGACACTTTAGCCAGGGTTTGTACCTATTTCTTTGTTTTAAGTAGTCTTCCTGGGGATGATAAGTTGTTGTTGTTGTTGTTGTTGTTAGATTGCCGCTAAACCGGGTGCACACAAATTGCGATGCTTGTTTCGGATAGCGTTCGTGCCTTCATCTCCAGCGACCCTCGCGCAAAAAGACTTGGCCGCCCTGGACTATCTTTACGCTCAATGTTGCAACGACGTGACCCAGGAGAGGTTCGCTCCCGAACTCCAGTACGACACGGCCCTCCAGCTCGCCGCACTCCATATCTACCAACATTCCATAGCTCATAACGTGCCTCTCTCGAAACTCACCATAAAAAACGTAGAGTGAGTACTTACCTACGTCCCACCTCCTCCCCCGACGAATAAAAGGTCTCTATCTCTCTGTTGGTTTTGTTTAGAAAAGAGTTCGGTTTGGAGCGGTTCGTGCCGGCGTCCCTTTTGGAAAACATGAAACGCAAAGAGGTCCACAAGTTCCTGGCCCATTTCCTCAAATTGCACTCGAACATGGCCGGTTCCGGGAAACCTTTGACCGCCCTCCAAGCAAAGCTCCACTATTTGGACTTGGTGAGCCAGTTGCCAAGCTACGGGGCCAAGTGTTTCTCTGCCGGGCCGAGGGGCGACTCTCTGGAAAGGGTCATATTGGTCAGCCCGAAATTCGGACTTAGTCAGATAATTGGGGCCAGAAGCACTGTAGTAAGTACAGAACCCAAAATGTAGGTACCTACTCGATTATTATTTTTTTGTTTTGTTTTTAGCCTGTTCCCATAGCGAACATAGAAGACGTAAAGCGTATCCAGGTGAAGGCTGAAGATGAGCTCACGAGGACTGTTCTGGTCCAGCTGGAGAACGACAGGGTGGTCACTGTGGCCCTCGAGGAACGTGACGCGTCCGAACTGGTGCTAGTCTTAAGAGGATATTACCATATCATGGCCGGAAAGGTCCTTCCAGTTGAACAAGAAGAAGTTTCTAGGATGGAAGACCTCGCCCCTCCGTATCTCTCCCAACATCGCGTGATACCGGAAAAGTGGAGCTACATAACCCAAAACCAAATAAAGGCGATGTGCTTCGCGATGCATCCCACGTACAAGAGCATCAACCACAAGACCAACGGTCTTTATAACACCGTCGGTCGTCAGAGCAAACCTCCCTTCATGACCGGGCTGAGCCTGGACAGCAACATGAACAATACTCTTGCGAGCAACAGGAACCACGAGAGGCTCAAAAATTATTTCGTTAGGGACAAGAGCAACTCCTACGACCTACAGAGTGTCATGTCGTTGGAGATTTTAGAAGGCGGTGTTGGTGTTGGTGTTGATGTAGTCGAAGCCAAAAACGAAGAAGTATTAAGGAGAGTGAAGGAGATGCACCAACTGGTGGAAAATTCAGAAAAATACCTAAACGAGCAAGAACAATATAATCGACTTAACAGTTCGGAATCTGAGTGGCAAGAAACGAGCGTGGACTTCGACAGTGACCTCGACAGCCACGACGACGCCCCAGGGACCCTAAAACACAGCGACTCACTCCTACTTCTAATCCAAGGACGTAGACAAGCCGTCAATAATAAACAATGCATGAATGCTGCCATAGAACTCCTACGTTCCGAACTGAACCAGTCCGAAAGCGATAACGATTCCATAGGGACCCCCAACAACTCCCCAGTACACAAAATGAGCAAACTCGGAGGAGGAGGAGAAAAACACAACAGCAGGCAACAAGAAAGGTTCAGTTTCGGTCTCCGCAGTCCCGAAGACGTCAAAACAACCAAAGACGAAGACCTCAGAGCGTATCTCCAGAAGCTCAAGAACGACTCGATGGATTCCGACACTGAAAACCTGGCGAGTTTGTACGACTTCGACCCGGACATCACTGACCTTACTCTGATACCGCCCCCAGCAACTCCGGACGAACTGGACAGTGCCTTAATGGTCGTCAATAAGCCACCGACGTCTTTCGCCGACTCTTTGGAGAACATAAACGGAATTGACGACAAAAACTTCGACCTGGAAACGTTCCTCGCTAACGTCACAGTACCACCACCTACACAAAAACTCACCCCTGCCGTCGAACTCACCCCTGAAGAAATCATGTCGTTTATCATACCTCCTCCACCCAGCCTTAAAGCCAGCTTTGAAAATTTGACAATAAACAGCAACAACACTAGGGATTACCAAAGTCTACCTCCATATTTTGAACAACAACAGCAACATCAACAAAAGGGGCAACAGTTACCTCCTCAACAAATAAAAGAGAATGGGAACAGTTGTCCACGCCAGAATGTCATAGAGTACGCCACTGTGGACAGGAAAGGTCCTTTCTCGTGCTGCAGCCGGACAAAGACCTCAACAAACAACAAAAACAACGAAGCATCACAAGAAGAAGAAGTTGTGTCTCAGCCGCCTCCACCCCCTAGGAGAGGATCCGAAGACAAACCACCCGACAGACCACCAAAACCAACAACCCCTGAGAGGCAACGTTCCCATTCGCTGTCCTCAGCCTCGTTCAAACTCCAAAACGAACCGGCCCCTACATTACCTCCACGTAGCGAAAATTCTCAAGCACCTCCGCATCTATTTCTACCCCCCAAGAAACCTCCTTTGCCCCCAATACCTCCTCTGGAAGTTTTGAGGAGCAGAATACTCGCAAGTGCGGAATCAAAAAATAATTCGGAAAGAAGGACTGCCTGCATAGGTTCCCCCCATCTGCAGAGGAACAAGCACGTCTACAGCGACCTGGAGATCAGTTTAGGGTTGAAAGAGTCGGAGAGGGCAGCGGTTAGCACCCCCACGTCGCCTTTTTTGGGCAGGGGATCGCAGCTTACCATCGTTCCAATCAATTCTCCGGAAAGTCCGAAGAGATTGCAGAGTAACGGGATAAATTCGCCCAAAATGGGTAATGGGAACGTTTGTATGAAAGAAAGGGACCGGGACAGGGACAGGGATAGGGGGCAGACTATAATACAAAACGGGTGCACGTCGACCAATGAAAGTCTTTTGGAGAAAACGGACGTTGCAATGTCGAGCCTTTTGGACAGGATCAACCAGATTGCCAACCAATGTAACGCTGCCCAAGTTCATGGGGGTGGGAGGATGATGTGCGAGGATAAATTCCAGGTATGTGCAAAATAATTGAAGCCCTGGCATTTTTGTTTCTTCTTTGTGTGGTCGTAAGGTCCCTTTGTCGTTGCTTTTTTTTTTTCTTTGTTCGCTTCCTGGTGGTGGGTCTTCCTGTGGTTCCTTTCCGTTCTATGATTTTTAATCGGTTTGGTTTCTGTTGTATTTCAGCTCCCCTCCCAAGTAGCAAAGTAGTGTTGTTTGTTAGTTCCCACCGTTCACCTCCTCCCCCCCCCCACCCCGCCAGTCGAATTTCGTTCTAAATTCACCTTGAGTTCTTCTTTTCTTCCTCCATCCAGACCGTAAAGGAGGAGCTGGTATCCCAGTCTTTGCAATTAGTAACGTCGAGCAAAATGTTGGTGATCACGATGTCCGATCCGGCACTCTCTGATCTTCCCGAGAACCTGGCGGTCTGCCTGACGATCCTGCGGAGGCTCTCGGAGCTCTGCCAGGATCTCGTCAATCACACCACGTCCCCCCTTCAAACGAAAAATCTAATTCTAAAAGTACACGATGTTACCGCTGCATTCCACCACTTGATCACCTCGAACGTCGATCGGAGTTGTCAGGCCGCCATCGAAGAACATTTGGCCGCGGAAGCTGAAAAATTGGCGAGTGTTTTGGCAACCCTTTTGAGGAGTTTGAGGGTGTTTTCACCGTAGGTTCGTCGCCCTTTTTATTCTTATTATTTTTTATTTTTATTATTATCTTTTACTGGGAACTGTTGTGTTAGTAAGTTTCCAGTACCGGTACAAATTTGTTTACGTATATACATAGATGGTTACTTATTAGATGTTATTCGTGTTGTTGATTTTTTTCGAGAGAGGGTTGAAAAACTTTTACAGTTGTTTTGTCTCGTGATAACGTACGTAAAGAATTATTATTCTTTGAATCGTAAGAAGTAAACTTTTCAGAAACAAATGACTGAAACAAATAAAGTAAAAAAAAAAAAGACAATTTGATTGTACCTTTTCCATTTGGTTTTTTGTTTTTAATATCGTGAGACAAAACATAAGAAAAACGTTGTCGTGAGAATCGGGAAAATTGTTAGTCAGTTGTTTTAACATTAAAATTTAACTGAATTGGTTGATTAATTGATTGTTGATACTTGAAGATAAATATATTTATTAATTGTTCCGTTTAACCGGGATTTCTACGTTATTACATAAAATATATACGTACCCTTTACATTATAGATATATAGGTAAATAATTATTTATAGTTATTAAACCCCCCTCCTCATCAACCAGTGAATTGATTAATTAATTAATTAATTATTATCGATTGATTTATTAATATAATAGATACTTACTTACGGTATGTTTGTTACCGAAAATGTTGTGTTTTCTAGTCGTAATTTATAAAAAAAAAATAAATAGATAAATAAATAAAAAAATTGAGAGGAAAAGAAATTTCTACACTAATAAAATAATTAATTAATTATTACGTATTGTACAGCATTATACAAATAACAATATGATAATTATTTACTACCTAGAACGAGGTTGTCATTATCATCATCATCATATAGGTACAATATATAGATATATATACGACCAAATATTTACGTAGTAAATAGTATATGTACTTATACTAATTATACGTGAATTAGGTACCTACTAACTTAGCTGCGAAAAATATTGAAATGTCAAGTCTGAATTTATTAAAAAAACAAAATAATATCCATTTAAAAAAATACGTAGGTATATAATGTGATACTTGTTATAGGTACACTGTCATCTTAAATTAATTAAAATTAAATTAAACCCAGAAAAAAATACACCCTGTATACTTGGTTAGATATATAAATGATATTTTTTGTGGTTAAAATCGAACGAAATTAATTTTTTTTTAATATCTTTAAATTTAAATAATTAAGCAAATACTCGTGGTAAAATAAAATACTTATACTTATCATAAAATACATATCCAAAAAACGAAATAATATTTAGGAATTTTTTATTATTTATTGATAGGTATCACACCATTTCATTTAAAAATGAGTTCAAATAAAAATTATTTTGTTGTACAAATAAACATATTTACTTAAGTCATTTACCTACCTGTTATTTTTTTATATTATTATATAATATAATTAATTATATGTTACCATAAACCAAATTTAAGTTAATGCTATTATTGTAATGATATAATACATACCATACATAAATTAATGTAATAAAACAAATTGTCAGAATTTGCTTAATTACCTCTGTATGTAATTTACTTATTTTTATGTAATTATTACAGATGATGTACGTACGTATGTAAAGGTAAGTTAACAATTATTTCAAATGAATCTTCTATCAAATGTTTCGTAAAAATTCTTAAACAAATGAAGCAACTATCTTCTATCATATGTTTCTTAGTTAAAGTTCTTAAACAAACGAAATAATCGTTTTTAATCATCACCATCAATTGTTTCTTAGTTTATTACGATAGGATGATGGGATTATACAATATTCATACGTATGTAACAAACAATTTTCGTAATAATGATTACGATTACGTTATTTACATATAATGCAAATAGAGATAACTGACGTTGGGTCAGAATTTGAAAACAATATGGTATCTAGTTGACAACAAGACAAGACACGTTTAGAAAATGGCTATCAATAAAGTGTTAAAAAACGTTGTTAATAAATGTCTTAAGCAACGAAAATTTTTCAGGGTGAGTCTATAACAATTAAACAATTAATTAAGCTTAGATAACCCCAAAAAATATTGTTTTTACCCCTTTTAGTATTCATCAACAAACCCTCAACAAGATATTGAAGATCGTGTTGGAAACAAAATAAAATGGACTTCAAAACTCGATTTTATGTCCCCCGATTTTTTCAGTCCCATCCCCACGTACCGAGTCCTCGATTCCCACGGGAATATTCTGAATAAAAGTGAAGAACCCCATTTGGACAAAGAAACCCTAGAAAAAATGTACAAGAACATGATCCTCTTGAACGTAATGGACAAGATCCTCTACGAATCCCAAAGGCAAGGCAGGATATCGTTTTACATGACGAATTATGGGGAGGAAGCGACCCACATAGGGAGTGCAGCTGCTTTAAACCTAAACGACTTAATATACGGCCAATACAGGGAAGTAGGGGCGCTGATCTACAGAGGATACACGTTGGACGAAATAATGAACCAATGTTACGGTAACTGTGTCGATTTGGGAAAAGGGAAACAAATGCCAGTCCACTACGGTTCGAAAAGGTTAAACTTCATGACCATTTCGAGTCCCTTGTCCACCCAAATACCCCAAGCAGCAGGCTCCGCGTACGCACTCAAGAACCAGAAGAACAACAACAGGGTCGTGATGTGCTTCTTCGGTGACGGCGCTGCTTCAGAAGGCGATGCACACGCAGCGTTTAATTTTGCAGCAACCCTCGACTGTCCCGTGATCTTTTTTTGTAGAAATAATGGTTATGCCATTTCCACTCCCACACAAGACCAGTATAAGGGGGACGGGATTGCTGCAAGGGGTCCTGGATACGGTATAAGCACTGTGAGGGTTGATGGGAACGATGTGTTTGCTGTTTATAACGCCACCAAGGCTGCAAGGGAGGTTTGTTTGAGGGAGAACAGGCCTGTGCTTATTGAAGCAGTCACATACAGGTAAAATTATTCTTATGTATATACAGGGGGTTTTAAGTTGATGGGCTATTCAAAGTACATATCTATATGAATTAGTAGAAGGAATTCAATTGTAAAACTTCGGCTCATTTGGTTATTGTTTATGCAGCTTCTTTTAAAAATATATTCAAGTTCGATTTATATCCGGTTATACCGGAAGTCGACTAACCAACTTGTACACCTATGACGATCGGTTTCTGAGTTAATTTAATTTATAGAAAAAAAATCGCTACCGCAACCCAAATTGTAAAAAATCATAACTTCCACAAAATACGACTTGAAGTGTTGAAATTTTTACTAGTAATAGCTGAATATTAGTGCTAACGCCTTGACAAAATTGAATTAAATAATTTATACAGGGCGTTCAAAATAAAATTCTAAAATTGAAAAACTTCAAACACGAATTACTTCGTTTTTTCAAATGGCACCTACTATTTTTTATTTTTTCAATCGATTCCTTTTTTTATCTTCTTTCGATCCATATGGATACTTCCTATTTTATTTGAAAATTTTGGAATAATTTTGAATTATTACTTAAAATAGGAAGTATCCATATAGATCGAAAGAGGATAAAAAAAGGAATCGATTGAAAAAATAAAAAATAGTAGGTGCCATTTGAAAAAACGAAGTAATTCGTGTTTGAAGTTTTTCAATTTTAGAATTTTATTTTGAACGCCCTGTATAAATTATTTAATTCAATTTTGTCAAGGCGTTAGCACTAATATTCAGCTATTACTAGTAAAAATTTCAACACTTCAAGTCGTATTTTGTGGAAGTTATGATTTTTTATAATTTGGGTTGCGGTAGCGATTTTTTCTCTATAAATTAAATTAACTCAGAAACCGATCGTCATAGGTGTACAAGTTGGTTATCAAACTTACCTTAGAATTACACGTTTTATTCGAATTCAGCATAAAAAATATACCATTCCATTTAAAATAACAAAGTTGGTTCCGACTTCCGGTATAACCGGATGTAAATCGAACTTGAAAATATTTTTAAAAGAAGCGGCATAAACAATAACCAAATGAGCCAAAGTTTCATAATTAAATTCCTTCTACTAATTCAAATACTTCTAATAGCCCATCAACTTAAAAACCCCTGTATACATAAGAATTTATTTTTATTTAATTAATAATAATTATTTATTAATTTTTTTTGTTGGTGGTAATTTGAATATTTATCTTCGACTGGTATTTAGTGGTGACAAATAGCAATAATAATTAATAATTAGTAACTACCCTTATTACCTACATAAGTACTATTTTAATATCAAATTAATTTTTTTATTAATTAAATATTCTTTACGTACCATAAGTAGGTAATTAGGTAAAGATCTTCTTTACCTTGCATTATTATTTTATTATAAAAGCAACAGTGTCCTTTTGACCTCCAAGCGAATACATATGTAGGTACTAAAATACTGTAGGTACAGCCCACACACCTAAGTAAGTAGATAAAATCATTTTTGCCGAGTATCGTTTGATTATCTCGATTTTTTTGTCCTCTGTTTACACAAGCCAACAAAAAACACATTTTATTGCCTAAACTAGTTTTTATACCTACTGAAACTGAAACAAACATTTCAGCAGTTTTATTCTGTCGGTCGTGATGTTTGCCTCGTCGCGTCGTGGTAGTTTTAAATGAATTGAGGTTATACCTAGAGTTTGTGAAAATTAATTAATTGTTAATGCTATAAATATTTGTTCAGGCAGTTAATTTTAAGTGAGGTTTGACTTATAATTTTTGTGTTAATTAATTAATTAACGTTTGGTGTCTTTGATGGGATATTAGTGTGAAATCCATTTGTGCAGCCATCAGACCGGTGAGTGAATTGATAAATACGTTTTAAAAACGATTGTAAACATTTATTTACGAATTAATGACCAATTTGCTCAAAATATTGTTAAAATCTTAATACATAGTAAATTTATTAACACTTCAACTTTTTACGCATTGAGTTCTGTTGGCTATATCTTATTTATTTCTAATCCAATTCAAAAATGGTTTTCACCATTAGATTCTGCATACTTTTTTGCGTATTTTTGATACTTTGTGCCCGGCTAAATCGTATTTCTAAGTACCAAAATTTTACTTGCGCTTTTTTACTATTTATTTGCCACTACATATTTTTATATGTCGAGTTATGTTACCCATAACTTTTTTATTTAAAATCCAATCCAAAAACGGCTTTCACCACGAAATTGTACACACTTTCTCACGTATTTTTGATACTTAGTGCCCGACTAAATCAAATTTCTAAGTACCAAAATTTTATGTGCGCTTTTTTGCTATTTATTTGCCACTACATATTTTTATATGTTGAGTTATGTTACCCATAACTCTTTTATTTAAAATCCAATTGAAAAACGGCTTTCACCATTAGATTCTGCATACTTTTTTGCGTATTTTTGATACTTTGTGCCCGGCTAAATCGTATTTCTAAGTACCAAAATTTTACTTGCGCTTTTTTACTATTTATTTGCCACTACATATTTTTACATGTTGAGTTATGTTACCCATAACTTTTTTATTTAAAATCCAATTGAAAAACGGCTTTCACCATTAGATTCTGCATACTTTTTTACGTATTTTTGATACTTTGTGCCCGGCTAAATCGTATTTTTAAGTACCAAAATTTTACTTGCGCTTTTTTACTATTTATTTGCCACTACATATTTTTACATGTTGAGTTATGTTACCCATAACTTTTTAATTAAAAATCCAATTCAAAAACGGTTTTCACCACGAGATTCTACACACTTTTTCACGTATTTTTGATACTTAGTGCCCGACTAAATCAAATTTCTAAGTACCAAAATTTTATGTGCGCTTTTTTACTATTTATTTGCCACTACATATTTTTATATGTCGAGTTATTTTACCCATAACTTTATTATTTAAAATCCAATCCAAAAACGGTTTTCACCACAAGATTCTACACACTTTTTGACGTATTTCTGATACTTAGTGTCCAGCTAAATTGTATTTTTAAGTACAAAAATTATACGTTCGCTTTTTTACTACATTGATGTAATGCTCCACTAAATACCACGACATTTTCTAATTAAATAATACAACTATTCTTAAAGAAATTAAGTCAAAAACTAATTAGGGTTGGTCACCACTCTACATCTGACGATAGCACAGCTTATCGATCTCAAAAAGAGGTAGACGAAAGGATACAGAATGATAATCCTGTAAAAAAGTTGCGCCTGTACCTCGAAAATAAAAATTTATGGGATGAAAAGAAAGAAAATGATTGGATACGTTTAACTAAAAAGAATGTTCTTGAAGCTTTTAACGCTGCTGAAAAAAAATTATTACCAAAATGGACTGAATTGTTTACAGATGTTTACGGGGTAATCCCTCCTCACTTAAGGTATTTGTTTTTAATCAAACAATCGCTCCGTTTTTCCAATTTCAATTATTATTGCAGAAAACAGATGAATGCAATGGAAAAACATTTGGAAAATTATAAAAAACACTACCCACTAGAAAAGTATTCCACATAATTATTACATAAATTAATTATAGTACATTTTATGGTTACAGGATATAATTATTTTCTTACTTTACTTTACTGCTTAATTACCTTTAAGTTTAATTAATAAACAGAATAATAATAAATATTTAATAATTCTTATTAATTAATAATCTCTACTGGCTGAATGGTATTGTCTAATGAAAGGTCACAAAAAAGAAGAATAAGAACACAGTTCAATTTGACGTTTACTGAACATAACCTTTAATGAAAACTAGGAGTAAATTTTAATAGAAATTATCAAAATGAGTCTTTCTGGCCGTTCTCGAACTGGTATATTAGACAAACCACTTAGTAGAGGTAAAAGTGAAGCATCTTTAAGTTGTTATGCCCTTCTATTTGCTGAAATAGTCCAGTATTGTCAGAATAAATCGCATACTGTACCTGAGTTGCAAAATGGGTAATATACAGTCGAATTATTAATTAAAACTGTATTAAATTAATTAAAATATCCCTTTTTAGGCTTCATAGTTTAGGTAAAAATGTGGGAGTTAAGCTCATTGATTTATATTTCTTAAGAGAACGTGGGGGCAAACGAGAGACCAAAATATTAAATATCCTGTTATTTTTAAAGTCAACCTTCTGGAAAGTGAGTTACTAGTAATTTCTTTTTGTGTGTCTTTTATCATAAGCTTATAAATTCCCCAAGGCACTTTTTGGAAGAGAAGCTGATAAACTAGAACATTCCAACGATGATGAATGCACTTATTACTTAATGGAAAAGGAGCCCCTTGTTAACAAATACATTTCAGTACCCAGAGACAAAGGCAGTCTTAACTGTGCTGTATTCATTGCTGGCATAGTTGAAGCTGTCCTTACAGGAACAGGTTTTGTATGTGTCATTTTAAATAATCAGTAAAGACTTTCTCACTCAAAAAAAAATTGTCTTAAACCTTTCAGACAGCCAAAGTATCGGCTCATTGGCATAAAGGCACGACATATATGGTTAAATTTGATGAAGCTGTTGTCGCCAGGGATAAACAATTAGAATAAATTGCAAAAAACGTTATTTATACTGTAATCATTCGTAATATTATGTTTATTTTGTATATATCTAAAAAAGAAGTATTAAAATAAATATTGTCGGTTTGTATCTCTATTTATTTGGATAATATGCAAGAGAGAATACTTTTAATTACTGTCATACATAAAAGTAATTCAAAAATTGAAAAAATATATAAATTATGTATATTTGCTACTAATATAAAATACACAGCATTATTTTTATTAGACTTGCCATCAATATCAATGTAAAGGTCACTTCCATACCACTATCCCTTCTTAATCGGAAATATAAGATCGAAAAGAAAGACAACGAGGCATCTAAGACACTCACAGGCCACGAAATAGGGGATGAGCTCCTTTTCTCCAGCATTTTAGGCAAAAAAGATAGTGGTTCACAAGCATAAAAGAGATACAAAAGTACAATTGCAGCAGTATAACGCCTCTTCTTTCTACATTTGCAACTGGGCTCCCCGTGTATGAAACAACTTACAGAAAATGCGGTCAAAAAAGTTACGAAAAGGGGCAAGTAAACTTCCTTCCAAGGATTTATCGAGTACATCAAAAATATCACAATAAACACGCCATTCATAGCAGTTTTTATGATATTAGTCCAAACTATCATACGGTCTTTAATTAGATCTCCGTATATTATAAACAGACCATTCAAGTACATGTTCGCAGCAAAAAAGTAAATTGTGTAACCACCTGTAGTCTCATAGTTTATCACCTGGTGACTCACTGCAACCCCTACCACATTTTGCAGAAGGGAAAAAACAACCATGCACGATCTAATTGCTAATTTATAATACGATGGTGGAATTGGGTCATTTTCAGGCACTGTTTCTGCCTCTGAAGCACTCATCCTTTCGGTTTTCTTAACTCCATTTTTTCTGTTTCTTTTATTTGCTTATTTACTACTCAAAAATTTTGATTCTTTCCAAAATATTACATTTTAAAATAAATAAATACTGGTTTGTCAAAAAATTGACACTTATTAGACAATAGGTATTACCTAGGGAAATTACATAATTAATGGATATATAATTTTTAACGATGTTATTTATTGAACTACTAATTTAAGCGAATACACGATAGGTACAATGCTATAAGAGAAAACTATTTTAAATGAATTTGAATAAACGCTTGCTGTAAGGTATTTCGCCACTCCTGTACTGCTGCTCCTTTTTGTCCCTTGTTGTTTTCAAAAGGTACCAATAAGTACAAAAGGGGAAAACGATAAGACATAATCCCAACAATGACGTCTTAGGTGTGGGTCTGAAGTAATCGTACTGGTTGACCATCATTGCGTGGTAACGTTGAATGGCCGGATCAAACTGAAACAAACAATAAAATCAATTGTTACAAATCCAATTCAGAATTTTAGTCGTGTTAATTTTGGTTTAAACCATTGGATTCTGCATATCTATTTACGTATTTGTAGTGATTTAAACTTTGCTCAATAATATTTCTTAAGTATTGAAATTTTAGGTGCGCTTTTTTGCTTTATTATTTACATGCAACTAATGGGTGCCATTTGATCGTGATATCTCCATTGTTTGTGGTCCGATTTAAAAACGGTTTGAACCATTCGATTCTGCACACTTTTCTACGTATTTTCAGTGTTTTGGACTTTGCCCAAAGATATTTTTAAGTATTGAAATTTTAGGAGCGGTTTTTTGCTTTTTCTACTATTTACTTGCTATTAATATGTGCCATTTTGGTCGTGATATATCTTTTATTTGTGGCCCGATTTAAAAACGGTTGGAACCATTAGATTCTTCACACTTTTTTACGTATTTTTAGTGTTTTGTACTTTGTCCAATAATATTTTTAAGTATTGAAATTTTAGGTGCGCTTTTTTGCCTTTTTTATTATTACAAGCAACTAATGGGTGCCATTTTGGTCGTGATATCTCTGTTGTTTGTGGTCCGATTTAAAAACGGTTTGAACTATTGGATTCTGCACACTTTCTTACGTATTTTTAGTGTTTTGAATTTTCCCCAATAATATTTTTAAGTATTGAAATTTTAGGTGCGCTTTTTTGCTTTTTTTTATTATTTACATGCAACTAATGGGTGCCGTTTTGGTCGTGATATCTCTATTGTTTCTGGTCCGATTTAAAAACGGTTTGAACCATTCGATTCTACACACTTTTTTACGTATTTTTAGTGTTTTAGACTTTGCGAAATAATATTTTTTAATACTGTTTAGCGATGTTAAATATTTTGGCTCATTAATTATGTATTCACATATACTTTATTGTTGTAATTGTTAATTAAAATGTTAGCCGGAGTACCTTGATATTTCGAGTCTATTCCCACCCGTTTATAGTATATCAATCATCCGTACCATTGTTGTACATCAGAACCGTTCAAAAGAGAAAAAACTTAAAGTGCACGATGGAAATCATAAATTAAAGTGTACATTTATTACGTCTACTCGTTTATGGCCTACAAGGACTCCGAATAGTGTCAACCTTTGCTAATTTCATTATTATTTGCCATTAAGTTGTCAACTTAATTCATATGCGTATGCGTACATACATAATGTATGTATGATTTGTAGCAGATGCAAGAAGCGTTGTCGAATTATAATTATTATTACCTAATATAGGAGTTTTGCAATAATACTTATCACAATTTTTCTTTTTAGAACAAATTACACGTTTACGTTTCTTATTTAGTTCTCAGTTGTGTTTACGAAAGGGGAAAGGGTGAACTTTTTTACATTCAGTAAGTGGTCCCAACAAAAAAAAATCAAGGCTGTTTCGTTATTAAAAAGTACGTAGGTACTGCACCCAAAAGGGGCATTACCAATAAAAATAAATGACAAATAATTTTTATATGTTAACAGATTTGTCACCTTATTAAAATGACAATATACAAATTAATAGAAAGGGGCGTTATTGTTAGTACGTATTCAATTACTTTTGGTATTTAATATCTAGGAAATAAATATTAGGAGGATTATAAATAATCTCGATTGAATTATTCGTTGCCGATAAATAGTTGATAAACTTTTAGCCTTTTCAAACTCGTGACCGTTAGCATATTTGATTTACATCGCATTTCCTTTTAACTGCTCCATATATTTAACAATAGTGTAAAAAGGCCCTGACATTACATCAGCAATAAAAAAATAAATCTTCTCTTCTACTAATCCCACTTATTATTGTCTGAAAAAGTTGAAATAAAAATATTTTATTCGATTGGGAAATTATTTACTTATTTATTTATAAACGAAGACCACGTATGTTTATAATAAATAATATAAATAATTGTTTACAAATATATTTATCTCCACAATATTTTTGTTTGAACTTAACTAACTCACTGTAACAATAAGAGATAATAATAATTACTCACTGAAAAATATTAACGAATGCAGACTACAAGAATTTTGTATTCAATTAAATCAAATCAAATCAAATCGAAACAATAGTTGTCAATTTTTGTTAACATATGTAAATATGTAGATACATAGACCTTGGACAAAAGATTTTTTTGTAGGTATTTAATTAATAATTACCATTTTAAATATTCACAATCAGAACAATTGTGTGTGTGTGTGTGTGACGTTAATTGTCACAACAAAGAAAATTGTGTTTTTCAATATTACACACCAAACTTTTTTATTAAACAATGCAACTAACTATCTGTTGATGAGTGGAATTCTGGTTGTGATAATTCTATTGTTTCTGAACCGATTTAAAAACGGTTTGGACTATTGGATTCTGCACACTTTGTTACATATTTTTAGTGTTTTGTACTTTGCCCAATAATATTTTTTAGTATTGAAATTTTAGGAGCGTTTTTTTGCTTTCTTTACTATTTACTTGCTTGTATTAATAGGTGCCATTTTGGTCGTGATATCTCTATTGTTTGTGGTCCGATTTAAAAACGGTTTGAACCATTCGATTCTACACACTTTTTTACGTATTTTTAGTGTTTAGGACTTTGCCCAATAATAATTTTTAGTATTGAAATTTTAGGTGCGCTTTTTTGCTTTTTTTATTATTTACATGCAACTACTGGGTGCCATTTTGGTCATGATATCTCTATTGTTTGTGGTCCGATTTAAAAACGGTTTGAACCATTGGATTCTGCACACTTTTTTACGTATTTTTAGTGTTTAGGACTTTGCCCAATAATATTTTTAAGTATTGAAATTTTACGTGCGCTTTTTTGCTTTTTTTACTATTTACTTGCTATTAATGGGTGCCATTTTGGTAGTGATATCTCCATTGTTTGTGGTCCGATTTAAAAACGGTTTGAACCATTCGATTCTACACACTTTTTTACGTATTTTTAGTGTTTAAGACTTTGCGCAATAATATTTTTAGGTATTGAAATTTTAGGAGCGGTTTTTTGCTTTTTTTATTATTTACATGCAACTAATGGGTGCCATTTTGGTAGTGATATTTATATTTTTTGTGGTCCGATTTAAAATCGGTTTGAACCATTAGATTCTGCACACTTTTTTACGTATTTTTAGTGTTTAGGACTTTGCCCAATAATATTTTTAAGTATTGAGATTTTAGGTGCGCTTTTTTGCTTTTTTTATTATTTACATGCAACTACTGGGTGCCATTTTGGTCATGATATCTCTATTGTTTGTGGTCCGATTTAAAAACGGTTTGAACCATTGGATTCTGCACACTTTTTTACGTGTTTTTAGTGTTTTGGACATTGCCCAATAATATTTTTGTAGTATTGAAATTTTACGTGCGCTTTTTTACTTTTTACTATCTGTTTTCGAATGAAATTCTTATCGTGTTATTTTGATTAATTCTAAGAATACGATTTAAAAACGGTTTTAATGAGTCACGAATTTAAATATATACGTCATTCTTTTATTTGTATGTACCTATACTTTTTGCTGAATAAGTTTAATATAATAATGAACGTAAGAAATAGTTCATGACTCAGGACTAAGTAATAAAGTTACACTTTTTTTATTGAAAAGCTGTCTTCGATTCAGATTTCAAATTCGCAGAATATCAGATTAATAAAAGACAATCGCAACCTTGGTCATTCTTTTCTTTCTTTTTCTTCTTTTTTTTTGTTACTCCGGTCAATCTTTTGTCATTTTGTCAATTATTATTTATATGAATAAATGATGTTGCAATATTGTATTTGACGTAATTGGTAAAACAACTAATATTTTGGGTTACTTTAAATGTCGTCTTCGTGTGATAAGAAAGACATGCGTTGTTGTTGTTACGAATATAAACAAAACTAAATCCCAGTAATAACAAAAAGAAAATGCAAAAGGCAGCTTAAAAAAAATATTTTTAAACATCTACATACGTAGCATAAAAATAAAATTCCACTGTTTGTTTAATTATTATTATTGGCCATTGTTAAAAGGGACAGATCAAAGAAATAGAAACGTAATTATGTACAAAGTTCGGTAGACCAGAAGCGCAATAAAGTGAGTTTAGAGGTCAAGTCTGGTGAACTATGTATGTAAGTATATATATGGGAAGATTATGGGGTCAGTCATGTGAAAATGATAACAGATTATAAAATATTACGCCACAGCCGAGAAATATTATCTCAATGTATGTCAAATAAATTTAATTTTTCAATCCAAAGACACAAATAAGTACTACATAAAATTAAACATTTACAGGGCGTTTTCTGTAATTTTGCTCCAGGATAACTGAGCAATAGATTAAGTTTTTTTTTCTCTTTGATATATGTAACACATTTATGGGTTTAATAAACTGTTAGATGCAAAACTTTTTTACAATTTGACGGCAATATCCGGTAATATACATAGTATGTACAAACGTCAGGGTCACAGTAGTCTAAAAGAAATAAAACACATCCTGTATAACATTACGTACAGTAGCCAATGCTTTCAATTAAGAAACGAAACCATCGCAACAGCACAGGATTAATAAATGAAATACGAAAAATTTCAATTGTTTCTTACGTAACAATCATACAATCTACAGTATAACAAACGAGTGTTGTAGAAAGTTAGCGATTGTTACAAACAAACAAAATTTACTTCACTTGATATATTCAAAAACGACAAAATAACAAAAGAGCTTCGTTAACTACAACAAATATGTAGATCTAAGAATTAAGATAAGATCAGATCAAATATTTTAATGATACTTTTGTGACTATTTAATTTAGATGTTTGGCATTCAAGAAAGGCCCGAATACCGATGCGATTACATTTTCTGTTAATCTTCGTATTAGAGCGACGCAAATTACAGTTATAAAGTTCAAAAAGTCCTTCAAGCGGTTGTTAATTATGAGCCTGGTCTTTGTATTTTAAGTGGACGAAGCTGCTGTATCGAGTAAATAATGTTAGGCAGATGAGCAGATGAGAAAAACCTTAACATACATATCACGTTTATAAAATTCGCTTATTTTTTTTTTTACAACTGCATCAATGATCAATTGCCCTTTTATGTACATAAAGAAAGACAACAATTTTTTTTTATCTACTCCTACTCTGACAGAATTTTATTTCTTTTTTTCTATATAAACGTATATTTATCAAAGAATGAGAGTTTGAAACAAATTCACATCAAAACAAAAAATAAGAATTCGTGGCAAATGTTTTTTCGTTGTTTTCAGCTGTTCTTTTGCATTGTTCCTACTTTCTTTTTTTTTATTTTTTTTGTCAATCTATTTATAAACCTACACAGTTCATCAAAAACAAAACAATTATATTAGATCCTTGTTGGCCTTCTAATAAATTAATAAATAAATATGAATAAGATGCCGCACCTCAAAAGATCAGCAGCTACCGTAGCTACATAATATATTATTTATCTACTTATACATATGTAGATATATTATATGTAAAAATGAATATTGTATAAATCTTTCTCGAGTGGTTCATTAAATCGCCGGGTCCAATTAGTGAAAAATTCCGTCCACTTCCGTCATTGTCGACAAATTTCCACCCAGCTCACTTTTACACGTAAAAAAGGTGCTGGGGAGACGCCAAAAAACCGAAACTCGATCATAGGGGGGATCCATAAGAAAAACCTCATGTAACCCACTCAAACCAACCAAACACCTTTCAATCCATCGTCATCGTTTTATCGTCGGCTCTACAAGATGACATTAATAACATTAACAACGGTAAGAAAAGCAATCGTAAATCGAGTACGACGTTATTATTACAGTGTGTTAGTTATTTAAGTGCATTTTAATTGTGAAGTGAATATTTCAAGCCACTGTGTTGAGAAGACCATGATTTACGACGTTCATCATTTACAGTTCAACTTATACAAAGTTTGCCTTAATCCAACCCTGTTGCGTTTATATTTTGTTTCGTGAACGTTATGCATTTGTTAATAATTGAACGGATTTGATTGACAATTGAAAGAATTCCTTGTTTCTTTAAATTTTGTTTTAGAAAAACAATCGACTACCTTATACTTTATAACTTTTGTTTATTTGGCAGTTTTATTAAAGCGGCAAATGCGTTAGAAAAAAATTTCATTTAATAAACGCATCTTCTTATTACATAAATATTAAACAAAAATTGTTCAATTAAATTGAAAGTAAAAAGTACGAAAAGAATGACAGTAGGTCATGCTGAAAAGATTGGTTTCACGCGTTATTACGTATTTAATATTCACGTGTGTTTGGGAAGCAACGAAAAAAAAAACATTAGCATTTTAGCCTCAGGATAACTTAATGAGTTCCATAATTAATTTGACGCAACCGAAGTAGTTATTATAAATCCCCTTCAATATTAAACTTAATTAATTAATTCGAACAGATGGACACATTCTACAATAATATAAATTATTAACGACAAGGTTTATTGCTGTTTAATGGTTTTGGCTCTTCAGGAAATAAGCCACCTGTTACACATTAATTAATAAACAACAAAAAATCCTTAGAAAGGATCCTTGACTTGCATCAAAAATTGTCATTGCAGAAACTCCTTTTGGCCGCAATTTTGGTCGTTTCGTCATCATGCCTCGTTTCCTCCTCAGAGGCCAATCCCCGAGACAAAAGGTTCTCGATCACGGTGGCCGACACAAATCCAGAAAAAGCCCAAGAAATCGAGGAGAACCTCCAACAATCGTCTTCGTCGAGAAGTCGAAGGGTTCGCCAGTTCGGTGGTCGTTTCAACAACCCCCCCCTCCTAACCAAATCCCCTCGGTTCCCAACAGGTTTCCAAAACCTCGGTTTTCCCAACGTAGACGTTCCCCAACAACAATTGTCCGAAGCACAGGCTGGGATAGCAAACGTGGCTTCGTCAGCGGTTTCTTCGGCGCAGGCAACGGCCTCTTCTGCTGCTAACGTAGCCCAGTCTGCAGCTTCGGCCGTAGGGGGTGAAAACTTCGTCGAAAGGCTGCAGAACCCCATTGGGGAATTAGAGCAGCTTTTGGCCCAACAATTTGACTCTTTCAGGGTAATGATTTCAAAATTTCGTCTTTAAAACTCTCCCATCATTTGCCCATCTTTCAGACCCAGTTTAACAAAGTTTACGCAACTGCTGAAGAAGCCCTGTTCAGGAAAGAGATCTTCATAGAGAACAAGAAGAAGATTATGAAATTCAACGACGAATATGGAATAGGGCGATCGCCTTTTGTTTTAAAAGTGAACGAATACGCTGACCTTTTGACCCACGAGTTCAATCAATTGTTTAACGGTTTCAATCGCGAGAACCGAAACAAGACGAAGGAGGCGAACAAGGGGTCGACGTTCATCCCCAGTGCAAACGTTGCCCTGCCTTTGTCCGTCGACTGGAGGGAAGCGGGGGCCGTGACCTCAGTCAAAAGTCAGGACAAATGTGGTGCATGTTACGCATTCAGCGCAGTAAGTCCACAAATTTGAATCATTAATCATCAATATTAGGTCTTCGGTCTAAAGGGTTTGTCTTCGTCTTTTCCAACAACAATCTGATCTAGGTCTCCTTTAGCCCTTCTTTTCTCCTATTCCAGATTTTAAAAGCCTCTGTAACATGCTCATCATGCTCCAAAAGGTGTCTTACCCAAACTAAAACTTTCTTTACCCCTTCCTACCCCCTATTGAAGCTTCCAACAAACCCATCATTTCTCAAAAGATGTCTCACTTAATCTAAGTCTTCTTCTGCCCCTTCCTCCTTTTATTCCAGCTTCTAAACGTTTCCCTAACAAGCCCATCATGTTTTAAAAGGTGCCCTACCTAAAGCAGATCTTTATTTACCCCTTCTTATCCCTATTGCAGCTTCCAACAAGTCTCTAACAAACTCATTGTGTCTCAAAAGATGTCTCACTTAATCTAAGTCTTGTTCTTCCTCTCCTTGTCCCTAATTCAGCTTCAAATGTGTCTCTAATAAGTCCAACGTGTCTCAAAAAGTGTCCCCCCTAATATAAGTCTTCATCTGTCCCTATTTGCTCCTATTTCTACTTCTAATAAGTCTCTAACTGACCCATTAAGTCTCAAAAGTTATCTCACTTAATCTAAGTCTTCTTCTGCCCCTTCCTCCTTTTATTCCAGCTTCTAAACGTTTCCCTAACAAGCCCATCATGTTTTAAAAGGTGCCCTACCTAAAGCAGATCTTTATTTACCCCTTCTTATCCCTATTGCAGCTTCCAACAAGTCTCTAACAAACTCATTGTGTCTCAAAAGATGCCCTCACTTAATCTAAGTCTTGTTCTTCCTCTCCTTGTCCCTAATTCAGCTTCAAATGTGTCTCTAATAAGTCCAACGTGTCTCAAAAAGTGTCCCCCCTAATATAAGTCTTCATCTGCCCTATTTGCTCCTATTTCTACTTCTAATAAGTCTCTAACTGACCCATTAAGTCTCAAAAGTTATCTCACTTAATCTAAGTCTTCTTCTGCTCCTTCCAACTTTTATCCAGCTTCTAAAAGTCTCTCTAAGAAGGTGTCCTACCTAAACAACATTTACCCCTTCCTACCCCTAATGTAGCTTCTAATAAGTCTCCAATTGGCCGATCATGTCTTATAAGGTTCCCTACTTAATTTACACTTTCTTTTGCCCCTAATTTCTCCTAATTCTCCAACCCATCCTTTTCTAAAAGACGTCCTACCATCTTATCTTCTTCTACAGAACTTTCTCCTCCTCCTCAAGTGTTTATTTTATACGTTTCCACCATAAACCCTTTCTATTCTCATTATTTTCATCATCCCCTTGTAACACCTCACTTCTAATCCTTCTTCTACTCTGACTCCTAACATTTACAAATTTCTTGTGGTTTCTACGTGGGATAAAGAGGATCCTGAACAACTCCTAGACCTGTTTTTCACGTGTAGGATGAGTGACAAAAATTTAATTTAAAAAAGAAAAAAGCTTTGTAGGTAACAATTATTTTTGGAAAGTCGTTATGAAACGATACGATTGGAATTTGCTGTTATTATAAAACTGGAAATGTTAATTTCTGCGAAAATTAGAAAATTCCAGAGAACCGGATTTTCGAATACCTATACACGACCATCAATTTCAAAAAAACAAAAAAAAATTAAATTTATAATTTATTAATTATATCTCGGCCGAGGAGGACACCACACACACAAAATTTTCCTTTTTTGTTTTTTAATTATAAAGTAATATTGATCATGATCACTCAACAGCCCACGCTGCTGTTCAGTCAGTCCATTAAACACGACTTAAGGTCACTTATTTACCTATAATGAGTTAATGCTTAACAAGAAATGTCATGTTTCTTAATTTATATATTAAAATAACGTACAAAAAACTCCACCAAGGTAATGAAACCATTCTGCAATACCATTTATTAATTAATTAAAACCTGTATCCCAGAGCTAGAGCTAAATAAGAAACCACTCTGAATTGACTACAATAATGATATGGTTGCAGTTTATGCAATCTTTCAAGATGCAAATTATTATCAGGAGCATGTAGGTGTAGAGTAATAGGAGGTCCACTAAATAAATTTGTTCGTCTGTGAAATTTTTAATGAGACTTAACTTCTCATCTTTCATGATTCAAAATTACGAATAAAATGAACATATCAAGTGAAAGTTGTGTCAAAATCGGTTATGTAACGTATGTAATATGCAAAATGGTTCTTACAATTAGATTTTTATATACAAGATTCTCTTCACTTACAATGGTTTGTTAATCGTCACATCACGACTTTAATGGCTCTTACGGCAGGATCATGTTGGATATTCGGATTCAACGTACTTAGTAATTCCCAACGATATCATTAATAGTCCACCTAAAGGCATTAGGTACCTATGTACTTCTTATATAACAATTGCACAAATGAGAAGGAAAATCGGAAAATTCGTGCATGTACTAAACACTCTTGATCATCATGATTCAACGGTAACGAACGGTCATTAAGGGGCATTTTTTCCCTCCTCTTCCTCCTTCTCCTCCTCCTTCTTCTTCTGTCCAGAAGATGAGAATACTATTTAAGAGGAATTAATCCCAATTGGTAATTTAATCGATCAGACGGGGGCCCTTGAGGGACAAATATTCCGAAAGACCGGCCAGCTCCGGGAACTGAGCAACCAAAACTTGATAGACTGCACGAGAACGTACGGGAACAGCGGATGCATAGGCGGCCTGATGGACCCGGCCTTCGAATACGTCAGGGACAATCTGGGAATAGAGGGCGAGAACACGTACCCCTTCGAGGCCACCGACACCCTGCCGTGCCGATACAAAAGGGAGGGATACGCGGCCCACGATACAGGTACAACAACAAAAACAAACAACACTAAAACCCTCGTAAAAGAAAAAAAAACAACAACAACATCACAACGAATTCGAATTACACTTTATTTAAAAATTGTTCGTCAGGGTACGTGGACCTGGACGAGGGGGACGAAAGGGGATTAGAATCGGCCGTTGCCACAATAGGACCCGTCTCAGCGGCCATCGATGCCAGCCAAGAGTCTTTTCAATTTTATTCCGATGGGGTGTATTACGATCCAAAATGCGAGAGTGCTGCAGAAAAAATGAACCACGCCGTTCTTGTGGTCGGCTATGGGACAGATCCCGATGGTAAACAGTATTGGCTAATCAAAAATTCGTACGGGGCCGGATGGGGCGTCGGGGGATACATGAAACTTGCCAAGTTTTCTAACAACCACTGTGGAATCGCCACTTATGCAAGCTACCCCTTAGTTTGAATACTAAAATAATTGTGAACCAACAAAAGATTTTGAGGAACTAAGAAAAGAACTGATGTATAATTTTTTAATAAAATTATTCCTGTACTACAAAAAGAAATTCTAAACGTTCTAAAAATAAAGAGACAAACACTATCTCCAGCAAAAAAAAATAAGGCAGTATATTTTAAATTTACGAAAAAATCTATAAAAGAGAAATTTTATTTAAAAAGTAGCTAAAAGGTTTAAAATCGTATAAAGTACCATTATTTTCGATTTTATTGTAGTTTCCTTTCATAATTTCCACTTTTCATATTTTTAAATTATTGTGAATACATCTCTGTCGCTTTTACAATTATTTTTGAATACGCCCCTGTCCTTAAAACGAAAATAAATGAATAATGCTTTGTTTACAAATCACAAATTCTGTTTTTCCAATTTTCGAAATATATTTACACAAATATTATTATAATAAGCACAAAAGGAACAACTTATTTACTCTACAAACGTACAATTTAAATATAATTGCCTCTGATAACAAAAAGCTATGATTAATATTAATACTTAATTAATATTGAATAAAATTATTACCCATTCGTTTATCTTTAGTGAAATAAAACAACGTTTGGCAACATGGATAAAACGTCAAATTTTTAGGTTATATTAAAAAATAAATACATTTTACACTTACCACTGCGCCCCCTTCGCCTGTAGCATGTCTAAAAGGATTCGTGGACTGTTTAAGGAATTCCTCCCTTAAAACTGCCCTCCTCTTGGACTTTTCAATAAGCCTTTCCTGCTCATCTTGCGGAAAATAACGTTCGGTTGACATTTTTTTAAAACCTTTTCGACCACTCACTGGCTTACTGTCAGCAACCTCGTTACGTAAGGCTCGTAAATTGGTGGGTTTAGGGTTTCCTTTCCTATCTTCGTCGTATAAACGTGAGTGACAAAGAAAAAACGCAACTGACTTTTCAATTCAAAACAAGAACAAAAGAAACAAGGTCGTCATTATTTACTGCTGTGATTCACGTGATTTTTCTTGTGAATTTCTCTAGTAAGCAAAACAAAAACAGTTTAACTTTGATAAAGGGGGCATCTAATATCTCCACTTACCATTCAGTGCATTCAGCTTTCAGTAGGTTGTCTGTCGTCGAACAAGTAATATGTAAGTTAATAATCTCTTTGTGTCTTTAAATTTATTTAAACATTGCATCATTAATTTAATTTGAATTCAATTAAACGTAATTTTTGTAACTCTTGATTAATGCCTGTTTAAAATTAATAAGTTAACAAATAATTTCGTCAGAATTCCAAATACATAATAAGTATTTTTTGTGTTTTAGTAAATAATAAACATGAAGATTCTATTAGTGTTTTTGCCATTCTTTATAACACAAATAATAGCAGTCTCGTTTTTTGATCTGGTTAAAGAAGAATGGAAGTCATTTAAGGTAAACAACTTCGTTTTTGTTTTAATTAACAAATAACAAAAAAAATGGTCATTATTAATTATTGCAGCTTGCACACAAGAAACAGTATGATAATGAGGTAGAGGAACGCCTTAGAATGAAAATTTATGTTGAGAATGCTCACAAAGTTGCTAAACATAATCAGAAATATGAAATGGGCTTAGTTTCATACAAACTAAAACTGAATCAATTTTCTGATATGCTTCATCACGAGTTTGTTCACACTGTGAATGGTTTTAATAGGTAAAAGTTCCCTAACATTGCTTTTTTTTATATTAAAAGAAATTATATTAGGTCAAATGGTTTATTAAGTCAACAAATGGAAAAAGAGGATTGCTTCAAAGCACCCACTTTTATTCCACCTGCTCATGTTAAATTACCTGACCAGGTAGACTGGAGAGACAAAGGAGCTGTAACAGCAATCAAAGATCAGGGTCATTGTGGTTCATGCTGGAGTTTTAGTGCTGTAAGTCTCTTTATTTATATGGAATTTTAATTAGCAGAATATAAAACTCAAAATTGTTTTGGTAATGATTCACATCGTTTTACTGCCTTTAAAAGCACTTAGAGTAAAGTGATTTTATTTATTTGAGAAATATCACAGTTATTAAGTTAATAATTTAAGTTTTTAACGTGTTTTTTGGCTCTTGTTAGACTGGCTCTCTAGAAGGTCAACATTTCCGTAAATATGGCAAATTGGTAAGTTTAAGTGAACAAAATCTCATCGATTGTTCCGGTAAATATGGCAATGCTGGGTGCAATGGCGGCCTTATGGACAACGCATTCAAATATATTAAAGATAACGGCGGAATCGACACCGAAAAGACCTACCCTTACGAGGGCGAAGACGACAAATGCAGATACAATCCAAGGAATTCGGGTGCCGACGATAAGGGCTTTATGGACATCACACAAGGAGACGAAGAAGCCCTTAAAGCAGCAGTGGCAACAGTTGGTCCCATTTCAGTGGCCATTGATGCTAGTCATGAAAATTTCCAATTTTATTCAGAAGGCGTTTATTACGATGAGGAATGCAGCTCAGAGCAGTTAGATCACGGAGTGCTCGTAGTAGGCTATGGAACCACCGACGATGGTACCGATTACTGGTTGGTAAAGAATTCATGGGGATCAAAATGGGGTGATGAAGGTTACATCAAAATGGCCAGAAACAAAGAAAACAACTGCGGAATAGCAACTTCAGCAAGTTATCCTCTCATTTAAAGTAAAAAAGAATCTCTTTGGACCTTTAGTGGCCATATTAAGACGAAAATAAGTCCTAAATTTTATTTCTAGAAATATTTAAAAATTCTTAGTGTTTTTTGATGGCTAATCGACTCTCTATTTTTTTTTTTAGTGTTTTTAGGTGTTTTAATGTGCTCTCTGTATTTTTTATGTTTTTTTTTTTAATTAAAAAGTATTTATATAATAAGACTAATAAATAATTCAATTTAAGCTAAAATTTCTGATCTTACTTTATGTCGTTATGCAGACACAACCCATCTCTTATAGCTTTATCTATGAGTTTAATTGTTATTTAAATAAACTATGGGACATAACCTGTAACACACTTGAACAGTTAAACCAAAACGAAATATTTAATTAATTCAAATTGAATGTGAATGTGTTGTTAATATATCTTGACTTTATTGTAAGTATTGTTCGAAATCATTTTTACTGCCTAAAATAACCAATGCTATTAATGTAGAATTGCTTGTAAGAAGAAGGACAGTTTCTTGGAAGTTTTACCTATGTACTCCTATTTAAAAAGGCTTAACTTACGTGTTTATTTTTAAATATGGACAACAACGTTAATGAATCGTTGGACTGCTCTCCTAATGAAAAATTTAATACCTCAACAGTAATGAAAAATGAAGCAAGAAGATGTTTTAAGAGATTAGCACAAAACAGATCTTTGAAAAGCCCACAACTGAAAAGAAAGACATTATTGAAAAACCTACGACAACTGAAAAAGAAAGTAAAAACATATAAGACTGCTACCAATAATACAAAATTAACAGAATGGCTAGCAAAGTCCTCAGAGAAACCAGTAAATAAAATTGATAATGATAGCTGTTATTCTAAGGAAAATAGTGAAATAGATGATAAGATTAAAGAAGCTGCAAACAAAAAGGAAAATCAGGAACATCATGAAAATTATCTCAGATATGGAATTAAAATGCCCTCCTTTGATGAAATTATGAAGTTCCAAAAGAAAAACAAGGCTTATAAAGAATTAATGGATAATATACAATTTGAAGAACTAGTTCAAAACAAAGTTTCTCCAGTTAAATTTGAATCTAAGAGGGAACCTGTTACTTCTTTAAATTGCATGTCTCTAACTCCACCAGAAATAAAAAAATTGTTTTACAAAAACTTGCAGTATGCAAAAGATATATATAATGGATCATTCTACAGTGAAAGGCATCAAAAATTTAAAAATCAGAATATAATCGATGACTATACAATTAACGACTTGAGATATAGTCCCAGTTTGTGTGTATTCACAATTGATCAGAAAGACATAATTTTATCCCTCCTACATGACGAATTTGATAATGAAAATTCCTTTTGTTTAAATCAATATTATTATAAAGTTTTACTGCCAGAACTTTGTCTAAAAATCTTTATGGATGTTCATAATATGAATAAAAAAGCTGCAGTACAATATTTAGAAGATATACCAGTGGAAGATGACTAAGTTATCTGAATTCTTTAATTTTTAAGTTTAAATTCCTAAATTGTAAAATAGTTTTTAAAAATACATTTTTGTATATTTATTTGTTTGCATTCTTAAATCAACCCTTATAAAATGTATGTTTCACATTCTTTTTAGATTGCAACCTAATTAGCAGTTTTTTGAATATTTGCCAATTAAAAAAAAGTAGTAAAGTTCCGGTTGGTGTTATATCGACACTACCAAAGAAAAAATATGCAAATGTCCCGGTTACCAATATAGCGACACGCCATTTTGTTTTACTGTTTACGTCTATATAAAATTTTGATCTATTTTAGAATATTTTTTTAAGAATTGCTTTTTCGAAGAGAAAAAGTCCATTTATTTCTTCGTTAATTACATATTTACATAAAAAAGGGATGAAATGGAAGTGAATACCGATTGTTTTCCTGTAGTAAAAGAAGAAATGGAAGCTCCTGATAATCATTTGCATTCGTTTTCAAATTATGTTGAAAAAGACCGGACTCCCTATGAAAATAAAATTCTTACCCCTTTTGAAGGTAAGTCGTACAATGAAAAAATCCACGAATCATACGAAAATAAACCTCACACCACTTATGAAGGTGAACCTCAAAGACTTTATGAAGCCAAAAAATTAGAAAACATCAGCAAACCAGTACCAGTAAACGTTCCCAAGCCCCTGAATGGAAAGGAGCAGTTGACTTGCAGTCCAGATTTTGTACAAGAACTTGCCATTCTAACAGAATTAAGTCAACAGTTACAACAAAAAGATAAAATTCATCATGTCAGGAACAGTGAATTGCATCATAGACCAAGCCATCAGAGTACAAGTCATGAAATACTCAATTTAAGAAATGAAAGACACAGTGAAAGTCACGAATTAAATAATGAAAACATTGAAAGCCATCCTTTAACCAGTAATCAAAATCCAGTGGACTCAGAACTTGCAAAATCTGATGTGAGAAACTGCAGAAAGAAATTTGAATGTGAGGATTGTCATAAAAACTTCCCTTCAAAGATAAAGCTTCATGTCCATGTGAAAGCACATTCAGAAGAGGAGAAGTTGCAATGTGATGTTTGCCAAATGCGATTTGCACACAAAACAGGCTATACAAGGCACATAAGGTCACATAACAAGAGCAATTCTTCTACCTGTACAGATGATGGACTGTTGCACAACAGAAGTACATTTCCTGGTACTTATAACTCTATTTACAATAACTATAATTCAGTGTACAGTGGTTATAATACGCCTTACGGTGGTGATAATCCGGTTCCAAGCAGTGACAATTGGTCCCAGTGTGACATTTGTAAAACTGTTTTCATATCAAAATTGGAATTCAACAAACACAAGAGAACCCACTTCCAACCAAAGGAGAGGCTTTTCAAGTGCAGTGAATGTCAAAAGAGCTTTGTAAGTCGATCCAGTTTGAGCACACATGAAAAGAGCCACAGGAGTGAGAGGAACTTTAAATGTGAAGACTGCGGAATCTCATTTCACAGAAAGTATTTTCTGAGGCAACATTCAAAAATCCACTCTGGTAAAAAGATCTATACATGTCCTGAATGCTGTCACAATTTTACTACAAAGCTAGCCCTAAATGTTCACACTAGAATACATACAGGAGAGAAGCCATATGAATGTAACTACTGTGGGAAGTCCTTCACTTGCAAATTTTACTTGGACACCCATATCAGAACACACACAGGTGAGAAACCTTTCAAGTGTGAAATTTGTGAGAAATGTTTCTCACAAAAGTCAACACTCAACACTCACAAAAGACTACATGCCAGGTACAACAACACTGACACTGAAAGTCAGTAATTTCAATCTCTTTTTTTTTAACACTGAACACTAAATAAATACTCTGTACAGAAAAGAAAAAGAAATTCTAACTTTTTATTAGATTAGTGTTCAATGTTTTTTTTTATATATATATATATATATATAATATTTTGAAGCCCTAATATACATATTTAAAATTATTATTTATAAACCTTAATGTAAGTTAATCCTTTTCTTTTTTGTAAGTTTTAATTTTATTGAATCTCATTTATTGATTCTGATTATTTAAGGGCACAGTTGGGTAAGAAGGGGCAAGCTATCCCTAAAGCTGTAAATCTCGTATAAATGATTAAACTTGACCCTTTAGAAGTAGAATTTTCTGGTTCATGTTTTTTTTAGGAGTAAAAGATGAGATTTGTAGCATTAGACATGGTTTACCTTTTTTTATTTGGCAATGGCTTTTTGTATCTCGTAAACTTTTCGTAATTCGTTTTATTACTCTAAAAAAAAAAACAATGATTAGCGTGTTAAATGTTTCGTTTTATTTTTGTATTTATTATTTATACTTAGTGTTAATATTAAGTAATGTATGTGAACCAAAACGTTTCCTTTTTTTATTCAAAATTATAGGATTCGCGTTATTAATTGTTAATCTAAAGTTGTAGTGTGTATCATGTGAAAAATTGCGCACAGAACAGTGTATATTACAAGTACGTATTTAGGAAGTATATTTTGGCTTAAAAATCACATAAACTTGTGACTTTTGGTAGTGCAAATGAAATCCAGCTTTAAATATGCAATTGTAAATCTTAGATAGTAAATGATACGTTTGTGTAACTTTGTTAAACAAATTATTTGTTTAAATTAAGTTTGTAATAGTGTAAATAGTTTCAATACACTTATACATATAATTCTTTTTGTATGTATTACACACTTAGCTTAATTCGATTTGAACCAGTTTCATCTATTAAAAAAACAGAAATACATTTCGTCTAATACTCGCCTTTTAAAAAATGTTAATAAACAGTATTATCAAGAAATCGTAATTAAAAAAGATTATAGTATAATTAAGTTAAGTTTCAGGACGTGCCATTTATAAATATCCATATTTTTAGATGCCCTTTTTTGAGTTTATATGTGTTTTATATTATTTATCTTTTTATGTACACTTTTATAGGTCTTATCACGTCGCTAAGAGTAATATCGGTTTTAGCTGCTTATAAACTTTAAGTAACCAGTCCTTGTTTTATTTAGAAATCTTTAAAAAAAAAAGGTTTGTTGCTTTTTTGGCGCGTCAATTCAAATTTCAAAAACTAGGGACTGTAGGTTTACACACTTCAGGTTTGGTAGCTCTTAAGTCACCAAATTTAAAGATCAACATAACCTCACATAAAACATATGTTTTGTGTTTGTTTTTTCATTAATTTTAACTAATAATTGTTTTTGTCATTATTATTTTTATTGCAAAAAACTTGGTAAAATCGCGTTAGTGCTATTAATCATTTGTTTTATGGTTTTTTGACAAAGGTGAATACATATATTTATGAAAAATTAACTAGTGTAACCGTCACTGCCGTCATCCCATTATAAAGTTATTAAAATGTACAAAACTTCATAAACATGTCAAGCAAATTCTCATTTTTGGTAAAACAATTACTTTTGTAAAACGATAGTACAATGTAAGTAATTGGATTTTGTATTTTATAGGAGAAGATCCGTTCCCTTGCCATTGTGTCATTGGGAGGATTTGGCGTTTTTGCTGCTTTCAGTATATACAATGAGAACGAAAAATTCTACAAACAGTTCGTACTCCCTGCAGTTTACATCTTACAGCCTGAACAGGCCCACAATTTGGCTGTTTTTGTAAATAAACATTCACTCCTTCCTCAAAGTTCATACAAAGATCCTGATGCCCTTGTAAGTGCTAAAACATTATCTTTTTAATTTCTATTCCAGTCATTTATAATTTAGAAAGTGAAGCTCTTTGGAAAAATGTTGTCAAATCCTGTGGGAATAGCTGCTGGCTATGACAAACACGGTGAAGCAGTAAAAGGCTTGGCTAAAATGGGGTTTGGATTTGTTGAAGTCGGTTCTGTAACGCCTGCCCCTCAGTCTGGTAACAAAAGACCCAGACTTTTCAGACTTTTAGATGATCAGGCCATTATAAACAGGTGATATTGTATAAACAACAAAGTTATTTTTATAATAAAAAAGTTTCTGCTGTTAGGTATGGGTTTAACAGTGAAGGACATGACAAGGTTTATAAAAGACTGGCAGATGTAAGATTTACTCAACACCATAATGGTGTTATAGGCGTTAATTTGGGTAAGAATAAGAAAAGTACAAATCCTTCAGATGACTACGTACAAGGAGTGCTTACATTCGCCCATGTTGCTGATTATTTGGTGGTGAATGTAAGCAGGTTGTATTTCATTATATATCTTAATACAATTTTTTTATTGGTAATAATTTTTAGTCCAAACACACCAGGATTAACTCAACTACAAGAAAAACAGCAGCTACGACACTTGCTGCGCCATGTTATCGCAGCGAGGAACACATTGCCAACAGAACATAAACCTCCCATCTTACTGAAACTATCCCCTGATTTAACATATGAAGAATTACAAGATGTAGTCGAAGTGGTGAAGCAAAAGGAAACCCACGTTGATGGGTTCATCGTAGCCAACACCACCGCCAGGAGGCCTGCAACGCTGAAGTCCTTCCATTATAAGAAAGAGAAGGGCGGCCTGAGTGGTCTGCCCGTGAAGGATGCATCGACCAAGATGATTGCCGATGTTTATAGACTTACGAACGGAATGGACATCATTGGTAAGCATTATTTTTAGAAATTACTCTACTCTTTTATTCTCCCTTTTCATTAACGCGTTTGGCCTTTTATTTATTATTATGTCTTCGAATGCCCTGTGTAGGTGTTGGGGGTATCTATAGTGGTAAAGACGCCTATGAAAAAATAAGAGCGGGCGCTAAAGCGGTGCAAATTTACACGTCTTTGATATACGAGGGACCAACGGTGGTAACAAAAATTAAGCAAGAGCTCGTGGAATTACTTTAAAAGGGTGATGGTTATAAAAATGTGTCCGAGGCCGTCGGTGCCGACCTCCGTACTCATCGTCCGAAGTGGACCTTTTAATAATCAATTTTAATTATTAGGAAAGGTCATAATCAAGACATGCCAGTTATTCGAATTATTATATATACCCATAAAAGAAAACCATATAATTTTCCTTTTTACAAGACTTACTTGTAATGGATACCCAAATATTTTTTTATGTTTTTGATGTACATTTTGTTAAGGTTTATACACATTCATACTTTGCCATAATTTTACATAGGTCAACAGGTCAACAATAAAATAAACTTATGCAATTTCATAACTGATCTATTGTTATTTTAATAATTATTAAATTATCATTCATGTTTAAATTGTTTCGTTTCCCGGAATTTATTATTATTATGATAGTGCTATATGCAGCTGTTTTTCAGAGGCCTAAAATAGAAATACATCAACAGATCTATGGTAATGTGTGACGTTTATGTTGTGCTTTAGAGGTTATTTTTTGCAAAAAATGATTTTTTTATAATAAAATGGACATTTTAAAAGCAGAAATAGCGAAAAAGCGAAAACAGCTGGAAGAAACTCAATTAGTAGTAAGTTTTTTACTTAAAAATAGTTGCTGAAATGCCTAATACGTATTTCAATTGATTCAAGGGCTCCGACAAGAAGTACTTTAAAAGGGCAGACTTAGTGGCTAAAGAACAGGAAGAATATCAGAAGAAATATGGTAAATTAATCAGCGAACACTATGATAGTTCATTAAAATCGTCAGAAGGTATTAAGATTTAACTTGTTAGTTTTTTTTGTTACCTTTTTTTTTTTTTCGTTATTCCCATTAAATTTGGAAATAACGTAGCCTTTTCAGGGTCTTTAACGAATGAGGATAATCTAGATAGGCCTGCTTTGCCTCGACATGAAGTTATAACAAGGCTTAGAGACAGAGGTGAACCCATTCTTCTATTTGGTGAAACCGAATTAGATGCTTTCAAGAGACTCAGAAAGTTTGAAATTTTAGAGCCAGAAATGAACAAGGTATGCCAAAAGTTTTTAAAAATGCACCTTTGTATAATTAATTGAATGTTTCAAAAGGGCTTCAGGAATGATTTCCAAGAAGCTATGGAAAAAGTTGATGAAGCTTACTTGAACGAGTTGTTAGCCAATAATGAAGAGAATAAAGAAGGCACAAAGGCCAAGAATAAGCCTCAAGAACCCGTAATGACCTACGAGGAGATTCAGAAGATGGCAAAAAAGATGAACCGTGGATACAGGGAACATGACATGCAAGTGATAGTCAATTTTATTGAGGTAATTCTTTATATTTATTTAAAAATTTGTCAGTCACAGCATTATTGTTCAGTTTATTTATTATATATGTATATATATATATCTTTATAAAAAGTTAATTTATTTTAACATAATAGCTAGCATTAAATTGAAAACATTATTTATCTGGGGGTGTACGGAGGAGGTGGTGGTAAACCTTAAATAAAAGAATAACAATTTAGTTAACGTAAATATTTAAAAATATATTCATTTTATACCATCTGGAGATCTGATAGTGTCCTGTACTTGATAGGGTGGCGGGGGCGTATTAAAATGGCTTCCAGGGCTGGTGAGACTGTATGGTGCCTGTGTCCTACTACTATCCGTATATACAACTCTTCCCGTTCTATTACCTACAAAATATATAATTGTTAGTTACAGATAAGCAGATGGGCTGTGAATAGAGTTATCTAAGTTGCTATTTTAGTACGATTATCAAATATTTATTTATTTACCACGTTTGTTCAGTCTGGCACTTTCTTTAACCACATAATAAATCACTACCACGACCGCGATAACAGTGAACGGGACTAAAACGTACAGGTAAATGTAATCGGTGTCGTATGTTACAATGGGTCGTCCGTCGTCCATATTTTCAAAGAACTCGCACTCGTGACGGATTTATTACACTTTACAATAAAAAAATTGTTTGCAGTGTGACGCTTCTTTCTGTTCACGAATGTTTAGCGCCTTATCTAATCAGTCATGAAGGTGCTATATCGTATCTAATCGGAAATTAAATAAGTTATTACTCAGACAATAAAAAATACAGTACAATACAATTGAAGATGAATCCATTACGAAACGTTATGCAGTTATTTACTATAAATGAATAGTAGAAACAAAAATAAATAGTATTTTGTGAAAGATTTACTAAATAATTTTAAAATGTTGTTAATGAACTGCAGTAATAATTGATAAAGGCTTAACAATTTTTTAACATTGTGTGTTATTTAATAAAAATAATTTTTATGAAAACTTTATGATTGTGTCTTAATTTGTACTTTTCAGCTCTTAATTAAGCAATGGCACGATCAGTTACAAAATAGATCGCCCCTGGAAAGGAACTGCACCAGGGGTAAAGTTACAGTGGCCACTTTTGAACAGACCAAGGTCTACCTGAAACCCCTCCTGCGTAAACTCAAGAACCACTCACTTCCTGATGACATCCTCGAAAGTCTAACAGAAATCACTCTTCATTTATTAAACAGGAATTATTTAAAGGTAACGAATATTCTTTTATATTAATTTTTTTGTAGTACATAATTGATTCAATGATCAATTAATTATTATGTACATAAGGCTAGCGATGCGTACCTTCAAATGGCTATCGGCAACGCCCCGTGGCCAATCGGGGTGACCATGGTGGGCATTCACGCACGTACAGGGCGCGAAAAGATTTTTTCGAAAAATGTTGCACATGTTATGAACGACGAGACGCAAAGGAAGTACATTCAGGCTGTTAAAAGGCTCATGACAAAGTGTCAGGAGTATTATCCTACCGATCCTTCGCGGTGCGTCGAATATGCTGCCTTTGGGTCCCCACAAACCGCGAAATCGGGGGAATAATTGCTCCAAACAACTATTTTAATTTATTTGCGATTATTTGCGATTTTGATAATATAATTAATTCAAAATAGGGATTAAAGTAAAACCTGTTTATTGTACGTAACACAAAAGGCAGAAAATAATTATATACAAGGGCTTTCTTTTTATTGTCATATTATGTATTTTTTATAAAAATAAATAGTTCTGGTTACTGATCCTTAGCCTTTTCTCCGAGTTCGTCGGCTCGTTTTGTGGCAGCTTCCACAGCGTCCATCAATGCTCCCCTAGAAATATTTATCGTGCTCTGATAAGCTTTCGTTAAATTATTTTCTGTTGTTTACCGAACTCCTTTTTTTTCCAATGCATGTATCCCAGCAATGGTTGTACCTCCAGCGGAACACACGTCGTCTTTTAGATTTCCGACGTGTTTTTGTGATTTGAGTACCATTTTGGCGGCCCCCAGTACCGTTTGGGCAGCCATTTCGGTCGAAATCTCCCTATACACCCCCATTTTTACTGCTCCGTCTGACATAGCTTCTATTATCAAATAAGCCTAACCAAAAGAAAAATATTAACATATATTGAATTTTCTACCTAGTATAAAATGTACGAAAGCTGGTCCACTTGATATAAGAGCCGTAACGGCGTTCATCATGTTCTCAGGCACCCTCCGACACATTCCTGCTTTCTCTAAAATTGTTACTACGTTCGAAATGTCGTCTTCAGTTACGTTTTGACCGGGGGTGTACACTGTGCAGCCTTCTCCTACCATCATGGGCGTGTTAGGCATCACGCGGATTACTCGGCAGTTTTCGAAATTGCTTATAAACTGAAATTATATGTATTAAAAATTGTTACAACGTTTCGAATTATTTCCACGTTCACTTTTTCTAGGGATGATATCATTACTCCGGCCAAAACTGATACGAAAAGTTTATTTTTGATTCGATTTTTCCTTGTCTTTATCAGTACATCCATCACTTCTTTTAACATGTGCGGTTTTACGGCTATAAATATTATTTCTGCTTTCTCTACAACGTCTCCATTGTCTAGACTAACATTCGTCTTCCAAGATTCCCAAACGTGCAAATTTTTCTGGTAGGGACTCGAAACGTAGATTTGGGAGTATTGTACGACACCTGAAGTGTTTTATTTCGAAATCAATGCTACAAAATTGAGGTTGTTTTAAGTACCTTTTTGTACCATGCTGTTGCAAATCGCTTTGGCCATATTTCCGTCACCTATGAATCCTATTTTGTGTGTCAGCTTTTCTTTAATGGGTGGCGGTGTGTAACATAATTTTCTGATTCTGTGGAAAAATATTTTTGTTTGTGTCTTATTTTTAAAGATAGTAGTTATAGTTACGCAACTAATTTTTTGCAAATGGCAATAAAAGTAGCACTCGTTTTGATTTAATTAATTACATGTTTCTGAACTTACCTGGTAATTGCCCAATTAAAATTTAAATCACACAAATACTTATTTTTTGTGAGTCTTATTAGGCCACATCTGACGAACATTGTGAAATTATCGATTAATTAAACTGCGGAAATATTATTTTGAACTATTAATACAAAATAATTTAAATTTTCCGAAAATATTGTAATCAGTCTTCGCCTTTTTTCACTTAATATTTTTGCTGTTTCGACCAAATTTATTTAATGAGAAAGAAAGTGCGTTCCGAGGTTAATTGCGTCCAAAGTAGGTCATTAACAATTCTTTGGCATACGAATATGTATGCCTTTGTATTACATTTATTACTGTTATTAATAGGTTAGTTTCTTAATGTCATTTAAAAAATAAAACTTTAAGTTGTCTCATTTTATATATTTCTTTGAGTACATGATTTTTATTCCTACCTAATCAATAAAAAATAAAATCCGTAACAAAAGAACTTAATAATGAATGCATACTGAATATTTTACTACAAAAATGCACAATTCTGAGCAACAGCACAGGTTTGCTCATCATGGAGGTTTTCATGTTTCCGTGTCTCGATACGCTCTCTTCGTTTCTTTGGTTTTACTCAATTCAGCCGATCTTGATGTTGCAGCTTCCACTGCATCCATAAACGCAGCCCTACACATACGAATTGAAAATGAAAACCGGTCAAAAATATGGGCTAATGAGACGTACCTAACCCCGTGCTGTTCTAACACGTGTACACCAGATATCGTTGTTCCCGATGGAGAACACACCTCGTCTTTAAGTGTGCCAGTGTGTCTTCCCGTTTCTAAAACCATTTTGGAAGCCCCTAGGACAGTTTGAGCCGCCAATTTAGTTGCCATTTCTCGTGGAATGCCATTTTTCACGGCGCCATCGGACAAAGCTTCAATAACAAGGTAAATCTGAGAATAATACGCTAAATTAATAAATCTTTAAATTCGTGAGAAAAACTAAAAATGCTTACAAAAGCTGGTCCACTCCCTGCTATTCCACAAATAGCATCAAACATAGACTCCGGGACCAAATTACAAACCCCAGAAACTTCAAATATCCTTCTAACTAACGCTATATCCTCATCAATTGCTATCTGTCCTGGACAATATGCCGTGCAGCCCTCTCCAACCATTAGAGGTGTATTTGTCATTACCCTTACCACACGAGATCCTTCAAAACCCATCAGAGCCTATCAGAAAACAGTGTTACATAGATTTACATTTTGAAAGTCATAATTCCATTCTTACATACATTTTCCAGTGCTGCTATTGTAACCCCTGCTAAAATTGAAATAAACAGCTTCCCAACAATCCTGTATGGACTACTAGTCTTGTATATATCTGCTATTGCCTCAGGTAATACATGGGGCTTTACACACAGAAATATAACATCAACTTCTTCTGCTAGTTTACCATTTTGATGAGTGGTTTTAGCTCCTTGTGCTCTCCAATACACCAAACTTTTCTCGTGGGGCCCAGATACATAAATTTGTGAATAATCTACCAAACCTGTTAAATAAAAGCTATTATTTAAGTATCAAACAACTATGTACAAAAAATGGTAATAACCTTGTCGAACCATTCCTTCACAGATAGCCTTGGCCATATTCCCTGGTCCAATGAATCCTATCTTTTGACTAAGAGGTCCTGAATTTTCGGAGGACATTTTCGTAAAGTTTTATCAGCGAAAGATACACTTTTTTTATATTGCACCAATTAACCACAATTTTCTTAAAAAACCATCGTATTTAGCGTAAAACTATAAAACTAATCTTTAAATTGTCCCATTATAATGCTTCTATCAGGAAAAATTGTTGTATTCGAGGAAAACATTCAATTAATAAACAAATAAAAAGGGTATGTATACTTAATTAAAAAACCATAACAATGATGTCATTACTGAAATTAGGTTATGGTCGAAAAAATTGAGGTGGTTATGCATACTGATAAAAGATACTTTGGGATAAATGTAAATTTGGTTTATTAAATGAATTATTGCATCGGTTATTTTCTTAAATGAAATGCTAATTGATAAGAAATATTTATTAATGTGAATTTACCACTTAGTTATTTCTACATTAATAAAAAAAAATTGTCTTCCAACTTTAGGAGGTTATATAGCCACAACCATTTAAGAATTATCCATAACCTAACTTTTTTGACAATTGTTATTAATCTTAAAAGAAACGTACTTTTTAAAGGTTTTAGTAAGCATTTTTAACTGTTTTGATCTTGTTTAATTTAAAATTAACTTCTAATTTATTTAATATAAACATTTATAACGTTGAATTGGTAGAAAACACTGTGAACGAAGTTCCTGGAGCAAACACTATTGTTTCGTACCACGAAAATGGAACAGAACAAGAACAAACTAAAACGTCCCGTCCGTAATGGAGATCAAGATGATTCGGCAATCAAGCGCTTTAAAGAGACAAAGACCCGTCATTTGCAGATCACTGATGTGGAATCTTCAGATGCAATAATTAACCGAACAACAGAAGTGGGTGAGTCCTTTAATTTAACTACAGAATTCCCTTTGCATGCTAACCGTTTGTTTTTCTTTGCCACAGATCCCTTAAGAGAAAGTGAACCTGTTGTCAAAAGTGTTTCTCTAAAAAAAACCCATGATGAAGACTCTTCTGATAACGGTCAATCGTACCAATGTGGAGTGTGTAATAGGAAATTCGTAAAGAGATCCAATCTCTTAGATCACATGAATATACACCTAGGGTATAAATGTTTGTACTGTAGAGAGACATTAATAGCATCCACTCCTGTTTCGGATCATATTGTGTTAAATGAAGAAGCAGCCTGCTTATTAAAAAAGTGGAGAGAAATGGAGAAGCATAGGTGTTTTGTTGATGTTAATATGTTAACTTAGAAGCAGACAGTTAAAAGGCCTAAATGATAAGTGAATTTGTACATATGTAAGTATATTTAAAATATGTTGTGAATATTGTAGGATGTACTATTTTGTATTTTTTTAGTATTTATATGTAGTATTACCGCCCTGTAAATAAGTTCATTCATTCTTCTATCTTATAAATGTAATAGTAAATTTATTGTAGGCGATTTAAAATAAAGAAAATCAATTAATATTATATACCTGTTTTCGTTAACTATATAAAATTGTAGTACATTTTATGAGTAAAACATTCTTTGAAACCATTAATTCTACCAATATATGTTTCTAAAAAAAGCTTTCCCTTTTTATGCTCTTCTGATACAAATGTTGAAATTTCTTCAAAAATTTCATTTTTTCGAAAATACCTCCTGCGACTTATGCTCTCCTGATACAAATGGTCAAAATTTAAGCAAAATTTTAATTTTCGAGCTTATACGAGGGTTGATCAATAAATTAAAAAAATACCTCCTGCGACTTATGCTCTCCTGATACAAATGGTCAAAATTTAAGCAAAATTTTAATTTTTGAGCTTATACGAGGGTTGATCAATAAATAAAAAATATGCCTCCTGCGACTTATGCTCTCCTGATACAAATGGTCAAAATTTAAGCAAACTTTTAATTTTTGAGCTTATACGAGGGTTGATCAATAAATAAAAAAAATACCTCCTGCGACTTATGCGCTCCTAATACAAATGGTCAAAATTTAAGCAAAATTTCAATTTTTGAGCTTATACGAGGGTTGATCAATAAATAAGAAATGTACCTCCTGCGACTTATGCTCTCCTGATACAAATGGTAAAAATTTAAGCAAAATTTTAATTTTTGAGCTTATACGAGGGCTAATCAATAAATAATGTCAAAACGAACATTTTTATTTTTGAGCAATTTTTTATTTTTGTATTAGGAGAGCATAAGCTGTACCAGGTCTTTTTGATAGTCTTACTGCCAAAAAATATTAATGTGTATTAAATAACACATCTTCGTATCGCTTCAACATTATTTTCTCTATATGAGGAATGAATTAAAACAATTCATAACCTTTCTAAGTTTATTGATACTCTAATAGGATTTTACAATATTTAACAACCAAGATCTATAGAACAACAATCAACAATACATTTTAATATTATTTTATTACAATCCAAACAAAATTATGTACATTGCATTAAGTACTTATAAACTTTACAAGTTCAATAATATTAACATTCAAATGCAATATAACAAAATACCTGTGAAAGAGAAAATACACAACAAATTAAAATACAATTACATCATTATAAAAGTTTATATGTCGTTCATGTTGTAATAAAAAAACCAAAGTTGTTGTTTGTGGTACTTAATTGACTTTTTCATATTATTGTATTTGTAGGTATATTTCAAATGAGTTAAATAAATATTCCTACATGTACAACAGTACGAAAAAGTTAATTCAGTACGACTACCAATAACTTCCGCTCTTTTCTGGTATTTATTACAACACGAAAAACTTATAGACTTTTATATTAACATTTAAGCGTTATATTTGGACTAAAAAAGCCCCTCTAATACTCCGTGGCCTCCACAATCGCCCCTATAGCCAACCCTTATCCGCCAATCTATTTCTAATGATCGAAATTGAATTTAGTTTTAATAATTTTACCAAAAAGACAATTTAGAAAAGTTTTGAGTATCAGAGGGACTTTTTTGTTACAATTATATCGTTTAAACATTAACATAGTAGTTTATAAATACAAATCAATACCTGTAAGAGAAAAATACAAGAAAACAAATGAAAAAGAATAAAGTATGATGTCTTCAGTCTTCAATCGATGTCCTTTACCTGTAAGCGAACAGTGCAGTGTATTAACTAACTAAACTACAAAGGACTAACGACAAAAACTAATAGAATTTGGTAGAAAAGATCGGACAGATTTCGCCTGTGAGAGCTGGGCAGTCGCCTATTGCTTCTATTCCAGATAACCCACACCAAACAGTCTGAAAATGAAGCGAACGTAAGAAGAAGACCGCGTGAAGTGTATAAGACACTTCAAAGAACAACTAAAAAGCTAAGTCCAAGGCAAGTCACTCAGGGAGGCCTTTGTTTCTACGCCTTGGATGAGAAGGAACAAGCAAGATAACGAAACGTTGAATCCTGCGGATCTTGTAGGGTAAATGCGAAGCGTGATAGTAAGAATTGCAGTAAGCAAAGCGAAGAGGTAAGCAAGAGAACATGTAAAATAATAAAAACAAACTAAAACGAATTCTAATTAAACAAACATGCAAAATTAAAAGACTAATTCAAAAAAGTCAAAATAATAATGAAAAAGATTCTAACTACGGAATGGATCTTCTTTTCTTCTCCAGCGTAGACCTGAAACAGATACAGTAGCAATAGATTAATAACAAGCAATCAGAATTGATTAATATGTTTATTCTCACCTTAAATTAATTGCAGAAAATGATGTTCACATGGCAGCAGTAAAGAGTTATCCAGCCAATATGTTGTCGTTGCAAGATGTAGATTTATTTATTATAATAATTCCTTAATGCAGTGAAGTTCAAATGAAGTTGTATGCTTTCACTTGCAGATCCAAAACTAGCTCCACAATGGTCCAGAAAACGAAATCCAACAGCAATTTCCATTGTAGAGAATAAGTTCCAGTAGGTTCAAAATTTACTTAATCGCTCCTTCATCCACCCATAAATCTATAGAAATGGACAAGAAGAACACATTAATCACATTATTAAATAAGCAAAAGTTAAAATAAAACAAAGAACAAACCGAAAAACGAAGAAAATTCTGAAAAATTACAATGGCGACGAGTCGTTGATTTTTATGACGCACAACTGTCAAATATCAATGTTGTTATCATAGATTAGAGAAGGTTGTCACCATAGATACTCTGATATTTTAAAATCAAAAACTATAGTTACGTAAAATATATATACTGTTACATATGCAACACAATATACACTTGCGTAAACAGATTGCATACATAACACAATTCTAAAATTACAAGAAGTTCTTTTAATTATTTAAATTGTTAAACAAATATTTTAAGCGGTTTAAAAATGTAAAAGCATGTAAAACTGTGTGTAGAATTTAATGGTGATAACAGTTTTTACGTACAATTTAAAATAGAAAAGAGATTTACAATTGACGATTTGCATGTTACAATTGAAAAGTAAATAACGTCTTCATAACTATTTAAATTGTTAAAGAATTACCTTAAACGCTTTAAAACAGTAAAAGTAGGTAAAAGTGAGTGTAGAATTTGGTGGTGATAATAGATTTTACATATGGTTTAAAATAAAAAAGGAGATAGTTAACTGACGAATAACATGTTGCAATTTAAAAATTAATAACATTTCCATAACTATTCAAATTGTTAAACAATTAAATTAAATGGTTTAAGAAAGTAAAATTATGTATAATAATAACGATGAAAAAATACACAAATATGTTTCAAGAAATTTTATTTGATCACTCACAATAATTAATAAAATAAGAAAATTATTGTCTTCACCTGAAGAAACCACAGTGTGGTGAAACGATCGTAGAGATCAAATAAAATTTCTTGAAACTTATTTGTGTAATTTTTCATCGTTATTATTATATCATGAAGTTTCAACAAGTAAATGCCGAAACAATTAGATATTTAAAAGTATGTAGAAATGTGTGTAGAATTTAATGGTGGTAACAGATTTTACGGATGGCTTAAAATAAAAAAGCAATTTTTAGTTGACTTTATGACATGTTGCAATTAAATAATGTTTTCCAAAATATTTATCATTACAATGGTTTAAGAGGGTATAAATTTGAAACAATGTGTGCATAATGTAGTGATGATAATAGATGATAAAAATGTTTGTAACTTACCCCTTTTCTCTCCGTTCACTCCTAGGGGTCAGAAGGGGCTCTACTGTATCCACATTGAAACGTAAATTGCCACACCTCCACAGGTTGTCCCAAGTTACTAATGATCCTTGTCCTGTAGAAATAATTAGTTTCTATTAGTTCATACTAAACAAAATTCAATTAAAACCAAATTCCCTCAGTAATCAATGTGATAACAAAAAAATATATTGAAATATGGAACGCCGAAAGTGTTATATGTATTTTAAGAGAAATAAATAAGAAAAATCTAACGGTTTCAGAGTCAAATATTCAATTAAAATAAATATTTCATACTTATTACTGCTAATCAACTGTGGTCATTCGCATAAATTCAAAAAAAGTTTTTCACTTACCACTGTTGCATCTTTTAATAAGGCCCGAAATGGAACTGCTAAATAATAAATGATAAACTGTGATGATAACTGCTGTACAAGTTGTCCCAAGTTACTATTACAATTATCCCTGTCGTGTAGAAATAATAATTAGTTCTGCTAATTATAAGAGAAGAAGACTGTTAATTGCACAGGGCATCCCAATTAAGTCTGGGTAATAGTCTTGTTGGTCCTATAAGAACAATAAACAAATTAGATGACATTAAACAATAGTCCAATAAGTACATTATTAGTCTTCTTATTCAAACTAAAAGAATTTATAATATGTATGAGCATGAGTCTAATTTAAGTTTTAATGATTTTGTTCCCTAGCACATTTAATTAATGAATTCTTTATGTAAATAACCATTTTTATGACAATATAATTAGTTAAAGTTTACCTTTTCTTTTAAATTATAAATCCTTAGTTGGATGTTGAATGATGAATAATAAATGTTGCACAAATAATTTTGTTCAATCAAACATATTTCACGAATTTAACATGTGCAAGGACAGTGGAAAGGCCAATCATAATCTAAAAATAGACAACGTTAAAATTTAGAGAATGTAAGTTAATACAAGGGTCATCAGAAATAGTCAATAACAAAAATATTTCGTAGTTAAATAATATATAAAAATTTAATAACTTATTCATTATAATGTATCTATTAATTAACAAAACTGGAATATTTTTTATATTTAGGTGATATTTTTATAAATTGGCTACAAAATAATAAGCTGGACGAATAATTCTGTTAAAAGTTGAAACATCTATGACAACATGTGTAATATCTGGCGACAAATTGGCAAGGGCGACAGAGAGGTCAACCATTCTTTGCGTGTTTTCATATTTATTATAGGTACAAATTTTAAAGAAAATTGAAGTATACGGAGGTCATCAAAAAATTAAGTTAACAATAACTATTTGACTATTAAAATACATATTTTCTTTGAAATAGCAAATTATTTATTATTTTTTTGAAGAATTAGAGACAACAATGAGAACTACATTATTTTTGTACGTACCTAGGTATTTTCAAACACGTACATGCAAAAAGAATAATTAAAATAAAATAACGTTTCAAAATGCATTATAAAAAGTTTCAAGCACATAAGCAGTTATACTGAACCAATAAAAAATTATCTTACTTTTATCTGCAGTAGTTTCTTCAATACTTAAATGTCTTGAAAACTTTTTCTTACAGGTGATGGGTTTTGCAGGACCAAACAAATGGTGAGATCTGTAATAATAAATTAATGAGATGTTTTTAAAAGGACACAAACACGTGTTACTTAAAAATAAAACTATACAATAAAAGTTGGTTGAAGAACATCAATAATTTCTTTTTAAAACTGTTATTAAGTTTATTATTTTGTAACTGCAGATAATAAGGTACAAACTAAAAAGATAAAAAAAAAAGAAAACGGGAAGAAATCAAGAGAAAAAATGAAAAATATCAACAAATTATTATCTTTCCAAAATTGAAATCAATTACTTTTTTTAAACCTATTGTATCGTTTTTTTCACGCACTTTAACAGAAAACAAATATGTCTACCACGTTAATTCGTAATTAGGAGCAAGCAATAAGGTATTTGTATTTATACGTTAAACAAATTACATTTCTAACACAATTTGTTAATTTAATAAACTTTAATGTCAGATAATGGCCACAGTGACACATACCCAAACTAGAGACACAACAGTTAAGGATAAGCAGAAACACACCAGTAAAATTGTAAATAGTGGAAGAGATTTGGATGGCATTTTGGAAGACTTAAAGAAGGCTGACAACATTTGTTGCTTCTCAAAATGTAAAAAGAAAACAGCAGATTTTGCAATAACTTGTCGATATTGTAAGAATAGATTTTGTACTTCTCATGGCTTACCAGAAATACATGGATGTGGGGAAGCTGTCAGACGTGACGAAAAGCAAAAGTTTCTTCATCCAGCACCGAAACTTTCACAAGATAAACATGCTAAAGCTGCTGATAAACTAGCAACAAAAATTAAACAGATGCAATTTGAAAGGAAGTCAAAACAGTGCTCCAGCTCCAATAAAGGAAAGAAGGTGTAAATTATGAATTTAATATTACACAATTACTTGTATAAGTGCTTATTTTTCTAAATTGTAAACTAAATGTAATAAAATTTAATTATTAATATTTGTAGGTTGTAGTTCAAATGCTACAGTGCGGGTAGTAGTTCCAATGCAACAGCGTTTACAATAGTTCAAAGACACCACAAACACTGTAGTTCAAATAAACACAAGCAGTAGTTCCAAAAGCGAGACAATTCTGACAGTTGTAAACATAACCTCAAATATCTCAGTTAACTATAAATTTTTATCTAATTTGAATTTTTATTAGAAATTCAATAAGAAACTAATTAATTATGAGCAGAAGATGACAGAGAACAGCGTTATTTGATTTAGTTTATTTTTATTTTTTGTTCAGACTTTTTGCTGAACAAAAGTGGTTACGTGTCACCGATTTTTCAAGATTACGTTAGAACTTTCCACTTTAGGAAGTGCTTACGTGTTAAACCACCGTTTCAGTAATTCTTTTAAGCTTTAAAATACTGAGTAGGTGTGAAAATTATGGCCCTTGTAAGGACTGTTATAAATTTACGAAAAACGTTTCTATCTGGCGAAACCCTAAGACGTCTTGTATCTGTCTCTGCACCTGCTTTAGACAAGAAAGAGTAAGTACTCTTTACGTTTACATTATCTTATTAAGTTAAATTTCCTTGAACTTAGACTACACATTTTACTTCAACAGGGTAAAGGTAACTTTTCTTAAAGCTAATGGGGAAAAAATTGAAAGCAAGGGAAAGGTAGGAGATTCGCTTTTGGACGTGGTGGTGAATAATAATATTGATTTGGATGGTTTTGGGGCTTGTGAAGGAACACTCACCTGTTCCACATGTCACTTGATATTTAAAAAAGATGACTTTGACCGACTCCCCGAGAAACCAACTGATGAAGAGTTGGACATGTTAGATTTGGCCTATGATTTAACAGAAACGTCTCGTCTAGGGTGTCAAATTGTCCTCTCAGAAGATTTGGATGGACTTGAAATTAAAGTTCCAGCTACAATAAATGACGCAAGAGATTCATAGAAGGAATAAATAAATTGTAATTAATTAGCTAAATAAATGTCATTAAGGGTGGTAAGGGTCATTATCGTCGTTGTTACAGCATGTTTTAAATGAAACAAAAAAATATTTTTTTATATGTAGAAACGTTATTTGTAAATATGTAACCAATTATTTTATGAAAAGCTTTAAAGTACAAAATAAAGACAAAATGAACTTATATACATATGTATTGTTTTACTAACCAGTTCGAACAAATTAAATAAATTAAAGACAAAAGTATGATGAACTTTTCTCTTAATTCTATTAAGTCTTTGGTTAAGTTATAAACAACTAGAAAAAAGATAATTAATCAATGTCTTGGTCTTTTGTGTCCTCTAGGATTGTAATTTTCGCCTAAATTGACCCAACATTCTGAATCATTGACTTCACGTTTCATATAATCGCCTCTTTGTTCATACGATGACGAGTTTGTGTAGTGGGTCATTTGCCACTGCTCCTGGGAAAATTTTACTTGTTAAACAATTTAATTTGCATAAAAGGACGTCCTTTAATCCGTCTTCGCGTATTTAAAATTTAAATAACTTTCATGTAAATTATCATTGAACATTAGCAAAACAATTTACATTACTTTTGGGAATTATTGTGATAGTATACCTAAAAATATGAATATTGTGATTAATAATATAAGTCTCAAAAGAGTAGAAACATGTAAATATTTAGGAATATACTTTGATTATAACTTAAAATGGAACAAACACATAGATTTTATATTAAAAAAAACAAATACTTAACATACATTTTGTATAAATTATTTAAATTTATGAATACAGAAACACTAAGTATGATATACTATGTATATATTGCATGGGGTGGAGCCTATAAGAATAATTTAGAGCCATTACAGAAGCAACAAAATAGAATATTAAAAATTGTCTATAAAATTACTTTTATACAAAACATTCCCTTGAATCTAAAACAAATATTTGCTTTTGAATCGCTAAAGTGCCATTATAATCAACTCAAAGTGAAATTCATTACATCTGCAAGTAAAGCTAAAGAAAATTATCCCTCTACCAAATATCAGCAAAACCATCAATAATATGAATAACTACATTATGACTGTAAGAATGTACAATGATCTAAATCCTGACCTCAAATTACTAAATACCAAAAGTGCCTCATTCAAATTAAAAATAAAGAATTGGATTAAAAATAATTTACTAGGATAAAAATGGTAAATAAAATGACTGAAAAAATCGACTATTCAAGAATTAAGCAATTAATATCAATCTATAATGGTCTAATAATGCCAAATAAAACTAACTAAAAGTTATCATTATTGGAAACAATGGAAATAAATAAATTAAAAAAAAAGAAAAACAGATTTACTGTTAAACGACCAATTAGATATAAATAATTCCCCATTACTCAATTTGTTCCCCCGCCCCTCTTACAGTCCTAACCCAAATTAGTATAAATTAGATAAGTTTTCGTTAGTAGTCTAAGTAATTATCTACTTCTGATGAAGCTACAGTGTAGCGAAACAATTGTCAAGTTACAATAAATTAGTGAAAATTAAAACATGTGTTTTCCTTTACAAGTGACTATTAATTTTCATCAAGTGAACCAAGACATGATTAATTACATTATTTTTTTGTTGCTCTTGAAGAACTAATACGAAGTATGAATAGAAACTCACCTGTAATTGTTCCTCGCGTTCCAACAGATTATTCAGTTGACTGGCCTGAAGGTACAAGTTATTCTCGTCTTGAGAGATCGGGTTAGAAGCGCGATAACTTTGCCTCTCCCTTAAACATCGGTCCTCGATCTGCCTTTGTCTGAGTTCCCATTCCTGTTTAATTCTCTCCCTGTCCATCTCCCTGATTTGAAGCATTTTTTTAAGACGATCTGTTTCATGGTCGTATTGGGCTGCTATCATATCCGCTTCCAGCTTTTGCTCCTCGTAGAAGAGTTCGTTTTTCAGCGAGGTCATTTTCAACTTGTACTTTTCATGGAGATCTTTCCAACGTTTGGCGTAGTCGTATTCGAAAGTGCCGGGGTTTGCGAATCTGGGCGTCATTTCTCTTTCACGATAATAGTCTTCATTCCTTTTTGCCTGGGAGAAAATAATATAAACCATTTCACTAGAATGTTACATACATAAACAATTTCTTACCAAAATTTCTGGGTATCCATTTATATCGAACAATGGTTCAAATTTTTCGACAATGACCGGTCGTAGGGAGGCTGTTAAGATGAAACAGCCCTCCGAACATCTTTTTGCAGCAATTGCGGCGCTCCCCTTTTTCATGAATTCTACAACAGCTTTTCCTTTTGATTTTCCTTTTTCGTCAACAATTATGTAGCAGTTCTCGATGTCCCCGAAAACAGAAAAGGCCAAATATAGCAGCTCGTTGGTGACGTTAGGGGACAAATTTTTAACGTATATGGCAGCCGGATGGGTGAAACGAATAATCAAATGTCTCCCCCTTAGATTGTAACCAAATAACTCCGTTTTTGCTCTGAACGCGTTTGCATAATAATCCAACTTTATAAACGCAAAAGTTTTGGCAGGATTTACGTAAACTTCTTGGGTTTCTCCATATTTTGCAAACAACGAAGTTATTTCCTCCTCTGTGACGTCCAAGGGTAAATTTCCTATAAATAAGCGACTTCTTCCTGAAAACTTCTGTTCAACCAAACAAAGAGGGGCAAGGTCTGTACATTGAGCTATCGAAGCAAGTTTATCATTAATGTAATTGTCTTCTTTGAGTCCTTGATTCATTTGGGGTCCTTTTTGCTTTCCTCCAGTATATTTATTGGAACTCCTGCTGCGAGAATATCTGTTATTTAGACGCTTGTCGTTGCTAATATGCAGTTGGTCATCTTCTTCTTTACAAATGGGATTCACTGTACTTTTCGAAGTATCTGTGCAAGAATCACTATTAACGTTAATATTGTGAGACATTTTAACGTTTATGTCGGTTTATGTTGCAGTTAAATTGTTGTTTAAACAATTGCTTTAGTTAAAATTTTGTTTTACCTACTGCGCCATCTAGAAACTACATGCAGAACTACAACTCCATTATGGAAATTGCTTTAAATTATGGAAATTGTATAACAATGATAATTTTGACGTTTGCCATAATTATGACAGAACATAACCTAAATTTTTGTTATTTAAATTGTTTATTTTAGAGAAATATTAGTTTTAAATAAAATTCACGACAAAAAATGTTTACTTGTACCTTATTTTCAAGAAGTCTCAATGTATCGAGAAGTGAGTAGAAAATAAATATTTTTAGTAGGCCAATAATTACTTTATTTGTGCCCTTTTGTAGATGTCTTCCAATGTTACTGTAATAACGTAGCTAAAAATAAAGTAAATGTTAAAGGCTACTCTAAAGAAAACATAATAAAGACTTACGGCCAGCCTACATCAACTACTCATCCACATTTAATAAGTCCAGGTGAAATAACAACGGGCATTTCTAAACATGAATTTGAACAAAGAAGGCAGAAATTCATGGAAAAACTCCTTTCTTCGGCCCTTAAAAATGAAAACAGTGCTAAAGAACATATTGTAATATTAAAGTTATTTTTTTCAAGCAGTTTTTGTTAATTAAAATTTGTTTACAGATAATTATACCGTCAGCATCAAAACGTTACATGTCTGATAAGATTCCATATGTATTTAGGCAAAATAGTGATTATTTGTATTTAACTGGCTGCCAAGAACCTGACACTTGTCTTGTGATCACCACCATAAACTCATCTCAAGATTACAAAGTAACACTTTTTCTAAGAAACAAAGACAGTCATTCGGAACTTTGGGATGGCCCTAGGACAGGCATAGAGGATGCTAATAATTTCTTTGGCGTTAACCAAGGCCTACCAATGACTGAACTTGAAACTTTTATAAATCTTTATTTAAAATCTCATCCCAAAACAATGTTATGGTACTAATTGATCTTTGTAGAAAAAGTGAATTTTTGTTATGCAGATAATTTGTATTTAAGGTATGATTTTTTGACTCCTATACAGGAAAATGTACATAGTATAATGAGAAAGATACAAAACGGAATCACAAATAATTTTTGGGACACTCCAGTACCTATTGTACATCAATTAAGATTAATTAAGTCACCTGCAGAAATCAAACTTATGCAGAAATCTTGTGATGTTGCTTCAGAGGCTATTATGAAGTCGATAACTAATTCAAAACCAGGTACGTTATATTTGTCAACATCATATTTATTATTAGTATTTGACTTGAATAAACTAAATTTCAGGTTATAGCGAACACGAAATATTTGCTACAGTGGATTACGAATGTCGCATAAATGGGGCCGAATTCCTAGCCTATCCCCCCGTGGTGGCAGGGGGCAATCGTGCCACCATCATTCACTATATTAACAACAACCAGGTTGTAAAAAATGGGGAAATGGTACTTATGGATGCTGGTATAATACAATTTAATTATTGGCAACGATGTTTTTAATTAAAGTATGATTGCAGGGTGTGAGTATCACGGCTACAGTAGCGATATAACGCGGACTTGGCCTATAAATGGGAAATTCACTCCACAGCAAAGGATCGTTTATGAAATTGTTGAAACTGTTCAAGCTCAAATTATTCAGTGGTGTGCTAATTTTCCTAGTTTAGATCAACTTTTTGACTCCATGTGTATCTTATTGGGGAAATATTTACAAGAGGTCGGTTTAATTCCGAAAAATGCATCCCATAAAGACGTTATAAAGGTAAGAATAGTTCGCGAAATGTTTTTGGTCCTTAACGAAGAATTTATTTAAGGGCGCCTACAGTTTTTGTCCCCACCATGTGTCCCATTATTTGGGAATGGACGTTCATGATACGCCTTCTATCCCAAGAAAAATTAAAATAGTACCTGGCATGATAATTACTGTGGAACCAGGTAATTTACGTATTAATTACGTATAACGTTTTCAAAATATAATTTGTTTTGTTATTACTTTTAGGGATTTACATAAGCAATCAACCGAACGTTCCAGATGAATTTAGAGGTATTGGGGTACGAATCGAAGACGATGTTCTTATCACTGAAAGTGGGCCTGTTGTGTTATCAGCAAAGTGCCGGAAGAGTCGCGAAGATATTGAGAAAATCGCAAGTCAAAATCAAAACTTATAACATAACGTACAAAACAACAATTTATTATATTAAAAGTTAGAAATTATAAGGCTAATTAAAATATTTTTATTTTTTAGTAATTGTGTTTTTGTCTTTTTTGTTCGGAAAAGGCATTACTTATTTAACAAAGTTTTTTCTTTTAAGATGAAAAAAGGTGCAGGTTGTTGGAGCCAGACAAAATCGTCTTTTTTATTAATTAATTAATAATAAAGTAAATAAAGTAAAAAAAAATAATAAATACGTTACTTAACAAATTAATAATAAAAAATATGTTTTTACTTTCTTAATACATAAATTACAAAATAATAACTGCTTAATAAAAATAAAGAAGATAAATATTCAGTAACGCCTAATAGAAAATACAAAACTGTTTGTACTTCTTAATATAATCATAAATATGATGATTAGATTATATGGTTTGGTATGGTAACATGTTTATGATTTTTATGATACTATTCATTTTTATTTTATGCATAAATTTATTTTGAGGCAGTTAGGCCAATTTTAAATAAAATAAACGCGTTTGCATAAGTTTATATAGATATATATATAAAATATAATTGTTTATTTAATTTTTACTGCAATAATTGACCAGGGGCGAATTTAAATTAAAAGTTATCTGCTGCTCCCCCCTTAGGAAACTTTTAAAATATTTTTTTTCTTATTATATTGTCTTTATTTTTACCCCTGACAATTTTATTATGCAATTATGTATCTTTAACACTAAAGTGTTTGGCAGTCTTAATTTTACATTAAAAAAAAAATCAAAAGAACTGAAAAGACTTACTACCAGTCCACTTGGGTTGGGATTCCCCCAGGATAATTCCCTGTAAGACACGCAGTGCAGTGTCCAATGGCATTACTTTCTTTCAGTTTAATATCGTTCCTGACAGCTTTTGTAAGTCCTTCAACACTCAAATGCGTTAAACTATCAGCACCTAGGAGAGTAAAAGAAAACATAATTAATAAAAGAAAATAAAAAAGAATCTTAAGTACTTACCGACGTGTTTGGCAAGTTCTGCAGGCTTCAGTTTGTTAGCAATAAGTTCCTCCCTGGTGGGAATATTAATGCCCATATAACAGGGATAAAGCAGGGGAGGACTGGCAATTCTTATGTGCACCTCTTTCGCCCCGGCGTTCTTAAGAAGTTTTATTATTGGACCAATTGTGTTGCCTCGAACGATCGAATCGTCGACGAGAACTATTCTTTTACCTCTCACGTTTCCTCCCAAAGCACCTACAATAACAGCAATAATAGTCACTTAAATTAATTACATACGCAATTAAAAGAGTTATTACCAAATTTTTTGGCAACAGCCAATTGCCTCAGCCTTGTGCTTGGTTGAATAAAAGACCTTCCGACGTACCGATTCTTGCAAAGGACTTCAGCAAAAGAAATGCCACTCTAAAAACAACAAAATTGTTTTTGTGAATGAATAAATTGATAAATCTTAAAAAAAAAATTTATTTACCTGTCGTGAGAACCCATGAGCTGCCGCGGTTCCAGACTCCGGTACCGAGCTTACGATATCTGCCTCAACGGGACTCTCGATGGCTAACTGACGTCCACACTGCATCCTTACAGCGTAGACCATCTGACCCTCAAAAATACTGTCCGAACGAGCAAAATAGACGTACTCGAAAATGCAGAAGGCCTGGGGCGCATTTCCGGGCCTCTCAACGATATCGATGGTCCTGATACCGTGTCGCGTCATTTCTATTATTTCTCCGGGGAAAACCTCGCGAACGTACTGCGCCCCGATCGACAAGAAACCGCAAGATTCCGATGAAACAACCCATCCTTCGGCCTGCAGGGTTTCGTCACAGTTTTTGTACAGAGCTAAAAAAATATAAAAACTAGAAGAGAAATTAAAGACCATTATGAAGTTGATCTTACGTTCATTCATGGGCAACATCTTCCCCAAACATAAGGGCCTATTGCCGTAAGGATCCCTCACGGCATATATCCTGTCCCTAAGCATGATAACGAGTGAATAACTGAGGGGTGCAAGGGTCATGAGCTGTTTTATTCTGGCCGGCCAGTCCGGGCCATTTTTCTCGCAGGCAGGGGGGTTGAGACAAAGGGCCTGCGTTATTAACTCGCTGTCTGAGTGAGTGGACAGACCCACGCCTCGGGATAATACCTATTAAAGGGTAGAAAACATTTTATGGGTAGGTACTTAATTAATGAGATGAAAAGGGCTTACCGTTTTACGTAAACTATCACAATTGACAAGCTCCCCGTTATGAGCAACCGCAAGGACCCCATAGGCACTATGAACGACAAAGGGTTGGCAATTAAGTTCTTCAGAGGCTGCAGACGTGGAATACCTTGTATGTCCGATGCCAAGGTTTCCTTTGAGTTTTTTCATTGCGTCATCGTTAAAAATGTTGTTCACCATTCCCATTCCCTTGTAAACGTTAAAATGTTTGGCGCATTTGCCTTCACTAGTCACTATACCAGCAGATTCTTGTCCCCTATTTATTATACATATTTTTAGCATATAATATTTTATTTATTTTAAAATATGATTTAGGCACCTGTGTTGTACAGCCACAAGTCCCAAACAAACGATCTGAGCAATTTCTAGATGCGTAGGCCATTCTCCGGACGCTATAGCTCCAAAGACGCCACATTCGTGGGTCAGTCCCGATTGCACAGCACCCCTTCCCAGTCTTTTTTTATCTAACTCATATTTTTTAAGGGTTCCATTAGAGTCGCATGTTTCTAAGCGGTTTTCAGTTGGCTGTTCTTTGGTGGATGATAACATTTTTTTCCTGAAATTAAAGAAACAATGAATTGTAAAATAAATAATCTCAACAGTAAAAAACACACACAGTTGAATATGTGATGATAACCTTTTAAGAATAATAATTATGTTATAAACAAGGCAGGGGGTCTCATCTCATGATGATGATTGGAAAATAATTTATTTGTTCATTGAAAGTGGAACAAAGTTTTGCATAAATAAATATTATCAAATCATGGGCTGAAAATATTTCGTATTGTGACCCTAAATAATGTACTTGTATGAATAAAAAAATTAATTTTGTTGATGAATATCAATTTTCCTAAAAAATTAAAATATACTTAAGTAACAGCTTTATTGCAAAAATACACAAATAAATAGTTTTGCGTCTAATTTTCTTACCTCTCCTCTCAAAAAGAAACACAAAAATAGCTTCTTGTTCTTCTTTTCGGAATTGTTCAATTAATTATTAATTCGTTTTCGTAAATTTATTGTGTCACTTGTATTGATAGATGAAAGCGTGTGCTATCGCTGCACATGAAATGAATTTTGAGACAAGTCCTCGCGCTGTTGCGTGTTTTATATTATCATGTTTGTCTCTTAGACAAACAAAATAAGTGTTATTTTATTTCTTATGTATACATTAGTAAAAAGTAATCGCAAACCAGCATGGGGTTCTTTCGCAAAACTGATTGTGACAAGTTTATAAAAGCGGACGCTCTGGAAAGCAAAATTTAAAATTTTGTAATGGGTCATCCCGTAATGAACTTTTGATAAATAATTAATATGTACATACGTATTATAAATATCGATTTTTTTTAAAGAAAGTTAATTTTGTCTTGCACTAACTAACAAATGCATAAACAGAAAATATATTTTAAAATTGCAATTTATTAGCTTTGCGAAAGCAGTGAACTAAACTATGTACCTATGTATTTTTAAAAATACTGTTTGTTGTACTTTAAATTACGACAAAAGTACTATTTATGGACATATTAAAAACAACACTGTTCTGATGAAATAACATGTATACATCCTCGTGAAAAACGTTTTTGCAAATTGTTAGTGCTTAGATCACGTTCGAGATTTTAAAGTTTAATCAACTTTATACTATTTTGGTTTCGTTTAAAAAATTCCCCGGCCCAATCAATATTATGTAAAGGAACAATGTATTTGTGCATTAAACAGAAAAATGTTTAATTAGGATTAGTTTAGATTTCATTCTTAAAAAGGATTTAAAACTTATTAATAATAATTGCTGATAGATAGTTTTAACGATGTTTTTATTGATTTAAGACCTATAGTAGTAATTTTCCAAACGAAAACGGTATTAGTGAATAGAACGTGTTATTTCATCATCTCTTATTGTAATAAATAAGTTGGAAAATTACTAAGTCTTCAGCAAGAACGAACGTTAATAAAATAGTTTACAAAATAAATGTTATCAAAATCGAGGACCGTTGCACTTGAACTCTAATGAGATTATAAGGATCAAGAGGTTTGCATTACCAGGGGGTCGGATATATAATTTTGAAAAAATATCGCGGTTGCGACTTAAGGTGCTGACCCTACTACACAGTTTATTATTTATTTAATATCTATAAATTGATTATTTAGATATTTAAAAACGTCACACATTCGATAAAAATATATAAACTATTCCTTGCATTAGTACTTACTTGCTGAAACTTCATTCTAAATAAATTTATTAAAGAAAAGGCTTTTAAATAAAGTTTCAAGATTTTTATTTTATAGCCCACACTGTGACCTCATCAGTGAAACGTTCGCTGTAGACTATAAACATAAAAATTTTGAAACTTTAATTAAAAGACTTCGTTAATCAATTTATTTAATACATAAACTATTAGGTACTCTTTTTCGTAAAAAATTATATGTACGTTTTAAGAATTAATTATTAATTAATCAAGCAAAAATATTTATTCAAAAATTAACTAGTTAATAATCAACAATTATGTTTATAATTGCATCACATACATTATTTCACTGTGCTCATTAAATTTTTGTTTCCTTTGACAATATTGAAAACATGTTTGGTTTTGATTTTGATATAGAAAATGTAATAATATTTTTGCGTTATCAGTTCTTATGTATTTGTATTTTTCAGTTGGAATGAGGACAGAATAGTAAGAAAATAATTTGCTTATATATCGACTTGTTGAAATCTCAATTATTTTGTTATAAACAGAAAAATAAATTAAAGTTCTCATCACCTATACAGTAGTTTAAATTAAAGGTCTCTCGCCATAAACATCGAAAACATAATTATCAATCAATTAAAATGAACATTAACTTGTAATTAAAGATTTGTTTACTGTCAAAATAAATAAATTATTAATTTGTACTTAACTGAAGAATGGGTTGCATAACTAACGAAATATTAAAAATCTCAAAACATTGCTTTTTTAATAAATACTAAAAAAAGTGTTTATAGCATATATTTAATATTAAATATATGGTTTATAGATATTTTGAAACCCCTTTTACGGATATAAAAGCCGGCTGGATTTGATATTGTAAACATTTCGCTATTTTCTATTTACAACGAAACGATCAAACCACATAACGACATACATGACGAAAAATTATATTTTCAAAGGTGATAACGACTGATAACTGGCAAGTCTTTTGCAATAAACTTAAGAAACTGTTTATTAACGCTTGCGTGTTGATTTATTAAACAGTAATAAACAGATAGCAAGTATTAAAACTAAATCAACTAAATATAGGAAAGTTTACCATATAATTCCTTGAAAGAAGAACTAGCGAAAGTATCCAACAGAAATGGCAACAGGAGACAAAGGTAATTCATATTTTTCAATTAATCTTCAGGAATTAATTAAATTAAATATTATATTATATGAAGAATATCAACAGGTGGTTCTTGTGACCTAAAAACAATAAAAAAATATTAACCTCTCAACTAGGTTTTTTGATAAATATTTTTTTCTATAGTTGGAGATTATAAGCTGGGAAGTGTTATCATTGAAGGGAAAACGAAGAAAATTTTCGATTTACCTAACAACCCGGGACACGTACTTCTTTTAAGTAAAGACAGAATAACTGCTGGAGATGGGGTCAAAGCTCACGATTTAGCAGGAAAAGCAGAAATTTCTAACAGTACAAATGCAAAAGTTTTCGAAATATTAAACTCTGTAGGTAAGATGAAGCTTTACATCAAACATTTCTATGAACACTCACAATCAGCTGTTCCCTTCGATTCATTTTGAAACCTTTACAGGCATCAAAACTGCTTTTGTAAAAGTGGCAAGTAAAAATGCCTTTATCGCCAAGAAATGTGAAATGATCCCAATTGAATGGGTAACAAGAAGACTGGCAACTGGTTCGTTCCTTAAGCGTCATCCAGGAGTAACTGAAGGATATCGTTTTTACCCTCCTAAACAGGAGACATTCTTTAAAGATGACGAAAACCACGACCCACAATGGTCTGAAGAACAAATTATTTCGGCCAAATTCAAATACAATGGCCTCACAATAGGTATTAAACCATTATTTCACTTTGCACAATAAAATAAAATTACTGTATAATTTGCTATAGTGATCCAAAATAGACTACTTAGAGAAATTTGCTAATATCAGTATATTAATTAATTAATTATTATTTACCTGCAGTGGTTTATTTCGTTAAAATTGAAATATTATTAATTTAAGGTCAAACTGAGGTGGATATCATGAGGAAGACCACAATTTTGGTGTTTGAGGTGCTAGAAAAGGCTTGGGCAACTAGGAAATGTGCACTGATTGATATGAAGGTCGAATTTGGCGTAGATAGTAATGGTAATTAAAAATTTATTTATTTAGTGTAATTATGTATTTGGAAATTTCCAATTTTCTCTTTGTAACACATTTTTTTTATATTATAGGGGAAATTCTCTTGGCTGATATTATTGATTCAGACTCCTGGCGTCTCTGGCCATCGGGAGACAAAAGATTAATGGTCGATAAACAAGTGTATCGTAATTTAACATCGGTTACTCAAGCGGATTTGGACACAGTGAAACGTAACTTCCAATGGGTCAGTGAACAACTGGACCACCTCGTGCCCAAAAACGACCACCTAGTGGTCATCCTTATGGGTAGTCCCAGCGACAAGGACCACTGCCAAAAGATACAAAACTATTGCGAAAACCTGGGCCTTAACGTAGTCACACGAATCACTTCAGCTCATAAAGAAACAGAAGAGACGTTGAAGATAATCTGTTATTATGAATCTCTGCCCCTGAAAGTGATTTTTATTGCTGTAGCTGGAAGATCTAATGGATTAGGACCTGTACTATCAGGAAATACAAGTTATCCGGTGATAAACTGTCCCCCTGTTAATAGCGGGAACGTTAACCAGGATATCTGGTCAAGTTTAAACGTACCTTCGGGCTTGGGATGTAGCACCGTGGTCTATCCTGAATCAGCTGCTTTAAATGCCGCACAAATAACTGGGTTATCAAATTATATTATCTGGAGCAAGCTCAGGGTCAAACAATTGAATAATTACGTCACACTCAAAAAAGCCGATAAATTATTGCAAAACGAATCTTAATATAAATAAATAACAAACCAAGCTGCCATAATTAATATCTAATAATATCTTTTTGTAAAGGTAATTAGTTCAATCTAACATTTGTCAATTTTTTATACCAAAATAAAATTCTTTCAAATAAAAATGTTAATGTTTTAAAAGTTTTTGAATAAATAAAGACTTCATTAAAAAAACATGAGGCTATATTATAATTATTTACAAGTTGAAGAATAGAGAAAGGAAGGCGTTTACAAAAAAATTGTTAAATATTATTATAACTGTAATAATTAATCATTATAATAATAATAAGTCGACATTTTTTATGGGTGTGTGAGCGTATATGTATATCGATAAATCAGTTGATTAGATATTTATAAATTTTATCATAAAAATGAGACGTTATAGGCCTGACAGAGAGTATCCACGACAGTATAAATTTGCTCGAAATTGGGCCTATTCTCAGGCTGATATTCCCAGCATCGCAACATGAGACGATACATCTCATCGGGAGTATTTTCAGGAGCAGGCATCCTGTATCCTGAGAAACAAAAAAAAAAACGAACGAAATTGATATGAAGAACATATTCCAGAAGAATATTACAGGAAAGCCAAACCGTTTAGGACAAAAATAGCTGTTTAATGTAAGCAACAAACCAGGAAAAAAATAATTAGTGATCATTAGAAAAAGCTCAGTCAAATAAAAATATAAAAGCTGTTTAAGCAAACAATTCAGGACACGATATATAATTAATTAATTGTTTAACGCAAGCAGGAAAACGTGTTAATTGGTGACTATTAGACAAAGCCCAATCGTTAAAGTAATGGAAACCAAACTGCTCAAGCTACACAACACCTTTTCACCAAAAGAAATGTTAGACTGTAAATACCCAAGGAAATTAAACCTGGGGAATAAAGGATACCCTAAACTAAGGATGTTTAGGGGAAGCCATGACCAGAGAAGCAAATGTTAAAAAAGCAATAACATCAAAAATCAAAACGCCACATTCAAAAGAAAAACTGTTTAAGCAAACCATTTACGACGCAATTATTATTTGTTTAATACAAGCAAGAAAAATAGGAAAACCTTAAAAATTAATTGGTGTCCATTAGACATAGCCAAATTGTTAAAGTAATGAAAACCGAACTGCTCAAGCAACACAACACCTTTTTACCAAAAGAAACATTAGACAGTGGACGCCCAAGCAAATTAAACATTGATGTGGGATACCCTACAAGCAACCCTTAAAGTAAGGATGTTTAGGAAAACAGGGAACGAGTAATTGTTAAAAATTGTTAATACCAATAATTGATACAGCCACCACATTCAAAAATTTACTTCTTTTTCTGCCCTAATTACAAAATAAATAAGAAAAAATGTACTCACCACCGTCTATTTTTTCTCGTGCTTTAGAGTTGCTCATGCCACTGTAGGGCGTTCCACCCCTGGAAAATATCTCCCAGCACAAGATACCATAACTCCAAACATCACATAGAGAGGTGTACTTCCCTAATTAATAAAAGAAAAGATGTTATAATAAAATGAAACATAATATGTATTATTTTTTGATAAACTTCGCGTTTTGCTTACCAAAATTGAGAGCTTCTGGGGCTGTCCACTTGATAGGGATCTGTTTCATCCCATCCGACACAATGTACTCCTCTTCTTCTCTAGACATTCCGAAGTCAGATATTTTGACTATATTTGAATATCCTACAGAAACAAAACGTTAAAACTATTCAATAAAAATATTTTAAGATTAGTAAAGGTTATTTATTTACCAACTAGACAATTTCGTGCTGCTAAGTCTCTGTGAATGCAGTTTTTTGACTCTAAATACTTCATACCAGCTGCAGTGTCCAAACACATGTTCATCAGCTGAGCTTCTGTTAAATGGGTTGAATTTTTTCGTAAAAACGTCAACAACGAACCACCTGCACAACAAAAACTCCCACTTAAATAAAAAATGCGACAAAGTTTGTCGAAGTTTAGTGTACCTGGCACTAATTCCATAACGATCATTATGGGTTGTTTCTGGACACATATCCCAATAAGTTTTACAATATTGGCATGGTCGTACTGTTTCAATATCCTGCCCTCCTGCAAAAATTTCTTCTTGTGTTCCTCAGGGAGGGTTACACGACAAGTTTTAACAGCCACTTCTTGGTTTGTACTCTTCAGCTGAGCTTTATAAACATCCCCAAAATTGCCCTAAATAATAAAAAAAAAAATAGAAAATCAAAGTTACAGAATTAAAACCCTTTTTACCCTTCCAATTTTGTCTAAAAGAAGAACGTCGTCATTGTTTAGTTCCCACCTCTCTCTAGGAATGGGACGATGAAGAACTGCACCAGATCTGCTGGTTACAGGTAAACCACTCTTGTATTGGTATAAAATTAGTTCTCTTATGCTAGGGAAAGCTGGGCCTTCAAATCGAAAGTGGCCCTAAAAAATATATTAAATAAAATTAAAAATCAATAAATAAGAGTCGAAAAAATTACTTCTGTAGTTGTTTGGACTATAAAGTGCTTATGGCCTCTCCAACAAACCGAAAGGACTGTCTGACACTCATCGTTTCTTGTGGTTTCTCTAACCAAAAAGTCTCCGTCTTGGGTCAACAGTCGAACCACTTCTTCCCTGGGAAGAACACCGTGAAACCATTCCTCGTCCATTAATGTTTTGTTGATACTCAGGGCGACCTTACAGAAGTTTATTTATTGCAAGAAAAGAATTTTAGCAGCAAGAAAAAATGTACACGTTGGGGTATTTATATTTGGTATAAACTTACCACAAAAATTCTGATAAGCAAAAAAAAAATGAAAACAATACGTTAATAAATTATTTGATGATTGAATTCACACACACACAGAAATTGTAATTAGATGCGTAGATGTATTATATGATGAATTATTTAGCAGTTAATTAATAATTATAATAATATAAAAAGCAATTACATAGTTGTTTATGCTCTCATTATAAACTTTAAAGAAGCAAAATAAAAATGTCTAATGATTTATAAATAATAATTAGTTAAAAAATAAAACGATGAAAATTAGTGACAAAAAAACACGTACGAGATCGACGCTTCCGCTACGTGACGCCGAGGCGGAGCGTCCCTTCGTGCGTGGGGGGGCGACTGGGGAATTTGGCGCGGATTTTCTGCGGAACGGTTTTTTCAGCATATTAACAATGCACTTATGACCGAAACTCCGTTTAGTTAGGGAATTTTCAGACCCAACACCCTATAAAATACACCTTCACCATTTTCAAGAAACATTCTGGTTTAGTTAATGTATATATTATATTTATCTGGCTGGTTTAGCTAAATAATTTGAGAATGCCACAATGTTAAATAGGTTTTAAGGAATAAAATATTGAAAGTTGTCCATGTCATTATAATTTTTGTCGATGTTTAAACTTTACTATTTGAATTTTTCCCAAGTACATTTATCTCGAAAACTATTATTGGATTAATCGCAATGCTCCCATGAGATAATAAGTAGAGAATTGCAAGAGCTTTAAAATAAAATGTGAATCGTCACGGTCAGAGCTAAAAATCGCCTGCAGATATTGCTGTTACAACTTAGTTCCTTGAAACCTGCTTTATATTATGGCATACTCCAATTGCTCTTAAAAATTTTTACATCAAAAAATGGAATTAGTAATGATTCTTAAGTTTCCAAAATACCTAGAAGACAAGACTAAATACTACACTTGAATGAACCCCTAAAAGAATTAAACTGTGTATACATACTAACTTTAATTTTGTTATTTTTACCTGGTCATTCGTGTTGCTAATAAAAGACTGGTTATCTATGGATAGATCACATCCGGATGGCACTTCTTCGCAACCCAACTCGTTTAGGGCGCACTTTATTAGTTCCGTTTGTCTCTGCATCTTGCGTTCTTGGCATCTGAGTTCGTTTATTTCCTTCTTATTGGTCTCAATAAGTCCCGACAGCCTGTTGCTTATATTATTGTCGCTGTTGGCCTTCCCGTTGGACATGGCCATGAGGGAGTCGCTGGAAACGTTGTTGGGGTTGAGAAGTACCCTCTTCTCTTGGCACTCTTTGATAGCGGCCTCTAAGTCAGTCAATTTTGTCCTGAGCCATTCAACAGTGAGGTTGTCCACGGTCAGCTGGTTGGGGAGAAGTTTCCCGGCGCTTTCCTCGACCAGACTCTCGTCAAAGGTGAAGATTACGGGGTCAGATGGGGACGTTCTAAATAAAGTTAAAAGGACAAATGTAATATAAATAAATAAAACATAATTATTATTATGTATTACTTGTGCTTTTCGGTGAAGTCTTTGTATTCTTCTGCAGGGTTTACAGCCTCAACGTTTGTTTCTATTCGTTTCTGGATCTCTTTAAATTTGTCTGAAGAGAAATCAGAGAGCTGTGACACTTCCTGCAGGACTTGTTTCCATGTGGATATGAAAGCCTCTTGTACGGACTGCTGATATTCCAATAACCCCGGTAACAAAACAGTTCTGAAGTCTTTTTCGAATTCTGTTGCTTCGCAAAGCAAAAGGACATATTCGTTGTGGGTTAGGTGGAGTTTTCTGCAGGCTTTTTGGTATTTATCTCGGACATCGTCTAATTTTCTGCCACCCCTGCCGGCTACGCAAATAGAGAAACATTTTTTAAATATGTTAAGTTATTTATATACGTAAAGGTCTAAAATTAGATTCAATTAGAAGTATCTCGAATGAGGGAAAGTATTTAAAGAAGACAAAAGGAAGATAATTATGCAATTGATTTATTTTTGTGTCGTGACTCATGAGTAGTCCTAATTGATGTTTAATTAGTTACCTACTGTTTTGAAATTTCTTTATCAAACAAAACAATTGAGTTTTGTCTATGAGCTAAAGCTTTTTTAACTACTTACAAAATAAACAGTATGATAAAAAAGGAAGACTCAACTGATTAATTAAACAAATCAAAACACTAATTGGCCGTATTAATTTACTTGATATTTGGAGCAAAATATGCGTTGAAGGTCAAACCAATTCAAGGAATAAAACTACACAACAGCCTCAGAAGCTCGCCAAAAATATTGAGTTATTTTTAGTTTATATAATTCTACATCTACAGGAGTCGCGTCGCTGAGCTGCATTTAAAAAACATGTCGTCATAAAATAATTATGTATGTATTACTCGAAATGCAGAAATCCAAAAATTTATTAATGTTCAGTGAAATGACGCAAAAACTTTTTAACGTCATCGTCATGACCCTGTTTAGTTCGGGAAAGTACAAGTAATTTAATAAAAATGAATTGTGGGCCACTCTGTAGGAATTATGTACAGTACAACCAAGCATAATAAATACGTTCGTTGTAATTGAATTAAATTAAAAAGGAAACTTACACTTCACGTAATGTTCTTCGAACCTGGACCTCATGAGTTTGTAGAGTTCCAGATATTTTTGATATTCTGTTTTCTTACGTGAAACGTCGTCCATTAGCTGGAAAACAGAAATAAAGAGATGAATAATTCATAATCACTAAGTAAATAGGCATTTTCTTGGCTGTTAGTTATGTAAATTGTTAAGATCGTTTCTATGTCAGAGACAAATAACGGAAATGTTCATGACCGACAAAGATCCGCTTAAGGGAAACCAATACAGCACGTTTACAACAGTAATACTAATTAGTACAGTAAATAAAGAAAGTAGAAAACATTACACTGGGTGAAAAAGGTAAGGAACAGTTAACATTTTCATTTTCCACAAAAAAACTGTAAGGTCCCAATTTTCTACCTAAAATTATACATATCTACAAAATATTATTAAAAGAACAATTAAAAAGTAACTAAAAGTACCTATGAGAAATATTTACATAGTTTTTTTATTTACCTATTACTTAGCAGGTAGGGAATAATTAAATTTCTTAATTAAAAAATTACTGCCTTTAAGGAAAATAGGTATGAGGTGATTAACCTAGTACTATGAGTGTGTAATTTATTGCATTGTACAAATTAGATATCAAGGCAACAGGTGTAGTTATTTAAGGAAGATAAACTTGAACATTTCATGGAGAGGGCATTTCCTTAATCGTAAACAAATAATAATAACAAAAGCGTTTGCGAACAAATATTTTAAGATATTTATTTGCAACTACTTACAAAGATATTAACTAGGTACCTAATTGTTGAAAAATCTTTTTCTTTTTGTGGTACAATAATATTTGAAAAGTACTAAGGATAATTGCTTTCAATAGTCCCCAAAAAAGAAAATTTGATAGGTAATCCTTTGTTTTGGCTTCCATATACAATATAATAAGTGTCTAATTTTAGTTCTTAAGTGTCAAGGTTAAAACTGATGCTTCCAAGAAGATGCAGCAAGCCAAAGGATATTTTTTTATTTGCCAACATTTTCGACACTCATTTGCATAATTCGGCAAAAATTATACGTGTAAAAATTTAAATTAAACAACAACACTAGCAACGACCTTTACTTTTTTTCTCCATACGTAAAGCAGTTATTTAACTATTTTATTATTCAATAGTATGTAGTAGATTTAGTGCATTAAAAATGGGGCCATTCGTTCAAATGGGACATGAGGTTATAAAACACAACAAAAATAGCCTGGCCAAAAATATTAATACCTATAGCTACAGGTACTCACATGTGAAAACTGCTGTGTTATTTTTGTGTGTTCCTCCTGGTACAGTTTCCTAGTTTTCCTCTTTTCTGTGTACATTGCACTCAGTGCATCCAGTGTTTTGGTCTCTAAAGTGTCGGTATTCTGCTTGATCACCTTCCCCATGTTCTCCAGTTCTTCCATCATATTTTTCCATGCGGAAAGAATCAAACTACCTGACAGCTCATCCCCCCTGTCAATCTTCAACCCCTGACTAGCCAAAGAACTCAATGCCAGAGCATATTCCCTATCACATCTTATTTTTGACACGAGACATCGCTTCATAGTGTCCAGGAGTCTTAGTTCAGCTTCTTGTCGAGATATAAGAGCTTCGTGGGCGGTTCGCCCCTGTAAATTTGTCGAAAAACGCATATTAATTTTCTCCTTTCTGATGCTACGATAAATCACATCACGCCACTTGAATTAATATTAGTTCTCACGTCATTATGAAAAAATTGGCGTAACAAACGAAACTTATAAAATCTAGATCACACTCAGAAGGATGACAGGACGTTTTTAGACATTTTTAAGTCTTCTTGTATTTTCTTCACACATTGAACTAAACTAACTATTTCACTACTCACTAGACACTTTTCTAACTGTAAATTAATGGACTTGTGCACGAGTCAGACGTTGTTGTTGTGTTTGAAAATGTTGACTTGTAACTTGCACCAGGGCTCGTTGCACCTAAGAAACCACTGTTTAATAATGAATAATAAAAATTTAATTAATTAAACATGCAAAAAGAAATGAATTATATTAAAACACACCTACAACGTACGTCAACAACAGCTGGTGATGGCTTACATTTCTGATTTCTGGGCCCCCTTCCATGCGACAAAATTCTTGTTTCCAATTATTGTAGAAGGCGACATCTTTTGCACGATAGTTACATTAATTGCAGCACGAACTGTAAAATAAAAAACATTAATAAATAACTGAAAAATAAACAATAATACATTTTTTATTGTCTTATACACTAATTAATGACTTACAAACAAACAAATTTCAACAAAGGTTAGGTTATCTGTTATAGAAGTTACTCTGTTGTTACTACAAAATTCTAGAATTTTCCATGAATATAAAGACAAAATATTACAAAAATATGAACAAATTGAGAGCCAGCAAGGTTATTAATTATTATAACAACAAACCATAATTAATTTCCTTTGAAATAACCGCAGGAAAAATTGTATCAGTCATACATAACCCCAAAAAAATCTTTTCTTAATATGAAGCTATTTCCTCGTTTAAAAACGTTGTTACTTACAAAACAAACATAAAAGAACAACTTACAAATGTTTTAAAACTAATTGCAAAGGTTTCACCACGTTATTTTATGAAAAACTCTTCAAAACTTAGGGAGAACGATAGTAACGGCCATTTTCCTTCTTATCAACTGTCTAACTCAACAATTAAAACAACAGACGCATTTGATTCGCTCATAATTCAAAGACGACCAATCAGAACGCGTTTTCAAAAACATGGCCGATTCATTCTTAATACAAAATTAATCAATGAAATTGAGGTCTTTGACCCCTTTGTAGTAAAAGTTGTAAACTGATAGTAATAATAATAACAATAATATTTAAATTTTTTAATTGAATTTTTAAATACGTATATCTTTGCTAATACTTGACCGATTTAAGTGCGGTTTTGACTGTTATAAAGAGGATATTTTGAAGAATATTTTGACTATAACAAGAAAACATTATTTTTTAAAAATAAAAATTTTTGAACGTTTAGAATGAAAAATATCTACTATACTTAGTAGAAAATATGTTCTTTATAATTATTTTGTCTAATTTGTGAGCTCTATAATACAAAAAAACTGTAATTTGTATTGTATTATTCAGCAGAAATTATCTTCATTAGATAAACATACTTTTTTATTTGTGTAATACACGTTAATATTAATTTCTGCGAAGAAGAAAATTAAAAAAACATATCTGATTGATTTATGTTATTATAATTTGAAATAATATAGGTAAAAAAAATTCTTAATATTAAGAGCCTGGTACGAGAGTGTACAACAAAAATAAATATTGTTTTATTCTGAAAGAAATAAATGCTTTCATGTTAGAGTTGTTTGCTATTTGGAAAACGGAAAAGTTTGAAAAGGGAAAAAGGATTATATGATGCACATAAAAATCGCTGAGAAAACAAACGACACACAAAAACAACAAAATTGTGTACACACATTTTTGTGAAATTTCCTTAGCTGATGGAATAAACAAACAAAATAAATAAATAAGAAATATTTTATGTTATCCTTTAACATTATTAAATTACTATAGGTACATATAAAAAATAAAATAAAAAGAAAATGCTATCGAGCATCTTTTATTATTACCATGGCAATTGCCTGTTAGGTATATCAGATATGATAGCGAAAATGTTCGAAATCATAAAATAAATTTATGGCTATTTTTGCCTGAATTGTTTTACCGTTGGGCATTGTAGTTTATCGCAATGCCACATTGCTTTTATGGCCTATTAAAGTCCGGAAGTGACAGAGAACATAGACCTTGTTTGCTATAATTAATCAGTTCGAGTTTATCCCTTGTATCAGGGGTAGTTTCACTCACGTCGAAAGAACATAATACAAAACACAGTAAATTAATTGTTGATTTGTCAATAAAATATCATTTAACATTGGAAGGTCGAAGTCTAAATTATTTTTTATTTAATCAATTATGATACGGTAGGGGGTTAAATCGGTGCCGTACCGAAAAACCATGAGCACCATTAAATTCTACGTATATTTTTACGTAATTAGCGTCTTTTATAGCATAATTAATAATTTCCATCTTAATTATTTTTGATGCAATAAAATATCTTATTTTCTTTTTCCTGACAAATAGGATCGATCAGATTATGCCAAAGGGAAAGGGGCGTTAAATTATTGCCGTGTTGTAGTTTTATTGGATTTGGCCGACCGGTAAAAATGCGATCAAGTGTAAGAATTCAGTTTTCACCCTTAGCGTTTTTTTTTTCTGGTCCATTGTTCTGCCTTTGGTTGCCAGAAGTAAAATATAAAGAAAGGCCAAGAAATTCGAACGATACAACTACGTAATCGAAAAACAATCTTTACCTTCCTTCGTTCCTGTTTTTGGCAATGAACGATCAGGGCATCTTTAGGTAATTTAACGATTTCTTGGACCAAAATGCAGAAAAAGGAAAAAATTTAAAAGGCCCATTTTCGTCGACGTTAACGTACGTAATTGTTATAAGTAAATAATCAGGTAATCAATAAAAACCAATAAAAAAATATTAATAAATAGTCTAGCTGTGAATATGATAATCTAGCTTCTAAAATAACAAGTTTGATTCGATTAAATATTGTAATGTAGGTGGTGTAATTTATTGTGTATTTCCCTTTGGTATGAATTATTCAATTGTCAAACACTTGCCTTAGTTTAGACCATAGCCACAGATAGTTGCAGTGGCGTATCCAAGGGAGGAGGGCTATATCGATAAACATAAATCGTTTAAAAGGAGAAAATAATACGTGACATTATGATACATAATTGGACAACAATAAAGAAACAAAAAAACCAACAACAAACAAACAAGAAACAAAGAAGAACAAACAAATGAACAAACACAAACAACAATCGACGCGACCATTAGATTTTGTTTTGTAAAATTTGCATTTGTTTAATAGTTGAAGTTCAGAGTTTCTTTTACATATCTAATTGTAACTGGGGATGTTTATTTTTCAACCCTTTTAATTATTTCTTATTTATTTAATTTCAACTGAATTAAAAAATTAAATGATAAAAGAGGAGATGGCGCTTGCGTAAAAAATTCAGTTACCTAAACGAACTTCTTGTCCACTGTTATTATTCCTTCTGTAACTCCCAGTAAGCAACGTCCTTTTTATTACCCTTTTCCTGAACAATTTTACAAAGTATTTGTGAAATACTAAAATTATTATGTGGCAATATAAATATTTTGATTATAATAATAAAATAGTTTTTTTTTGAACCAGAAGTGGTTCTGTGTATTTTGTGTTGTGGTGTGGTCTTAAAAAACATTAAAATGAAGAATAACGTTTTAATAGTATTGTTCTATTATTTTGCAACATTTTTTATTCTTGTTAAAGGTACGTAATTTTACTAAAAGCATGTAAAATCTAACAAATTTTTTTATAGAAGCCTTTTAGTAGTTTTTTGTTTATTTTAATTATTGTTTTTGTTTTAAAAACAGTTGTTTATAACAAAACTATTCGTTTTTGTTTTTGAAAACAAAATTTTTCTATTGTTCAATTAGAACAGTTTCCTTGTTTCCTACTGTCTTTTTTATTGTCTTATAACAAATGACGAGTCAAAAACAATTTTTTTTTTACTTTTTTCGGTTGTTAAAACATTTTTTGGTTTGCGTTTCTTTCTTTTATTAGTTTTGTTTTATTTAATTTTTAAACATCTATTAAAGGGGTTGTTTGGTATTTTTTTAGTTGTATTCTGTCTAAAAAACGTAACTCTGATCCTTGACCCAGAAGTGGTTGAAAGGTACCAAAATTGCACCCTAAGGTGCTCTTACGATTTAGAGGGTGCTCCCCTGTATACAGTCAAATTTTTCCGGGGTAACCACGAATTTTACAGGTATACCCCCAGCGAAAATTGTACCATTCAATTTTTTCCAATACCAGGAATAAATGTAGACGTAAGTTCTGAATATCTCTTTGTATATAGATATATATCTATACCATATATTATGAATAATTAAAATTTTACAGACAAAGCATTCTAATGGGACAGAGATTGTTCTGACAAAAATCAATTTCCAATTGACTGGTGATTTTTCCTGTGAAGTTACCACAGATTTTTCGTTTTCCACAGGAATTGATACAAAGATGATGAACGTTATTCGTAAGAAACAGGCACCCTGCTCTAAATGTTAAAATAACTACATATATAATTTCCAGAGCTTCCAAAACAACCCCCTGAGCTATGGGTGGAACGTCGTTCTTTCAACTCCAGTCATATATTGTACGCCAGATGTTCTTCAGCCCCCTCAAGACCCCCACAATACTTGAAAATTTTAATAAACAATGAAACGGTAAATAAAAAAAATCTAAAATATAACTAAATTTCCTACTGAAAAAATTAAATTGTTGTTGATTTTTTAAGGTGCTTGCAACAAGTGAATTTGATACAGTGTCCGTGACAAAAATTGGTATTTATAATGGGTCAACAACGGTCACATGCATTGCCCAAATATTCGACCTTTACAAAAAGATGGTGGAAGTACAATTGGACAGTTTTAAAGATCCAACCCCGGAAACAGGTAAATTACAACTGCAATTTTTGGATCAAAATTGAAAGATAGAAAATCTGGGCTGTAGAGAGGATGACTTAACAAGAGCTGTTAAAAGGGGTGAAAGTATGGTTTAAATAATAACAAAATTAATGTTACTGTGAGATGATCTTATCCTCCTTGACATAACGAAAATCAACATATGTAATTACGTATAAGGGATGGTAATGTAATGTAATGAATGGTAGGCGTGGAGTGAAAAAAACTGCTATATTTAGCAGTAATAGCAGTAGACACATTTATTATAAGGGAGTATGTGGGATATTATTATAAATATAAAATATAATCCCTGAACGAACTTTATGACTTATCTACTATTTGTATAAAAATGAACATCACTGGGACTCACCCTGTGTTGTACTGAATAACCATTCTGGGGTCGTTACTTTTATAATTTTTGTAAACGATCTAATTGTTGGCTTTAAAATGAATATTAATTCAACGTTTCGACTTGTTTTTGTAAAATAGATAATCTATAATCAAAAATTAATAAAATTAACACTTTAAGGGTGTTTCGATACTTTATATTATTTACCATACTTCCACCCCTTTCAACAGCTCTTGTTTAGTCATCCTCTCTACAGTGCAGACTTTGTTTTGTGTGATTTTAACCTAAAAACTATAATCTTTATTCACCCCCTTCCAATTAATTCCTGACATTTAATTATTTATTAGAGGAATTAACCCACCAAATAAATTAGTTTTCGGTTTACCCCACAAATATGACTTAGTGTACTATCCCTTATAGAGATTTTTATTAGGTATGTAAGGGGGCCAAAAAGATTAAATTATTTTTTTTATTAGTTCATTCTTTCAATTTCTCCTATTTTCCATATGTACAAAAGATTTAAAGGTACGTATTAAAAAAAAACAGCGATGTTTGTGTTACCTTTCGTTAGCAGAAACTAACGATATAATTCGTTATCTTAATACATTTTTATATATACAACCTGTCACAATTAATACACAATTATTCCCGATCGTTAATTAATTAAGAAAATAAAATAAAACATTTGCAAATAGTGTTCACTATAGAATAGATACATTCATAGTTTTAAATAATTAAAAAAAAAAACCACCCCCATACTTTCTTAATTTAATTAATTATTTTCTAGTAAGTTATAGTTTATTTATTTGCAGTTATTACAGACAATAATGGACGTGAAAAAAATTGTTTCAACCCCTTTCTTGTGACTTTTATCGTTGTCATCAGTATTTATCTACAGGGTGTTTAATATAAATGGACAAAACAATATTAATACTTACACTTACATATATGACATTATAATACGTAATTATATTATTGTTATTAATAACAAAAATGTGTTATCTGTGATATTTAGAAATAAACAATTAATAAACCGTTTTGTGGACAATACAACAGGGTGTTTTTATTTCTAATCAATATACCTAATAAAAAGGTACGTACCTAGAAGTAAGTAGTAAATAATTAAATAATTCGCCCCATAATCCCCACTAAACTCCCCATCTCGATTATTAACTTGAAAAGTTTATTCCTGACACGTTTTGTAAAAGTTCGAAGTTAAACAGACGACTTTTTGATCCAGCTTTCCCATGTTTGTTCAAAAGTTTCGAACTTTTAGAACCACATTATATGTACTTAATCCATACGTACTATTTATCCACACTAATTCTATTTATTATCTGGTGGCTAAAACAGTTTTATAGAAGCCAGAAACTACAAACTTTTGTTAGAACCCAAATCAATTTATTTAAATACGTAGAGACAAAAGAAATTATTTTATTAGGTAAGCTTGAAAGTAATTTGTTGTTTCTTATTACTTTTGTTTTTGTCTTTAAAACTGACAATCTTACGTAGTAGCAAGTGTTTATTTTTTCTTTTGTTAAAACAAAATAATTTCTTTGTTTCCTACTCTTTTTTATTTTGAAAACAATTGTTTTTTAACAACTGAGTTTTTCGTTTGTTTGAACAAAGCATTTTTCCCTTTTCCATACGACTCAAAAACAAATTGTTTGTGTATAACAAATTAATTTTTATTTTCAGTTGTCATTAGTTGTTGTGTGACTAACTGTAACTATTAAAGACGTTCTTATATGAATGTGTAGGTCCTCAGAATGGTACCGAATACAATTTTTTGCTTTATGAAGTCACAGGATGATACTGATTGATTGGTCATAGTGGACTTAACAAAAAAAAGGAGTATAAAATGTAATGTTTGCCAGTTTTTCGTCAGTTCATCGCGACCATGCTTTCGGAAAAGGGCGTGCGTCGCGACGCGTCGTGTCGCGTTGCCGTGGCTCGTTTATTATCGTGCTTTTAGGTGCATGGTTATCCGTTCTCAAAATTTTTATTAACTTGTACTGTAGTGGTTTCAAAATTTTCGGGAGTGCTTTTTTATCTTCAAGAGGATTAAAGCGACACCAAAGTGGTGGTAATGGTAAGTGTCTTTTGTTTTACTTTATTAATTTATTTTTAAATAATTTCCAAGCTTTTTGGTAATTTGGGAACTATTGAAAATTGTTCGTTGATTTTAAGAATTTTTTTTTAAATTTATAGGCAAGTAGGTGGATAGGTATCCTTTATGATCGATAGTATTGATTCATTTTTATGAATTTTAGTAATAATTTTTAATAATCGATATTATTGATTGGGTGTGGTCGACCATAATGGCGATCTACAAAGTTATAGAAAGTTTCTAGAATCTATAGATTTCTATTGATTGATTTATATATTGATTTTGTTGATCATTTTAAGAGTAATCGTGTTTTATATTGTTTTAATTATCAATTATATTCAATAGAATGTTTTATTGAATAATTTCGAGACTTTTATGATAGTCAGGAAGTTGTTGAGTATTCTACGTTGATTTTAATCAATTTTATTGATTCAATATTAATATTTTATTAATTTTAAGTGTTTTTAATATTAGTTTTAATAATCGATATTATTGATTGGGTGTGGTCGACCATAATGGCGATCTACAAAGTTATAGAAAGTTTCTAGAATCTATAGATTTCTATTGATTGATTTATATATTGATTTTGTTGATCATTTTAAGAATAATCGTGTTTTATATTGTTTTAATTATCAATTACATTCAATAAAAGTGTTTTATTGAATAATTTCGAGACTTTTATGATAGTCAGGGAAGTTGTTGAGTATTCTACGTTGATTTTAATCAATTTTATTGATTCAATATTAATATTTTATTAATTTTAAGTGTTTTTAATATTAGTTTTAATAATCGATATTATTGATTGGGTGTGGTCGACCATAATGGCAATCTACAAAGTTATAGAAAGTTTCTAGAATCTATAGATTTCTATTGATTGAATTCTATATTGATTTTGTTGATCATTTTAAGAATAATCGTGTTTTATATTGTTTTAAATATCAATTATATACAATGAAATATTTTATTGAATAATTTCCAGACTTTTATGATAGTCAGGGTGTTGTTGAGTATTCTACGTTGATTTTCAATGATTTTATTGATTCAATATTAATTATTTTATCAATTTTAAGTGTTTTTAGAATTCTTACATCAATATCGATCGTTTTTAGTAATTTCCTTTTTTTCTTTTCTTTACAGTTACCATCCAAGGGTTGGTGAGTGAACAATTTGAGACCAAGTGGTAGGGTTGACAATTTGTAGCTTTACAATTTGAAAACCCCGGCACTTCGTCTACCCTTACCATTTAGCGAGTATAGTACCATTTTTTTTTTTGTGTGTGTAGGTATTTTGGTAAGTACCATCAAGGTTTAAATATTATAATAATAATAATGAATATTTTCCATCAGTAGTTTGTAAGTGAGTTCCAGGCACATTGCGTTCCCCTAAATCGGGAGTGATCGTATCGGGGTAGTCGCCGCGTTATTTGTTTTCTTTGTTTTTATCGTCGCTTTTAGAGTGCGCCCTTCGCGTTTTTAAACCGGGAGTGTCGGGAGTAGTCGGGAGTGTCGTACAGTGTCGCGCGTCGATTTACGTATCGATTTTTTTATGGGCGCTCGCGAGGGGTTGTTTGGGGAGCTTATTCTCTACCACAAGACATTATCAATTAATTATTCAAGCTATTTATTTACAGCAGACGTTCTATAGACATTAATACATATTATTTTTTATTAGGTATTCAATTATTTTAGGGGTTAGATTTAGGGAATGTCATTTGTATTTATTGGCTGGCATGGGGGGATGATTTTTACAATTTTTTTTTTTATTTTAGCCTGCTGCTTGGTATTTATTGACTATAATCATTAGGGTTAGTTTTGGGGGTGATAATCTTTGACTACCACAATAATATTAACAAACTTATAAAATAACGATTAATATTTAGGGTTCGCACGTTAATGCATCTTGAAAAATTTTAATTTAGGGTTGAAAACGCACGTCTGCGGTAATTCACCTTTTAATATAATTGTCTGTGGTTGCAGAATTTGTTACCTATCTACCTGGAGGGGTCGCGAAGATTTTTTTTATGATGTAATTAATCCGCCGCGTCGATCGTTCTTATGTTTAGTAGGGTAAGCACCACCGACCGGATTTTCGGGAGTGTCGGTTTTAATCGCGCGCCGTGTGGAGGGTGCGCTCGGTGCTTGCGTTCGGATTCGGGGGTGGGTTCGCGATTTGTTTTTTTCGGGCGCCGATTTCGATTTATTTCTTCGGGTTTTCGGGCGACTGGATCCTGGATTGCACCAACGTGGGACCCACTCACTCACTTATTTATCTTCGTGGGACGTCTCCTGACGGGGGGTTGCCCTTCGCCGGTCGTCGAATGGTAGGCTGCATGTTTTGGGTACTTTTTTGGGTTGTTAAGGGTACTGTACTTGCTAAATGTTTTTCGTATTACGTTGGGGTGTTTTTTGGGACGCGACGGTCTGTTCGGGGTGGGGGTTGCGCGTGAGTGTTTAGTGAGTGCATCAGTGAGATGGACCTTCAAGTCTACTAATAACTGCAGAAGTACCTACAGTAAGTATAAACTCCAGTCTCTGTATTTAGCAATTGATTTCGACTAATTATTTGTTGACGTAGTAACTTGATGACGATGAACCCACCCCATTATCATAATCTTTATCATCATCATCAGGTTGCGAATAATTTATGATTACAGAATGATAAGATCCACCCTCAATGGATTAGGTACCTACCCTGATTTGGTTCTACAACTAGAAAGGGGCGCCAAAATCAATCCTACAATGAGAGAGATCCCTATCAAAATCAATAAAATTGATTTTTCTGGATGGTAGGTACTTAATGGAAGTTTGAATATCTAATTAGGTAATTTTGTTAAATATTTATTTTATATTTTTTTTAATGCAGTTTACGGTTCGTGGTTACCGGGAGTGGACAAGTGCACTGATAGTGATAGTGATAGTGGTGGTGCTAATTGTGGTGTGTTTTCTGAGAGGAAGAGGATCAACTCCAAGAAGAAGAGGAAGAGGTTTATATTGTGTCAATACGTTAATTTATTGTTAATGTAGCAACCTGAATCAAACGTCAGGTTGTTTGTGTTTTTGTGATTACAGATCAACAGATATTTCCTGGCGGGTCTTGGAGTGGGGATGAAAGTGACATCTGTTCCATTAGGGTCAGTTCCAACAAAAGGAGAATTTCCATTTTTATTTTTTTTATGTGTTTACTCAATAATGTGGCAGCCTGATTCTACAATCAGGTTGTTTGTATTTTTATGATTACAGATTCACAAACATCATCGACGGTTTTCCTGAGGGCTAGGATCATGGGGTTACTTACAGTGACGTCTTCCCTGACATTAAAAGAGATGGGCCAACTCTGAAGGGAGGAACACGAATTTCTTCAGGAGGTTTTTCTTTTTATATTTTTCATAATTATTGTTGTTAATGAAGAAGCAACCTGAACCTATCAGGTTGTTTGTGTTCTTGTGATTACAGATCAACAGATATTTCCTGGGGGTCTTGGAATGGGGATGAAAGTGACATCTGTTCCATTAGGGTCAGTTCGAACAGCAGGTGATTTTCCATTTTTGTTTATTTTTTTTATGTGTTTACTCAATAATGTGGCAGCCTGATTCTATAATCAGGTTGTTTGTATTTTTATGATTACAGATTCACAAACATCATCGACGGTTTTCCTGAGGGCTAGGATCATGGGGTTACTTACAGTGACGTCTTCCCTGACATTAAAAGAGATGGGCCAACTCTGAAGGGAGGAACACGAATTTCTTCAGGAGGTTTTTCTTTTTATATTTTTCATAATTATTGTTGTTAATGAAGAAGCAACCTGAACCTATCAGGTTGTTTGTGTTCTTGTGATTACAGATCAACAGATATTTCCTGGGGGTCTTGGAATGGGGATGAAAGTGACATCTGTTCCATTAGGGTCAGTTCGAACAGCAGGTGATTTTCCATTTTTGTTTATTTTTTTTATGTGTTTACTCAATAATGTGGCAGCCTGATTCTATAATCAGGTTGTTTGTATTTTTATGATTACAGATTCACAAACATCATCGACGGTTTTCCTGAGGGCTAGGATCATGGGGTTACTTACAGTGACGTCTTCCCTGACATTAAAAGAGATGGGCCAACTCTGAAGGGAGGAACACGAATTTCTTCAGGAGGTTTTTCTTTTTATATTTTTCATAATATTGTTGTTAATGAAGAAGCAACCTGAACCTATCAGGTTGTTTTGTTCTTGTGATTACAGATCAACAGATATTTCCTGGGGGTCTTGGAATGGGGAGGAAAGTGCATCTGTTCCATTAGGGTCAGTTCAACAAGGGATTTCCATTTATTTTTTTTATGTGTTTACTCATAATGTGGCAGCCTGATTCTACAATCAGGTTGTTTGTATTTTATGATTACAGATTCACAAACATCATCGACGTTTTCCTGAGGGCTAGGATCATGGGGTACTTACAGTGACGTCTTCCCTGACATTAAAAGAGATGGGCCAACTTGAAGGGAGGAACACGAATTTCTTCAGGAGGTTTTTCTTTTATATTTTTTATAATTATTGTTGTTAATGAAGAAGCAACCTGAACCTATCAGGTTGTTTTGTTCTTGTGATTACAGATCAACAGATATTTCCTGGGGTCTTGGAATGGGGAGAAAGTGCATCTGTTCCATTAGGGTCAGTTCAACAAAGGGATTCCATTTTATTTTTTTTATGTGTTTACTCAATAATGTGGCAGCCTGATTCTACAATCAGGTTGTTTGTATTTTATGATTACAGATTCACAAACATCATCGACGTTTTCCTGAGGCTAGGATCATGGGTTACTTACAGTGACGTCTTCCCTGACATTAAAAGAGATGGGCCAACTCTGAAGGGAGGAACACGAATTTCTTCAGGAGGTTTTTCTTTTTATATTTTTTATAATTATTGTTGTTAATGAAGAAGCAACCTGAACCTATCAGGTTGTTTTGTTCTTGTGATTACAGATCACAGATATTTCCTGGGGGTCTTGAATGGGAGAAAGTGCATCTGTTCCATTAGGGTCAGTTCAACAAGGGATTCCATTTTATTTTTTTTATGTGTTTACTCAATAATGTGGCAGCCTGATTCTACAATCAGGTTGTTTGTATTTTATGATTACAGATTCACAAACATCATCGACGGTTTTCCTGAGGGCTAGGATCATGGGGTTACTTACAGTGACGTCTTCCCTGACATTAAAAGAGATGGGCCAACTCTGAAGGGAGGAACACGAATTCTTCAGGAGGTTTTTCTTTTTATATTTTTTATAATTATTGTTGTTAATGAAGAAGCAACCTGAACCTATCAGGTTGTTTTGTTCTTGTGATTACAGATCAACAGATATTTCCTGGGGGTCTTGGAATGGGGAGAAAGTGGCATCTGTTCCATTAGGGTCAGTTCAACAAGGGATTTCCATTTTTATTTTTTTATGTGTTTACTCAATAATGTGGCAGCCTGATTCTAAATCAGGTTGTTTGTATTTTTATGATTACAGATTCACAAACATCATCGACGTTTTCCTGAGGGCTAGGATCATGGGGTTACTTACAGTGACTCTTCCTGACATTAAAGAGATGCCAACTTTGAAGGGAGGAACACGAATTCTTCAGGAGGTTTTTCTTTTTATATTTTTATAATATTGTGTTAATGAAGAAGCAACCTGAACTATCAGGTTGTTTTGTTCTTGTGATTACAGATCACAGATATTTCCTGGGGGTCTTGGAATGGGGAGAAAGTGCATCTGTTCCATTAGGGTCATTCAACAAAGGGATTCCATTTATTTTTTTTATGTGTTTACTCAATAATGTGGCAGCCTGATTCTAAATCAGGTTGTTTGTATTTTATGATTACAGATTCACAAACATCATCGACGTTTTCCTGAGGGCTAGGATCATGGGTTACTTACAGTGACTCTTCCTGACATTAAAGAGATGCCAACTTGAAGGGAGGAACACGAATTTCTTCAGGAGGTTTTTCTTGTGATTACAGATCAACAGATATTTCCTGGGGGTCTTGGAATGGGGATGAAAGTGACATCTGTTCCATTAGGGTCAGTTCAACAAGGGATTTTCCATTTTTATTTTTTTTATGTGTTTACTCAATAATGTGGCAGCCTGATTCTACAATCAGGTTGTTTGTATTTTTATGATTACAGATTCACAAACATCATCGACGGTTTTCCTGAGGGCTAGGATCATGGGGTTACTTACAGTGACGTCTTCCCTGACATTAAAAGAGATGGGCCAACTTTGAAGGGAGGAACACGAATTTCTTCAGGAGGTTTTTCTTTTTATATTTTTTATAACTATTGTTGTTAATGAAGAAGCAACCTGAACCTATCAGGTTGTTTTTGTTCTTGTGATTACAGATCAGCAGATATTTCCTGGGGGTCTTGGAATGGGGATGAAAGTGACATCTGTTCCATTAGGGTCAGTTCGAACAGCAGGTGATTTTCCATTTTTTTTATTTTTTTTATGTGTTTACTCAATAATGTGGCAGCCTGATTCTACAATCAGGTTGTTTGTATTTTTATGATTACAGATTCACAAACATCATCGACGGTTTTCCTGAGGGCTAGGATCATGGGGTTACTTACAGTGACGTCTTCCCTGACATTAAAAGAGATGGGCCAACTCTGAAGGGAGGAACACGAATTTCTTCAGGAGGTTTTTCTTTTTATATTTTTTATAACTATTGTTGTTAATGAAGAAGCAACCTGAACCTATCAGGTTGTTTGTTTTTCTTGTGATTACAGATCAACAGATATTTCCTGGGGGTCTTGGAATGGGGATGAAAGTGACATCTGTTCCATTAGGGTCAGTTCGAACAGCAGGTGATTTTCCATTTTTTTTATTTTTTTTATGTGTTTACTCAATAATGTGGCAGCCTGATTCTACAATCAGGTTGTTTGTATTTTTATGATTACAGATTCACAAACATCATCGACGGTTTTCCTGAGGGCTAGGATCATGGGGTTACTTACAGTGACGTCTTCCCTGACATTAAAAGAGATGGGCCAACTTTGAAGGGAGGAACACGAATTTCTTCAGGAGGTTTTTCTTTTTATATTTTTTATAACTATTGTTGTTAATGAAGAAGCAACCTGAACCTATCAGGTTGTTTGTTTTTCTTGTGATTACAGATCAACAGATATTTCCTGGGGGTCTTGGAATGGGGATGAAAGTGACATCTGTTCCATTAGGGTCAGTTCCAAGAAAAGGAGAATTTCCATTTTTATTTTTTTTTATGTGTTTACTCAATAATGTGGCAGCCTGATTCTACAATCAGGTTGTTTGTATTTTTATGATTACAGATTCACAAACATCATCGACGGTTTTCCTGAGGGCTAGGATCATGGGGTTACTTACAGTGACGTCTTCCCTGACATTAAAAGAGATGGGCCAACTTTGAAGGGAGGAACACGAATTTCTTCAGGAGGTTTTTCTTTTTATATTTTTTATAACTATTGTTGTTAATGAAGAAGCAACCTGAACCTATCAGGTTGTTTGTGTTCTTGTGATTACAGATCAACAGATATTTCCTGGGGGTCTTGGAATGGGGATGAAAGTGACATCTGTTCCATTAGGGTCAGTTCGAACAGCAGGTGATTTTCCATTTTTTTTATTTTTTTTATGTGTTTACTCAATAATGTGGCAGCCTGATTCTACAATCAGGTTGTTTGTATTTTTATGATTACAGATTCACAAACATCATCGACGGTTTTCCTGAGGGCTAGGATCATGGGGTTACTTACAGTGACGTCTTCCCTGACATTAAAAGAGATGGGCCAACTTTGAAGGGAGGAACACGAATTTCTTCAGGAGGTTTTTCTTTTTATATTTTTTATAACTTATTGTTGTTAATGAAGAAGCAACCTGAACCTATCAGGTTGTTTGTGTTCTTGTGATTACAGATCAACAGATATTTCCTGGGGGTCTTGGAATGGGGATGAAAGTGACATCTGTTCCATTAGGGTCAGTTCGAACAGCAGGTGATTTTCCATTTTTTTTATTTTTTTTATGTGTTTACTCAATAATGTGGCAGCCTGATTCTACAATCAGGTTGTTTGTATTTTTATGATTACAGATTCACAAACATCATCGACGGTTTTCCTGAGGGCTAGGATCATGGGGTTACTTACAGTGACGTCTTCCCTGACATTAAAAGAGATGGGCCAACTCTGAAGGGAGGAACACGAATTTCTTCAGGAGGTTTTTCTTTTTATATTTTTTATAACTATTGTTGTTAATGAAGAAGCAACCTGAACCTATCAGGTTGTTTTTGTTCTTGTGATTACAGATCAACAGATATTTCCTGGGGGTCTTGGAATGGGGATGAAAGTGACATCTGTTCCATTAGGGTCAGTTCGAACAGCAGGTGATTTTCCATTTTTATTTATTTTTTTTATGTGTTTACTCAATAATGTGGCAGCCTGATTCTACAATCAGGTTGTTTGTATTTTTATGATTACAGATTCACAAACATCATCGACGGTTTTCCTGAGGGCTAGGATCATGGGGTTACTTACAGTGACGTCTTCCCTGACATTAAAAGAGATGGGCCAACTTTGAAGGGAGGAACACGAATTTCTTCAGGAGGTTTTTCTTTTTATATTTTTTATAACTATTGTTGTTAATGAAGAAGCAACCTGAACCTATCAGGTTGTTTGTGTTCTTGTGATTACAGATCAACAGATATTTCCTGGGGGTCTTGGAATGGGGAGGAAAGTGACATCTGTTCCATTAGGGTCAGTTCCGAAACAGGTGAATTTTCCATTTTTTTTTTTTTTTTATGTGTTTACTCAATAATGTGGCAGCCTGATTCTACAATCAGGTTGTTTGTATTTTTATGATTACAGATTCACAAACATCATCGACGGTTTTCCTGAGGGCTAGGATCATGGGGTTACTTACAGTGACGTCTTCCCTGACATTAAAAGAGATGGGCCAACTCTTTAAGGGAGGAACACGAATTTCTTCAGGAGGTTTTTCTTTTTATATTTTTTATAACTATTGTTGTTAATGAAGAAGCAACCTGAACCTATCAGGTTGTTTTTTGTTCTTGTGATTACAGATCAACAGATATTTCCTGGGGGTCTTGGAATGGGGATGAAAGTGACATCTGTTCCATTAGGGTCAGTTCGAACAGCAGGTGATTTTCCATTTTTATTTATTTTTTTTATGTGTTTACTCAATAATGTGGCAGCCTGATTCTACAATCAGGTTGTTTGTATTTTTATGATTACAGATTCACAAACATCATCGACGGTTTTCCTGAGGGCTAGGATCATGGGGTTACTTACAGTGACGTCTTCCCTGACATTAAAAGAGATGGGCCAACTCTGAAGGGAGGAACACGAATTTCTTCAGGAGGTTTTTCTTTTTATATTTTTTATAACTATTGTTGTTAATGAAGAAGCAACCTGAACCTATCAGGTTGTTTTTGTTCTTGTGATTACAGATAAAGCAGATATTTCCTGGGGGTCTTGGAATGGGGATGAAAGTGGCATCTGTTCCATTAGGGTCAGTTCCAACAAAAGGAAAATTTCCATTTTTATTTTTTTTTTATGTGTTTACTCAATAATGTGGCAGCCTGATTCTATAATCAGGTTGTTTGTATTTTTATGATTACAGATTCACAAACATCATCGACGGTTTTCCTGAGGGCTAGGATCATGGGGTTACTTACAGTGACGTTTTCCCCTTGACATTAGAAGAGATGGGCCAACTTTGAAGGGAGGAACACGAATTTCTTCAGGAGGTTTTTCTTTTTATATTTTTTATAACTGTTGTTGTTAATGAAGAAGCAACCTGAACCTATCAGGTTGTTTGTGTTCTTGTGATTACAGATAAAGCAGATATTTCCTGGGGGTCTTGGAATGGGGATGAAAATAGCGCCATAGTTTTTAAGTTTAGTTATTATTTATTAATTAGGCCAGATTAGATCAGGTAGTTTATTAGATATAATTAAGTATACTATAAGATATCTATTTATAAGCTAGAATAAGTTTATATTGTAAATAAAGTAAATGTACTTTAATGGTGATTATGTTATCAAGGGTTAAATTTTCTTCTTATTTTTCGTAGTGGTGTTTAGTATTGTAGTTTTAGTATCTTCTTGAGGTGTGAGGGGTAGTTACTGTCTTAATGTGGTCTATTAGTTTGTTGGTGTAGACTTAAAAAGATTTTTAACCCTTATCATGATTTTTTTGTATATATTTTAATTATTTGTCTCTGAATCGAAACGTGATTGAATTGTTGTTGTTTGGTTTGGACCCATCACCATCACCGTCCCAAAAAAAAAGGATCCCTCACGTTTGGTCTCCAGCCAAAGACCTGCGTGAGTAAACACATTTTTCCCGTGAGGGGAGCCTGCAACCCCCATCGGGCGCGTTCCCGGGTGGCGGATAGGGAAATGCCCGGCATAACCAACCGGGTAAGGGGTTTATATATGTAATACCCCTCGCGGACCAACAGGCACTAACCTATTTATTGTATTTTTGTTTTAACAAATTAATGTGATTAAAGTGAGGATTTTCGGTTAATCATTAGTTACGGTACTAAATTCTGAAGTTTTTTAACTACGATAAGGATATGAAGACACAATTGTTATAAATTTTTATAAAACCGATATTTGTAACAGTCTCCTAGTAAAAGTAATTTTTGTTGTAGGGGTAATTAATAGAGATTGATTTTTTACACCATGTAGATAATACAATAATAAACAAAGAAAGCGAATGTTTGTAAATTACATTATGTACATGGAAGTGGGTGTGAAATTTAATGTTTTTTATGCGATTTTGTTCGGTCATTTAATATTTATACTTGTACCAATGTCATTTGTAATTAATAATTGTTACACTTTTGTCCAAGCCACGATGTGGGTAGTTTTGAGAGTATTGTTCGGAATTGCGCTTTTCGGGCCGTGCCTTTTACTACCTCCAGTTGAAAGCAAAGGTAAAATTTAATATAATTTACCTAATAAATAATTAAAACTGAGTTCCTACTTGTATTGTTAATTTTTTCTTTTTTAAACGAAGATCTGGTTTGCAACCCTTCGCAAAAGCATACAACGTATAAAGATGAATACGAGACTTGTAATAAGTGCACTTGTCGAGAAAACGGTAATGTTCTTGTTTGTAAAGACACCAGCTGTAAAAGATACGACGGAAAAAGTGCCATCAACCAATGGGGTAAATTTAACAATAAATTAAATTAAATTAAATAAGCGATCTTATGTCACATTTTTTTAACTTCTTTACCTACCGAAAATCTTCATAAGGGATGATAGGGATTGGTTAGTTGTTTTCTTGATGTATTTTGTGTTTCTGAATTTCATAAAGCTTAACAGTGGGGTGCACTTCTCGTTCTTTCCAGTGATAATAATAATAATTAATATTCAAGGTTTAAAAGATCTTGAAGTTGTAAAAAAGTGTTCGCCTGGGGTTGCCGTTTTTAACGAATGTAACATATGCAACTGTGGCAAAAATATGAAACCGGATATTTGTACAAAGATGAATTGTCAATCACTCTCGGTACAACATTTGAGAACGACCCATCCCAGTAAGTGAAATTTAATTCAAATATCGTAAATAACAGTTTTCAAATGTTTTATTTTTCAGATTATCCCCTTATCAAAATTGATTGATTATTTATTGAAATAATAATGAACATATTGTGTATTGAAAATAAAGAATTTCTATTAAAAACATTTTTTCTGTTTTATTTTAATCAACAATTTCGTCATTTAAATTACAAGTTTTTTTGAAAGCTTTTGGCGCAATTGGCCGAAACCAAAACTAGACTTAACAAAAACTCCCTTAAATAGGCATAGAAAATAAACATCGTATTTGTTGAACAAATGACATCTCATGAACAATTGACTCTCTAACAATAAGAACAATCGAATAAATCGTCTGTCTATTGAACAAATGACAAGCTGACAATAAGAATAATTGAAAAAAATGTCTTTTTTTTAACAAGTGACATCTTAATAATGATCATAACCAACTAACAGTAAGAACAACAGAATGAGTTGAGTGTTTGATGAACAAATGACATCTTATGAACAATTGATTATCTAGCTAACAATAAGAACAATTAAATAAGTCGTTTGTTCTTTTAACAAGTGACATCTCAATAATGATCGTGGCTAACTAGCAATAAGAACAAAAAATGGTTGAGTGTTTGTTGAAAAAGTGACATCTCATGAACAGTTGACTATCTAACAATAAGAACAATCGAATATATCCCCTGTTTGTTAAACAAATGACATTTCATAAACAATTGACTAATTAACAATAAGAACAATTATATTTTTGCTGAAAAGATGACAGTCACGAAGATGGTAATCATGACTGCCATTCCGCTTGTAATAGCATTTTGGACGATACTAATATTCTCCAAAGCCATGTTGGGAACACTTCCTAAACAAGTAATAAACACTAATACGCAAGTGGTAAACACTTACTAAAAAATGCAGAATCGTTTTTACTTTAGTTTGATTTTGTTCGTTCCATTTGGCGCAATTGGCTCAAACTACAACCAAACTTAACAAAAACAAAATAATTGGAGGGTGGGGGGCGGTTGAGTGTTCGAGTTATGATTATAGAAAAATAATTTGAAGTCTAAAAACAATTTTATGCCATCTAACAGTATAATGAGAAACGTAAATGTTTATAAACATGGGGGTGTAAAATTTAATGTTTTCTTTTGTGATTTTGTATGGTCATTTAATATACATATATGTATATACTTTTTAAACAATGTCGTTTGTGGTTTGTTAATAATTGTGAGTGTAACTTTTGTCCGAACTGCGATGGGGGTGTTTCTGAAAGTATTGTTGGCAATTGCACTTTTCGAACTGTGCTTTTTACCATTTTCGGTTGAAAGCCTAAGAGGTAAAATTTCATTTATTTTAATTAAAATTGAGGGCTGTAGACCCACTAAAATATTGTGAATTTTTATTTAATATTTTTTTTTTGTTTGAAACGAAGGTTTGGCTTGCAGCCCTTCGCAAAAGCGCACAACGTATAAAGATGAATACGAGACTTGTAATAAGTGCCGTTGTCGAGAAAACGGCCATGTTGTCATTTGTCAAGATACCAGCTGTAGAAGATACGACGGAAAAAGTGCAATGAACCGATGGGGTAAATTTTAACAATAAATTAAATGAAATTTTTTTTATAGGAAAATAAACGATCTAATGTCACAATTTTTTAACTTCACCAACCGAAAATTTCCATAAGGGATGGTAAGGGTTGGTTAGCTGTTGTCTTGATGTATTTTGTGTGTTTCTGAGTCTCATAAAGCTTAACAGTAGGGTGCACCTCTCGTTCTCTCGTTATTTTAACCCAAATTTTGTATCAGTTCTAACAATAATAGATAATAATAATTTAATTTAAAAAAATAATATTATCTGTAAGTGCCAGTCATAATAATAATAATTAATATTCAAGGTTTAAAGAATTTTAAAGTTGTAAAAAAGTGTTCGCCTGGGGTTGTCGTTTTTAACGAATGTAACACATGCTCCTGTGGCGAAAATATGAAACCGGATGGTTGTACAAAGGAAAATTGTAATTCGTTCTCGATACAAAACTTAAGAAGGATCTACCCCGGTAAGTAAAATTTAATTAATTAAATAAAGGGTATACCTAGGTATAGTAAATTATAACAGTTTTCAAATGTTTTATTTTTCAGATTATCCCCTTTTAAAAGCAGATTGATTATTATTTATTTGAAATAATATTGAACATACTGTGTATTGAAAATATAGAATTTGTATTAAAAATATTTTTAGTGTTTTATTTTAATCAACAATTTCGTCATTTAAATTACAAGTTTGTTTGAAAGCTTTTAACTTTGGTTTCGTTCGACCAAACAGAACTATACACTCCCTTAAATAAAATAAACATCGTGTTTGTTGAACAAGTGACATCTCATGAACAATTGACTAGCTTAGCTAACAATTACAACAATCGAATAAGTCGTCTGTTTGTTGAAAAAATGACATCTCATAAACAATTGACTATCTAACAATAAGAACAATTGAATAAGTCGTCCGTTTGTTGAACAAATGAACCCCTTTATAAAAACAGATTGATTATTTATTGAAAATAATTTGTATTAAAACTATTTTTGGTGTTTTATTTTAGTCAACAATTTCGTGACTAAAATTACAAGTTTGCGTGGAAGTTTTGAACTTTGAACTCTTCTCGACCGTCACAGGTTTCGAAAAGACGAATCTGTAAACCAGTCCACCAAATAAACCTGCAGAGAACGGTCCAGCCCAGTAAACCTAAAAAATACTAACTAAAACACCCTTCCAAATTCATTTAAACCCCCACTATTACCCAGTGGTTTTCCCAATTGGTGTTCCACAAAGCTGGTGCAAAACTTCTGGCAGGGTTCATACTCGCCCCTGTATATCCTGCCTAAAACAAAACACATAAAGAAAATTAATTAATAAACTATTTGTTATTGCTACGCACCCCAGCAAACGTTAAGGCAGCAATTAGGAAACCAAATTTTAGGGGTGCAGAATCGTTTTTATTTTTATTTCGCTCGTCCCAGCAGGCGCAATTGGCCCAAACCAGAACCAAACTTAATAAAAACTCTGTTAAATAAGCCTACAAAAAAATTTTACAATGCATACAAATATAAGTACCTATATGTAAATAAATAAGCCGTAATAAAATATGTATAATAAATCACTTTAAACCGATTTAAAATCGTATAAAGCTTTTCCCGATACAATTGTTTAATTTATTGTTGTTCAGTTGGCAACATTCTGATATAATAATCCGTATTTATCGACTAATCCCACATGCGCTTAATTGAAAACAAGTGATAAGAAATGGTACATTAAAGCAATTGTTATACCTGCCCCAAAGTTATGGTATTCGACACGCTATTAACGCATACCGCCATGTCTTTTTCAATGTAATAATAAGGTGTAATGGCCTACAAAATAGAACAGAATTATTGTTACAATGCGATTGTTTAATAATTAAAACGTGACGTTGTTTACTCACTCTTATCAATCCGTAACCGGCGATCGATCCGATCAATTGAGAAACGACGTACACAATGTACATTGTTACACTTAAATGGCCGCAAATTACTGCCGCAAGCGACACTGAAGGGTTCACGTGGGCCCCCGAAATGTGACCAAAAATCTACAATTAAACAAAAAGTTTTCCTTTTCATTCATTAGTTGAACAATTGACTAGTTAATAATAAAAACAACTGAATGTGTTGAGTGTTAGTTAAGCAGACGACGACGTCTCGAAAACAATTGATTAGCTAACAATAGGAACAATTGAATAAGTTGTCTGTTTTTTGAACAAGTGACATCTCAATAGTGATCATGAATAACTAACAGTAACAACAACAAAATTAGATGAGTGTTTGATGAACGAATGACATCCCATGAACAATAAGGACAATTGAATAAGTCGTTTGTTTTTTAAACAAGTGACTTCTCAATAATGAACATGACTATCTAACAATAAGAACAATCGAATAAATCGCCTGTTGGTTGAACAAATGACATCTCAATAATGATAATAAATTGAACAGTTGACTAAATTGTTTTTTTTTTTAATGTAAAGATGACACTCACGAAGATGGTAATCATGACTGCCATTCCGCTTGTAATAGCAGCTTGGACGATACTAATATTCTCCAAAGCCATGTTGGGAACACTTCCTAAACAAGTAATAAACACTAATATGCAAGTAGAAAACACTTCCGACAAAGCTATAGTTCCTATATCCACAATTTTTCGTCTGATATTTCTTCCGGTACTCATCTCGATGATTATATTGTTCAGTGTGATGATAACATTCAAATCTCGTATAATGTTCAATTGTTCCCTTTGTCGCATATCCACGAAATTATCTTATTAACTGTCAGATAATTGTATTAACATGATTAACCGTATCTAAGTTTAGACTTAAGGTACTTGGTGGAAACTAGCATTTTTTTAAATAAATGTTTTTATTAAAAACATTATGATGAACTTACTACTTACTGATGGATTGTTGGGATGTTTTTATCACGACGATTAGTTAGCAAATACTGGGTAATGTTTACTTAACTCGTTGTTATTCACTTACAACAAACAAATTAATTTTTATTTGGGACTGAAGCTAGGCAGACGAGATTTATTATTTTAATTACCTATTTACTCTTTTAAAATTATTCATAAATCTGTCTTTTTGCCACGTGTCAAAATTACCCACGTATTAGACAACAAAAAAACGATTGTTGTTATTGTTAGATAGTCGATTGTTCATGAGATGTCATTTGTTCAACAAACAGGCGATTTATTCGATTGTTCTTATTGTTAGATAGTCAATTGCTCATGAGATGTCACTTGTTTAACAAACACTCAACTGATTTTTTGTTCTTATTGTTGGTTAGTCATGTTCATTATTGAGATGTCACTTGTTCAAAAAACAGACAACTTATTCAATTGTTCCTATGGTTAGCTAGTCAATTGTTCTTGAGATGTCGTCTGCTCAACTAACACTCAAAACATTCAGCTGTTTTTATTGTTAACTAGTCAATTGTTCAACTACAGTCAATGTTATAAGAAATACTCTTTTAAAATTATTAATAAATCTATCTTTTTGCCACGTATCCAAATTAAAATTACCTACGTATTAAAGTATATAATTAATATTGTAATTAAGCCGTTATAATCATTGCCATTACCTATTGTTTGTTATAATGGGAATCAATAATTTTTTTTTTATATTCCATTAATACAATGAATAATTTACGAAAGAAAATGTTAGTACCTAAGCATTTGCAAACTATTGTTGTATTAAGTTGCGTACGAACGGCCCATGAAGCACGAATTCGTGATAACTTTGTTTGCAGTCGCACTTTTGGGGGTTGGTAAGTAACAATGTTTAGATCTTTATATACCTGCCTATTCTTGACAGGATAAGGGAGGAAATTATGGGGAATATTGGGAGAATACCATTTACGTTGTTAAGATATAGTGGTAGGGGTCAAGGGGTAGAAGAAAACGGAGAGGACGTGACAACTAACAACCGCCACTTTTTTTATATTGTTGTTTTTTAGTGTACCTACTTAACAGTATGATTAGATTACAGTTGTGGTTGTGGTTTTAAGCCCCAACAATCCGCCCCCAGCCCAGAAACTGTTCTTTAACCATCCTACTACCCAATGTCGTTTTGTTCTGTAATGTTACCACTCCATTTTTTTCGCACCTAGAAGTTTATCTTATTATAAACTGAATAAAAAATAAAATAAAATATTTTAGGTAATGTAATCTCCTACGTTTGCAACCCTGATAGAGGGGTGCCGTTTTTTCAGGATCGTTCAGGGAAGTGCCTCGAATGCTTCTGTTCCAGTATAGGTACCGCCGTTGTTTGCAGGGCGAACAGCTGTATATTGAAAAACGGAACCAACGTGGTTAACGAATGGGGTAAATTTAAATTAATAAATAAATTATTTGATAAATAATTTTGTATTGAAGGTATTGAAGATTATCGGATTGTAAAACTTTGTTCCCCTGATCAACCCCTTTATGTGGCTTGCAACAGGTGCAGGTGTGACAGAAACAGGCAACCGGGACATTGTACTATTAAGCAATGCGAAAAAAGTGACGTAGAAAGGATGATAAGGGAAGATTATGGTAAATAAAAGGGTACTAGTTATCTCGAATGCAAAGTGTACTAATTAAATATTTTTCAGGCTACCCTCTTGTCACAAATTAATCGATAAGTTATAATTGAAGATTGAGGGTAATTGACTGTTGGAGGGGTGAGATAAAAAAAAATGTAAAACACTGAATAAACGTACAAAATTTTCTTTTATTATTTACTTACGTTCAACATATAGCACCAAAACAAACAAAATAAATAAATAAATAAATAAAATAATTATTATCATTATTATAAACTATTTTTGTTATCGACGTGGTTGTTTTGATTTAAAGTGTTATCGATTGTGTTGTTTTTCGAGTCGTTCGAGTGGGGGCTCGAACAGTTGGCAGCTTCCTGGAGTCTCATTATCATGTTCAACAGGGGATCCCCCTCGTTCTCGGACTGAGCGCTCGAACCCATTTCCAGGCCCACATCTCTCGCCGAGATGTTCGTGAGTCCTTGCGGCGACGCCCCGGGCCACGGATAAGTGTCCAGGATGAATTTCAAAGGATCAATCCACGCAGATCTCTTACCGTACAGTTGCAACCCTTCCCTGGCGGCTTCCCTTAAGTACGGGGCCAGAGAATAATTCCAGACGTCGGCAAACCACGCTCTAGCCGCATCCAGTTCTAAAGGGCATCCTTAAACCAACCAACTCAACAATGACGCGTATTTTTTTTTTATTTCTGGAATCAACTCACCCAGGAATAGTCTCGGGCCGATTGCAACGTCGCCTGAGCTGTGGGTTTCGAGGAACGCGTTTAAATGTTGCCAAACCCTCGGGAGCCACCCCAATACCGCCGCAAGTTCCGTCTGGGGTCCTTGTTCGAGTTCGACGGTCGCCAGTCGTCTCCTCAGGACTCTCCCGAGGAGTCCTCTGGCCGGTTCCATGTGTGGAGCCACCAGAACCCATCGGAACCCGTGCTGAAGCTGGAGACTCGTCGCTGAACATGCGGACTGGGCCATGGTACCCAGAAGACATGGCAGGCTTCGAGACAGTGACCCCAGTGCGTCCGGGAATGGACCAGCTTTGTGTAAATTGTCCAGGATGACGACACAGGGGAAGTCGTTGTTATCCCCCGAGCTCGCCTGTTCGTTCAAAAGGGACAAATATTGACGCAGCTCTTTTCCAGACTTATTATCGCAACTGGAATTAAATAAAAAATATTTAGTTTTATTATATTACTTTTTTGTTTGTTTGTTGAATGAATGACAGACAACCCATGAACAATTGAATAGCTAGCAACAAAAATAATTGAAAAAGTTGTCTCTTGTTTTGAACAAGTGACATCTTAATAATGATAATGACCAACTAACAATAAGAGCAACAGAATGAGTTGAGTGTTTGATGAACAAATGACGTCTTATGAACAATTGATTATCTAGCTAACAATAAGAACAATCGAATAAGTACATAGTTTGTTTTTTTAACAAGTGACTTCTCAATAATGATCCTGACCAACTAACAATAACAACAACAAAACGAGTTGAATTTTTGTTACTTGAAGGTTGCTACAGCCTCCGTTGGGTCTCTTCCCATGGTCTGGGCGTGGAACTCTGCAAGTCTCGTTGCTAAGTAAGTTTTGCCAGTACCAGGAGCCCCACAGAACACTATCCTCCTATGTTCCGTCAGGAGAGAGACGAGCCTCTGGGCGACCCCTTTTGGTATCAGGGCTTCGAAACTGAGTGCCGCCAAGGGCTGGAGGACTATGTGGAGACTGGTCACGTTGCCCACCACGTATCCCACGGGCAAAAGGTCAGGGGCCGATGTATCACATCTCCTTTCTGCTTCCCCCAGTTTGTAACTCAATATCGCGTCTCCTCCTATAATCGAATTGGTATAAATAAATTTGGGACAGTTTGGGAGGATTCAAGGGGTGATATTTACCTAACCCTAAACCCCCGCCAGGATCTAACCTCGCTAAATGTTGCTTGAAGGCCCTCCTGACGGTGTTGTCGAGTTGTACCCAGGAAGTCGATGCGCCTATGGACGTGTGCGATATCGGGATTTCGGCCGACGAATACTCACCCTTATCGTTACCATAGTGATCCGAGTAATACCTTTGAAATTAAATACACATAAGGTACTTTTAATTGATTAATTATGTAATTATCGTACTTATCAAATGTTTGGGGTTGTCCCAAGTAAACCGATATCGTGATCCTTTTCCCGTCAGATTCTAGTTCCGGCGGGGGTTCTTCTAAAGGGATGAGGTCTGCTATGGGGTCCATGCTTCCGCTGTTGGTGACGTCCGGGGGGACGTTAACAGTCCCTCCCACAAGTCTTTGGAGCCTCTCGTTATTCTGCTTCAACGACAGCATCTCATTCTAAAAAAAAAAACATTCATGCATTTGTACTTTTGGATATTGATTGATTAATACTGACTCTCATCTTCATGACGGTGTCTTTAAGACTTTCCAGCTGATGCGCCGAGCTTAGGGCTTCCAGTCGGATGTCGGTGAGAACGAGGTCCTTTTCACGCAGTTGCTTCTGGAGTTCCGCAACTTCTGCACCAGTGTCTATTGGAGGTTGTAGTGGAGCACCAGCAGGAACGGCAGGCGGGGGGCTCGAATGTGACCCCTCGGTTTCGGATTCCGTCTGGGTCGACACCTTGGTCACCTTTGCGTTTCTGGAGAACGCTTTCGTGAACGAACTCCTCAGCTGAAATCATACCGTAACATACCATACAATTGGGAGTTAAATGGGAAAACTTACCCATCCTTTTTTCTTTTTCTTCTCGTGCCTTTCTATGCTGCAGGCCGAAGAAATGCTGGACACACTGTCGGAAGAGAGCTGCCTGGACAAACCGGAACTACTCGAGTTCACTTTCCCGAATCCTGCTTGGATCGTTTGGGCCCTCAGGGAGTCCATAGCTGCCCGTAACTCCGTAAGCTCTGAATCCTGCAATTAAAATATTTATTTTTGTCGTACAAAGGAGAAGTGGTGGGTGACCTTCTTTTCTGACGTTGCTGTAAGGTGTTGAAGCCTCTGGGTCATCGAGGTGAGGCTCTGTTCGAAAGCTGCAACTACGTGTGCCTAAAAATACCACCAGTATTAAAAAAAACACCCCCCTCCTACTTCACCCTATCATTATTATTATTATTTACATTTGTACTGAGCTGAGACGTAAGGGTGTGCACCTTCTCCTGAGCGTCAATCAGCTCCTTCCTGAGCTTCCTGATCTCGTGGGCTTGTTTTTCTTCGGCAGACGAGTACAAACTCGACGTTGTCGACACCAGACTGACAGAAGACCCATGCACTGAAACAAAATAATAAAATATCCGGTAACTTTTTTGAAATATTTTGTTTTTTTACCATCATCGTTCTTTGGAATGCTGTGCCTCGGTGTGGAGTGCGTCGGGGATAACGGAAAAGTCCTGGTGGAGCTCGGCGCCGGGCTCGTGGGTTGAGACCAGTGACTCGTGACAGCTCCGACCGGTAAACAATAGTACGGTTCTATTTCCGGCTCCACGTTCCTGTGAAGCATTGACGGATACAATTTTTCAGATTTAGTTGACCTGCAACGTGAATTGAGTAAGGTGTGCTAAGGAGAAGCTCTCAAAACGAAATTTCGGCCTACCTGATGCTGTTGCTGCGACTGAGTCGTGACGGAGAGTCCCTCAGGAGCCTTGCATGGGTCAAACTGCCCCTGTGACCTGGCAGACTCGATAGACTCTCTAAACTGTCGGTTTCTGACAGTCTTGGGGCCACTGAATACGTGTTACTGGAACATGGAGGTATTTTAAATTAAGATTCTGACCCTACCATATGGTATCTACCTGTGCCTCAACCATGGTGTATAAGGTCCTGGTCCGTCCAATGCTTGGGTATCTGAAAGAGACCCGTCGCTTACTTTGGGCCTGGCTTGTCGTAATATGAGCCCGGGATCTGGTACAGCAACAGAACCCTTTGGTAAACTCTGGGATCCCATTAGAAGTCTCTCCCTTACCGATTGGCTCAACTGACTTGCTGAGTTCCCTGTTAGGGAGTAGCTTTTGAATTGAGGATTTGCTTCTACCACAACACAAAAAAAATAATTAATAAAATCGAGGTTGTGTATATATGTAGGACTCACTGTGGGACTCCTGCAGGTCGCTGGAGCACGTCTGGGTGCCTCCAGAAACTTTAACTTTCGTTCTAGGAACAACAGAAACCTGGGTGGGTTTGCTAGACGGACTCGATAAACCTGACAACGTAAAAATAATAAGAGATGTTATTTCATTATAATTTAAGGGTGTTGAGTACCTGTGTGGAGAATTGCAGTGCCATTTGGTGTGCAGTTGGATCCATTTGTTTTTTTGACGTAGCCAAAGTTCTGAGGTATCCCTCTCACTTTCGACCCCTTTTCTTTGCTGCTGCTGCTGCTACTGTTACCGTGTGGGCTGCTCCGTTTCTCCTTTCTTCCCGACGTAGGACTCGATGGGGCTGGCGGGGGAGGACTTCCCATACCTGGCGTGTCCATGTACCTTTAATAAAAAAAAAAAAAACGAATAGGGGTTGGTCGTTCCATCCACCAAGTAGTAAATGTTACGTTACCTTTTCCACTGCCCATGCTTGCTCTCTTGATGGGCTTGGCTTCCTGTGGAAGTACCCTTGGACCTGGAAGAAACTCGGGGTGCTGGAGGGGGCGGAGTTTCTTCAGATCGCCCCCTTCTCACACCTTGACCTGTCAACACCGTGAAGCCTGGGGGGACCAGACTGGCACTAAAAACACACCACAACACTTTTGTTATATTACAAATATATTAACCACCCTTTTACATTTATTCATGGTCAATAATTAATAAATAAATAAACAAAAGAACGATTTTTTTTAATTTAGGGACATCGTCGTAGGCCTACCATTAAATTGCAGGGGTAGTTTCTCGAAGAATAGTTGAGTAAACCACATCACAGTGAGTGTCACTTTATATTAATTAAATAAATCACTAAATAATCTCTAACACTATCTACTGAAAATATAATTGTGTTTAATTGTTGGTTGACGGTGAAAATAATATGTCCGTCTGGCGTCTGGAAGGCAAAATCAATGAGAGGGCGCATGTACTATGGTGTTGTGCTTTTAGGGTCGTCATACACACACACACACACACACACACATACACTTTGATCCGTAGTGGTAGTAATAGTGTAGTAGTAGTCACCCCCGACTAAACACGGCCCTTATTTAATTGTAAAGGTACCGACAAAGGGGAAGGGCATACACATGAGTTTCGAAAATAAACACGGGGTGAATTTTAGTTTCAAATTTCACAATCAAATCAATTGTTTTCTGGGTAACTACGAATGAAAATAAAACAAAACCGGAGTTTGTTTTAAAACAAAAATTAACGAACTTTTTTGTTTTCTATTCTAAGTAGACAAAGTAACAAAAACGAAACGAGTTTTGTTTAAAAGACAAAAAATGAAACAGCTGACGTTATAAATACTTATAAATACATATTTTGTTTCGGATTTCGCAATCCATTCATCAATTAAGTAATAAATAGATTTTCTTTTGGAGTTTGGTTTGGTTTATCAACAGATAATGATACTAGGACTCCCTGAACATTACCCTGAGGGTTCTTTGTATCCCGGTCGATGTAATACACATACTGGCAAAGTACTTATCAAAGAATGGCGAAAATGTATTGAGCGTGAAGCAGCAGGGGAGGGAAATCCACGTATACGGGACGTGATGGGGTGGAAACCTTTCCAGAACCGCCACTGCAAACCTGACCGGAATAATTTTTAGGGATTATGTTATTATTACTAGATATTATTCGATTTCACCCTCTAGATTTTAATAATAAATTTCTAGTGAGTCAAAAAGATAATTAATTTCATCTCTGGGGAGTAAAAAAATAAATTTGATTCCTAGGGGTGTAAAAAGACTAAATTTGTAGTGTAGGGGTTTAAAAAAATAAATTCTGTCAGTCTATATTTAAATAATAAATGAATATTTCTAGGGGGTAAAAATTAAAAGTGATTTTTTTTACTTGCCTGTTAGGAAGCCTCTGCCTCTGCAGGGTGATCTGTATCCTTCTCGAGTACAGGTTGGAGCCACCCTCCGACATATACCCATCGTTATTGGGGTTGCTCGAAACGTTTCGCAAAACCTCCCCGTCAGATAGATAACCATTAGTCAGAGCGATGTCGGAATAATGCAACCCGTTCGTGTCAGGGTAAATAAAAGAAAATTGTTGTTTTTTAGAGGGTAACGTCATATTGCTGTAATTTGACTCCACGTCCACCATTATCCTTTCTTGGAGTCCTTCGTGGGAATGATTCTCTTCAGCTTTTTCGGCCAGAGGTCCTAGAGGAGGCCTTTGGGCGAAAACCAATTGTTGTTGTTGGTTATTTTGTACAAAACCACCACCACCACCACCAGGATCATCCCCATTGTTGTCGGGTTCCTCAGGGATCGACGTATTGGCGCAACTGACACTGGAAGAATATCCGGTCTGGATTTCGGTATTGGACGATGTGTTGCTACATTCTGAAGTAGTTTCAGTGTCTTTTGACTCGTTTGATTCTTCCGGAATACAATAAGAATTACGGTTACTGTTACTATTATTGTGAAAATTGTCTTGAATTTTGTTAACCCCTTTGACTGCCGCAACAGGCTTCGGTATCCCGGTTCCAGGACTTTGGGGTGTTGGAGATCTGGCCACCAAAGCTGGAGAGACTTGCTGGCTCCGACTGACAGTTACTTTCAGTTTCGGTTCCGTCAATTTCGTTGGAAGATTTGCGAGTTTCTGTGCATGCCTCTCGATTTCCGTGACGGTCCGAGGCTGCGGGGGCTGTTTTAAACTTTTACTAGCGCTTGGGGTGACTTTAACTAATCCGCCGCCGGTGGTCGTTGTTTTAATTGGACGCGTTTGTTTCAACTTGGAATTAGAGTTGCCCTTATAAGATGGTCTTGTATCAGAGGGATGTTCGAGGCTGACGGTGCTGCTGTCAGATCTTTCGCTTTTTGCTGACGAGACTCCGCTCGAACTGCTCGTTCTTTTGCCCGTTGTTGATTGTTGATGTTTGGGGTCGCCGGATGATTTGAATATTTTTAATTTTGTTAAAGCGTTCTTCTTTTGTTGATGAGAGTTGTTGTTTGATTGTTGTTGTACTGCGGTCTGTTGTCTATTATTTGGCGCAGGGATTGGTACTCTGGGGATCAGGGATTGGGCCGATTGTGAGCTAGGGGTTGTTATGGGGCGTACTTTGTCCGGGGGGCATTTGCGGGATGGCAGGGCGGAATCGGGTAAAGGGATACTGGATACGCACGTCTTTTGGGTGACTCCCAACGATCTGCAAATTAAATGAAACAAAACTTTTGTGAGTTTGTTTCCGTTTGTATTTTGTTTTTTAAATACCTACATAAGAAACAAAAACGAGACGGTTAATTTTGTTTTAAAGACAAAAATTAAACAACTGAATCTCTACAAGCTAGAATTTAAACAAAAACGAGACGCACAAATTTGTTTTTAAAACAAAAATGAACCAGTTGTTGAATTTCTATTTTGTTTTCTGCTTAAAATTAAACAAAAACGAGACGATAACAAAACTGAAACAACTTTCAAGACGCTGAAGTTTAACATTTCTGGTACCTTAACCATTAAGTTGAGTTTATAATGGCCACTTTTTGAATGCCTACCCCTATCGCTAAAAGCACTCTCCAGAAACATATTCAGAGCCAAAAGGGCACTTTTAGTCAGCAATATTGGTGCTGTTGCCATTTACCCAAACCTAAACTTACGTTGCGTTGGAATTTACTCTTATATCGACTAAAAAAATACATTTCCAAAACAATTTATAAGTAAATATAAAAATAATTTTTGTGGTTGTGTCGAACCTGTTTCGTCCCATATCAGGTGTGACAGGCAAGCTCCTGGACCTCTGGCCGCCCGAAGAAACGTTATTCCCCATTTTCGATAAAAACTAAATTTAAAAAAAATTGTTAGAGGACGCCTAGCGTCGCGACGCGACATACGTATAAATATGATCGGTTTAACATCACACGACGACGCGGGGTCACATGGGCAACTAACTAAATAATGTGCCGCCGTTTCGACCCCTCTGCCAGTTGCATCTGCCACATCCACACTCGCATTTTAACCCCCCTAGCTGCCTGCATCCCCATCCTGAAACTTTTGCAAATAAAAGGGATTTAAGTAGGCACAACCACCACTGCAAATGTATTATGTAACGAGCGAGTTTGATATTTAAAAAAACTACCCCCTTATGCACAATACATAAATACGTACCGAAATTTTGCAAATGAAGTTTATTATTATTTTCTAAATGTAAAATCAGTGAACTGAAGGATAGGGAAAGGGAAGTTTCTCGAGGGATGTTGAATTGTGCGTTATCCCCTAAATGTGCAGGCGTAATTAGGAAGATGGAAGTTTAATTTTTGGGGAGTATCTACCTACCGTAACAACGTAGTATCCCTGAGGGTGTCAAAATAATCTGAAGAAACTTATTGGTGTTTATTTTTAGGGAGTAAAAAAATTAATTTCGTTTCTAGGAGGTAAAAAAAATTATTTAATTTCTAAGGGTATTACAAGACTTAATTTCTAGAGTGAAAAAAATTATTTGTAGGGGTTAAAAAATAAATTTCTAAGAGGTAAAAAAAATTAATTTCTTTAAGTTAATAATTAATTATTTCTAAGAGATAAAAAAATTAATTTTAGGCATTTGATCCTCTTCACAACTGTCAAGGTATTTAAAAAATAAATATATTTCTAGGTGGTAAAAATTAAAAGTGATTTTTTTACTTGGAGAAGATGATTTTGGTAGCTTTAAAAGCTTCAGGTTCGACTAATTAAAAGATTAAATTAAAGAACTTTGTAGTTATTTAGTTACATGTTATATGTTTTTAAAACAAATTTGTGCGTCTCGTTTTTGTTTAAATTCTAGCTTGTAGAGATTCAGTTGTTTTTAATTTTTGTCTTTAAAACAATATTATCTATGCATCTCGTCCTTCGTTGTTTTTTTTTTTATTTTGATATTTTTATTATTATTGCAAACTTTCTAATTACCACCTATATATTTTATTAAGACAGAAAACCGCTAATCCGGTAATCTAAATTGAAAAATTTCTTATTGTTGTATTGCATTATATCGTATCGTTTAAATTTTGCAAGAAACGAGACAGAAAGCTATTAGACATGGCTATGGTTTTTATCATTTTATACCGTTAAAGTCTAGGAAATTTTTGCATATATACATGTAGATATTTTATTAGATACATATAATACCTATATACGTACGTACATAAATGAAAAAGTTGGTCTTAAATAACGTCACGTAGGAGTAAAAAGTAATTAATTTTGATTGTAAAAGTACGTGAAAACTCTAAACTCCAAAAAGTGTTTTGTTTGTAGATAGATGGGTGCTAAAAGTTAAGATTATTATTATTATTAATATGGTACAACACATTTCTTAGAACTTTTGGTTTCAAAATTGCATAACGCAGGGTCTTAACTGTAGAGAGGATGAATAAACAAACGCTAAAAATAGAAAAACGTAGGGCAAGTGATAAAAAAATACAACAGTCTTTTGTTTACTTATTTTGTTTTTTTTACAACAAATGCTTTCGTTACTGGTAAATTTCTGATTTTTGGATTAAACTGTAAGATACAAAATCTGGACTGTAGAGAGGATGACTAAACAAAAGCTATTAAAAGGGGTGAAAGTATGGTTTAAATAATAACAAAATTAATGTTACTATGAGATGATCTTATGCCCCTTGACATAACGAAAATCAACATAATTACGTATAAGGGATGGTAATGTAATGTAATGAATGGTAGGTGTGGAGTGAAATAAACTGCTATTTTTAGCAGTAATAGCAGTAGACACATTTATTATAAGGGAGTATGTGGGATATTATTATAAATATAAAATATAATCCCTGAACGAACTTTATGACTTATTTACTATTTGTATAAAAATGAACATCACTGGGACTCACCCTGTGTTGTACTGAATAACCATTCTGGGGTCGTTACTTTTATAATTTTTGTAAACGATCTAATTGTTGGCTTTAAAATGAATATTAATTCAACGTTTCGACTTGTTTTTGTAAAATAGATAATCTATAATCAAAAATTAATAAAATTAACACTTTAAGGGTGTTTCGATACTTTATATTATTTAGCATACTTCCACCCCTTTTAACAGCTCTTGTTTAGTCATCCTCTCTACAGTGCAGACTTTGTTTTGTGTGATTTTAACCTAAAAACTATAATCTTTATTCACCCCCTTTCAATTAATTCCTGACATTTAATTATTTATTATCGGATTTAACCCACCAAATAAATTAGTTTTCGGTTCACCCCACAAATATGACTCAATCTACTATCCCTTATAGAGATTTTTATTAGGTATGTAAGGGGGCCAAAAAGATTAAATTATTTTTTTTATTAGTTCATTCTTTCAATTTCTCTTATTTTCCATATGTACAAAAGATTTAAAGGTACGTATAAAAAAAACAGAGATGTTTGTGTTACCTTCCGTTATTAGAAACTGATAATATAATTCGTTATCTTAATACAACCTCTCACAATTAATAAACAATTATTCTCGATCGTTAATTAATTAAGAAAATAAAATTGTGTTCACTATAGAATAGATACATTCATAGTTTTAAATGATTAAAAAAAAACTACCCCCATACTTTGTTAATTTAATTTATTATTTTTTAGTAAGTTTATTTAACCATACTTTCAGCCCTTTTAACAGCTCTTGTTTAGTCATCCTCTCTACAGTCCAGGCCTTGCTTTGTGTGATTTTAACCCAGAAACTATAATCTTCCTTCCCTCTTCCAATTAATTCCTGGCATTTTAATTATTTATTATGGGATTTAACTCACCAGATTAATTAGAATTTGATGCTTTGATGCTGGTGTAAATATTTGTCTTCGAATCAATCGTCTACGTACTTACCATACGTATATCACTCAGTGGCATTAAATCATTTGCTTAGCTTTTATATTGACTACTGTGTTAATTATGGTGGCCATAAAAAGGGTTTAAAATACAATAATTACAGTCAATACACTTAACGTGTTAACAAACCAATTATAAACAAGTCACTCAATTCGAGTAGGTATAAGTACTATTTACTAAACCTCCCTTATTATGGGGAACTCTAAATAATCGTGACACTTTGTAGCAGCTATCCCGAATTTTATGACATTTGTTATAAAAACCCCAATAACAAATCGTACAAATTGCACAGGGTGAAAGATTATAAAATCGACTTTAGTCTAATTTTAAACTCTACATAATAAATAATATAGGTACCTACCTATAGAGAAGAAGTTTAATGAGGTAAACAGCAGACTTAAGTTATAACGCGCCAAAAAAGTCTATGTATACATAAATATACATTACATATGTATGTATAGTGGGTTCTGGGCTGGTTGGGTAAAAATAATTTAGTGTCTTCTTGTTTGGTTTAATTTTAGCACGTGGACCTTACGAGCATTAATGCGACCCAATTCTCCTTAACTATTATATTATATTCTCATAGATACCAATAAAACTTTTCTTTTTTTTTTGCAAACAAAAGATATTTAGCAGAAACACGTGAACAAGAGAAAACAAACAACTGCTCGATGTAAAAGCGTAAAAGAAGGTGCATTTGTTTTCTTTCTAATATAGTTTCACTAAACAAAAGCAAACATTTATCGACTGTTATTACAATAATGTAAAAATAGGTGAAAAATCAACCTTTTAAGTAAGCAGTAAACTCTTAAATATTATGATCTGGTTGTCACGTTTTATTTGCAAAAAGAAGTCGTTAGTCACTTGTGACCTTGTTTAAAGTTCAGTCGTTAGCCTCTTAAATCTTAATAATGTAATAATTTAAATCACTCAACAATTGTTTCCACGAATTACGAATTTAGATCGTTTTAATGTATTATAGTAGATATCTGTGCAATTATGGCAATATTAACGACATACATCAATCCTTACAAATCACGCCATAGTCACAACGAACCAACCGGAAATAATAAAACAAATAATTTTGTTTTATAATTATTTTCGTATTGTACCTGTTTGGGGCCATGTCACAAAGTGCTTTCGGATGATACGACTGGGGTTGACCCTGCAGGGCTTGAGATTTTTGTTTGCTGACTTGTTTGTGCCTGGAGAGTGCAAAAAACAGGGCCAGGACTGTCTTCAGATCCCCATCGCGTAAATCTTGGGGCGAGATTGTTTCGATACCGGAAACATGCTTCGCCCTCAGGTAATTCAAGCACGAGCTGATGTTTTCCAACTGAAACAAAATCGAAAAACACTTAGGTACTAAACGATCTTTACGTTTACGTTTATTTAGAAAATTCTAGATCTAGAGGACTTTAACAATCATCAGTTTTAGTTAAATTTACAATTTTTGAGGGTCATTAATTTTACTCGTTTAATTTTTGAGGGTCGTTAATTTTACTCATCCAATTTTTGAGGGTCTTAAATTTTAGTCATTTAATTTTTGAGGGTCATTAATTTTACTCATTTAATTTTTGTGGGTGGTCAATTTTACTAATCCAATTTTTGAGGGTCTTAAATTATACTCATTTAATTTTTGAGGGTCATTAATTTTACTCATCCAATTTTTGAGGGTCTTAAATTATACTCATTTAATTTTTGAGGGTCTTAAATTATACTCATTTAATTTTTGAGGGTCATTAATTTTACTCATTTAATTTTTGAGGGTCATTAATTTTACTCATCCAATTTTTGAGGGTCTTAAATTATACTCATTTAATTTTTGAGGGTCTTAAATTATACTCATTTAATTTTTGAGGGTCATTAATTTTACTCATTTAATTTTTGAGGGTCATTAATTTTACTCATTTAATTTTTGAGGGTCATTAATTTTACTCATCCAATTTTTGAGGGTCTTAAATTATACTCATTTAATTTTTGAGGGTCTTAAATTATACACATTTAATTTTTGAGGGTCATTAATTTTACTCATTTAATTTTTGAGGGTCATTAATTTTACTCATCCAATTTTTGAGGGTCTTAAAGTTTACTCATTTAATTTTTGAAGGTCGTTAATTTTTCAGAGTCACCTCTTGCCCTCTGTAGCACAGAATAAAAGAACATAACGCGATTAATGTTGTTTTAATTCGAGTTATAAAACGATTAGTGGTACTTATCATTTACTTATTTATTCGCTTATTTACGACTGCACAATTGTCTTCTGTTTTGTTTTCGTAACATATGAAAGTGTTAGATATATTTTGTTTGTAAGAAAAAAGAAAAACGTTTGTTGTAGGTACAATTGTTTAATGTGGACTAAAAATGTAACAAAAGAGTAGTGGTAGACTTTTGTTTAATAATTTGTTTCATTTACTTAAACAAAAATAGTTGCTGGAGACAGTCTACTTTTTTAAATCGTGTTATAAATATTGACACAGTGTTAATTATCTTATTTTTATCTATCACGGGAGTTTGTGTAGGTACATATTTGAGTTCTTTGGCACACCGAAATATTTCGCAAAGTAAACATTTAAATTCTAACAAACAAATGCAAAATATAACTAGGTACGTAAATCCAAAAGGATATTTCCTGCAAAATTTGAATATCCTGACGGACCATTACGTCAAATTTTATTGTATGAATCCTGAATAAATTGTGAGATAAAAATGTTCTTTTATGGCCCAAAAAGGGGACTTTTACAACTGTTTCTCAAACTTACCTATTTATAATAAAGTTATCCATTAAAATAATTCACATAACAATTAACATTACATAAAAAAACTTTTGGTCCACAAACACAAATTATGGTACCAGTTATGATCGATGTGATGGGTTCAGTGTTCAGTTGCGATATCTGGAGGCCCGTTCCGCGGTACCATTACCATTAATAACACTTTATATACTAACTAATGAACCGTATTATACCAGCACGTATTGTATTGTATTGTTTTTGTATTGTATTGTAGTAGTAGGTGAAGGAGGTATCTCAACGTTTCTGGTTTGTTATTCGTCGGGAATAAACTGGGTAAGACCAAAAGCAGAAGCGGTGTACCGGTGCTCGAACCATTATGGTAGTACTTAGGTACATAATATACCAAGCGAGTACCTACATACGTGAAATATAAATGGATATCGGAAGTACCGGATCTGTAGGAAACCTACGTAATGTACCTAAACGTATTATATTAGGAATGAACCGTAAACCGTAAGCAGCGATCGTGTCATCTGCCTTGGGTGTCTCTACCATTAATAAACATACTACAGAAAATAACAACAATCGACTTCACTGTACCACTGACTGCACTGTTGGTACCACCACTCAGACTCCTTGAAGGTGTAACGCGAAACTCTGTATCTATACCAAGTTATGTAATTAACTACCTACTAAAGGCGATAACAATGGGTTCGTAGTCAGTCCTAAGCTGGTTGTAAATATTTTGCATTTTTTTAAAATTTTTCTCATGATTTCTCAACTGTAACTCAATAATTGACAATGTTAAATAAGACATAGAAATCTGAAAAAATTCTATAACCGTCCAGCATCCGTTAAAAGTCGTCTGTAATTTTTTCAGATTTTTATATCTTATTGTAATTGTTAAATTTACAGTTAAAGTTGAAAAGTTCATTTAAAAGGTGAGCAATTGTTATAAATAAATGTACATTTTTTAGCTACGGGGGTTAGATACAAAGTTGGGCTTTAAAAATCATTTGAAGCTTACGTCTTTACCCTTCAGAATGAGATAAACTTGAAGCATTTTGCTTGCTTCTTGCGCCCCATAACTCGATTTAAGTAAAATTGAAATTTTGAGGTTGTGGACTTTTATCAGTTAGATACAACAAAGTAATCGTATACAGGGTTTTTCAAGTTGATGGGCTATTAGAAGTATATGAATTAGTAGAAAGAATTCAATTCTGAAACTTGGGCTCATTTGGTTATTGTTTATGCCGCTTCTTTTAAAAATATTTTCAAGTTCGATTTACATCCGGTTATACCGGAAGTCGATACCAACTTTCTTATTTTAAATGGAATGGTATATTTTTTACGCTGAATTCGAATAAAACGTGTAATTCTAAGGTAAGTTTGATAACCAACTTGTACACCTATGACATGACGATCGGTTTCTGAGTTAATTTAATTTATAGAAAAAAAATCGCTACCGCAACTCAAATTTATATAAAAAATCATAACTTCCACAAAATACGACTAAGGGTGTTGAAATTTTTACTAGTAATAGCTGAATATAAGTGCTAACGCCTTGACAAAATTGAATTAAATAATTTATACAGGGCGTTCAAAATAAAATTCTAAAATTGAAAAACTTCAAACACGAATTACTTCGTTTTTTCAAATGGCACCTACTATTTTTTATTTTTTCAATCGATTCCTTTTTTTATCCTCTTTCGATCTATATGAATACTTCCTATTTTTAGTAATAATTCAAAATTATTCCAAAATTTTCAAATAAAATAGGAAGTATCCATATGGATCGAAAGAAGATAAAAAAAGGAATCGATTGAAAAAAATAAAAAATAGTAGGTGCCATTTGAAAAAACGAAGTAATTCGTGTTTGAAGTTTTTCAATTTTAGAATTTTATTTTGAACGCCCTGTATAAATTATTTAATTCAATTTTGTCAAGGCGTTAGCACTAATATTCAGCTATTACTAGTAAAAATTTCAACACTCTTAGTCGTATTTTGTGGAAGTTATGATTTTTTATAATTTGGGTTGCGGTAGCGATTTTTTTTTCTATAAATTAAATTAACTCAGAAACCGATCGTCATAGGTGTACAAGTTGGTTATCAAACTTACCTTAAAATTACACGTTTTATTCGAATTCAGCGTAAAAAATATACCATTCCATTTAAAATAAGAAAGTTGGTATCGACTTCCGGTATAACCGGATGTAAATCGAACTTGAAAATATTTTTAAAAGAAGCGGCATAAACAATAACCAAATGAGCCCAAGTTTCAGAATTGAATTCTTTCTACTAATTCATATACTTCTAATAGCCCATCAACTTGAAAAACCCTGTATACGGTGGGACCATCCATCGGTGGGAGAAGGGGGAAAGTGATTAAAGGAAGGACTTGGGGTGACCTTTTTCAACACTAAAAATTGATTGGAGGAAAACAAACAGAGGCTTAGAGGGTTGATGTGAAAATTTTACATATCTAATGAAACAAGTGGTTTTTTTTTTTTTCGAATTTAACTCAATATTTAACAGAGTTAAATAATAAATAAAAATCTGAAAAAATTCTATAACAGTCCAGCATCCCTTAAAAGTCGTCTGTAATTTTTTCAGATTTTTATTTCTCATTGGAATTGTTAAATTTTATAAATAAACGTACGAACACTAATAAATTTCGGGTATGGGTTGGGACCGCTGGGGGAGAAGGGGTTAAGGGGGGAAGTACAAGGTAAAAGTACTTTTTTTTTATCTTTACTTTTATTCTTCTTCTTCTACGAACTCAACAACATTCTTTGAGTGTTACCTTGTCATTCAATGGGTACCTAATAAGAATTCCATTCAAGGTGAGATGGATGATGGGTCACCTCACACAATTACGTAAACTCATAATTACTTGCTTTATGTTATGTAATCGTTTTATGATTAACTCGCTTTATTTATTTTAATCTTTTATAGTGTAATAACACAAAATAATATAAGTGCCTAATAACCACAACCACCAACCATTTAATACAATTATTGAGGAAAATGTAACACTTTATTATTAATAAATAGATAATATAATAAACGACTTCCCACAGCTCTAGCTCTATTTGGTGTATCGATTCATATTAACTAATAACAAGGGTATTTAATTTTTTATTAGAAATATGGTACTTTGCCATTACGTTAAATGTTACTCATCTTACAATAGAGGCTTGTCTGTCTTTCTATCTGTTATTAATCGTGTTGAATGAATTAATGAACTTCATCATAAAAGCATCCTAGCAAAAGATCACCGACCAACAACGACCCACGCCAAAAGGTGTTGACAAACTAATTTGAATTACAAACACGCAATAATGTTCTTTTAAGATGAATACCTAATAAATAAATAAATAAATAAATTAAATTGCAAGAAGAATGAGAATGACTTACACTTATACGTACTATTACATAAAATATCCGGTCTCTCAAATTGGCATCTAATACGTACATATGTATGTAGGTAGGTAGGTAATAACATAAAACAACAAATAATTGTCTTCTTTTTGTTTAACAATTGAATCTGCAAATGTCAGTTTTACTGCTGTTGCAGAAGAAAAATGAAAAACGTTTAGATTAATAATTGTTTTAAGACGATCTTATTTTTTTCTATATTGCTAAACATACGAATAAGTGTCAGATTTATTGTAGAAAACAAAGACGTTTGGATCAATTGTTTCTTGGTGGTCTTTGTTTTTTTTATTGTGCGTCAGGGTTTTTCTATCACACACGTGAATAAATACTTATACCTAATCTAATGGTACGTGTATGTATGTGTTATGTTATTAACGGAAGTACTCGTTTTCAATGAAGCAGAACAAAAGGAAGTAAGCCTTTTATTATCGTTGTGGTTAAGCACAGGTGTTCACCTATCATGACCTTTCACACGTACCTATATCCTTTCAAAAAATATTTTTTTATTTTTTTACTTACCATTTGGACGGAAGTTTGTGGTTTTCTGTTAATGTCCGCCGGTATTTTTTGGTTGGCTGTAACAAAAACAAAAAAAATAAATACTTTGGCGAATAAATAAAGATCAAAGTAAGTAAATGGCGTCATAGCAGTTTCTAAAAGTGGTCACAGCTCATTATGAGTGAGTAATAAATGCTACCAATTTATTTTACGAAACATGCATGAAGTACCTATAGGTAGGTAGGTACTTATTTAGTAGATAGGTATACTTAATACATATTACGAAAGTAATATTACTGGAACGTACGTACGTTACAGGCCATTTACCATAAGGAAAGTCACGAAGTGTAACAAAAATGTCAAGGAAATTTTTCACAAACAAACAAACAAACACAGACAGTCACAGAGTCAATCGAGACAAACGAATAACAATAAAAGAAGAAAAAAAAAGAAGAATGAAAGTTGTCGTTGCATTCGTGTCATTTGTCATATAATGTGAACAAACGTCACAAGTCACAGTGTTTTGTTTTCCAATATTTTGTTTCCTTTAATTACCTAATCGTTGCACGTTCGTTTATTTATTTCCAGAATTAGCCACCCACATACATTTGTACATAAGTATTACATATGCGGTCTCACCCCCGCATTTAGATATTCTTTGAATTGTAAAACACGTTCCTTAAATGGCGTTTAAAAAATCATTACGTACAATAATAACATCTACATAATTTAGCCCACGTTATCGCGTAGTTTCTTCTTCTTCTGTTTTATTCGACAAGAAGAGGTAACGCAAAAGTACGAGACGTTCCTTTTATAAATTATTCATAGACGATAAATGAAACTTGAATATTAATTAAAATGTGTTAACATAAGAAACGTTTTCTGCCAGCCGAATAATTTTCAATTCAATTTCAAAACAGCGCTACTTCTGCTTGATTAATGAATTATTAATTAGGTGCCGAATTTCAGCTCTTAATTATTTCGCATTGTTGTCTCGATGCATTAACAGAAGAACAAAAAACAACTGTAAGAAACAAAAACAAAACAACAATGTGAAACAAAAGAGATCTATAATAAGAAACAAACAAAAGCAACAATATGAAACAAAAGTACATACATATTGTTAAAATAGTTGATGATACTTACTGACTGATTCTATCAGATCTGCAAGGAGTACACCGTCACAGCAATCCCTGGCCAATGAAAGAAATCGCTTTTTGTTTCGTGACTTTTCTAAATAATAGTTGGCCCAATCGGTGTATATCTGCAACAATTACAATAACAATAGAAAACAGAAGAAATAATCGCCTACGTAGAATTGGTGATTTGTAACATGACACTTTATAAAAAAAAATTTAAAATAGTTGAGTGACTAATGCGAGTGAGTTGCTCTTCAACTGTAAGTTTCGTGAATCACAAATAACTAATTTCCTTGGAAACTTAATTAACCCAGAAGACTTTACACAATTTTGCTTAATACTTATTAATAATAATAATAATTTAGAAATCAGACCATTACGATAACGATGACATTTCGCAAAAATATTATTATTTTCACCTTTATTTATTTACTTTTACATTATTATTGTTATTTACCTGTATAATTGATTCGGTTTGTTTTGTTACATCATCCGCTGAACCTTGGGCAGGTTTTTTAATGCATCCAGGTAGCATTCCTCCGCGAAAATTTAACAGCTAATAATATTCCTTCAATCAGTTCCGTACATAATGTCCTCATCACAGTCCACTGTCTCGTGAAATTTATTCGAGTTAACATCACACCATCGTATCTTTGGGCAATAAACACAAACGAATCGCCGAAACAAATGTCCACTTTCACAAAATTCACAAAAAAAAAAAAAAACGATCACGCCAACAATCCGCTCGCTCGCTGTTGTTCAAATGTTCCTTCAACAATTTTTGTTTCTTAAATAGAGAAAAAAGAAAGAATGTCAAGCAAGACAAAAGAAGAAAATTAATAAAAAAAGAAGATTTTTGTGGCTCTCATTAAAAGTTTCAAAAAGTTATCCAGTCAGTACCTAGTATTTAACACGAAACCATTTCGACCGGTCTGTCACGAACCAGCCAGAGAAAGTTTGGTAACTTTTCTTTCCTTATATGTACTTATATACGTATTTTTTTGTCAATACCTCACCAACCAACGCAGCCAACAAACAACATGGGACGTGTTTAAGATTCAAGTCGCGGGTTTCAGCCCCCTCTGAAGGCTTAACTGGACCGGTCTGATAATGATCTGAATCGACGATAAGAATACATAAAGAAAGGGACCGACCACGAATCCCGTGGTCGTTCGTTGGTCCTACTATACACTGAAATATTTTTTTTTAGGTACATACCTCAGAAATACCAGTTTCGAACAATGCCTTCTTAATAACTTGACAATGATTAAATCTCACATTACGTTTACCTTTAACACGCTACAGACTTAAACACGATAGAAGAAAAAATACAACAAACAAAAACTCTGCATATAATTTTGTTTTGGTTTCATTTGTTTTTCTGTTAAAACTTCGTTTGTCTCGCGATTGCAATTATCATCAAGAAACAAATGCACAAAGTACGTAATTGTTTCAGAATTACATACACTTACTAAAGTAATGAAGGAGATATATTTAAAGAAAAATGCAAAATAAACGAGTACATTAATTTATTAATGAAACAAATGTACTTTTGATTAATTTGAGCTATGTATGTATGGTGGCTTTTAACGAACGACGACCATTTACTCTAATTTATCGAAACTTATGCCGATGCTTTAGGCTAATCAATGGTAATGTAATTAAAGTAGCTGTAAAACGATGTCGTAAAGACACCACCATCCATCCATAGTGCTGTTGCACAAACGACGAATATTTTTTTCTGAATTTAATGACCATCACGTCACAAAATAAATATGAGATCAAAAATATATAATATAAAAGTAACCCAACAGCTCATTCAATTAGATCTTTGGGTTTACGTTGTGGGGTTTTAATTAGGACTAATTCTAAACCAATAAAAGTTCATTGTCTACCGTTATTGACGACCAGACGTGGCAATAAAAAGGGCAATAAACAAAACTATTAAATTGACTCGTACCTACAATGTCAAAAAAACTAAAGCACTAGCTCAACTTTTAGGTCTATTAATATTAAATTCATTATATAATTAATATTATGCAGGACCTCGAAACAGTTTCTTAAAATTTTCTGATACTTGTTCACCCCCCAAGAAAAAAAGCCAAATACCCGATAATCAGTAATTTATTTTTTTATTATGGGGTTGTTGAGCAACTTTCTGCGATTTTATCGTTATAAACGACTTATAAAGGATGCTGGAATATTACGGATTTTTTTCAGATTTTTATCCCTTTACATTTCCAGTTAAAGTCAAAAAGTTCATAAAGGGTGAGCAATTTTTATAAATAAACGTACAATTTTTAGCTACGGGGGTTATATACAAAGTTGGGCTAAATAGCAACTGAAGCTTACGTCTTACCCTTCAGAATGAGCCAAACTAGAAACATTTTGCTTGCTCCTTGCACCCCACAACTCAATTTAAGTAAAATTGAAATTGTGAGGTTGTGAACTTTTACCAATTACAGCAATGTGGGGACGAAAGTGATCGAAGGAAGGACTTGGGGTGACCTTCTACGATACTAAAAAAGTTTTTAGGAATGAGTTGGGGGGGGGACATTGGAAGCTTAGGGGATGGAAGTGAAATTTTAACTTTTCTAAAGTAAAGTAGTATTATTTGACTTTAACTGAAAATTGAACAGGAAGCATCCCCTATAAATTATCTGTAACAATTTTTTAATTGTGGGGTATCAATTTTTTGATTTGTGGAGGGTTAAAAAAAATTAAAAAATAATATTTGAGATTCTTCAACGGTTTTCTCAGTTAATTTTAAGTTTATTAATAATATTCTGTGTATTTTTATTAGCCCATAAATAACTCAGAAGTAACTTTTAATAATAATTCTGTTTAAAAGTTCATTAATAAAAAAAAATCGAGTAATAAATTACACCCCCGAACAGATGCCTTGTCTGTCCTGCCTGACATTTTCCGGCACCATTTATTTATTTTTAAACACACCAACCCCCGTACAAAAAGGTAATTAAAAACGGAACTCATTTAAACAACTTTGGGGTGAGAATTAACGCGGTCATTAGGGTCGGTGCACAACTTTCAGGAACACTACGTACTTATAATAAAAAATATTATATTATTGGTACCTAACCTATGTAATAACCCACTCTACGTTTATATATTTTAATGTTGTTATTGTTATTGTTGTTGTTGCTGTTGTTGCACAAACCCCTCGAAAACGTACTTTTAAAATTACTACGTAGCAAGAGCAACCCTTTTACCCCGCACTCCGCGTATTAATTCATCTCACACAGTTCATTTTAATAGTAAACCCTCACGTTTGCGTTTATGTACCTACGAGTTGTTGTTATCGTCGTGAAAAGTTACAAGAGACGACGCGACCGACGCCCGGCGTCGTTCCACCACGACTCCACGTATTTCCGCTACTGAACGAACACCAAAGTAAGTAAGTAAGTGGATGCCCGAGTCGAGTCCTGATGCCTGTGCCTGTGCCTGTGCCCGTGCCTGCTATCCAATCCAGCCAGTTGCGAGTGGAGGAAGTAACATCCACATCCACATCCATCGTCATACATAAATATACACACATACCTACGTACAAATACATAGATATTAGGTACTCTTTTCGGTTGCCATTCACCTCGGCATCCCAGACTGCGCATATTCAGAAATACCAACACAAAACGTGTCGTCCTTGTTGCTCTTCCAGGATCCTGTAGGAACATGTATATATTATATACCTAATAGTAAATGGGTTTCCCGAAGCTAATGCGAAACGACGTGAGACCTGGGGGACACCACACTGTCTCAGCGTCTCGTCCTGATGGGTCAAAAATATAATGAATGCCTACGTAATATTCTCTCGTCGAAAATTGCGCAAGAAAACGCGCCAAGAAAGAAATTGGTAATAGTATTTTGGTCCACGGCCAAAAGAAAAAATAAATAAAATAAATTAGACTTCAAAGATTGCACGGTCTCGAAGATGTTCGCGTCGATTAATCATTCAAGACCAACCGGAACGTGGTCTCTTTCAAATGGACCCATTACCTTTACTTTTATCTAATAATGGCGCTTAAAACTAATTATAAGTAAGATCTCCCTAAATACATTTAACTTAAATCAATCAGTTAGGCATATTAGGAAAGCTAAAGGTGTTAAAATTATCATATCTTCAGGTAAAAAACATAAACGAATCGCCCAAACAAATGTACTTTGACAAAAGAAACAAAACAACACAACCACGACGACAAACCAATGTTCAACTGTTCCTTCAGACAATCGACGATTGTTTCTTCAACAATTTGTTTTGTAAAAACAAAACAATCAAGACAGAAGAAGAATAGGTAACAAAAGACCATAGGATTTAATTTGTTTTTAATCTAATTAAAAATAAACAAATAGATATGAGCAAATGTTTGTAACCCTTGGTTTGATATTTTGATTTCAAATCCGGGAATTAACCCTGATGAACAATACGCCTGCCACCCCTACACACAAAAACAAACAAAGGCTCGATTGGGTAAATAAAGAACTCGAGGGAGAGCGTTTGGCTGACATAATATTTATTTGCTTACATTATTGCATTTGGGATAATAAGTCTGCATAACAAACTATAAAAAAAGCAGTATTTAATTCCATCTTATGTAGATACCTAAAGTTGCACAAGTGCGAATATTTTGCGATCGAATTTCAATGCTGCATATAAATCCGATGACATAAGCACGTTTAAGACTTTTATTATTTAAAAGTTCAGTTGAATTACGTACAGTGTCACGGATTTAATAAACGTCCACGACTGCTGGCTTGGCCGATTTAAGTAAAAGTAATACGTAAAATGTAATGCTTAAACTTATATAAGAGCGAGTTTCAATCTAAAAACTGATGTTCACCTTCTTCGCTTTAATAGCAACGTGATGCTTGTGAATCGTAAAAATACACCAGAAACTTACAACTTCCCGTCCTGGGACACGGTGTTTGCCACGTGGCCCCTGTTTTTCGTAATTCAATGCACCTTAACGAACCTTTTGATTTATTACTATTAATACTACGTACAAGCCATGTGCCCAAATGAAAAAACAATAAATTCGTACACCTCTATTTAATTCAAATTTATCGTTTTTATCGATATACCACTGAATATTGATTACTTTCATTGATAATCCTCCAATAAAAGTGACAACAGTTATCGTAGTATAGTAATAACTACAATTAATACACTGGTTTATAATAGGGAATTACTACCGATAAACCAAGCAGGATTTTTTTCATTTTTGCAATCATAATTATTGAAGATTTGCTTAATACGATGGTGAAAACCGCAGTCAAATCGGTTAAATATCTTGCAAGATATCAATTTGCAACTTTTGGTTAAAATATGCAATTTTTTTACATCTTTTACTATAAAGAGGTCGTTGACCTTACTATTTCATTCATAATTCATTGATGTTACTCTAATCGAGAGAAATTATAGGACAAAATCCTATCAACCAATCAAATGGCAATATTCAATCGATTCAATCACTGTCATTTGAACAATGCAGAAAATGTAAACAAAAGAATTGTTTTGACAATTTTACAGTTTCTTTTCTATTTAAGACCCAAAAAGTCGTTTAGAAATTGTTTTCTATTTAAGGAAACATTAAAAGGGCACTAATATTAAATATGTTTACAACGTTGAAAAAAAGCAATAAAATAAATAATAGTTGCTGACGTCCTAGCCCTGGCTGTTTATGACCTGAAGTTTAGAGGTTAGGAATACTAAATATTCCAGAAAATCCTTTATTTCCGTTAAAATATAAATAAAAAAAAGAACCAATTAATACATTCAGTAATTAAAGTGAGTTTATTTTATTATAATTTAAACATATAAATGAAATATATTTGATTTATGCACCTACCCTAAAACTATCATTTCAGTAGCAAGTACTGATGCACTTAATTCTGTAAAATCTGCCGTTAAAACTCCTTTATATTCAAAAAAATTTAATTACATGAAGTGTAAAAGTTAATTAATACAGTATATATTAAATTTGTCCATAAATTTAAATCCAACCATGTTAAGCTCGTTGAGTAGTTTAACTTATACTTGGGTGTAGATAACAGCCTTTTAAGCTCGCTATTTTTAGAGATGATGCTCCTGTTATCTTCAACTTTCACATTAAAGTAAAAAAACGACATTTCAATTACTAGAGCATGAAAATAATGTACAGATATCAACATAAATAGTGCCACTCAAAAATTGTGATTGTATATAATGTGTTACTTTTACTCTTTATTTCTTAACTATTTACGTAATTTTTAATTTATTTGTCTTCCTTAATGACATTAATTTTGAATGTTGAATTATTTACGAGCTGGATTAAGTGAAATTGGCGTAAATGAAATTAAAGAAACTTAATATTTAATAGTACAAATTTTATTGTATCGAAGACTTTTGTAAACAATTTTCATTTCCATTTTAATAAAAAAAAGTAATAAAAGTAATACATAGAAAAGTAAAATGTTTTACATAATGCAGAATGTATATTACTTATATACATACACATAGAATAAATATATCGAGTAGAAAAGAGTAAACGTGCCACTGCAAGCTCATTAAGGAATAATTAATAAGTATTATAACGTAGATAGTAGTATTATCCAGAGACTTTATATCAGTCCATTTAATTTAATAAAGTATAAATAAATATAAAAGTGGCCTTTTGGCAATCGATAATAATATTGAACGAATATAATAAAAGGAGAAATGAATTGACAAAAAATATTAAAAAACGAGTCAGCTAAAATTCTAATCGACTAACAGATATAAGCAGACAGAACTACATGTTTCGAAGTCTAACTTTAGAATTGACATCATAGAATCAGCCCTAATACACACCAAGGGTGCTGACTAGACCACACAATTGTTTATAAAAATTATAACATTTTTTTTGTTCCTGTATATAAATGGGATTCGTTATCATTATTACTAAATATCATTATTAATAATTATTGTTACCAAACTACTAATGAGTAAATGAGCACAAAAAATGCTAATTATCATAAAAAAATCACTTCGTCTACGTTCTGATTAAGCCAATATTTTTTACGGTACAAAAACTGTTCCAGGCTTTTAGGAGAAACGTTTTGATCATCAAAATTTATGCCCTTTTTTGAATCCTACATTAATCTACTTTTTTAGTGGATCCTCTAAAAAAGAAGACAAAACGTTTCGACAAAAGTCTGGCTTACTTGCCTGTGATTATTATGAAAAATGAACATATGTCCTAATTATTTATTTATTATCTTATCATTTCGAGATACTTTTGTTTGTGTTTCGTAAGCATATCAGTAACGGTGACCAAAGTTTTAACGTTGTTATTGACCTTGCCCACGGCTTGCAATTCAATTAAGTGAGCGACACAAATGTGATGTAACGTTGCCAGTTCACGAGCAGTATCGGTCCTGTTGGTCATTCGGGGCTCCCCGGGGTCCGGTACGGCAGACAATTGGTCCAAAAACACCACCATCCTTTCCTTATTTTTAAGAATAAAAGGGTTTACCACCTCCATATACGGTTCCTAAATTGAAATAATTAGTAACGCCATTTAACGATTACTTCATTAATGTTATAATGTTCTTTACCTTCCCACCAAATTCTACTAAATTGGCTAAGTTTTGTAAGCACTTAGCTACCATAATAAGACTTCTGGTGGCCGTCGAGCTGGGTTGTTCGCTCACAAGACCAAATTGTCTGGGGTTAAGTAGAGCGGGGCACAGCAGTCTCAAGAATATGAATCCAGAGACCACTCTGGTACGTACGAGTCTTTCGCCAGGCCATTTAGCAACTACAGCTCTTTGTAAACAGCCACAAATATAACGAACTGATCTAGGACAGGCATCCGGAGACAAAAAAATGCTCAGAGTTATCTGAAACAATAATAATATAAATATGTCTGTCTCTTAAATAGGATGTGAGATAGATGTACGCATGTACCTGATCGAGTATTTGTAAAAGAAATTCGGCGTTGTTGCACGCATCGTCAGGGGAATCCATTTTGGCAGGGTTCAATTCCGCGCTCTGTTTCGTCTCCAAAAGCCTTAGGACAGTTTCAAGAACCGCAGCTTGCAAGAAACCGCTGCACTCTTCCCTCATGTACAAGTCCATGAGGGTTGTTGCAAGACTTGCAGCTCTAAACAGGGTCGATGTATCAGTCTCTCGATCAACCTAGGTAGGTAACACAAAAACGACAAGTTTACTAAATGCACAGTTTAGTTGAAGTTAGATGAACATACTTCTGCGGAGTTAAGTTCTTGTAAAAGCTCAGTTTCTCGCCCTTCGGTCCTAAAAACTCGAAGCAACGACGTCGCCAGTGGAGCCCTATCAGAGTGACATATTTCCGCCAGACACTTCACAGACGTTAAACCAGGTTCTAGAAGCAACTGTTGCAAAGGACTGTATTCCTCTGCAGGCATCACTAAATCGTGAAGAAATCTACAAGAACGTAATTTAATTTATACAAATGAAGTTTAACAAATAATTATTACCTTGTGCGTAATCTTAGGGAACCCCATTCCCCTATTGGTGTTAATCCTGAAAGGCCGTACCATTCCTCCTTCTCTTCCCCATTTCCCAACGATTCCAATTCTATGTGAAGTTCAGCAACTTCCGAGTCTTTTCCTCTTTTTCCTTTGTTGTGTATCGTTAGAGTTAACGACACAATATCACACGGTACATCACTAAAATAAACCAACAATTAATTTTAATATGTTATAACGAAAATGAACTTACTCAAAAACAAATTCCTCGTCCCAAACAGGATCAGGCCCCGACTTAATCCTTGTCTTTGCTATCCTCACTTGATTATTCATTTGAAGCGTTATGAAGGGCTGTGGCACAAATTTATATGGCAACCGATGAGCGTCTAAGACGTGAAGACTTAAACTACGAAGCTCTCGCAATTTTGGCACCTAAAATATTTCGAATTCAGTATAAAAATTTATATCAAACTAAAAAAGTACCTTTGACATGGCTCTGCTGAGCTGCGGAATGCACAGTGGTTTGAGGGCAGTTATCCATGCTTGGCACTCTTCTGTAGAGGGTGCAGCAAGATGGGTGACCGTTGCCAAACAGGGCAAAGCCCTTTCGACCAACTGCAAGCAATGAGGCCTTTCCCACAAACTGTCGTGTACCTATAAAAATAAACAAATCAGTTTTGAATAAAAGTTTTGCCTCACTTCTTCACTGACCTGATATAAGTACGTGCAAGACAAATCAATAAGGCCCTTGGGTTTTGTTCGTTTAGGATTATCGTACAGATAAATGTGCGTGTCGGTACCATCGACTAAGAGGACAAAGTACAACAATTTCCACTTCTTTCCCACCTTGTCCGATTTCCTATGTAAGTATCCTTGGTGTTTTATGCCTCGCATACGTTTCAATCCTGCTTGGTCCCTGCACTCTCTTAATGTTGCATATATTTTTTCTGCTGCTGCATCAGATTTTGTTTTCTGGGTCTCCGGGACCCAGTCTTGTTGTTTGGTGCCATCAACTAGCAACTGGAAAATAGTAATTAAAATTGTAGGTACCTTACAATTAAAAATTAGTCTTTGGGGAACTTACAGGATGCTGCAAAGTGTATCCCTCGACTATTTGTTCTTTTCTGTATCTGTTTATAACTGCATCCAAGCATTCAAAAACGCGGCCCCCCATTAGATACCGTACCCCCTTTTTTTCTATCCTAAATCTTTGTATTTGGTTGTTAATGTGGAAGAAAAGAGAATAGTCGCCTGGAGAATTGTCACTAGGCCTTACCAGAAAACTGCCTGGTCCAGCTAATAACGAAAAAGAATGTTAATTAATTAACTTTAACAATAATATCAATATCAACCTTTTACTAAGAGATCTACAGCTTCGTTCTTTGTACAGTTTGGATGAAACCATGGGAACACTGTATTGGGGTCAATGCTATCGTCCAGGTCTTCAACTAATTCAGTAAATATCATCCCCTGTTCTCCTGTCCTGTGTGCAGTCACCCATAGCCATCCGTCACCCATGTCATTGTGTACAAAAAAGATATCACCCTTTTTAAAACTGAGTTCATCAGTGTCAGGCATTTTGGTGTAGGGTAAAATGGCAACAACCCTCTGAAAATCACAAGTACATGTACAATAATTATATATTTTGATCACCTTGTATATTTTAGTTATAAATATACATTTATGTATACTTGGTGCAAGTTTTTGTTATCATAATTGTTTTGTTTATGAAATGTTTATAGAGATAACACATGCACTATCAATTACCCACTAATTAAAACAAAGATAATTTGTTTAAAAATAATTTGCACTGAATAAAAGAAAATTATGAATAAAGCAACATTAGAATGTTGCCTGTTACTCACTTTTTTATCATTTACAGGCTCTGGTGGTGGTACAGGATGAACAAGCTTTTCTTTTTTCAGCAAATCACTCGATACCGTGTAATAACCAACTAAATCACTTAGAGAATCAAACTGTCTCCCACCAATATAAAAATCACCACATACTGCTGTTATACGGAAATGATTTATTCCAGTCTTTCCAAGATATGATAAGACATAAGAGCCAGGTTTACGGTCACTTTCTCTAACTAAGTAACTTCCCAATACTTTTGCCTCCCAGAGCCTTTCTTCAGCCTGATAACGATCCAGTCTACCGTGATACCACATTGCTTCTGGTGGGGCATGAGGTGCAGAGTTTCCAATATCACAATCATCAGCTTCCTTTTGTGTTCCTTGTGTTTCTTTGTCGTTTCCATCTTCACTTCCTGTACTGGGAGAGCCCAGCTTATCATTAACAGCATTGCTGTGGCCGTTTCCTGGTCGTATTAAATCCGCCATTTCAATGAAACAGAAGCACCGTTAACACGAAATTAATTATTCATCCTACTTGTATTTATTAAAAGTAAATTCCATTGTCTAACTAACTAAATTAACCAGAAAGTTAACTATTGTTTCACACTTAAACACTTCTTCCATTTTACTTGTTTGCTTCTTAACCTGTTGGTAATGTTTAGGTTGATACTTCAAAATGCACTTATCTACACAAAAAAAAACTATTTACATATCACTAAACTTATAATAATTTAATTAAAAAGCTTAATTTGTAATTTTTTGGTAAATCTTATCGGAATTATTGACAGACTCATAGCTACCACCACAGATAGACAGATAAAGTTTGACAGGAATATTGACCTTGACGTACTTGAACTATAGATAAACGTATGTGACTCATTAAAAACACCTCTTAAATTTATTTTAATTAATAATGTTTTAAAAACTTATTAATTATTACTATTATTATCAAATTGAATAGTTTTTGACCAATTAGTATCAGTTGTTGTAATATAATAAATACTTAATTTTTTTAAAGAAAAACGTTCCTGGCTCTTCCTTCTTTTTTTTTTTTTGTTTTCGTGGAAGAGGGGAAATCTTCATAGACACCCAGCCGTCCGTACGACTGGGTAGTGTCGGATTCCCGAGGAAGGAGTCCTCGGACCTACCGACTAAAACCCCTCTACCTCAGGCCGTTATAGGACCTAGCGGTCCTCTTCAGCCACCCTTTCTTTTTAATTATGAAAACAGTTATATTAAATTAAAAAAATAATTTTTATGTACCATTAGTTTTAAATAATTTTGCTATTAAATAAAACAAAAGAAATATTCATGTAGTACATTTATTCAAGGATAATACGATTATACATCCACTAAAAAATAAAAAGGGAAACGCAAATAAACAATATCTTCTAACTACAAGTGAAATTCAAATTTCACATTTCACAGAATGTCAGTAATAGTAATTCATGGACCAACAAGTAAATCGTTTGTCCGACAAGGAAAATTGTTATAAAATACATTAATTCAGGGTATTAAACTACAACTATTTTATTAACTCAATAAGCATAAATTACTTCATACGCTCTCATCATTTCCATTTCATTTATCTCACTTTGAAGCACCTTCCGTGCCAGTTTGATTATCACCACCTTCTGTCTTGACCATTTTACCAGTATCACCTGGAACAAAAAGTAAATATTTTTAATACCTCCCCAAGTCTTAAGACGAAAAAAAAAAACAAAACATATTACTTACTTTCAGAATCTGCCTGTTCCCCACCAGAACGACGCCTCTTTCTCGCAGACCTATCTCGACGGAACACTTTCTGTTGGGCGGGCAGTGGATCCATACCTAATACCTACAACATTAAAAAATAATAACAAACTATTTTTTAGAACCTTTTGGAGACCATACTTTGTATATCTGTCTGTAGGCAATGAGTCTCAGGGCGTATTGGGCGGAACAAGTGAGATCCTCCCTCTGTTGGGCAGTCAAGTACGCTACTGCATCTGGATTATCCTTTTCGCAGGGATCTCCCAATCCGGGACCCCCAGGGAGCAAGATACCTCCCGCCACGGCCTCCATAACTCTCCTAAGGGCGTCTCCGGGTGACAATTGAATACCCCCAGGCACTGACGAAATCACCTTTTCTGCTAACAGTTCCATTCCCTAAACAGAAAAAATTAAGAATTTATACAAAAAAAAAAGAAGACACAAGAATGTTACAAAAGAAAAGAAAGACAAAAAGATAAGAGAAAATAAAACAAAGTTGGATCAAAGTGAAGTTTTACATACCCAGGATGTCAAAGGGGACCATGTGGGTACTCTGTGACATAAGTCTCTCAGTATCCTTATTATGATAACGCAAGAGTGAAGACCCAGAGCCCTAGCCTGCAAACACAATGTTTTATTGACCTTTTACAATGTGATTTTTAAAAATAAAGCATTAATTAAAAAATAAACGAAATAATTCATTATCCGAACCTGATTGATGTGAACTTATCCCTATCGTTATTTTCAGTAAAAATTTATGAAATTTGATTTTTATAAGCAATAATAAATACATAGGAATAGAAACAATCAATATTAATCGTTATTATTTAATAATTAAAACGAAAAGGATAATATATAATAATTTAACTAATTGTGAAACGCGAAAAAAAAAATAAATACAATTAATTATAGGGGTACGTAGTGTTCCTATTCCCAAAAACAAAAAAAAAAAAGAATTTAAACGTGATAAAAATCACATCCTCAGATAAACAAATAACTGAATATGCAATATATACAGGGTGGCTCGTTTCGACGTAACTAGCATCTGTTTTCTGAATGACAAAAATCATTAAGAAACAATTCAACAATTAAGTTGCAATGTTTTGTTTTATACATCGGAACGGGACACCACTAAAAAAAAAAAGAAGACAACAAAACAAAAAAGACGCGTAAATTTGTATAAGTAGAGCACTCGTGTTGTGCCTGTCTCGTCGAATTGATTACACATAATAATAATTTATAATAAATGGATGTGAGAGAGTAAGAGAGCTCGCACGGCCGCGCGGTGTGAGAATATAAGCACAAACCTGGAACCATTTGGTATGTCTGAGGGCTGCCAGCGCCTGGAGACACTTGCCACGTGCCAGTACGTCCCGGTCCGACCCGCCGCTCGCAGCTTCTAGACACAAGAAAGGGTGTTTGACCATCGCGCTCACCGCAGCTGCTCGCCACCACCCCCCACGGGCGCACATAGCACACACACGATGACGAGGGGGAGGAGGCCCGCAGCAGACGCGGCGGCCGGTTGGTCAAAAATCCTTAATCCCACACCACCTAGAATCAGCTCTTGACAAGCATAACAAACAGCACAGTACAATCTTTTGTTTATAAGTATTGGACCCAAAAAACCACGGTCTGGTTTCTTAATTACTTTTATTAATTATTATTCGAGGTTCTCTTTTCTTTTCTTGTGGGTACTTTTTATCGATTTTTTTTCAAATCAATACTTGGTAAAATAAATACTAAAATAATAGAGGTTTCCAGTTTCAAAAATAACACTTTAAAACTCATAATAAGAAACTATTAGAAATAACCTGCCACTAGTTAGTTTCCTATTATTATTTTATATTTTAAACTATTGTTTTTGACAAAGAGGTAAACCCTATTATTATAATTATCAAGTCTCAGTGCATTTAGCTGAATTCGAAATAAATTAATTTCAATTCTAGACAAATGCACGTAAACAAAAGACAAGTGCAACAATAAAAGTAATTGCAATTGTGCATTTGTCTTTTCGATGTAAAAGAATTACTAACAAGAGATGCAAAACTGAATTTAACAAATGTATGGTAACAAACAAAACCAACGAAGATAATAATACAGGTAGGTCAGTTTTGCATCACAAACAAAATAAAACCGATTTCGAAAATAAAAGAGCAAAACCATCATCCATGGAATACGACAATATATATAGTCATAATCAAAACAAAAAAATGTGTATTATAGTTGTTACCAGACTTCATAGAAGATCTGAAAAAGTCCAATATTTATTAGGATCAAGGTTTAAGCTGCAAAAAAGTCGCTCTGCACGACGAGACTCATACTGCCAGTCCGCTTCCATCATCACCATAAAAAAATATATAGTATGTAGATATTAACATGTATTGTTATTATATATAGAAGGTGCAATCCTTAAAAAAATTATTAGATATTATTAAAACCTAGGAAAGTAAGAATAGCAAAAAAAATAAATAAATAAAAAGAGAAATATTATTAGATAAAGAAATAAAAACAGCTTAAACCCTGCATTTTAGAGTACTGTACTACTCACTACTACTAAATTGTGTTGGGCAGAAATACTTCTTTCGTATTTCGATTCAAAAAAATTACCAAAGACAGAAAAGACATTACGTAGGTACTTAACTGAAATTGTAAATACATAATTAAAAGCAACTGAAATGTGTATAATACAATGAGGAATATCTGTCTGTAAAATTATTGTGCCCAACACTACTCATAGTTAAAATAAAAGTTGTATTTTTTGTAATAAGCCACGCGCGCGCATCGGATTATTTTTTATCGAAGTAGCGATGGGGACGTCGGGCGCCGCGACGACTCCAGGCACCGTCTTACCTTGTTCCCGCATTATAGGACTGGTTAGTTGAACGAGTACGGTGAGTCCATCGCCGGTCACTGTTAGGCCCGCGTCGGGGGCGTTTATCGTCACGTTGTACGAGAACTCCGCGGCAACCTGTTTGAGAGCGCCAGGCAATAACTCCACCACCTTTCGTAGCAATGTGAGTGTCGGTTTCTCGGCACACAAAACGACCAATTCGACATTGGCGTCTCCTCTGAGCAGCAGACCTTTGGCCAGGTGTCCTACTCGCATTACCCCTTTCAGGATCCTGTTGGCGTCACGATCTTGTTGGAATGAGAATCTACAAAAAATAAATAATTTAAGTCGGTCATCAATCACATTGCCTTGTGTTAACTTACAATTGATTGTCTCTGCCATCTTCTTTCTGTTCTTGGTTGTTGGAACTGGGCCCCCCGGCGACGATTTTGTCCGGTTCCGGTTTACCGTCAGGTTTATTAGGTATTGCTGTTGCAGGGGTTCCTGTTGGGGTTGCTGCGGGAGTTTGCTGTCCGTTTTGGTTTTCCTTGTTGGGCAGTTTGGTGGTGTCGGCCAATTGATCAGAAACAATTTTGAGGGCTCGCTCGGTATGCGACACGATTCTCTGTATAGATTGCAGTTCCTCCTCTTTCGGGTAGATCTCCGAGTGACGAGCCATCACGTGACGGTCGTCGCTTGACTCTGCGCGACGTGCCATTGGCGGTCCCTGGAAGTACTAGAAAAAGATAAAATATCCATTTTTGTCGCTACCACGGACACTTTAAAAAAGTCCTAAATGAAATAGATTTGTTTCAACTTACGGGAAGGGGCGCACTGCCTGGGAACGGAGGTCTTGGTCTTGGGAATGGTCCCATGTTACCTCTCCGACACCATTCCATGTAGTCTTCCTCGTATCTGCGGCGCTCCTCCCAGTACATGCGTTCCTCTTCGTCTTCCGCAGCCATATGTCTGCGTTGCCAGTATTCTTCTCTTAAGGCCTACAAATTATACAACAATAAACCGTTTTCTCTACCATTAAGTAAAATCAATGTAAAAGCTAGCAAAACTCGTTATTACAAAGGTGTAATACGAGGTGAAGTAGCTTTCTAAACAAATACTGTACGATGGTACTAAAATTTCGAAAATCATGGTCTTTGTTTAACGAAAGGAACTACCATCGATTAATAACTGTTCCAAACTAAATTTAAAACTTACAGCACGTCTCATTTTTTCTTCCTGTATCTTCCTCTGACGTATGGACGGTTTGACATCGACAATCAGATCCGGATTGACCTTCTTTTTGTATTGCAAACGATGACGACGGCCTTTCATGTGCATCTCCTTGGCGTTGGGGTCGTTAAAGCGACATTCACACAGCTTACAATTAAAACTAATAATCTGCAACCAAAATAAGTTTAACGACATAACTCATAAAAGAGACAAAATTTTACTTTTCCATCATCACTCTTAATTTCTTCAATATAATCTTGACCAACAGGTTGTATGTCGGGTTCATTGGAGCCTGAGGCGTCGTCAATTACTTGAGCATCTTCACCCTCCTTACTTTCGCCGTTATTCATACCTAAACCGCCTCCTTGGACGAAATTAATTTTAGCCGTGCCGGTAGTAATTTTGCGGGGTCCACCTATTACTTCGGGCTCCTGTGGAGGTATCGGCTTACCTAACTTGGTGTGAAGTAAGACAACCTTTTGGTGTTTAGCACCCCGAATATGAGCAGCATAAGCGTCATTACCTATAGAGAAATATAATATACAATAAGTCCTACACAATTTCATTAACTAATTAAGGAGTTTGTTGAACTTTCTTCATATAAACAATAATTATCTAGAAATAAGCAATTATCAATAAAATATTTTAAAGTTCAATATTTTAGCAAGGTGTCTGAACAAAATCAATATAGAGATTGATTTTGAAATTCTCCTTGCAAAGTAAACGAATTTTTGTAAAATAAATGTTTTTGACCTCACCTGTACAGGTGACATCACACAATTGACAACGTAATGAGTTTCCAGCACGATTCTGGTTGGTGACTGCTGCAGACGCTGCCATTTTGGTCGCAGCTTCACGTTTCTTATGTTTCTGTCCCTCCAAGTGTTCTCTGTACGTTTGGGGCCCAGCACAACTGCATAACAAGTGATTAATTAATCATGATATAAGAAATCAATTTTTTAAGAAGTTAATAGCAAACCTACCTAATCTTACAAACTTCGCAATAATGAAGTTGTTGTGGCTTTGGAGGTGCTTTAGCACGCATATTCTTAGCTCCTATGCCTTTTTTATATCCTTGCCAACCACCGGGTTTTTGTTGAGCTGCATTGCCTGACTGCTGGGCCACATACATGGTGGCCGCAGAGTACAGGGCTGCGTCGTATCCGGAGTACGTGGTGTTAGAATTGGCTTCTGAAATACAAAAAATAGACGATCTTACTTTTGAAGTTTGCAGGGTCTCTTCTTACTGTTTTACTACAATCTTGAGACGTGTCAATGACTTGGATTGAAAAAGAAAGTAAAAAAATGTGTATAAACTTACGCGTGGTACGTTTAGCTTGTGTAGCTGGCTGAGCAGCTACAGTAGTTTGGACTGCTGCTGGCTGAGCGTAAGTGGCCTGATAAACTGTTGCGTTGGCTTGGTATGTGGCACTGTACTGTGTAGGTTTTGCTGCAGCTACAGTCTAAATAAACAAAAACAATGGCAAACTTGCAAAAAATAGCAATTAAGTGGGCACAACTTACTGCTTGACTTTGGGGTTGTGCAGTAGCAGCCGCTCTTTGAGTGTACGTAGCAGCGTAGGTTGCAGGCTTAGCAGCCGCTGAAGTTTGATCGTATCCAGAAGTGTATCCGGCTGCAGCAGCGGTTTGCCCAGTAGCGGCTTGCTGATAGTAGGTTTTGCTAGCGTCAGCGTACCCTGTAGTAGCTGCGGCCCGACCGTATCCGTACTCGTATGCAGGGGTGGTTCCAGTTCCCACCGCTGCATACGTAGCTGCAGGGGTAGCAGCGGCTGCCTGATAGGCAGTATCGTAGCCCGCTGCTCTTTGCGTTCCGTAAGTAGCGGCAGCTGCTGTAACCGGCGCAGCTACTGCATAACCCGCTTGGCCAGCTTGGTATGCCGCTCCCGTTGCCGCAGCCGCGCTGAAAATATCAATCACGCGGTTACTAGTAACATTTAATCATTGGAGTTTCAACTAACGGAATGGAATGGAAATCAATAAGTTACATCAATGTAAAACTAGATTTGCAAATTTTAATCGGATTTTGATTGGAAATTAATGTAAATTCATACGATAGCGACATCCAACTAAACGGCCAGTTATAGTATTGATCCAATATGCCGGCGCCATTAATTCAAGGACGCCGGTCATACAATCAAACAAAACCCCAAAACAATAACCCCATTATTCTACTTATATTTACCTTGCACCAACAACCCTTCTGTTCTGGCACACCTTAATAAACCCTTGGTACTTACCTATACTGTGTTCCACCGTGTGTAAAACCAAAATAATTATTTGTCGCCATAATTATAACATGCACACGTTCATTGACAGTCCATGTAGATCAAAACTACGAAAACCACTACAGCAGCGCCAACTTGACATTACTTTAGTGGAACATGACCGGAAACCTATTTTTTTTTAATTTTAATTACTATACAATTAATATGACTTTTTATAAATAACATCAATTTTTTTTAAATAATTTGCTCGTTTAATAAATTAAAATCAATAATTTATTTCATAGTTTTAGGTCTATGGGAATAGGTGGCGCAAGGTTGGTAGTAAAAAAAAACATAGACTTGACAACCATAGAACTGTTAACCTAAAAATGTCAAAGTTATCCAAACTTCCTACATAACCTCATTATTAACTTTTTTTCCTATTTTTTCGATTAATTTTGCAAAATGTACTTTTAAAAACATTTTCATCTATAAAACGAGAGAGTGTAGTAAAAGAGCCCCACAAGATAGTGTTTGATAGATGCACAGTTAGAAATTAGTCGTTATCAAAGCTATGGTAACCTTAGTTTAATTACAATTATTTTAAATACTAATAAATAATTTCGTTTTAGTCTGCGATATTCAACTTCCAGAGTCTTTTAACGGTTATTTTGTTGTTAATATGCACATGTGCTTATTTAAGATCCCTATTTCCCTCAATAATGGACCGCAATAAAAAAGGGTAAGCCTCCTAATTAATTTTACTTTTTTTTGTTGGTAATTAAGACAGTTTCATTTCAGAATTATGGGTACATTTTGGAAATGTGCAAGGATAGGTGAAAGAAAATCTCCCTGGGTAGCTGCCTCCTGTCTTATAATGGCATTTTCCATATTGTTTTTATCTTAAATAGCTTATAATATGGTTGTGTACTTTTTATATTAATATAAATAACATTAGAAATGAAGAAATATTTATTTGGAACAATATATTATTATAGTATTGATAATTTTTTTTCTTAGTACTGTGACATGTCAAAATAAAACTAGTGTATTAAATAATAATGTGGTGAGCTGTTAAATGTAGTAGGAGTATTAAAAAGATGAATATGTAAGTGATTATAAGGTAAATAATTTGTAGTTTTTATAAAAACTATATTCATTTCAAATTTTTTGATTATGTTGATTAATAATTATCCCCTCCTATCTAACCTAAAAATAGACGTTTTAAATCAACGTCAAACCATTTCTTGTAATTGAATTGTTTTCAAGTTATTTTCCTATTAAATTAAAGTTTATTTTCCCGTTCAAGATTAATTTAAATAAGAAATAAAGCGATGGATTCGTTAGAATAAGTTACCAAATAAAAATTGGATCTGATGTGATATGTGTGCTATTTAGGTGCTTCTTGTGTAAACAAAAATTAAATACTATTAAGTAGATTTACGTGGATAAGAATCTAGTTTTACCATTTGCTGTAACTTTATTTATAATTAACGTGATTAATTTGAAGATGTTAATGCAATATTTGCAGAAGACCCCCATATTTACTTGATAAATTTTAGAACCATAGGTTATGGCTGATAGTGACTGTGTTAGTGAAACTGCAAGTTCTGCTTGTGATGAAGAACGAATTAGGAGATTATTTCAAGCATGTGATACTAATGGAGATGGTTTTATTGATAGGTAAAACCAGTTAAAGCAGCAATCGCTTTGATAACATTAATTTGTTTATTTTATGTTTTAGTCATGATCTTTTTTCCATATGTAAAGAACTCAACCTAGAAGATTCCATTGGAGAGCTTATGCAACAATTAGGGGCTGATGCACAAGGCAGGATATCATATGAACAGTTCTTAAGGAGTAGACTTGCCCTGAGACCCGAAATTGATGCTTTAAAACATTCAAAACATGATGTTGCCAGTGATAACAGCCAAGGTTTGTAACATTATTATTTAACAAATAAAGGGGATTATTTGTTAATAAATTTCCCTTTATATAAGCAGGAAAACTAGACCAGTGGGAATGGGACTCGGGTGCTAGGGATATGAGCCCTATCCCAAAGTTACTTGTTCAAAAGGTTGGAATGTATACTGAAGAAGATTTAAAGGTACATATTAATTTATATTTTCTGATCATTAAATATTAATGAATTTAACCCAGATTCAGATTGAGAAGAGTATGGTAGAACATGCACAAAGGTATGAAGAGCGTTTAACAGAGTTACATTCTGTTATTGCTGAATTGACGAAGAAGCTGCATCAACAGAGGGCCATGGCAATAGCAGAAGAAGACGAAGCTTCAGGTATAAGACTCTTTTTGGGTAATTAACGATAATCAAATAAAAGTACATTTTTAATAAATTCAATAGAAGTTGCGGTAGGGTGATTGTGAAACGACATTATAATCTCCAAGAAAACAACGTTTTATTTTCACAAAATTAAAAAATATTTGTACAAATAAAACGTTGTTTTCTTGGAGATTATTAAAGTACATTTTGTTTAGAAGTTTGTACCAGTGCCTTTGATGACTCAGCAACATGTGCTTTAGAAGTAAGTGATGTGGACCCCCCTGAAAACGGTAACGGCTCGGATTCAGATAACAAAGTTAGTAGAAAAGCATTAATTTATTAATCTGTAGTTTAATTTTTTCTTGTGCTGAAGATTCCTGAAATATCAGTAGAACAGCCCCCATCAAAATTAAGCCCCTCAAGCGACAAGAACTCTGAGGCGTTTTCCAATATTGTGGACCCTTTAAAGTCCGAAATCGCGAACTTAAAGTCCCAGCTTTTGAATGCCCAGGTAAAGATACAAGAATACGAAAAACAAGAAAAAGAGAACAACAAGAGAGAAGTTTTAAAGACTATAACTAAAAGGCTTCTTGAAACTGATATGGATGATTTGGAACCGAAAGTGTATTCTGAAGAAAAGGCAGATATTAAATATGGTAACGTTATCTCCATAAACAGAACTAGCACTTTTAAGACACCTATGACAAAAGTTGCGGAACGTGTTAAATTGAGACGTGCTACAGATTTTCGAAGAGAAATAAACCCCAACGATTTAGCAAACAGCGAATTACCCACAGCAGTTGCCGAGCACATTGTGGGTGACATTTTGTGCCAGTGTGACCCCAGTAACGAAAAAAACAACAGTGCAATCGAAATGAAGAGGGTAATATCGAAATTGGAACACATTAAATCACAAAATTTACTTTTGGAATTAACTTTAAACGAAACGAAAGCAAGTTGTGACAGGTAAAAGAAATTGTTAAGCACATAATTCAAAAACAATATTTATTTATGGTCTTGTTATATGTTCCAGATTAGCCCTTCTGTGTGGCAAATACGAATCTAATGCAATAGCCCTACATTTAGCCCTGGCTGTTGCAGACAGGACGATTGAAGCTTACGATGTCCTACTAGCTTTGCTTGAAACAGAAATAGCTTTAAACGAAAATATTCCAGGTGCTTTTATATAATATTAAATTAAGAAAGCCGCCAGTTGTTAAAAATCCAATTAATTGATTCAATAATTTCTTTTTAGAAACTTTTGAAAACCGAATGGCTGCGGAAAGCATCGCCTTGCAGCTTTTAAAATATTTAGACGAATACAAGTCTACAGACGCCTTTTTTTCTTCGTGGCAACGCCATCGTTTTCAAACGTCCACCACAACATGGTAAATAAATAAAATTATTATTAATTATTCAAAGCCCTACAATTATTTTTTTATTATCAGTGGTGATCAGTGGACCTCAGAACATGAAAATAGACTCAGGGAACACGTATCTCGTCTGAAAGCCGAAAGGAGCAACATCCAAGGGACTTGCGTATCCCTTGAACCGCCTCACCTCGAGCCAGTTCCTCCAAAGTCTACGTCCACCCAAGAAAACAGAAAAATGGACCTGGAATTGGCAGTTCTCATGCAAGTAAGTAATAAGACTTTATTTAAAAGTAATTTTCTAATTTGTTACATATTAGGAACTAATGAGTCTCAGGGAAGATCGGGCAGAACTTATAGCAAAGCTTTTTACATTGGACAAAGAAAAGGGTGCAATTGAATTGAAATTGAAATATGTCGAAGGACAGCACAAGGCCCAATCTGCAACACTCAAAAATGTCCAGGGACAACTAAGAGATACAGAGAATCTTTTGGCAGCTGCAACGCAAAACAGGGTATATAAGGATTAAATTTTTAGGATCAAGCTAGGATTTAATATTTTTTCTTAGGAGAAGACTTATTCAGATGTAGAGCACACAGAAGGGGTCGAATTGGAACTTATGCAAGCTCTGGCAAGGGAATCAAGACTGAAGTTGAGATTACAGGAGTTAATAGGCATTTTAGAACAGGTAACTAAAAATACAGATGCTCGGTTACTAGAAGGGAGAGAAATGGTCCAGGATTTAAATCAAACAAATAGGTCAGTAACAAATTGTATGAAAATAAATAATTTTGTAGTTTAAATACCTATGTTTTTGTTTTAAAATTAAATTTACTTTTTTCAGTATTTTATCAGAAACTGTTGATAGAAATCACCGTAGATATCAAGCACGATTAAAGAAAATGGAACAGCAGTTGGTTTTAATGACTGAACAGCATAATTTACAGGTTTTTAAAATTTTGTTATTTTTAATTTAAAGAAAATTGTTTTATAATATCAGTTTTACAGGTCAAAGCCCTACAATCACGTATAGCTGCTCTAGAAACGCCTCCGACTAATAGTTCCGAAAACTCGGTGAATTCCCTAAATACGTAGTTAGTTTCCTTAATTATATTATAATTAAAATTAAAGCTTCATATTATGTATATGTATTAAATAAATAAAAGTACTATGTAATTGTAAGTAAATAATAAACATCGCTTAATTTAATTATTTTCTTTAATTGCAGTAACTTTAATTATATTCTTGTTTTGTAATTATGTTTGTTTCGATACCCTACAATTATTATTATTAGGAATATAAATTAAAAACACCATATTTATTGCAAAACCTGACGATTTAAATTTCGCGCTCAAATTAAATAATTTTGCAGCGGCTCCTACCGTCAAAATCGTTAACCCTGCCCACTGTAACATAACCCTACATTTGTGTGTTAATTTATTGTAATTAATTAAAGAAAAGAGAGCTCTAATTTAAAATTGTGGGTAGTTTAAAGTGAAAAGTGGTAATAAAACTCAACAATTTTATTGAAAAACACTATTTTCTGATCGCATAATAAAAGTAATGTGACATAACCTATCTTGTGTAACAAATCAAAATTCAAAAGTTTTCAATTGTTTTAGAATTTTTTTAATTTAAAACAACAAAATTTTCGGCATTCCGCCTCTTCCATGCCTCTTCTCTCTAAAATGTTGGGACTCACAAGATATGCCCGACTTGGGTACCTTTCAAAATTATGTAGATGTTTAAGCGCTATACAAATACAAAATGCGGCGTCTCACGCTATATTAAACAATTCGAAAGGTACGTTAAAATTATATTAATCATCACTAAGAATAACTGTCATTGTTTTTTTTCAGTACTTGTCAATGCTGGTTCGTTGAGATTTTACACAGCCCAGACTCAGACCTCAGGAAATAGCCAACCACAGTCCAAAGACTCTGAAACACTAATTGGTAAATGCTTCCTCATTACTGATAGAACATAGCCACTTCTGTTCTATTCCAGGTAGTGCTAGTAAACATGAATTTCAAGCAGAAACAAAAATGTTACTCGATATTGTTGCCAGGAGCTTATATTCAGAGAAAGAAGTATTCCTTAGGGAACTCATATCAAATGCAAGCGATGCCCTTGAGAAATTTAGGTACAATTTGTATGCCAAGGCAGATAAGGACCAAATATTTGAACCAGACAGGCCCTTAGAAATCTACATTAAAACAGACAAACAAAATAGAACATTAACTATACAGGTAACATAGACTTTATAGGCAAACATTAATTTATTTACTGTTTACTGTTTAAAATATAGGATACAGGCATTGGGATGTCTAGAGATGCTTTAATATCAAATTTGGGCATAATTGCTAGGTCTGGTTCAAAGGTATCTATACTTATTAATTATGTATTATTAGTAAGAGTATTCAATTATTTATTGAGGGTATATCTTAAAGGCATTCTTGGAACAAGTTCAAAATAAATCTGCATCATCTGAAAATGCTAGCAAAATTATTGGACAATTTGGTGTTGGCTTTTACAGTGCTTTCATGGTGGCAGACAAGGTTGATGTTTATACCAAAGCAGCGAATGAAAGCAACGGTTACAAATGGAGTTCTGATGGGTAAAGGGCCTTATAAAGAGTCTTAAATTATATATAATTTATGTGTATTACAGGTCAGGAAGTTATGAAGTACAACTTGCTGATGGTGTTAATTATGGAACAAAAATTGTCATCACTCTCAAACCAGAATGTAGGGAATATGCTGATGAAGAAGTTGTGAAAAAAGTTATTCAGAAGTATAGCAACTTTGTGGGGCACCCGATTTATTTGAATGGAACCGTCGTAAACACAGTTGAACCGATTTGGTTGAAAGATCAAAAAACTGTTACCAAACAACAACACCATGAGTTTTACCGATACATTAGCAATAGTTATGATTTACCAAGGTTTATTCTTCATTATCACGCTGATGTTCCCCTTTCCATTCATGCTCTTCTTTACTTCCCCGAAGGCAAACCAGGTAAATTTCTTAAGAATATTTTTTTGTCACGTGAAATTTTTAATACATATTTGCAGGCCTTTTTGAAATGTCACGAGAAACGCATTCAGGAGTCGCTTTGTACACCCGAAAAGTACTCATAAAGAGCCAAACAGATAACATTGTACCCAAGTGGTTACGATTTCTTAAGGGCGTTGTTGACTCGGAAGATTTGCCTTTAAATCTCAGTAGGGAACTTCTCCAAAATACCACGTTAATTAAGTAATTTGTCTCAGTTAAAAACTTTTTATAACTACTCCAACTTGTCTGTTTTGTTAATTAATTTAGTAAACTGAGAGATGTTTTAACCGGTCGAGCAATTAAATTCCTTCAAGAGCAGTCAAAGAAGGCAACTGACGAGTATCTCAAATTTTACACTGACTACGGTATATTTTTAAAAGAGGGAATAATAACTAATCAAAACCAATCAGAAAAGGTAAAAGAATAATGTATTAATTTTTTTTTTTATTGAAACCAGTACAAGATTTACATGAGTAAATTCTACAGAGGTACTAGGTAGAACTGGTTATACAAAATCTTACATACTATACTTAAAAACTAAATATAATTTTTATTTAGTAACTTGTAACCAAAGGTTACTTACATTATTATTATTATTACATTAGTGGAACATTTAAATTTTAAGTTAATTGCAGGAGGAAATAGCGAAATTGTTACGGTTCGAGTCTTCCCACAAACAAGCCACGGTCAAAGTTGGTTTTGAAGATTACATTTCCGGTATTAAGGAATCTCAAAAAATTATCTATTATCTGGCTGCCCCAAGGTAATAAAATAAAAGGCTATTGTTTACATATTTTAAAACGTGTTAATCGTTTAAGTCGTGCATTGGCAGAGTCATCTCCGTATTACGAGTCATTGAAGCAGAAACATTACGAAGTCCTTTTCTGTTACGAGCCCTATGACGAATTAGTTTTAATGCAGTTGCAACAGTTCAAAGGTTACAGGCTAGTTTCTGTTGAAAAAGACATGAGGGACGACAAGGCAGCAAGCGATTTAACTAACTTGGGTAAAAGCTCATTCTTAACTTACCTATGTAAAATAGTGCTGAACATATTTTTCTTAAGGGGAAGACAGTTTAAGGAGAAGCGAAATAAACGATTTAACGAGTTGGATTAAGGGGGTATTAAAAGACAAGGCGGCAAATGTGAGTGCCACTACCAGACTCCAAAACCACCCTTGTGTCATAACTGTAGAGGAAATGGCAGCTGCAAGACACTTTATAAAGACCCAGAGTCATCAAATTGACGAACAAAGAAGATTTGCGTTGCTACAACCTCAACTAGAAATCAATCCCAAGTAAAAGAATAACTTTAAACTGTTCTTTTTCCTACAAAAAGTAAGTAAATAATCGAATATTATTTCAGACATCCATTAATAAAGAAGATGTATCAGTTGATGAAAGATGACCCCACATTAGGTGAGTTGCTTGCAAAACAGGTGAGTTTTTAATGGTTTTTGTGTTAATGAAATATGAAATATAACGTTTGTTTTTTAGCTCTTTGCTAATGCCATGGTTGGGGCAGGTTTAGTGGATGACCCACGAATGTTACTAACATCTATTAATGAACTTCTAGAACGAGCTCTTAAAAAACACTAAATTTGTAACTATGTATTTAGTTGTACTCGTTAAAAGTCTGTGATTCCTTTGTAATGATAATAGAAATTGATTTTTGTTTTGAATAATGCCTTTTTGATATATTTGCATTTACCAATGTTTGTTTGTTTCAGTTTATACCGGTTTAATAAAAAAAATGTACAAAGAAAAGTAAAAATATATTCAATATGTAATGCATATAATAACATAATAATATTACTTAACATTAATTTTTTTAGTACACATCACTTATACTTCCGTCTTCTTCTCCTCCACTTTGTTCTTCTTCAATTTCTTCATCGGTGTCTTCTGGTGGAAGTGCGTCGTCTGGTTCATTTTGGACTCTACTGCTTTCTTCGCTAGCTGTGGAACTTTGCGTAATAATATCTTCACCTTGAAGGTCTCTGTTCTTCAAAGTTCCCATCCAGAAAGCCGAGGAACAATTATTCGCTGCCAGGGCAGCTTTAACTCTCACCAACAGCGATTCGAGGGTGAGTCTAAATTGGGGCACGTAAGATATCAAACTTAAGTCTTTGGCAACTTTCGAGGTGCAACAGAGATGGTGTAGGAATCTCGTGCTCCTCTGAATAATCTTGAATATTTCCAGGACATCGTCGGGCTTCGATCGAAGCATTATTTCGAGGATGGGAATACCATGCGATAAGAAAACTTTTAAGATTGCTATCGATTTTTTTAGGAAGACGTGAAGATTTGTTTTGTTCTCTTGGTGCTTAGCAATAGTGATGAGGCCCTGCATGGTGAGAGCTGTGTTCTTCCAAAGAGTCAAATGTTCGTTATTAGTGAGAGATACCACCTCACTCTTGACGCCTTCCAGAAGAGCGTGGCATATGCCCCGAAAAAGGACGTGAAAGTTTCCTTTGTCGATGCTTTGCAGTTTTGGAAGGTGATCGTTTTTGCTTACAAGTTGGGTTATTTCATCTTCCATAGATAGAACAAAAACACAGAGCATTTCAACGGATATGCCGTCAAGATAACATAAGACTAATGTATTTATATGAACATTTGCAACCGCACCCGTTTCTTTAATTCCGTTCAGGTTGTACCACTTTTTCGTTAGGAGTTTCTCGCTTACTAAAGTGGTTTTCTTTTTTATGTCATTTTCAGGATTTATGCTGTACAGGGCTTTTAAAATTTCCACTAAATGTGTTGCAGAGGAAAGACATAGGCACTGTTTTGAGTATCTTGTAAATGTTCTACTTAATTCAATGGCTCGTTCGTCTGGGGTAAAAGCAGACGAATCTTTGTACAATGCTTTAAGGAAATTGTCTAATAAGTTCCTATTTTTAGCATTTTGAAACCCAGGCCAGTTTAGTAGCGTCGATACAAGTTCGAGAACGTTTCCAAATGACGAACGTAGATTTTTCACAGTTGATGAAAACATATCAGGCGAATCAACGACCTCATCGCATTGTTCTATCGTTTGTGCCAAGGCAGTGTTTATTGCTTGAAAATTTTTCATAATATTTGGGAGAATGTGAATACAATCTGTTATATAGTTTTCAACTGATACTACTTTAAAGTGCGATAAGTCTGATATATTATGTTTGGTAAGTGCTATACACTTTTCTACGACGTCTCTTACTAAAAAGTTGAACTGTTTGATGTTTAAGGTCGGTTGTTGTGTAAGAGTTATTGCGGCAGACGTGTTAAATTCTTCAAATTTTAATGAGTACTTTAAGGGTAGTATTGTATCAGTGTCTAGTTCTCTAAAGTCGATTTTATATCTTCTCGCCTTTGTTGGAGATAATTTATTTGGTCTGTTAACTTGGGTGGTAACGGACAATGTGGTATCATTTAGATTTTGGGTAGCAGGTGAAGTTTTGCGTTTCTTTTTCGGTGGCGGTTTCATCTTTTCGTTCTTCTGATTTGATTTCTCTTTATCTTTTGACGAATCAAAATAACTTTTTGGTAAAACATGGTCAGGGACTAAAACTAAACATTCCTGCAATATTTCCTGTAAATCTATGATGTGGTTAATTCGTTCCAGGACCACGTATCGTATTTGTCTGCTTTTCTCCCTTACAAAAGCACTCACTAATTCTCTAAACCAATTGATGCAGTGAAACAAACAGTCTATTACTTGTTTAAGTTGATGGATATCAAAGTCGTCTATTTTTTCCACTACAGGCATCACCACCCCACACCCTAGTAAAGCGTCAATTATTGATAAGTCGTGTTCGTGAAGCAGCCTTACTAATCTAAAAAGGGGCGACAAAGTCGTAATGGAAGTCGTATTCAAATGCTTCATGGTCAATTCCGCAATGTTTACTCCAAAGGGGGTTTTCATATCATCTGGTTTGTTTAAAAGATATTGTATAGACAATTTTATGTCGTTAATAGAACGAGGAGTTGTGTCACTTAGATACATTTTACGAAAATCATTCGTCATCGATTCAAACATCCATCCTAAGAAGTGTTTCTCCAAATTTAACGTGGTCATCAGTAAAAATGCTAATTGGTCGTAAAAGAGTCCCAAATATTCCGGATTGTTCAACGTATTTGTGTTCGTTAGTTGTAATAGTTTCGCAGCTTCTCGGGAAATCCCCGTAGGCAAAGTTGAAACGTCGAGAGGGCTGTCGTTCTCTGTAAAGCTAATATCTGATTGGGCGCACTCTGACGTTTCTGCGATATGTTTGATCATCATGATTGCCGAAACTATGCCTTGGTATTTAATTTTTTTCTTGTTGCTGGACAGTTGTTTGCGTACCAACATGTGCAGCTCATCTTTAAATCCTGTAGCTGAATTATTTTCCTTTTCCCCGCAAGTCAGACTGCATAACAAATCGAAAACTTTGCTCACCTCTTTCAGTTCGAAAGAATCCAGGAGTTCCAACAAGCTCATCAACTGTAACGTGTGCTCTTCTAATAGGGGTTTATTTTGAGATAAAGATAACAGAATGTTTAATACTTTGGATGCATATTTTTGTCCATTTGTTCCTGTTAGGATAACCAGGCTGTTTATTATGTCCTGTCTCTGACTTCTGTCCATGTATTTGTGATTGAATAATAAGTTGTAGAGAGTTTCGGCAAAACTGTGTAGAGACTCGTCCTTTTGATGCTGGAGCAAACTAGAGGCAATTTCCAAAATAGTGTCCAAATATTCCTTGATTGTTTCTGATACAAAGTAATTATCAAATAATTTACCCAAAAGCACTGTTCTAAACAATCCACTTTTGATTTTCTTCTTCAACACTATTTCAGCAGTTGTTTTGCCATTCTTTCCTGTGCTGTATAAAAGTATAAGCAATAAAAGGTCAACTGGTTTATGGTCAGCATGCCTCTTAATTCCACTGATTACATGTGTGACACCTTCACGCAAATGCCTTGATGTTAGCAAAAGAGTTTTTAAATGATTAACAATAAGTGCTTTACTGGATTGAATGTTTATTTTATTGTCATCTTCTAAGCTCATGATGGTGTCCAGGGAAGGCCTTGCTTTTGATATTGAATTTATTATTCCCTTAGATGTGTCATCGGATATTAAAAATTCAAACAGTACTGGGAAAGTGTCTGCTGAAGGGTTTGTTGAGATTATTGTCAATATATTATCTTGAATTCTGGACTTTGGGGTATCATTCAACTCAAGACTGTTAAGGCAATCAACTGTAGCAGCAGTTAAATTGGGATTTGACTCCATAAGATCACACAATGTGATGGCAATTTTACTGTGTTGACTATCTGGAATTATATCAGGGAGAACATTAATTATTTCCAGTTGTGATGTATAATTACTTCCCTCAAGTGCTTGTGCTATTTGGTTTGATAAATCTTCTTCAGTTTTAATGAATGGCAAATATTTTAGGGGGTGCAAAAGAGTCCTCAACCATGAAGTGTCTTCGGATTCTTTTGAAGTCTCAATTTTTATGTTTTCTACTAATAAATTTATAATGTCAATCTGTAAACATTCAACTGTAAGCAGAATACGAAAAATACTGTCTTGATATATCTTGTTTTCGATGTTTTCTTGTGTTGATGAATCTGTTGATTTGGACAAAACTGTGGGCATGAGGGCTTTCCTAAAGTAGCTCTCATCTTCACATAAACTTTTTAAACCAGTTATGAATTCTTGAGCGTTGTCAGGATAAGAAATATGATTTTGTAACTGTCTTTTTATGTCCCGGGTCACTAGGGCCTGTTCCTGTGTAATTATGTTGGGACCATCGTTGAAATTTAGTGTAACTTTACTTTCTAATATTACTTCCATGAAATATGTGTTTTGAATCATTTTAATTTATTGGTTTGTGTTCATTTAAACTTTAAAACACTTATTTTTAGCGTTTGAGGTTAGGAGATTTGGCGCTTTTTGAGGTTAGGCTAAATTTCAAATTTAATAGTGTCTAAATTACCTATTTTGTTGTTGAATGTGTTTACATGTACTAATACTGGGTTTAAATAAAAAATTAAATTGCAAGATTGTAACAAATTACAGTTTATTTCCATTACATTGTATTGTAGCGTAGTCAAATAAAGAACTATCGATTATAATAAGATCTTTTGCAATACATGACTTAAATACTTAACAGCTACATAATATATACATAATTTTTATATCACAATAAAGAAAAATAGCCCAAGAAAGCTCTCTTTCGAAGACACACTTCTGTTCTTATGTATTTAGTTTAATATCAACCCTTGTTAGCTTCTACTAATCGTTGAGATTGATTCTTATTGGACTCGTCTTCTTTGGCGTTGTCTTCAGAACTTTCCGGGATAGAAACGTCGTTCTTCTTTTTTAATTTTCCAAAAATATGATGTGTACCGTCACCCACGCGCAAGGCCTTGTACTGTATCATATTGTACGGGGTTGTTTTTAAGTCGTAGGCCAGTCCAATTGCTGCCATTAGATTTATAATAAAAGTGGTCACACTGTATCTGGCTCCCAATTCTGCTGCACGATAGTCCCATGGGAAAGCGTGGTGGTAGTTGTGCCAACCCTCTCCTATTGATAAGAACGCCACAAGGGAGCTTTCGACAGGTTTAAGGGTCCTAAAGGTAATAAATTAAAAAACGTAGTAAAAATGGGATAATGACTTACTTATCAAATGGTCTGGTACCATATAAATGTGCCGCACTATTTACCAACCATGTAATGTTGAGGAGGAGCATGTATCTTCCGAAATAACTGATAAAGAGAGAGTTCCAGTAAGTTTCACCCCAAAAGTAGACAGGTACAGCTATTGGCAGAGCCATAGCCAAAATTAAGTAGAGGGGGTTGTAAAAACTACAAAAAAAATTATTAGGTAGTGTTAATATGTACTTTTTACTAATTTTTACATACGTTTGCTGAAACATGACGAAGGGGTCAGCTTCGAGATCACTCATGTCTATTGTTTTACCCTTGCTAATTACCGCAGGGTGTTTTTTGCTCATTAACCAGCCAATGTGTGAAAAGAAGAAGCCCCTGTTTGCATTGTGGGGATCCGCGTCTGTGTCGCTGTATTTGTGGTGTTGTCTATGGTCTCTGACCCATATGTACATGCAATTCTAAAAAAAAAAAAACGGGGTGTATTATTTTGTATGAGAACCACTGTATACCAGTTAGTTTCCATATACAGTGGTGTTCAGTAACAATTGAACGCGACAAAGAAAAGAAAAAGAAACTAAAACTATAGCGTGTATCATTTTTTTCTTACAAGAACAATTGTATGTTTAATAATGATAATTGAATGTAACAAAGAAAAAAAAAATAAAGACGACGATGTGTATCGTTTGTTATGAGCACCACTGTACATCAATGTATTTATATATACAGTGGCGCTCAGTAATAATTGAACGCTACGAACAAAATAAAAAAAGACGTACTTGTCCGGCAACTGTTTGTAGAAGGATCAATACAAGTTTGAGGGGCCATTTAGCTTTAAACGACTTGTGAGAGTAGAGCCTATGGGCCCCCATTGTGACTCCTATTCCACTTGCAAAAGTAAGGAATAACACTGCAACATTATTTATTAGTACTTAATAGAAAATAATTATGTATAAGTACTTACTCCATAAAATAGTTATTGGATTGGAAAAGAAACACAAATAATAGCCGTAGAGGGCTGATAGGTGTAAAAATAAAAACCCTATTGCGTTGAACCAAACCACTTTCCTTTTAAACGTGTAATCGGTGCCTATTTCTGAGGGTAATTTTAAATATGTGTCGCTGTATTTGTGGTCATTTTTCACAGACTTTATTTCCGCTGGTTTGCTATTGGGTGACATGGTAACAATGGCGGTTGGTAGAAGTTTAGTTTCGCGACTCAACTGTTTTTTCTACAAAACAAAAAAAAAAAGGAAAAAATATTTTTACTTACTTAGTAATTTAATTATTTCGTCGATAAACTTAGTAGATAAATAATAAATTCGAAATGTTGCGTAACTATCGAAATTAATTGGTTTTCTTTTTCACTAAATTAATCAACAATAAGAATTGTGTAGGTATTGGTTGCACTTCACCCACTTACGATGATACATTGTAGGTAAATACCATACGTGAAAACAAACAAAATAAAATATATTAGAGTTCAATTTTTTCGAGATTCATTTTTTTTAATTGATTGATTAATTACTTAATAAAAAATCGGTAGGTACTTATTTTTTTAACACTTTATTTTTACCTCTAACTCTACTAATGAACAGTTACGCGAAGATACATAAATAAAGAGAAATATTTTATAACTTTTTCCGATTTCCCTACTTCTATTGCTACTTCTTTCTTTAGGAAACAAAAATGCCCCACGTTGGACTTGTTGCGTAAGATCATTATTTTGTTTTATTTCATTTTTTTTTTAACTAAACAATGAGTTTTTGTTTCGGTTTGCGATTTTGTCGTCTCTCCGTAAAACAAATGTACCACGTCAAGATCACATTGTACCTATGTCTTTTGTTATTCGAATGTAGGTTGTTTTTTTTATATAATTTAAAACAATAACATTTCTTCCTTCATTATTCGAGCTAGTAACTAAGTAAGAAACGATTTTAAAAAGGTTCTACTTTAACTATGGTAAAATAATTAATTATTAATGTACTTACTTGTTTAAATTTTTCTTCAACTTAACTTAACACTAAAATATGTATGGATGTATGTATAGATATGTGCTGATTGAATTCTTCTAATGGAAGCAAGAAATGAAAAAAGCTTGCACATCAAAATTGTTAAAGCACGAAGTCTAACAAAAATGTTTATAATTAAATTTACTGGAAATTACCCAACAAAAAAAATTGAACAGGGCAAAAATAATTTTTGTTAAATAATATAAAAACAATTGAGAATATTATGTAATGTAACAAAAATTTTTTGAGTGTTTTGACTTACCACTCACTGTCTTTAACTGATACGACAGTCTTGAAGTGAAACTGTTGTTTGATATGACAATTGAAGATGTTTTATAGCGTAAAATTTCGATTAACATAAAGTGTAAAACAATAAAGATGTGTGGTATCCAATTGTGAAAATAATAAAATTGTCTTTTAATTGTTCATATTGTGTACGTGGGGTAAAGTTGGGCCACGGCGGTGCCTGGAATGACCTTTTCTCTCATTCTAGCAGAGCTCCAAATTTGATTGTTTGTTAATTAATGAATAAACCGATTAATTTAATTCTTCTGGTACCTTGACTTGGATTTTTTCGAACGCATTGTTCCAATTGATATCAATTTGCTGGTATCGATAATCAACCGCTCCATTTGCATAAAAAATAAACAAACGAAAAACAGTTTACAGACACTAAAAATATTAAATAACAATTGCAATAATTAAGTAGTTTTTTGTTTTGCGATCGTATATGCTGTTCATCAGGCAATAAATAAAACAACAAACGAAAAATTTTTTTTTTGTTTTCGAGTAGAGGTACCTACATACATACATAATACGTTATGTTATGTAATAATTAGTAATGGCATCGTAAAAGGGATAGATTTCAATTATTATTATATTATTAATTACAATTTTATGTACGGTACTTATTTTTTATCACAATATATTATTATTTATTTTATTAACTAGAGCAGAAGCAGCCATCAGCAGAATTTTGTAGTATCCAGTCGAGATATCTCGTGACTCTTGTGTAAACCCCCGGATAGCTCGGTCTGGCACAACCGTTACCCCACGAAACAACCCCTATTACAAAAAAAAAAGTTTCAACGTAGGTACTCTATTATGTAGATATTAGTTACTATTACTAATTTTAAAATAAAAAATATATTTACCTATTAACTCGTATTTCTTGTCTGGTCTTTGTGCGATTAAAGGACCACCGCTGTCCCCCTTAAAACAATAACAAAAAATGCAGACTGTCACTTGTCTTGTTTGATAAAATTTGTTTTAGAATTTAATTATATTCAGTTGTTTAATTCAATGTTCGACTGTTTTGTTTTTTGAAACTTTTTCAGTTCAGAAATATTCAGGATAATTATTACGTACGTACGTGTAGGTTAAAAAAAAAAACGTACCTGACAGGAATCTCGTCCTCCGACGCCAGGATACCCGGCGCACAGCATATTATCAGAGATCATTTTTGTTGTATAACTGGTATTTTTTCGACAGGCTTCGTTACTTATAACGGGCACCTCGACTTCTTGTAGAACACACGAAGGCTTCCCATCTTCTTTCAAAGTTCCCCAGCCAGTTGCAATGGCCTTTGTACCCACATACAGGTCATCTGATGTGAAACGACGTCGTTTTTTTAATGTTCAATAATAAAATTCTATAATATCTAATGCCTACCTTTTTTCGTTGGTAGACAAATAGGTTTGATGGTGTCCATGATGGGCACCCTGTCGTTAAGCCTCAAAAGGGCTATGTCGTTGTCAAAATTTAGAAAACTAAAGGCCCCTGTTATAGCCCTTAGAACGAACCTTGATTCGGGCCTTTTTGTGTCACTGCACCTGTCGTGTTCCCCAAACGTTGCCTTTATCATGAACCACATAAACCTAAACAAAAAATAATTAAGTACCTTAAAAATAGTGGCAAATTAATATATATATATATTAGTAGGTAAGTACCCTTTGACACAGTGAGCAGCGGTCAAAACGTATCGATCATTGATTAACATCCCTCCACAGTAAAATCTGTTAAAATAAGACAGTCGTACCATCCATGGGAACTCGTTCATTGCAGTCGATTGGCCCCCAACAATTCTTTTGGCGTCGTTTCTTTCTCCACAAGCTTGAAAAATAAAATAAATGAACAACTGCCATCACGAACAATAAATGAAATCCTACATATACTTTGTTTTAGTTTCTGATTAATTTTTTGTTTTTGTTTTTTCTTTTGTTCCGTTTTTGTTTTTATTTTCTTTTGTTTTTTTTGTAAAATTGTTATGTAGGTACGTACAGCAGGAGCATGGTGACGACGGTGTGTCATGTCTGGGGGGCGGTTGGTTCCCGTAGGTACCAAATCTGGTCCCAAAGAAGCTCCTCAACGTATTTGCTTCTTCATCCGGTACACTCTCCTGTAAAATTATTAATTTAACGTCGACGCTTATTTAATTGTTTTATTTGATAGCTTTTGTTAGTAAAGTAAAGAAAGTAGCTTTTTATTTTCGTATACAGGGCGTTTTTTTTTTCGTGTGCAAACAAGACGATCCTTGTTGTTGTTATTATTACGAACAAGGTGCTAATGAAACTGATAAACATAAATGTTCTATATATTTTTCTTTACAACATTTTCTAGCGGTAAATAAAGCTGTTAGGTACTAAGTATGTACAGTATGCGTTACATACATAGGTGCGTGAAAAAATTTGGACTCTTCAGTTCAGGAATATTAATTAAGTGGATACGTAGGCTGCACATGTAAAAAGAAATTACCACCTGTATGAGATCGTCTTTTTACCACATTTTACAAGTAAAATGGTAAAAAAAATATTTTAAATAAATAGATAAATAGTAGGTACCTAGTTAAAGTTATTTATTACTTTGGTCTACTTCTATTATACTATATTATGTGCCTAACACACTTTTTGTGGCCCAAAATAAATTAATGATTGAATCTATAATAACAGGTTTCGACATCGCATCGTCTTGGTTTTTTTTTATTACATTTACAGTTAAAATAGAAATTAAAACATCTTTTGAGATGCAGTAGGTTTATCTAACGGTTCCAACAACAAATTTTTTAAAGTTAATTTCAATTGAAATAACTGTAACTGTTTTTAAATACAATTTATCAAAAATAAAAAAAAAACTGTCGAAAAAGAAGAATTATGTGAAGATTTTGTTTCAGTAGATATTGTTTTGGGGACTACTGGTAACAAAAGAAGACGAAAGAAACAACAGTCTTCTTATTTTTTTCTTACTTATATAACGTAATTGTTTTAGAAGAATTACGACCCAAAAAAAAACTTACTCCTGTGGTTCCTCCGGGGATGGCCAGATTTAACACTAAGAATCCTGCGTAACAAATAATCCACTTTAATCGCATCGTAACTTTTGTTACCTAACACTTTTCAATTGTTTTTTCGAATTATCACTAATATTATTACGCACAAGTCGAATGGATGGATGGATGGAATTTCTTCTTGTTCTTGTACCACCAGCGACTTCCACTGTCCAGTCGGTTACTGTCAAGATAATCAAGTTCAAATAACGTCGAAGAGCCAAGTTCAAAGACATACATTATAAAAACGTGTTTTTATGACTGCTATGCACGATGGTGATGATGATGATGATGATGATCATTTTTGTTGTCTTATAACACCAAAATAACATACAAGTACTTAGCATCTATTCATGAAAAAAAAAAAAAAACAGTTGAACCACCAAAAGAAAAAATAACAAACGACAGTTGCAATTATTCAAGTTCAAGTGTTTGCTTATGCAATTGTTTTGAAAACAAAAACAATATTATCTGCAGTTGTTCTAATAACGAAGTATTTATTGCCTTATTTACGAAGTTAATGAATATTAGAGAAAATTGAAGGGGAGAGTAGTGAACACCCTGTACATCTATCTACCTCTTATATTATTATTATTATTATTGATTTGTTGATGAATTTTTTTCTTTTTCAGCCCAATTGTTTCTGATGATTTTAAATTCTGAGAATTCTTGGATAATTTACACTTTATTGGTAGTTATACCGGTTTGTAAGGCCATTAAATACCAAGTCAAGTTCTGGGTCAATGATCATGGCGTATTTGTTTCTCGTCTTTATTATTGGAAAAAATCTTATTTTGACTAATTATAATTAAGCGCCTCTCTCATCAGGGTCATTATTGCCATTACCATAACAAGATACTTAATTAAAGAAATATATTTTGTGAGAAAGAAAAAAAAACACATTTTTCAATAAATAAATAAATAATTTATTAATTAATTATTATAATTATCATGAACACAAACAGGACTCATCTAGGTTCGTTTCGATCCAGTTTATATACCGGGACACCCTCGTGTAAACTCCTGGATATCCAGGTCTCCCACATCCAACCCCCCACGACACAATACCTACGTATATAGGTATTAGGTACATAATTTACGATTCATTATTTTTTTAGTCAAATTAAATATTCTTACCAACAATTTCGTACTTATTTCCGTTCGAAACGACCAAAGGTCCGCCACTGTCTCCCTGACAAGAGTCCTGGGAACCTTTCCCAGCACACAGCATGTAAGGGGTGATCCTGGACGCCCTGTATTTCATCGCCCTGCACTGGGCCAAAGTGAAAATGGGCACCTGAACTTCCTGGACCACGTTGGGTATCATTCCACCCTCCATGGTCCTGCCCCAACCCACCACAGTTCCCATTTTTCCAGCAGGATCTTCATCTTAACCATAACAAACTTTATTTAATTAAAATATCAATCAATCAATAGGGGTACCTACTAAAAAATATTAGACACCTGTTTTGGGTTTGGGTATTTTTTTTTTGGGTAATTTCAAACCCCAATGATTAAGGGATGAAATATGTTTATTACCTTTGGTGGTTAAACAAATGGGCCTTATGTTTTCCGTGAATTTAACCTTTTTTCTCAACTTTAACAGGGCAATGTCGTGGTTGTAAGAATTAGTGTCGAAATTGTAGTGTTTTATTATGGAGGCGACAGCCCTCATTTTGGCCGGGGCTTCCTCCGTGGTGGACTGGTCATGGTCCCCCAGTATGACCCGTAGGTTCGAACGTTTGACCCTAAAATAAATTAATTATTCTTGAGTTTCACTTTTATTATTTCTATAAGGGGTATGTAAGTTTTTTGTACAACCTTCTGACACAATGGGCTGCTGTTAAAACAAAATCTTCGGTCAGCAACGACCCTCCACAGTGAAAATGACCCTCGTATACCAGTCTTGCTATCCAAGGATACCTGTTCACCCCCGATGGCATGCCCCCAACTATCCTGTTTTCGTGGTTTGCTAAACCACATTCTGGAAACAATTAAATTGTTAACTGGGTGGCGTATTAACAATTAATAGGATCTTACCACAGGTGCAATTTTTAACCCTGTTGGTGTTGTATTCCTCGTCATCGACATCGTTCGTGTTTCCTGTCAGAAAATTGACGATTGTTCCCAGTTCGTTGAACAAGAATTTTGCCCTGGGAGCTTTCGACGTATTTCTCGGGATTATTTTGGCCTAAAATTAGTTTCAAAAAGAGTTTAATGACAAAAGAACTTTTAGAAAACAAAGAAGAGTGTTTGTTTCAAAAACATTTGATGAGAGATTATTTTGTTTTACAATTAGAAATATTTGAAAAAAAATTGGCGGTTCTTTTAAACAAAACATTTGTAGTGTTGTATTGTTTCTTTTGATCAAAATGTAGAAAATTTTACGTACCTGATTTGTTTCAACAGTTTCACTTTTTTCGAGCGTTAGTACCAGAACGAGTAGAATAACGAAACAGTTGCCTATTATAATATTAGAAATTATGACCATTTTACTGATGGTTACCAATAATTCTCTAATAATGACTGTTCGGGATAACTGGAGAATAACTAAACGGCATTCCTGATGCTGTATAATGTATTTGTAATAACGGTTAATACGAATCTCTTGATGGTTGGTTCTTTCTTTCTTACACCATCCATATAACTGCTTTCACCATCGACTGAGGACTAATTGTAACTATTCCCTCTAGCTCTTTCACTTGACTTTGAAAGAAAGTAACTCGCAAAAAAGGAAAGTCACGCAACATCATCTAAAGTCACACCAACCATTTTTATTTAAATAATTAATTACAAAAAGCAAAATCCGTAATAATGTGCACAAACAAAACGATTTATTGAATTTAACTTATTTTAAATTATTTTGATGTACTTAATCTAATTGATAATTTAAATATACGAAACTAAAATAGGGCCTATATCACTCAGGGATGATTTAGCTTTCCATTAATCAAAAAATTTTTGGAATCGGTTCAGTAGTTCCAAAGACAACCCCCCACAAACAAACAAAAGTATTTTGTTTGGACAGAACAGGGCCTTCTAAGGGTTATTTTATTTATAAAAAAATAATACATACTGTTAAAATATTTATTTATTATATAATACAATCTTTGGCTCTTCAGAGGGTAACTTGTTGTTGTTTTTTCAACCCTTTGGGACACTCAACTCCGTTTGCATCAATCACATTACATACAATATTACTTACGTAATTAAAATAAAAGAAAATACAATTTGACTAGAATTTGGCAACACACTCCCTCCCTCCAACGACTCACAACTACCCCTTTCCGGACGTAGCATTTATCTGGCCGAACAAAGGCATTCACCCTGAATAGCTTCGTGTATCCAAGTCATGTAGTTCGTTATTTTTGTGTATATGCCGGGGAGATTTGGTCTTGCGCACCCCCTACCCCATGAGACGATTCCTAATAATGAAATATTTTATGTTTTGTATTTATTTTGTAAAATATTTATTACCAATTATTTCTGTAGTTCCCTTACTGTTTTTCATGTTCAATGGACCCCCACTGTCACCCTGAAACAAGTACAATTGTATTGGTTTTTAATTTAAAAAAATTAAATATTTATTTACCTCACAGGCGTCCTTGCTTCCTTCAGGATACCCAGCACAAAACATGTTGTCTGTAATTCGAAATTCTCCATATCCTGACCCATAGCAGTCTTCCTTCGACCATATGGGCACCACAACCTTTTGTAACACTGCTGACGTTTCGGATTTTTCTTTAAGCCTTCCCCAACCAGCCACCACCGCATATTTACCAACGTAGTCCGAAAACTCTGATCACACAAAATTGAATTAAAATTTTGTTTTTTTAACATTTTGTTTTTTTATTTACCTGAGTCTGGTAGGCACGCTGGTTGTATCTTATAATCAAAATTTACTGTACCATCCAATTCCAACACAGCAATGTCGTTATTATAATTGAAAGGGTTGAAATCTTCGTGTATCACAGACGTTTCGATCCCCCTGATAACTGTGGTGCTAAATCGGTTCACATCCTCACGATCGTGATCACCAAAGACCACAGAAATTTGATTAGTGTCGAACCTAATAAAAAAAAATATTTTTTTAATACCCATCTACACCCCTTTGGATGTAAATTGTTTTACTCACCCTTGTATACAATGGGCCGCTGTCACGATATGCTTTCTAGTAATCAAAGTCCCTCCGCAGATAAACTCCCCGTCCAGGAAGAGCCCAGCAATCCAGGGGAATTCATGTTTTTGGGTGTCGTTACCCCCTACGACCCTTAAATGTCTCCCTCCCATTCCACATTCTAAAGTAGAACAAGAAAACTTGATATTAGGGGCTGTCTAATGAATATTAAACAATTACAAGTATTTCTGATGGTTTCCAGTGTGTCATTTTTTGTGACGCACACTGTACATTCATTTTAGACCAATAAACAATTGTACAGTGATGTGCGAAAATAGTGAGCATCATTTTTAAATTATTTATTAATAAATAATGTTACTGTAGGGTGGTGGTCGTTATATACTTGAAATATAAGCTTACCACAATTGCATTCATCGTCTGTATTGATGAAATTCGATGGGAATCTCGATCTGGCCATCTGAAAATTAATTATGTATTAATAGAAACTCATTTAAATCTTGGGAGATACAGAGACAGAGACACTCTAAGTACCTATGTGAGATGGAAAAACAAAACCAACAAAATAAAAACAAAAAAAACAAATGTGTCAAGACAAAAGCAACAAAACAAAAAGAAACAAATGCAGTTCTGAGAAATGAAAGTCAGTTCAGTTGTCAGTGCATTTAAATTACGTAATTACTGCAGATACTTTTGATGCATGTAATTTAATGCTTTTAACTGATTCGCGAAAAAAGACCACACACAGAGTCCTCTTTTGTATTACATAAATAAATAAATATGCAAAAATATAACTTTCACTTTTTCGTGTTGTTTTTTTTTGCCTGGCAAAATAACTGTAATTTGTACCTTTTTGGCGTTGGGTGGTGCACTAAAAACACTCGTGCAGATGTGTGCGAAAACAACGGTCACAATTATCGCGATTTTTACTCCACTTACAGCCGGCATTTTTCGTTATTTTTTTTGTTTTTGTTGTTGTTGTTGTTGTTGTTGTTGTTGTGTACAATTTGTTTGTGATTGCGAGTTGAACTGTGAACTCCAAAATTATTCAGAACTGTTTTTATACAAAATACGAACAATAATATTTTTTGGTGGGGCCTCCCAAATCACCTTGACCATATTTTAATATATTTTAGCAAAACCTACACCTAGTTATTTTATTTCAATGTCTCACTGATAGTAATTATGCGAAAAATGCGGGTTTCTGTGTCTTACCAAGCCACAAACACTCATCTAACTAATATTAAAGGTCAAGTGTATGTCGAAAAAGTAAATTTCAATTGTTTGATAACACCACTGCAATTGCAACTGCACTATATTTTAAATACTACTAATCAGTGTAGCCCTTCAAAAAAAATATAATTTTTTAGTAACTGTTGCTCTGATTTTTGTCAAACACACCCCAAAACATTCGCAAAAATGTATGTTTTCAAATTAAAAAAGAATCGTTAAAAAATAACGATTACTTAATTGATTATTGGGTCACAAACAGACATTTGCATAATTAAACCATTTTTGGGTATTTTATTTATGAGGGTGGTTCTTACGAAGGTTATTTTTAAATTTTAATATGAGTTAAGCCCTTCAAACATTTCAATTTCAGTTACTAATATTAATATTATACCCACCCCCTTAAGAGCCAAAGTTTTATATGGAAAATTCATTCATTTATTTTTTGGAGTTAAACTTTGAACTTATATATTACACGAACGGCTTAGTCTACAAGTTTGGGACTGGAACAATATTAAAGGGAATTTTATGCTCTATAAAAAGTGTCTTAATGTATTTTCACGTAACACCCTCTGTTTCCCCGATATTAACCCTTAAACTTTAACATGTTTATAAACTACAATAATAACGTTTGAGGGTTGATATCACGAAAACGGGTGGTATTACGTTAAACTTCAATCAGATACTTTTTGTAGAGCACAAAATTTTCTTCAAAATTGTGTCAATTCCAATATTGTAAGTAATGTCGTTGGCGAGATATAAAAGTTCAAAATTTAATTACTGTATTTTTTATTTAAAAGTTGTCGTGTGGGAATGGGATCAGGTTAATATTAATATTAAGGGTTGAAATTTCAGAGGCATTATTTATTATGTGTTATAGAACCGTTTCAGGGTAATTAATAATATTATAATGACCACCCTATTATAATGAATTATTTATGATCTATCGACTATGTATAAGGGTGGTTCTTACGAGGTTATTTCTCTATTTTAATATCAGTTGAGCCCTTCAAACGTTACAAAATATGTAAAAAATAAAGTGTATGAAATTTCAGCCCTTAACATTAATATTAAACTCACCCTTTTAACGACCAAAATTTTAAATAGAAAATGCTTAATTGATTTTTTAAACTTTTCTATCTTACGAACCACTTAATTTACAGGGTTGGGACTTGCATAGTTTTAAAGTAAATTTTATGCTCTATAAAAAGTGTCTTAATGTATTTTCACGTAACACCCTCTGTTTCCCCGATATTAACCCTTAAACTTTAACATGTTTATAAACTACAATAATAACGTTTGAGGGTTGATATCACGAAAACGGGTGGTATTACGTTAAACTTCAATAAGATACTTTTTGAAGAGCACAAAATTTTCTTCAAAACTGTGTCAGTTCCAATATTGTAAGTAATGTCGTTGGCGAGATATAAAAGTTCAAAATTTAATTACTGTATTTTTTATTTAAAAGTTGTCGTGTGGGAATGGGATCAGGTTAATATTAATATTAAGGGTTGAAATTTCAGAGGCATTATTTATTATGTGTTATAGAACCGTTTCAGGGTAATTAATAATATTATAATGGCCACCCTATTATAATGAATTATTTATGATCTATCAACTATGTATAAGGGTGGTTCTTACGAGGTTATTTCTCTATTTTAATATCAGTTGAGCCCTTCAAACGTTACAAAATATGTAAAAAATAAAGTGTATGAAATTTCAGCCCTTAACATTAATATTAAACTCACCCTTTTAACGACCAAAATTTTAAATAGAAAATGCTTAATTGATTTAAACTTTTCTATCTTACGAACCACTTAATTTACAGGGTTGGGACTTGCATAGTTTTAAAGTAAATTTTATGCTCTATAAAAAGTGTCTTAATGTATTTTCACGTAACACCCTCTGTTTCCCCGATATTAACCGTTAAACTTTAACATGTTTATAAACTACAATAATAATGTTTGATGGTTGATATCACGAAAACGGGTGGTATTACGTTAAACTTCAATAAGATACTTTTTGAAGAGCACAAAATTTTCTTCAAAACTGTGTCAGTTCCAATATTGTAAGTAATGTCGTTGGCGAGATATAAAAGTTCAAAATTTAATTACTGTATTTTTTATTTAAAAGTTGTCGTGTGGGAATGGGATCAGGTTAATATTAATATTAAGGGTTGAAATTTCAGAGGCATTATTTATTATGTGTTATAGAACCGTTTCAGGGTAATTAATAATATTATAATGGCCACCCTATTATAATGAATTATTTATGATCTATCAACTATGTATAAGGGTGGTTCTTACGAGGTTATTTCTCTATTTTAATATCAGTTGAGCCCTTCAAACGTTACAAAATATGTAAAAAATAAAGTGTATGAAATTTCAGCCCTTAGCATTAATATTAAACTCACCCTTTTAACGACCAAAATTTTAAATAGAAAATGCTTAATTGATTTAAACTTTTCTATCTTACGAACCACTTAATTTACAGGGTTGGGACTTGCATAGTTTTAAAGTAAATTTTATGCTCTATAAAAAGTGTCTTAATGTATTTTCACGTAACACCCTCTGTTTCCCCGATATTAACCGTTAAACTTTAACATGTTTATAAACTACAATAATAATGTTTGATGGTTGATATCACGAAAACGGGTGGTATTACGTTAAACTTCAATAAGATACTTTTTGAAGAGCACAAAATTTTCTTCAAAACTGTGTCAGTTCCAATATTGTAAGTAATGTCGTTGGCGAGATATAAAAGTTCAAAATTTAATTACTGTATTTTTTATTTAAAAGTTGTCGTGTGGGAATGGGATCAGGTTAATATTAATATTAAGGGTTGAAATTTCAGAGGCATTATTTATTATGTGTTATAGAACCGTTTCAGGGTAATTAATAATATTATAATGGCCACCCTATTATAATGAATTATTTATGATCTATCAACTATGTATAAGGGTGGTTCTTACGAGGTTATTTCTCTATTTTAATATCAGTTGAGCCCTTCAAACGTTACAAAATATGTAAAAAATAAAGTGTATGAAATTTCAGCCCTTAACATTAATATTAAACTCACCCTTTTAACGACCAAAATTTTAAATAGAAAATGCTTAATTGATTTTTTAAACTTTTCTATCTTACGAACCACTTAATTTACAGGGTTGGGACTTGCATAGTTTTAAAGTAAATTTTATGCTCTATAAAAAGTGTCTTAATGTATTTTCACGTAACACCCTCTGTTTCCCCGATATTAACCGTTAAACTTTAACATGTTTATAAACTACAATAATAATGTTTGATGGTTGATATCACGAAAACGGGTGGTATTACGTTAAACTTCAATAAGATACTTTTTGAAGAGCACAAAATTTTCTTCAAAACTGTGTCAGTTCCAATATTGTAAGTAATGTCGTTGGCGAGATATAAAAGTTCAAAATTTAATTACTGTATTTTTTATTTAAAAGTTGTCGTGTGGGAATGGGATCAGGTTAATATTAATATTAAGGGTTGAAATTTCAGAGGCATTATTTATTATGTGTTATAGAACCGTTTCAGGGTAATTAATAATATTATAATGGCCACCCTATTATAATGAATTATTTATGATCTATCAACTATGTATAAGGGTGGTTCTTACGAGGTTATTTCTCTATTTTAATATCAGTTGAGCCCTTCAAACGTTACAAAATATGTAAAAAATAAAGTGTATGAAATTTCAGCCCTTAACATTAATATTAAACTCACCCTTTTAACGACCAAAATTTTAAATAGAAAATGCTTAATTGATTTTTTAAACTTTTCTATCTTACGAACCACTTAATTTACAGGGTTGGGACTTGCATAGTTTTAAAGTAAATTTTATGCTCTATAAAAAGTGTCTTAATGTATTTTCACGTAACACCCTCTGTTTCCCCGATATTAACCGTTAAACTTTAACATGTTTATAAACTACAATAATAATGTTTGATGGTTGATATCACGAAAACGGGTGGTATTACGTTAAACTTCAATAAGATACTTTTTGAAGAGCACAAAATTTTCTTCAAAACTGTGTCAGTTCCAATATTGTAAGTAATGTCGTTGGCGAGATATAAAAGTTCAAAATTTAATTACTGTATTTTTTATTTAAAAGTTGTCGTGTGGGAATGGGATCAGGTTAATATTAATATTAAGGGTTGAAATTTCAGAGGCATTATTTATTATGTGTTATAGAACCGTTTCAGGGTAATTAATAATATTATAATGGCCACCCTATTATAATGAATTATTTATGATCTATCAACTATGTATAAGGGTGGTTCTTACGAGGTTATTTCTCTATTTTAATATCAGTTGAGCCCTTCAAACGTTACAAAATATGTAAAAAATAAAGTGTATGAAATTTCAGCCCTTAACATTAATATTAAACTCACCCTTTTAACGACCAAAATTTTAAATAGAAAATGCTTAATTGATTTTTTAAACTTTTCTATCTTACGAACCACTTAATTTACAGGGTTGGGACTTGCATAGTTTTAAAGTAAATTTTATGCTCTATAAAAAGTGTCTTAATGTATTTTCACGTAACACCCTCTGTTTCCCCGATATTAACCGTTAAACTTTAACATGTTTATAAACTACAATAATAATGTTTGATGGTTGATATCACGAAAACGGGTGGTATTACGTTAAACTTCAATAAGATACTTTTTGAAGAGCACAAAATTTTCTTCAAAACTGTGTCAGTTCCAATATTGTAAGTAATGTCGTTGGCGAGATATAAAAGTTCAAAATTTAATTACTGTATTTTTTATTTAAAAGTTGTCGTGTGGGAATGGGATCAGGTTAATATTAATATTAAGGGTTGAAATTTCAGAGGCATTATTTATTATGTGTTATAGAACCGTTTCAAGGTAATTAATAATATTATAATGACCACCCTATTATAATGAATTATTTATGATCTATCGACTATGTATAAGGGTGGTTCTTACGAGGTTATTTCTCTATTTTAATATCAGTTGAGCCCTTCAAACGTTACAAAATATGTAAAAAATAAAGTGTATGAAATTTCAGCCCTTAACATTAATATTAAACTCACCCTTTTAACGACCAAAATTTTAAATAGAAAATGCTTAATTGATTTAAACTTTTCTATCTTACGAACCACTTAATTTACAGGGTTGGGACTTGCATAGTTTTAAAGTAAATTTTATGCTCTATAAAAAGTGTCTTAATGTATTTTCACGTAACACCCTCTGTTTCCCCGATATTAACCCTTAAACTTTAACATGTTTATAAACTACAATAATAACGTTTGAGGGTTGATATCACGAAAACGGGTGGTATTACGTTAAACTTCAATTAGATACTTTTTGTAGAGCACGAAATTTTCTTCAAAACTGTGCCAATCCCAGTATTGTAAGTTAAGTCGTTCGCGAGATATAAAAATTCAAACTTTAATTACTGTATTTTTTATTTAAAAGTTTTGTCGTGTAGGTTAATATTAATATTAAGGGATGAAATTTCAGACACACTACAGACAATAAAACAAATAAAATAATAAACAATTATATAATTATTATTAAGTATTATATATGTATATATGTATATAGGCAGGTTAGTAAATTTATCTGTTTGTTGGTTATTGAAAAAGACAAACAAAAACTTTTATATACATTCACACAATAGGTACGTATACGTACCTATTTATTTGGTTGTCTGTGAGTGATAAGGAGAATTTTTAGTGGACTACTTCGTTCTTAGTAGGCAAAGGTTAAATTAGCATACTAATTGATTTTCATAATAACGAGCTTAGGTAGACTGGTATCCTTGAACTGAGACATACTATGAGTAGTACCTATGTAGGTATAGTGCAACAGCTAATTAACATTAATTATTATGTACGTGCAGGGAGGAGAGACAACAAACAATACCGTCGTGTTTCATAATTAATTGATAACGTCAACAGAAATTGGATCGAAAGCACCAAATCGCTTGCATGTTAAAAAGTAAAATCGTTTGACGATTACTGTCACACTGTCACACGTACTCCCCAATCTTCGACCATGACCATTAAATTATTTTTATTGAACCCTCTTCAGATGACACCAACCCTGAAGGCCTTAAAGACCCGCAATTCCCTTTTTTTCTTATTTTTACCATTATTAAATAAACAAGAAAATATAAAAGTATGCAGTGAGTAGGATTAGTTATCTCTTAAGTGTCTATTGTGTTGGAATAACAATTAAATTAAATAAAATTAAATTTGATTTCGGTTAAGTAAGATAGAGATATTTACCTGCCAGTGGCGTCTCATAGGTCATTTTAAAAGTCAGAGGTCAAATTACAACACCATCCCACATTTCTTCTTAAGTCATAAGAAGATTGTTAATCAATCTGAAATTTGAATTTTTGTATCTCAAGAACTATTTAACGTACAGAATTGGGGTTGACATAGATTTAAAGAAAATTTAATTCTCTGCAAAAATTGTCTAAATGAACTTTTACGTAATATCACTCGTTTTCATGATATCTACCCCCAAACCATAACCTGTTTAAAAATTATACTATTTTTTTGTAATTTAATTTTGAATTTTTGTATCTCAAGAACTACTAAACGTACATAATTGGGGTTGGTATAGATTTAAAGTAAATTGAATCCTCTACAAAAATTGTTTAAATGAACTTTTACGTAACACCACTCGTTTCTATAATATCAACCCTCAAACAATAACCTATTTAAAAATTATATTTTTTTGTAATTAAATTTTGAATTTTTGTATCTCAAGAACTACTAAACGTACATAATTGGGGTTGGTATAGATTTAAAGAAAATTGAATCCTCTACAAAAATTGTCTAAATGAACTTTTACGTAACACCACTCGTTTCTATAATATCAACCCTCAAACAATAACCTATTTAAAAATTATATTTTTTGGTAATTAAATTTTGAATTTTTGTATCTCAAGAACTACTTAACGTACAGAATTGGGGTTGGTATAGATTTAAAGGAAATTGAATCCTCTACAAAAATTGTTTAAATGAACTTTTACGTAACACCACTCGTTTCTATAATATCAACCCTCAAACAATAACCTATTTAAAAATTATATTTTTTTGTAATTAAATTTTGAATTTTTGTATCTCAAGAACTACTAAACGTACATAATTGGGGTTGGTATAGATTTAAAGAAAATTGAATCCTCTACAAAAATTGTCTAAATGAACTTTTACGTAACACCACTCGTTTCTATAATATCAACCCTCAAACAATAACCTATTTAAAAATTATATTTTTTTGTAATTAAATTTTGAATTTTTGTATCTCAAGAACTAATAAACGTACATAATTGGGGTTGGTATAGATTTAAAGAAAATTGAATCCTCTACAAAAATTGTCTAAATGAACTTTTACGTAACACCACTCGTTTCTATAATATCAACCCTCAAACAATAACCTATTTAAAAATTATATTGTTTTGTAATTAAATTTTGAATTTTTGTATCTCAAGAACTACTAAACGTACATAATTGGGGTTGGTATAGATTTAAAGAAAATTGAATCCTCTACAAAAATTGTCTAAATGAACTTTTACGTAACACCACTCGTTTCTATAATATCAACCCTCAAACAATAACCTATTTAAAAATTATATTTTTTTTGGTAATTAAATTTTGAATTTTTGTATCTCAAGAACTACTTAACGTACAGAATTGGGGTTGGTATAGATTTAAAGGAAATTGAATCCTCTACAAAAATTGTTTAAATGAACTTTTACGTAACACCACTCGTTTCTATAATATCAACCCTCAAACAATAACCTATTTAAAAATTATATTTTTTTGTAATTAAATTTTGAATTTTTGTATCTCAAGAACTACTAAACGTACATAATTGGGGTTGGTATAGATTTAAAGAAAATTGAATCCTCTACAAAAATTGTCTAAATGAACTTTTACGTAACACCACTCGTTTCTATAATATCAACCCTCAAACAATAACCTATTTAAAAATTATATTTTTTTGTAATTAAATTTTGAATTTTTGTATCTCAAGAACTAATAAACGTACATAATTGGGGTTGGTATAGATTTAAAGAAAATTGAATCCTCTACAAAAATTGTCTAAATGAACTTTTACGTAACACCACTCGTTTCTATAATATCAACCCTCAAAGAATAACCTATTTAAAAATTATATTTTTTTGTAATTAAATTTTGAATTTTTGTATCTCAAGAACTACTAAACGTACAGAATTGGGGTTGGTATAGATTTAAAGGAAATTGAATCCTCTACAAAAATTGTCTAAATGAACTTTTACGTAACACCACTCGTTTCTATAATATCAACCCTCAAACAATAACCTATTTAAAAATTATATTTTTTTGTAATTAAATTTTGAATTTTTGTATCTCAAGAACTACTAAACGTACAGAATTGGGGTTGGTATAGATTTAAAGGAAATTGAATCCTCTACAAAAATTGTCTAAATGAACTTTTACGTAACACCACTCGTTTCTATAATATCAACCCTCAAAGAATAACCTATTTAAAAATTATATTTTTTTGTAATTAAATTTTGAATTTTTGTATCTCAAGAACTACTAAACGTACAGAATTGGGGTTGGTATAGATTTAAAGGAAATTGAATCCTCTACAAAAATTGTCTAAATGAACTTTTACGTAACACCACTCGTTTCTATAATATCAACCCTCAAACAATAACCTATTTAAAAATTATATTTTTTTGTAATTAAATTTTGAATTTTTGTATCTCAAGAACTACTAAACGTACAGAATTGGGGTTGGTATAGATTTAAAGGAAATTGAATCCTCTACAAAAATTGTCTAAATGAACTTTTACGTAACACCACTCGTTTCTATAATATCAACCCTCAAAGAATAACCTATTTAAAAATTATATTTTTTTGTAATTAAATTTTGAATTTTTGTAACTCAAGAACTACTTAACATACAGAATTGGGGTTGGCATAGATTTAAAGAAAATTTAATGCTCTACAAAAATTGTTTAAATAAATTTTCACGTAACACCATTCGTTTTCATAATATCAACCCTCAAACATTAGCCTATTTGAGGATGTCACTATATTTATAATTTTTAAACAGATTAGTGTTTGAGGGTTGATATCATGAAAACGGGTTGTCTCACATGAAAATTCAATTTAAAACTTTTTTTAGATCATAAAATTTCCGTTAAAACTGTGCAAGTCTCATGGTTATAGTTTAAGTCTTTCGTGAAATACAAAACTTCTAAAAATTTAGTGCTTAAAAATAAATACCTACATTTGTTTTTTTTTTTATATAAAACAAGAAAACGTAAAAAAATTAACGAGTGGGATCAGCTATCTATTCTATTGCAGTCACAATTAAATTACTTAAATTAAATTTGATTTCGATTAAGTTAACGTTTCCCAAGTACTTACCAGTGGCGTCTCATGGAAGGTTAAAATTAAAAGCTTTCCCTTTAGGTAACTCATATGAAGTTTTTTATTTTATTTTATTTTTTACTTAGGTAATCATTTGTTTTTGTGTTAAAAATAACCTCTAGAGATTATACGTAAGGTCGTTTCGTTAAAAAAAATTATAAACAACATTTAATAATGTCATCCTGTAATTAAGACCAATTTGTCCTCATTGGAGCAAGAAAAGTAAAAGCGTCCAATTACGGTCCTGATAATTTTATTTACAATCACTCATACAAACATTAAAGAAACACACACACACACATGTAAGTATATACAGTACCATGTCCAATGGATGAATAGATAAAATAGATATAAAATGTGTTTGGCTTCCGGGTGTCCGTTGTACCTGCTTACCTACTTTTCTTTTATTATTTCTACCTATTCAATATTTTGCTCACATCATTCACTTGTTCTTGTTCCATGTTCAATCCAATCCACGTCCATTCTCACTTCTTGTTCTTGCCGTCTGCTTCATTTCGTTTTCACTTCAGTACCTACCTAATCAGTAATCAGTAGATACAATAAATAAGTAGAATTAAAATGAAAATTGATTCGGTTGTTTTCTGCGCCATCGCCACTCTTTTGTTTTATCGTCACAAAGTGCTGTGTGAGGTGGTAAAATTAATAACAAAACACTCCATAAAAACAAAATAAAAACAAAATTGTGTTTTTTGTTTTAGATAGAGGAAATAACAAAAAATGGTAATCGTAACAGTGTCTATTTTGTTTCTCCCGCGTTTGAGAGCGTTCGGGTTCAAGCAGGCGACCAAAATAAGTTCTTTTTGGGGAATCCCGGGGGGTCTACAACAGGATTCTTGAGCAACAGGTTTAATATAACGAATAATAATAATAGGCCTTTGGGGGCGCCTGATAAAAATTTTGTAAACTGGATTTTTGGGGCCTTTGGAGGCAAACCCCAAAACGAGGAGGAAAATTGTGGACCTTGTCGTAAGTACATACATACGGTGATTGAGCAAAAGGAAGCGATTTCACCACGTGACCTTTGCAGTTTCAGTTCATCTTTTTGCCATTAATATCTAAACATAATGTAGGTACCTACTTAGTTATGTAAACAAAAGAAAGTTTTAGGTCAATCGACTTATTTTTTTAATGTTACATAACAAATATTTTAGAATGCGGAATTTCGTACAAAATGACGAGAATCGTGGGAGGCATCGAGACGCAAGTAAACATGTACCCCTGGATAGCAACCCTTACGTACAATTCCAGATTTTATTGCGGGGCCACTGTTATCAACAACAAATATCTCCTGACAGCAGCCCATTGCGTAAACGGGTAATTGTTTCTTTATTTTTTTAATTAGTTTTATCCCTTATTATTTTTTTTGTTTTTTAGTTTCACAAAAGAGAGACTGGGGGCAACTTTTTTGGTCCACGACAGGGACGTAAACGAAAACCAATCGTTCACTCGAAAAATAAAAACGGTCGTAAGACATCGTTCTTATCACAGTGGTGCCCTCTACAACAACGACATAGCCCTCTTGGAGCTCGACAACCCCTTGGAATTTAACAACGTTTTGCGTCCCGTTTGTCTTCCTTCAGCTGGCAGGAGTTATTCGGGACAATCAGGTAAAAAAATTGTAGGTACCTATTGAATAATTACAAGAGTTGTAGATTTCTGTTTTTGTTTAAAGGGGTTGTAATCGGATGGGGTGCAACTGTAGAAAACGGTCACACAGCTACCAAATTAAGGGAAGTTGAGGTCCCCGTTTTATCAAACGAAGAGTGCAGAAAAACGGGATATGGGAACAGGATTACTGATAACATGTTGTGTGCGGGGTATCCGGAGGGAATGAAGGACTCCTGCCAGGTATAAATACATTTTTAAAATATTTTTTTACTTCTCATATATTTATATTTTTAATAAGGGCGATAGTGGGGGTCCTTTGCTGGTAAGAAATGGTACACGTTACGAAATAACTGGTAAGTTTTGCTTTATATATGGAAAAATTAAAAAAAACCTAAATATATTTATTTCAGGTGTTGTTTCCTGGGGAGAAGGGTGCGCTAAACCAAACTACCCTGGCGTTTACACGAGGGTGAACCGATATTTGACGTGGATAACAAGTAACGCCAAGAATGCTTGCTATTGTACTTAAAATATTGTTTTTATTATTTGTAAAATAAAAAATTAAGGTGCGTAACAAAAGAATGTTTACGTGGAACAATTGCTCGGTTAGTTATGAACAAAAACAATGCATTAGATACTTAAAGCGTAGGTTTAGGAAACAATTTGTCTTGTTTTTTCGTTCTTTTGTTATTATTTGTTTAGTAAGTAACTTATTGTTTTTGTTACTTATTTTTAATAATTAAAGGGAAGAAGTGAACGAATAAAATTAATTGAAAATCTACTAATACTACTTATATATTATTAAGTTAATTATTGGTGGGCTTTTTGGCCAGGAGCCAAAAAGTTTCCATTTCTCCTTTTCCCTAAAATTTACAAAACAAAAAATTTGAGTAAATATTTATTTTATTGTCGTTTTTTTACCTTGACATTAACCCTTCCTCGACTCTGAATTATGTAACGCTGCAGTGGCAACAAATCTTTGGTATAAGAAGAAATTTGAATTTTTCCAGACTACAAATTAAAAAAAATTTTAAATCTCAATTTCTATTTTATTGCCGTTTTTAATCAATTAATAATTACGTACCAAACTTGTTGATTGCATCCTGGACGCAGTATTAACAGTGTCCCCAAAAAAACAATATCTGGGAACTTTGAGCCCCACAATTCCAGCCACAACAGGCCCTGAATGCATCCCTATAGAAACATCCCCAAATTTGTTATTTATCCAAAAAAAAACAAGTTTTAAGTCAACATACCAGTTCGTATTTCAATTTTACTTTTCTCATTCAAACTTATTTTTTTGATTTCTTTATTCATACAGAGAGATAAATTTGCCACGTTGACAGCATGATTCTCGTTGGGGTTCGGGGCACCCCCAACGACCATATAAACCTGCCCAACGGTCTCAACCTTGTAAACATTGTACTTGTCCATTAGGGAATCAAAACACGAAAAAACAGTGTTCATGGTCGACACTATTTGCATGGCCTGGGTAACCGTCGAAGAACTTAGGCCAACAAGTTCGCAAAAAAGAATCGTTACAGCATCAAAAGACTAAAAATATTTTTTTTGTCATGTTTTTAAAATTTTTAATTAATTATTATATACTTGGCAAGTACTCAGGGGGGAATTCCCCACCCTCAAACTTTCTGCAACGGGTTTAGGGATCATAGAGTATAAAAGTTCATCCCCTCGCTTTTTCCACTCGTCCAAAAGCTCATGATTACGTGTAAGCTCGCTGGAACGCTTTTCTTCCATGTCAAACACCATTTCCAACCTTTAGAAATATAAACATTCGAAATTTTATCACGAAAAATCTTTATACAATTTTGTTATCATAATGTTTTAGTAGAGTAATGTTTGGGGGTTAATACTTTGAAAACGGGTGGTGTTACGTGAAAATTCTATTGAATACTTTTTATAGAGCATAAATTTTCCCTTAAAAGAGTCCCAACCCCATTACTGTAAGATTAATCGTTCACGAGATATAAAAATTCAAAATTTGATTACAAAAAATTATTATATTTTTTATAGAGTAATGTTTAGGCGTTAATACTTTGAAAACGGGTGGTGTTACGTGAAAATTCTATTAAATACTTTTTGTAGAGCATAAAATTTTTCCCCTTTAAAAACGTCCCAACCCCATTACTGTAAGATTAATCGTTCACGAGATATAAAAATTTAAAATTTGATTACAAAAAATTATTATATTTTTTATAGAGTAATGTTTGGGGATTGATAATATGAAAACGGGTGGTGTTACGTGAAAATTCTATTGAATACTTTTTGTAGAGCATGAAATTTCCCTTAAAAGCGTCCCAACCTCATTACTGTAAGATTAATCGTTCACGAGATATAAAAATTCAAAATTTGATTACAAAAAATTATTATATTTTTTATAAAGTAATGTTTAGGGGTTAATACTTTGAAAACGGGTGGTGTTACGTGAAAATTCTATTAAATACTTTTTGTAGAGCATAAAATTTCCCTTAAAAGCGTCCCAACCCCATTACTGTAAGTTTAATCTTTCACGAGGTATTAATATTCAAAGTTTAATTACAAAAAATTATTATATTTCTGACAGAGTAATGTTTAGGGGTTAATACTTTGAAAACGGGTGGAGTTACGTGAAAATTCTATTTAATACTTTTTGTAGAGCATAAAATTTCCCTTAAAAGCGTCCCAACCCCATTACTGTAAGATTAATCGTTAACGAGATATAAAAATTCAAAATTTTATTACAAAAAATTATAATATTTTTAACAGAGTAATGTTTGGGGATTGATAATATGAAAACGGGTGGTGTTACGTGAAAATTCTATTAAATACTTTTTATAGAGCATAAATTTTCCCTTAAAAGAGTCCCAACCCCATTACTGTAAGATTAATCGTTCACGAGATATAAAAATTCAAAATTCAATTACAAAAAATTATTATATTTTTTATAGAGTAAGTTTTAGGGGTTAATTCTTTGAAAACGGGTGGTGTTACGTGAAAATTCTATTGAATACTTTTTGTAGAGCATAAAATTTTCCTTAAAAGCGTCCCAACCCCATTAGTGTAAGTTTAATCTTTCACGAGGTATAAAAATTCAAAAATTAATTACAAAAAATTATTATATTTCTGACAGAGTAATGTTTAGGGGTTAATACTTTGAAAACGGGTGGAGTTACGTGAAAATTCTATTTAATACTTTTTGTAGAGCATAAAATTTCCCTTAAAAGCGTTCCAACCCCATTACTGTAAGATTAATCGTTCACGAGATATAAAAATTCAAAATTTGATTACAAAAAATTATTATATTTTTTATAAAGTAATGTTTAGGGGTTTAATACTTTGAAAAGGGGTGGTGTTACGTGAAAATTCTATTGAATACTTTTTGTAGAGCATAAAATTTTCCTTAAAAGCGTCCCAACCCCATTAGTGTAAGTTTAATCTTTCACGAGGTATAAAAATTCAAAATTTAATTACAAAAAATTATTATATTTTCTGACAGAGTAATATTTGGGGGTTGATAATATGAAAACGGATAGTGTTACGTGAAAAATCTATTGATTGCTTTTTGTAGAGCATAAAATTTGCCTTAAAGTCGTCCCAACGCTATTACTGTAAGTTTAATCGTTCACGAGATATAAGAATTCAAAATTTAATTACAAAAAATGATTATAGTTTTAAAGAGTAATGCTTGGGGGTTAATAACATGAAAACGGGTGGTGTTACGTGAAAATTCTATTACATACTTTCTTTAGAGCATAAAATTTTTTTAAAAATGGTGCCAACCCCAATACTGTAAACTTAATCGTTCTCAAGATATAGAAATTTAAAAAAATGTGTAATTTTTAAACAGTTTATGGTAAAAAAATTTAGAACAAAAATCTGGTAATTTTTTCCCCTTTTAATCCTATTTATTATACCTACTTTGAATTATGCTGCCCCCTGTCATGACCAACTCTTTGCTGAGACCGTGGGGGTTTAAAATCGTTCAAATACAACCCACTGTCAATCAGTTCTTCGATATCGTTGATTCTAAAAAAATAAAATAAAACATTTTCTTTTTTGTTTTCTCTTTTTTTTTTGTTTTCTCTTTTTTTTTTTGTTTTACATACATTGGGGGAACAAAGAAATATCACTGCGTGTAGATCTTGGAGATACTTCATTTGTCCTTTCAGTAACAGATTATTGATGACCTCGTTTTGTATGTTACCCTCTCTAAACTTTTGCATTTCAGATTTTTGTTCGTCGAAGGAGTCTTTGTGGAGTAAAATTAACCCCGACTCGTCCGGTTTTAGAGAGGACGAGTCAGGGTTGGACGGGGTGCCTTGTTTTCGTGTTTCGACCCTTAAAAATTCGACTTCGAACATTGCAAATTGTAGATGCAAAATCTACAAATAAATATTTGATAATAAAGGGGGTAATTTTTTTTTTCTCTAAGATTATGATGATAAATATCTTACTGACATTTTGCCACGTAAGTGACACCCCATAAGGCCTCCTAAGCCTGAAAAATTTTGACACAGGCTCCCCCAAGGGTGAAGCAGTGGTGGGCCATATGTTCTGTAATTTTAGCCCGACACCTCTAATTTTCATTTCTGAATTAAACAAAATACCAAACGGAAACATCCCCATAAGGTCAGAACATTGAACTTGGGGCAACGGGAATGACCTAATTTTCATGTTGCTCGATTGCTTTTTCGCTATCTGGAATGATATTTACTTAATAAATTAATTAGGGTAAAAATATTCTTTGTACGTACATATTCGCTGTTGTTGAAGTCAAGACGAACTTTGATAATTGTGTTTTTTTTAGAACCGTCCTCCACTTTTCCCTCTTTCAAGACTTTCGTTTTGATCTTGAGCTGGAATAAATCCTGGGCAACCTGATGTAGTTGCCCTGTGAAATAAAAAATAAAAAAAGGAATAAGAGAAAGAGAACAACAAGAAACAAGAGAACAACTGTTACATACTAGAAACAAAATAACAGTAACAAACGAAAAAAGACAATAAAAAATCGGTATCTAATACAATAAAACAAAAAAAAAAGGCCATCAATTTCTACGACGTCCGTTTGAAGCTTTTAGAAAACGAGCTCGTACGTGAAAAGGCAATAAAGGCACAGAAAAAGGCTTGAGTGTAGATTTATTTTTTATTTACCTACCTACCTAGTAAATAACTTTTAAATCCTGTTCGACCACTGCGATATACCAAAACACACCCCTCCTTATCAATTTCGGCGACGTACATGGAAGGACTTTCCATTTTAGGGTAGGTGAATCGAAACTGACTGTGTATATTATCCACGTTTTGTAAAAAATCAGTGAAGTACCTTCCTGTTGCCCGAATTGTAATGTCGTAACTTAAAAAAAAATTTTTGTTTTCCATGTGGTAAAACTTTTCTAATACTTCTTTTGTTTTGTTCAGGCAAATTAATGAAATACCTTTACGTATAAATAAAAAATATTTCACACTTGTATAAAAACAAAAGAAAATTAAAGATTGTCTTTTTTTTTAATCAAAAGGGCATGCAAAAATGTTTTTAATCAAAATATTTGATATTTACCCAAAATTGCTAAAATATCTGACGAAGCACCGTCCAAAAAAGAGCATAAAGTCGTCATACGATGACCCAATGACCTTTGCACAAGCGCTCCCCAAAGACGACATTATGGCATCCGAATAAATTTGATGGGTGTTGAACATTTCGTGGGTACATTTCGCCTCCTTTTTGACCTTTAGCCATACATCTTCACCATACTCTAGCTTCAATAAAAAAAAAACAAAATTTGGTTTCATTTTAAAAAACAAAAACACTTTTTTTTTTCGAGAATCGTTTGTTTTTGAAATTTATTTGTTTTCGAAATTCATTTATTATTAAAATTAATTTATTTTTTTCTTACCTGTATGAAATATTGAATACTTTCCAGAAGCATTCCATACATTTTCTTTATTTAATAGCAGACACGTCTTATTTGAAAAGAGTTCAGAATGGAAATGATAACAAGTACTTACTAGTTAAGGGACTAATAATTTTATTATGACCTATGTCGAAAATTAAGAGGGACAATAATAATTAATATCTAATAAATAATTCGTCTACTTAATTTTATTTTATTGTTATGGCACACGATAGACCTGTCTGGGGATGAAATATTATCCACACTTAGATACAAAACTACCCCTGTTCATTTATTTTATTGGACAAGTACTTACGTTTTGTATGGGTCACATCATGCGATGTTCTTTTGTCCAGTTAGTTCTTAGCTGGTTTTCAAAGGAAAGGGTAACACAAGGTAAAAAGGGGAAGGGTTTTTAATAATGGGGTAAAAGTGTAATAAAAGTAATGGTAAATTTTTAAATATGTTAAAAAAACAAAAAAATACTTAAAGTAGCTACTTATTCGTTTGTTTTATTTATAATACAGATACAATTGTTTTTACGTATTTATTACAGTATATGTATACCTAGATAATATTTATTATTATTTTAATATTCATCTAGGGGTCCACACTCGCAGTCCATTTCGTCATACTCAGACCTGTCATAAATCCAAAAAGTTTCCATAGCCCCTTTGCCCTAAAAAATATTATTTTTTGTCGTAACCGCCCCATTAAAAAAAAAAGAACAACGGCAACTCACTTTAATTTGAACGAACCCTCTATTCTCTATTAAATAATTTTCCTCGGGTAGGAGTTCTTTGGTGGTTGACGAAATATGAATTTTACCAGGCTACAAAATGAAAAAATTAAAAAAAAAAACGTTTTTTATTTTTACTGGGATATGTATCGTACCAAACTGGATGATTGCATCCTAGACGCAGTGTTGACAGTGTCCCCAAAGAAACAGTACCTTGGGACCTTCAACCCCACCACCCCGGCAACAACAGGCCCTGAATGAATCCCTTTAGAAAAAATAATTAATGGAAATAAATATCGTAAGTATTTAATTAATTAAAAACCTATTTTGACTTCCAAATGTCCTCCAGAATTAATTTGAATGTGTTGAATTTGTTGTATCATGCTCAACGAGAATTCGACGACGTTTTGGGCATGATGGTCCGTCCTCTCGGGTGCTCCACTTACAGACATGTAGATTTGACCAACTGTTTCAACCTAAATAATAAAAAATTTGATTTTGTCAATAAATTCATCAAAACAAGCGAACACAGAAAACAAATTGTTAAACGAATTTTGAACTTCTTCTGTTCTAAATTCATTTGTTTGATTACGTATATTTTTTTACCTTGTAAACTCTAAATTTGTCCATTAATTCATCAAAACAAGTGAACACTGCATTCATTGAAGACACCACGTCCATAACGTCCCTTACTGTGCTCGAGTGGAGACCAACCAGTTCACAAAACATTATCGATACCATATCAAAAGACTAAAAAAATAAAAACCACCCCTTCTGAGTAGACACGATAATAATTACACTTTTAATATTTTAATACTATCTAATATTAACGATAAAATAATAAAAAAAACTATGTTTAAATGAATTAATTTTCTAATTAAATTAAAAATAATAATGAGGGTGCAAAAAAAATGATAAATGTGTTTTACATGAAAAATAAGTACTTCACAAGTTCCCATTGCCGACTCCCCTGTTCGTAATCTATCAGCTACAGTCCTGGGGATCATGGAGTACAAAAGGTCATCCCCACGTTTCTTCCATGTTTCTAACAGTTCGTGGTTTCTTTCTAATTCCACTGCTTTTTGTTCTTCTTTGTCAAACATTACTTCCACCCTAGATGAAACCAATCAATTGTAGATAACAAATGAAGATCTCGTTTGTTTTATATAATTGTGTGATGTTTATAATTAAACAACTACGCATCATTCATTGAAACAAAAGTATATTTTTTCTTAAATGAGGTACGTTCAGAAAAGTTTCTAGCTCAATTCAAGGAAAACAAAACTTTAACAAAGTTAAGCAGAAGTTGTAAACCAATAAATTTCCAAGAAGTTATTAAGTTTCCTTATTTTTGGTATGCATTACTTACTTTAGATTGTGTTGCCACCCCGTCAGTACCATTTCTTTGCTCAGTCCATGTTCATTCAAATCGTTCAAATAGAGTCCAAGTTCCGGTAACTCGTCGAGGTCGTTTATCCTAAAGAAATAAAAATAAGATCGTTTTAACCCACCCCATTCCGTTATTACACTCTCTCTTACTTTTCGAGCTATAAATTTTAATAAAAAAAAAAAAAGAAAATTTTTTTACTTGTATATTACGTAGGTAGGAAATTTAGTGTGATTTATAGGGGTCTCTTACACGGGGCTGCAGAGAAAAATGATGGCATCAATATCTTCCAAGTGGCGCATTTGTCCTCCCAGGATAATGTTTTTAACGCCTTGACTTTCCCTCCTCGCCTGATAAGGCGAAATGGGGCGAATATCTTTTTTTTCGTTCTTCTCCACTTCCAGTTGTTGTGTAGCTCTAATGGGGGGTGTTGAAGGGGGACTTTCTTCGATTGCTTTGGTTTCCATTTTATTCAGGGATGAACCGAACATACTGCCCCTTATGAACTCCAAAATGAAGCGCACATTTTGGAGATAAAAAATCTACAAAGAAATCAGGACCATAAAGGGGATGTAAAATATTGCAGTAGGTAAAAGGAAAACAAAAGAAACATTGTCTTATTTTTTGTTTTATGTGGCGCTTGTTAAAATCAGCACTTTTTGTTTTGTTTCTTTTTTTTTTGTTTTTTCATGGCCTAATTAATCGAATCGATCGAATTACGAAACAATTAAGCAAAAGATAATTGTTACGTACATTTTTCCATGAAAATTCAATCTTCTTGGGCCTCCTCAATCGAAAAAATTTGTGAACTGGCTGCCCGATTAGATTTTCGTTTCTTATCGTGCTCAGTTTCTCCCCAGCCCCTTTAACAGTCATTTCGCGACTTATTAAAACGGCAAAAGGGAACAGTTCAAGCAGTAAGTTGCACGAAAATGGGGCCAGTTGTCTGGTCTCTAAATTGGCTTGGAACGACTTCGATTTATGTTCCATCTAAAAAAATATTTTTATTAACTAATTAATTAATTATAGATAATATTTCTTACGTATTCGCTGTTATCAAAATTTAGGCGAAGGTGGACCACCAAAACGGGGCGATCTTTTTTGGAGGACAGTTCTGTGCTCAAAATTATCGTCTCTATTTTTAAATTGTAATGTTCATCAGCGATTACTTCTAAAAGAGCTAAGAAACAAAAAAACAATACCTACTCTTATTTATTACTTCTATAATAATTAAATCGATTAATTTTTGAACAATATTTGGCATATTTTGCGAATAATTCTTTAAATCCTTACCGCCTCGTCGTCTAATATCTTTATCCCGTCATTTTTCATGAATTATTAACGAGGCTTAGCGGTGAAATATGAATTTTCCCGGTCGTCCCAAATTTTTTGTTCAATTTAACAATTTATCTTAATTGTCAACAGAAACGAGCGCGTCTTTCTTATTATTTTTTCTTTTTTTCTTAAAAACAATTAACTTGACAGTTATTTTGTTTGATTTAGTAATTTGAATCGATAAAAGAAGAACGCAATTTCCTTTTTGTTTTTTTAAAACAGTTGAAAAGCTCTTAATACACTTTCTTTTATTGAAAAACAATACGTACCGATAAAATAATTGGTATATTCCTTCCTCCTGCTTCTGTAGACCATCACACAGCCGTTTTTATCGACGTTGAGTACATAAATCGACGGGCTTTTCATTTTCGGGAAAGTAAATTGAAATTGGGAATGAATATTGTCAACATTTTGGAGAAAATCTGTGAAGTAACGACCAGTCGCTTTTATCGTCTTATCATAACTAAAAAATATTTTTTCCTTATTATTTAGCCATTAGAAAAGGCTCTCATTGTCAGATTTACCCAAAATAAGAAAATATGTTGTAAAAACATTTCCCAAAAGATCTCATAACTTGATCCCTCGGGAGACCACTGATTTCAGCACATGCATTAGCCAGTGATATCATTACGCTATCACTGTACACCTGGTGGGTGTTAAAAACAGTGTGTTTGCAATTTGCCTTTTGAATTATTGTCATCCAAGCATCTTCTCCATGTTCCATCTAATGGAAAATTCGTTTACGTAAAAAAAATTATAAAATAACAAAATTAATATTAATTAATTAATATGCCACCCGTGTGGCCATTGTTTTGTTTTAATATGTTATTCTTTTGTTTATTAATAGAACAAATGACCATCGTGACGTATTATGTACAATTTTGGACTTTAATTAATTATTGTCTTACGTAATTAATATTCATGCACCGTATCCATTTAAGTATTTCGAGATTGGTATCAATTATATTGATTTCTAATTACTAACTCAATAATTTTAATATCTACCTACCAAGCAGAAATAATAATATATATTATTGTAAAATAATTAAAGTCTAATAAAACTAATATAAAAAATATTTTAACTCATACAAGTAAATAATATAATCTATTTATTCACTAATTATATATAATTAATTTTTGTACAATAGACTATTGAAAAAAATTTTTATGACTGTAATTAATTATTTATTTGATAAAAACTTCATTTTTATTTTAAAAAAATTAAAAGAAATTACCTGAACAAATCTCTGGACGCATTCTAGCAGGAGCCCGTACATTATATATGTTGTTTTTTTGTTTTCCAACTAATTATTACACTTTCATTTGTTCTGTAACAACTGAAACAAGATTTTGTTGAGAAAACAAAATAAGTTTTTTATCAGTCAAGATGTGCTGATATGTCGATTGTTTTCAAACGAGTGAATGATGCGAATTGAACGTGGAAAATCTACGCTCCAAATTGAATTTTGCTCCTGCCCATCATTCTCTTTCAAAAGGACATGCTTGTACATCTACAGCGTGACGTTTTAGTCTTTATAATAGTGCCTTCAACCGAAATGAATTTCTATTTATAGAAAAACAATTTTCCTTAACAAATACCTATGTAACTATATAATCCCTTTTATTATTAAAGAACTTTAAATTATTTTTACAAGTACTGTACTATTTTAATTATAATAAATTTGTAATTTACTACAGTTCATACTATTTTTTCTCAAATACTTAGGATAAAACTACTTATTATAGTTTTAAAACAAATTAACTTAAGTATTGAAAAAATCTTTGTTTTTCCTCATAATAAGACTTAAAGTAAAAGTTGATAAATTTATTTCTTTACTATATTTCAAACATTAAAAATTATACAAATCAATTTATTTGTTGACAAAACGTATTTTATGGTTAATTAAATTTTAGTAGTAATTGCTTAATTAATTATTTAAAATAAACACGGGAGTAATGTTGGTTGCCTATACGTAATATCCAATATATGTCATAGTTAAATTCACGTACTTAAGTTGGTAAATTACAAAACGTTGGTAGTTTTGAAATTTGACGTTTAGAAGAACAAAAAGAAGAAAACTGTATTACGCAAAAGGTGATTCTCGAGATAATATTAAATAAAAGCCAACAAAATGCAGGGAATGAGCTTATCCAGTCTTAAAAAGCACAAAGCGGTAAGTCCTGGTACAATCTATAATTGTAATAATATATTAAAAGAAATATCTTCCAGCTTATCCCTCTCTATGTATGTGTTGGAGTTGGTTGTGCTGGGGCTGTCTTTTACACTTTAAGATTAGCTTTACGTAATCCTGATGTAGGCTGGACAAACAAACGTGAAAAGCTCTCCAATGAAGATTATGCAACAAAACAATACAAGGTATTTTATATATATTTTTTTATTGTATTTTAGTGTGGGTAACGTAATCTTTAATTTCAGTTCTACTCCCCAAACATTGACTATTCCAAGCTGGAAAGTCCTGCACCCAAATACTAATTTCTTGTATATTTTTTAGTTACAGATAGTTTATTTAGCTAAAATACATTTACTGTAGCAGTAACAGTCTGTAATTTGATTACATTTTTTTTTAATTTTTTAGTTAGTTTTCTTACAGTTAGAAAAAAAAAACGCTTAAAGTATTGTTTCAGTCCTATATTTTCCACTAAATTAAAAATTGTACAAGTCTATACAAGTTTAAAAAATGATATTTGAATTGTACACCCTGCATACACTTTAAAAAAATACATTTATTTGTAATTAAAGAAAAAACGTCATATTAAAACGCAAAGTTAAGTATTTAAAACACCTTTTTTTTTCTAAAACATCAATAGTTTGTTTTTAAAAAGTGGGAATGGCAGCTTATCACATGGGTAACTATCTGACTTTCTATTTCCATACCGTTTAAAACTTGTTCTCTTGTTAATGAGATTTCATAACTATTTTCTGGTGATACAAAGATCACCTTATTCCTTCTTGTTTGCAACATATTTCCAATTACCAACTGAAAAAAATTTAAAAGTTTAAATACATTACTACATAAAAAATCATCTTAAAAATCTACCATGCATAAAACTTATTAAAAATTTAATTTAATGACCAAAAAATATTTACTTTATGTTTATATTTTTTAAGTGCATCCCTGCATTTGGTAATCAAAATATTTTCATCAGTTTCTAATTTAAAAGAGACCACAAATGCTTGAGGGACCCAGAAGTTAACTAAAGGTGCCAAAAGCTTAGGTACAAGCTTTAAGGATATCGTTGGTGCACCAGCTTCTGACTGCATTTTGTGTGTAGGCTAAAATGCAAGTTATAAAAAAATAAATAACCATCTAAATTCCTATGTGCGGATCCTTCATACCATTTCACTTGAAGGAATATAAAAATCAGACACTGCAGCAGCTAAATATAAAATGGCCCTGGGTCCATAGTCTGCCAGGCACTCGCAGGCTGCTCTCAGTAGCCAAAAATAGTCTGAGAGTGTTGTAAAATTCACATACAAAATTTTTCCTGTATCATGGCTTGCCTTGTACCTCTTTAAAATGGGGGCCACAACGTCTACACTGTCAGGTTTAACTGAAAACAAAAACAATACAAAACTAAGCTTCTATCTTGTTTTGTAATAAATTAAACTAACCTGTAATTGTGCTGTTTCGCCCATCTTCTTGCAATTCGAGCATATCCATGAATTGTAGGCCAGTAAAATGTCTTGTGAAGGGCTCCAATGACTTGTGACGATGAAGGAATATAACTACACAATCATGGTCCAAAAAATACTCAGCTGAAGCAGCTCCCCTTGTACCAGCACTGAAATTGTCTACAAATCTTACAGTGTTATGTTCCAAGGGTACGGTGGTTCCCCCAGACTGAAAAAACAACGAGCACTATTACAGGAGCACTAAAATATAACCTCAAAAGGATTCTTACCGTTATTAAGACGATTCGTTGATTATTTTCATTGTGTCTTTCACAGAACTCCTTTAATAATGTTCTGTTGTCCTCAAAATCTGAAGGGGGCAAGTGTGAATTGAAAAAACTTTCCCAATGTGAAGACATGTTTAATTTGTAGATGGAAGACTTTTTCTTTAAATAACCTTTGGACTAATGATTTTAATTACTAACCACTTGTTGAAAGATCCGTTAATTGTTAATTTCCTTTTGCTTAACATGATTGCAAAATGTTATACATTATAAGTATTAGAATTAAAAAATCGGCTATATACAATGTAAACAACAGTATAGGGCACTTCAAACCAGCGTCGCAGCTTCAAATTAACTGCAGGGGCAGCTACCAGGGGCGCAGAAGTTTTAATATATCAAATAAAATAATAACTAATCCATTACTGATTATTGCAATTTGTTAAGAAGGCTGACAATGGCAACAATTAAAAATAATGAAGGCCGACAGCCTCAACAATGCACCAACAATGAAAATAATAATGGCCGACATCAACAATGCCCCAACAATTAAAATAATAATGGCCGACCACGTCAACAATGCCCCAACAATTAAAATAAAAATGGCCGACCACGTCAACAATGCCCCAACAACTAAAATTAAAATGGCCGACCACGTCAACAATGCCCCAACAATTAAAATAATAATGGCCGACAATGTCAACAATTAAAAGTTATAATGGCCGACATTTATTATTAAACTAATAACACGATTTAAAAATTTTAAAATAAAATAAGAGTGGCTAAATGAGTTCCTGAAATTACACAACCATAACCAATATAACAAAAAAAAAGGTTAGTGACAATTGAACTGATCAAATTATTAATGATTAATATTAGGAGTTTATTTCTATTTTTATGCAAAACTTATTATTTAAACCTTTTTAATAATAGATGGTAAATTAATAAAGAGTCCACCCTAATAATAGTGCATAAATAAATTGAAAAGGTCTGTCGGGAAGAAAGCCGTTTCAAAGAAGATACAGTTTTAAATAGGACTCTCATCCTAGTACAAAATATGGAGAGTGAACAATTTTCGTTATCGTGGAACAATTTTCACAGTAATTTAAGTACCGGATTCCATTCGTTATTACAAGATGAAGACCTTGTTGATGTTACTTTAGCTGCAGAAGGGCAGTACTTGAAAGCTCACAAGACCATTTTATCTGTGTGCAGTCCATATTTTAAGGAATTATTCAGAGTGAACCCTTGCAAGCATCCCATTGTGATATTGCAAGATGTGAACTACACCGCTTTAAAAAATCTATTACAGTTTATGTACTATGGTGAAGTGAGTGTCAGCCAAGAAGAAATTCCTATATTTATGAGAGTTGCAGAGACATTAAAGGTTAAAGGGCTCACAGACACTGTAAGTATATTTGCATTTGTGTTGTTGATGCTTGTATTATTAATTTGGTTGTAATTTGAGGGTTCAAATGGTTTTTTGGAAAGAATGACTGAACATACAGAAGCAAGACCTATCGAAAAACATCACAAGCCATCTAAAAAGGCCATCAAACATGTCCAATCAAGATCAACGGAGAGTCCTCATTCTTCATACTCATCTCATCCCAGTGAATCTCCAAGACTGGTTAAATCACCTGAACCAACACCTGCCAAGAAAGTATGCACTGAAGAAACCAACTCAGACTTTATAGCAACTGTAAATCCTAAAGAAGAGCCTGTAGAACGAAATGAAGAATATCAAGACTTATCGTATGATGATAGTTTAGATATGTCTTCAATGCTGAACACTTCTATCACAGAGTCCCCTCGTCCTTCAGGCAGTTGGATGCCACCTAATCAAACACAGTCCATGACAGACATCTCAAGTCCTGGTAATTTTTTCTCTTTTTGCATTTTTAAGTACATATTAAATTTCTTGTAATAGAGATTGATAAAGCAAAGCATTTTATGATCTCATTTAAGGCTTTCTCTTTATACATTTAAATTTTAAACTTATCGGCTTGTAATTTAAAGTTAGGTAATATTTTGTTAGTTATTGTTTTTGTTATTTTTATTGAGCTTGAGACATTTTGAGTAGATAATAAATAGAAAGACCTGAATCAATGTAAAATAATACATTAACAACATTTAAATACCTAATCAATCAATCATTCATGTTCATTATCTCCACAGCTTCTATTACAATATACATATCACACAATTTATTTATTATTAATATAGAAATTAACTTAAAGGCATGCACAGACTATATTTATGTAATGCCTTGACAATTTTTTGAGCACAAAAATTAAATAATTAAAAAACAGTTTTTATTAGATTACCTTTGGGACATATGTTTACAATTAAGCAGAAAGCCAGTTAAATTTACTTTTTCTATTATATATTTTTTATTTTTATTGCCAGTGTCGGTATTTAAATGTGTTAATGTATTATTTTATACTTAGGTACACTCCAATGCATTCTTGGAAGGAGGGGAAATCCGCGATTGATCGTTGATGGGCATACTTTCTTTAAGAAAAGTGCGTACAAAGGAAAATCGTTCTGGTATTGTAAGCACAGTCGAAGCCCTTACAAGTGCGCGGCCGTCTGCTGGACTCTGCATGGTAATATCGTCAAATGGCCCAGTGATCACAACCATCCCGTCATTCCAGAACCCTTCAATCCCGAAGAGGACACTGACGTTCCTATCGAGAAATTGCAAGAAGTGTTGATACAGACATCGTACAGAACTGACTTTTAGATTTTTACATTACTCCTTTCTTATAATAAGATATTAAGAGAAAACGTTTTATCACTATTATACTTATAATTATTATGATTTATTAATTAATGACATTGATTAGAAATTGAGAATTTAGCTTTCATTTTACTGATTGCTATTATACACAATTTATTAAATTTTCGCCTTAGTGTTCTTTTTATACTTAGTTATATATAATTGTGGGAAGTAAAACACTTTTTTATTGTAAAAATTTTTCTTTTACATAATAAAATTTGTTAATAATGCACCAACTTAATTAAATTAATGTTAAAACATGCCCAAAAGAGATAATTGTTATTAAATTAATTATTCATTCATTCAATTTCGTTACAGGTGGTCTCCTTTTTATGAAGAGTCGAAGAGGTCATCCGGTGGTAATTCACAACGGTCACATCTACACCTTTTACCAAAAATACGAAAGTAGGACGACTTGGCAGTGTGTGAAAAGACGTGTTTTTAATTGTACAGGTTGTATTATTACAACGAATGGGCCCATGGTGCTCTCCTACAGTGGTCACAACCATCCACAACTTAACGACGTCATCCAAAGGCTACATGCGCCCGCCTGTAGCTCAACTTTATTGCCATAAGTTTTTTAGGACCTTTGATTAATAGTAAGTTAAATTGTTTATAAATTAATATTTGTGTCATAAACATACATAAAACTTTTTTGTTTTTCTCTCGTTAAAGAAAAATAAATGTTAAATTATTAATACTTAGAAATTTCTTTTACGACTTATATAATAATTAGCAAATAGCTTAGTAGTTAAAAAAAAAGCATTCAAGAAATTATTCATTCACGTGTTATGTTTTAAAAATCCTTGAATAATTAATTGCAAGTGATAAAGAACATAAAACCTATTTAGTAACTATTTAGAAACATTTTTTTAAAAATAATGCTATGAAACCAAACTTAGTTTTCCTGTGTTTTTTAAAAATAGTTTGCTATTCTCTACAAGGTAGGTAATTGTACAAAAAATAATTCAGTTTCGAAAATTTGTGTTTGTTTAATAAAAATCGTGATAGAGTTGTCCTCTTGTGGAAGACCCTATGGAGGCCCCAGTCCTAAAATTGTTGGGGGATATGATGTAGGATATTATAAGTACCCTTGGTATGCTGCCCTTATTTTAGACGGTGAAGTTTTCTGTGGTGGTTCGTTGATATCGACTAAAACTGTGATAACAGCAGCTCATTGCTATAAACCTTTCATTTCATTAGTACTGTAAGTATGTATGGAGAAATAAACTGTACCATCCACTAAAAGTGTAATTTATCTCTTTTTGTAGCAACAATGATTTCTTTAAACTGGAAGACGTGTTTATTGTCTTTTTAGGGGTGAATAACGTATGCAAGTATGAAGATGATGTAAGAAAGTTTAGGACGCAAAAGGTTTACATTCACGACGATTATATAGATAACATCCCTTACAATGACATAGCACTTGCTATGTTACACAGAGATGCGAGTGAATTCATCCCAGTTTGCCTACCTACCCCTGGCAAGTTTATTATACACATATTATTTTAAAGTTTTGTTAGGAAACGTCCACTTTTCTTTTGGTAGATCATGTTAGTGGATTAGTTTTAAAGGAAGGTTTTGTTCAGGGCTTTGGGGCCATATTTTACAGTGGTCCCGATTCCTGTACATTAAAGGAGGCAAGGGTTCTTATATATTCCGACTATACTTGTAAAAAGATGATTGAAAATACTGGAAATGATCCGGACTATGTAGAAAAGGCCTTTTGTGCTGGCTATTTGAGTGGTGGAGTTGATACATGTCAGGTAGGAACTTATTTAACATTATTAATTGCAATTTAGTTAAAGCATTTTAAATCGTTTTTGCGTTAGGGTGACAGTGGTGGGCCCCTTTTAGTAATGGGTAAACATGGTGAATATGTTTTGGAGGGTAATGAAAACGTATTTTTGATTCCCTATTTTGTCGTCTTAGTAAAATATGTTGTTTAGGAATTGTGTCCTTTGGTTTTGGTTGCGCAGAGAAAGATTTGTTGGGGGTTTACACCAATTTAACTGAATTTTTACCTTGGATCAGAACAAAATTAAAGACGGAGAATGCTAATACTGGACAGGATAATTTAATTGAAACAACAACTTTAGGTAATTATAAAAACATTTAATTTAAAAATACATCGTTCTATAATTTTAGGGAATATAAAATTTATTCGGAGACGTAGACGAAAAATAAAAAGAAGAAAACCAAAAAGGTTTTAAAATCTGTATTACTATGAATTAAATACTTATTAAAGTGAATTGCAAAGTAAAATAAAATTTTGTTTAACTCATTCTCTAACAATAATTTTATTTATGAAAACATGGAGTTATGCAAATTTTCAATATCATTTACTCTCTGCTTAGCTCTTAATTTCTCTTTACGGTAAGCCTCATAGTGTTCATCGTCAGTAGGAAGTTCATGTCTACATAAGGGGCAACTGTTAGTCTGCACAAGAATATAAATAGTCACATTTTAACAATCTTTAGTAGTACCTTTAATGTAAATTAATGTTATATACCTTTGTAAGCCATCGCTTGATACATTCTGGATGAAACAGATGGTCACAGGGCATCTTAACAGCTGAACTCCCCTTCTCGTAGTCCTTAAGGCATACTGGACACTGCTGACCTAAATAATTAAAGCATAATTGTAATTATAAGCTAATTTAAAAAGCAAATATTAATTACCTTCTTCGTTAATTGATACTTCAGGTAAATTATTAACAGCCTCTTTGGATGCTGGAGGTGGTAAACGTTGAGTCTCTCCCAATTCTTCAAACATGTTATAGTCTATAAAAAGCCTTGCTAAGTGCAGCAAATGATTGGGGGATTCGCCCTCTGCTAGTGGTGTCCAGCCCATTTCTTGAAAATAATCTGCCATGTGAGGGAATATTCTATAACAATAGCACACAAAACACGTAAAATAATTAACTGAGGTCACAATTACTAAGCATTTTTATAAAGAAATCAAATAATTAAATGTCAAACTGACAGTTAATAAGAAGGTTATGTTTGTTTTTGTTGAGAGCTAAACTAAACTTTAATAAATAATTGAACAAACCCTAACAAGTTAAGTTCAAGTTGACGTTGAGTTTCACTTTAATTTGACGTATTTACAGTAAAGATCAGGTAAAGATAAAAAAGATATACCTGCAAAAGACCTATGCAAAAGACAACTAAATCATTTTACAGTTAATTTTGGTGTTTTCTTTCGAAAATATTCCCCTAATTATAATTCTGTCATGCCAAGGAAAATCTTGCAACCAGCATTTCTATCAAGATACAATTTGTAAGTACAATTGTTTTTGTTGGGTACTGTTCTAGAAATTAACAGGTTTCAATTTTAGATAATAATAAAAAACACTGACCTTATGTCAAGGTAGATGCATTTGGTTTTCTGCAACACTACCCCTTGTTAATTGTGAATATTCAGTTATACTGCAAAGGTTGTAAACAATGTACCCCATTTGGTTGCTGGCTGCGTTTTTTGTGGGGGCTCTAGACTGTGTTCCACTACAAACACCGTATGACATTTGTCCAAATATAAAAACATCAAAACTAGTCCATGCTGACTTTTTAAATGGCTGTGGCAAAAGAAATACAGGAACTGCAAGTGACAAATTGTGTACTTTGTATGAGGAAATATTAAAACAGTTGTGTGCTTCAGTTAAAGATAAAAAATTGCCTTTTTCTAATGCTGACATTGATAAAGCATTACAATCTACAGACCTCACAAAAGTGTGTGACGTTTTAAGTCATTTCAAATTGGCTGATGTTGCTAAAACTAAAGAGATTTTGTTACCTATAACCAATAATCACTGTTTTCGTACTTGTCAGAGTGATGACTATACTATTCTGCCTATTTGCAACTATGGAGCTTACATGCTGAATTTTATTCATGTCTTTTCTGCCCATCCTGCACCAGAAGACCTTAAAGAAAAGAAAACGAATACAATTGTTAATACCCTAAAAGCAGATCCAGTTTCAAAGTCTGGTAAGAATAAATAGTTTTTAATTTTTGGAATTGTTTGAAATAAAATACATTCTAGGTAATACTTCAAATGTGAAACCCTCCTCTTCAAATGTCTTACCAAGTGCTAATACAAATATATTACAACTTCAGCCTCGCATTAATAATGTAACTCTAGATACAAGTAAAAAGAATGAATCAAAACCAGAAGTATCTCTTACATCAAGTTCAAGTAATGTTAATGATAAAAAAGGAAATCCACCAATTATTCATTATAAGTTAAATAACAAAAGTAATGCACCTGTTGCAAGTAAAACCCAGGATAAACCCTTAACTGAAACACATTTGGGAAGTCATAGAAGTAATCCTGCAGCAGAACAAGACCAAGTTAATTCTACAAAAGAAACTATCCCAATTAAAAACAGTCAAGATCAAGAAGATCTCCACAAAACAGAGAATGACAAGGAAGTAGCAGTAGAACCCATGAAATCAAATGATCTTCCTGATGCTCATGTTAATGATCCAAATAAGGAAACAGCAGTAGAACCTATGAAATTAAATAATTCTCCTGCAACTCATGTTAACAATCTAGATAATATGGATTCAGGAAGTCCTAAAGATATTCAAAAATCAAAAAAAAACCCTCAAAAAAAGAAAACCAAGAGCTTAATAAACCAGTAATACAAGATATAGTAAATGCTCCTCAAGAAGAAGTTGCTGGTAATAATGTAGTCAGTGGTGGAGATGACACATCTAAACAGGATAACCCTCTAGAACAAAACAACCACAAAGTGGCTAGTTCCCCTGTACAAAATATTGAAAATGTTAACCCACAGGAACAATTACAATCACAAGATCCTGATGATGAAGATGGTGATAATGATTTAGGTAATAAGTGGAGTATTAAAATGGGGTTGATTTTAATTGTATCTGTTTTTTAGGAATTCTAGAGGAAATTAATGGAAATACTGAACCATTTAAATCACCCAATGAAGGTAAACAGTTGTTTTTGTGGATTAATGAGGACATCAGTCTAACTTTTTGTATTTGTCTTTCTAGTACCTTTAAAATTAGAAGAAAAGAAACCAATTAAAACAGAATATTCTGACAGTGAATCAACAGCACATGGTTTTACTTCAGAAAACAGTGACGATGGTGATTCCCCTTTCTTTCCTTACTTTATGGTTATCTGTTTAGTGTTCATTGGTGGCTATGTAATTTATCATAATAAGCAAAGGGTAAAAATGTCTTAATTTATTTTTATTGTACTTTTTATGTAACATTTTGCTTGTTTGTTGTTGCAGATTTTGGCTTTGATTGTCGAAGGGAGGAGAGGACGAAGAGGTTCAAGAAGTAGAAGACCAAATTCAGCAAATTATAAAAAATTAGATAGTAATCTTGAAGAAGCAATAAGTTCATCCTGTAATAAAAGTGCTGCACATGTTATTTACTGATATTAATATAAATATTTGGTATTGTTTCTGTTTTGTTGGAACTGTACATTTCTTTGTATTAATTTGTTTGTAATAAAATAATGTAAAAATATTGTATTTAAATTGGGTAATGTCTATAATTCCATAAAGTACGTCGTTAAATTGCTTATTTTTCATATATGCTTTTAAAATTAACCACTTGTTAGATTATTTTTAGGTTATGTGGACAAAATTTTGTATGAAAATAAACATAATGGTAACACTTACATACTAAAAAATGTTGTTTTAATCATTCTTTATAAGTTTTTTATGTTTCCTTTTGGGATTTAAGGGTTTAAACGTGTTCCTTTGAAAATTCCATTAAAGGGATGAGCTATATGCCGTAATAATTTAACTAAAACACTTTGTTGTTACGTACCACCCACTTAAAAAGTTATTAATTTATTTTATTTTCTTTATTTTGCCCTTTATTTGCTCAAATTTGATTAGAAATTGGTAAAAAACCTGATTTTTGTTAAAAATATTGACAGTTGTCGTTCAAAAACATCGTATTTGTATCGAGGCTTTTGATTGGTCTAACAAAAAAAGCGGTGCATCAGGGGTGCGATTGTTGAAGTCATTCGACTTTTACTATTTCATTCATTATTAAAAGTAGGTCAGTGGGTCAGTGTAACATAGTAAAAACACGTGCGAAATCGTAACAAAAATTGCATATTTTTCAAATTTTGGGAAAGCTGTTATTCCGCTTATACTGAACCGATTTTAACGCGGTTTGGACCGTTCGAATGAAGATTTTTTAAATAATTAGGCTACCAAATATTATACAAATCCTTTTTAATTAAGGTTAATTCCATTACGGGTATATAAATCACTTTAGGGCCATAATAACCATACTTTCATTTACAAAAATGCTAATAATTTTTTATATATTCGTACTTTACATAATTAGTAATTGTATTTTAATTATTAATTATGATTTTTTTTTTTGAAATTAAATTATTTCTAGGCTGCACCTCATAGAATAAATAATTTGTGTGGTTATTTTTAGAAGTAAATACGAGGAGCAAAACTTTAATAAGTATTTTAATTCACCAAAATTTTTATATAAAGCTTTACTATTTATTTAGTTATATTGGTGTTAGCAGGTGATTAAATTTGCCAAACCTTTCGACACGCTCCGGTGACCTCTACGTGTTTTATACACTTTTTGCGTCCAGCTTATCTCACGGCTTGTTTGTCTTAATGTAATATTACGTTGTTTTTTTTTGTAAGATGCCTGGAGCGTTTTACGGTAAACAAACTCACAATAAATAATACAGTAAAGTTGTTCTCAGTCTCTACTGAATCTGTAACATTTAATTTAATATTAATATTAAAATTAGCGAAGAATAAAGACGTTATTGGTGTTGCGTGGTGTATTCATTTGGTGGCTCAATTTTACGTAAAAAATAATCTGCCTTGAACTTTATTATTAACAATACAATACGATATCTTTGTGTTTGTGTGTACTTATTACACAAGCCAGGTAGGTACATTTTCGTAAAGCGATAAGAGAGGTTCTGTTCTGATAACGTTAAAATAGTTTTTGTATCTACACGGAGTGGAGTGCACGGGAACGGTTTTATAGAGAAAACTGTTTGTGAATGAAACTTCAAGGATTATTTATTGGCCAATACGTAAGTTCAAGAAGTATTTTTTTTACATATGTAGGTACTCTTAATGTTTCTGTCGATAATTTTAAACGATCAGGCTTTTTAAAGTTGCTCATATTTATTGATAAAACGTGCTTTCGAAAGTAATTTACTATTTTTACAACCTCTAGTTCATGAATAAGAGTAACAGATTTTTAATTGTTTCAAACGAAAAAAAACTTGTCGAAAACAATAATTGAAAACCGAACATCTCTAAAAACAACAAAAGTTAAACGTTGTTTTGTTTCTAAACAAAATCAGTTGTTGCTGGTCTTCTTCTGTTAATCTTTTGAGAGACAAATACTACAACAAGGAGTTCATGCATTTGTTTGCTTTTTTATTGAAGATAAGAATGTCTTCATTTAGTAGTGTTAGCTATTGCAAAAATTGAGGCATTTACAATAGATACAATTTTTGAAAGTTTCAATTAAATATATTCAAAAGTTTCTCATTTTCAATCTGACCTACTTCAAGTGTTATTTAACAACTTCAAATAGATTTTCTTAATGATCCGTTTGAGCGATGATACTTGAGACGTATGTACAACTTCAATAATTCGAATAGACGAGACGACTTCGTGAAGCGTCTATTTTGATCGATGATTACAAAAGTCGCGTATGTATGCACGTAAAATGTAAACGTTTTACATGGATTTACGCATGTACCTATACATAAATATATGTGTGTGTCTGGTTGGCTGAGAACCAGGAAGAGGAGAAGGAACGTGAAAGTGTTCCTTTATTTTATCCACGATTATGATGCGCCGACGCTCATTTTTTTTGCACGTTATTTATTGTCGGGTTTAGATGACGACGGAATGCACCGTGGTGTTAGAAGGGGGTCCCCCGTGGGGCTTCCGCATTGTTGGTGGCGTTGACCAGGGTCAGGAACTCCACGTTTCCAGGGTGAGTTTTGTGGACGAGTTAGTTGAACAAACGAAAACGAGCTCAACTTTTCTTTATTATTGCAGACAGTTAGTGTGTTGTTGCATTTTTACGCAGGCGTGATGAAAAAAATCGATTCTTACATTTTTATTAAATAGATCCAGAGCTGGCTTTTGAACTGCTCATTAGAATTAAAATATGCATTATTATTATTATTGTGTAGTATATCAAATAAATGTATTTAAGAACTTTTTTCTACTGCCAGTTTTTGTAATACGATATCGTAGGGGCGTAAAATACTTTGCATTTGTATGTACGTAATTAACTAACTACATACAGACAGTCTTTTGTTTGAGTTTGAGTTGCAATAATGTGGCAGGATTTTGTTTTTTAACAATAAGAAAACAAACAAGTAACAAATGAAACTTGGTTTGCTCCATTTGTTGCTGTTGATCAACTGTTTTTTATTCCTTTGTTTAGAAGAATGCTGAAGTTTCGTATCTCTTCCAAAAGCAAAGTAAAGATGAATTATTAAAAGTAGTAGTTTTGTAAATTTGAAAAGTGTGTTGAGTGTAGGCAACATTTCTAACGTTGGTGTTGGTTGGTTTCAGGTGAACAGAGGAGGAAAAGCGTTTTCGAAAGGAATAAGTGAAGGAGACTCTATTATATCCATTAATGATTGTAATTCGGCCAATTTAACAAACTCTGAAGCCCATTCATTACTTAGAAAGTCTAAGAATTTTATGAAGTTGAGCATTAAAAAGTAAGTACGAAATTACTACCTTTTTAAATACATAAATACCACCCGCAAAAGTTTTTCTTGTACTTATCTAAATTTTATTAATTTGTTATCAGGATAATTTATTATAAAAAATTTGGTTGTTTGCGTTATATTCTTCCTCTAAACTTCATGATCATTGGTAGATAGATACGTAATATGAAAATAAAAATATATTACGAAATTTTATAAAAAGAAATTATTACTCTAAACTATCTCATTTTAGCATTATTATCATTTTTTATTAATTAGTATGATACATATTTCGCAATTTCTACATACATACATATGTACCTACAAGAATAATTTATCAGGGTCAAAAGATAAAAATTTGCTTAAGTGCACCTTCCAATATTAACAATTAATTAATATTCAAGAATGTTAATCTGCAACAAATGTTCTGTTTATACATTTTTGAGGACAGTGCTGCTGTATTTGCGTCTCGTATTTTGGTACGTTTAAAATTATTTTGTTTTATAAAAAGTTGAATCTGTCTATTAGTATTTGTTTAACTCAATTAATTGTTTCCCAAACTATGATTCTTTTTTGTTCGTATGTCAGCAATTGTTTAGGTACTTACGTTAAAATTTAATGAGGAACAACCGAGTAGGTACTTACGTATAGTAATTAAAAAATCGTTCCAAAAATAATCTTTCTTTTTATCATCTATCAAAATTAACAGTACACGTCAGATAGGTACCTAATTACCTACACTCACGTTCTTTTTATTGTTCGTAATTTTGTTAACAGTTTGAGTTGCATCAATTTCAATTGAATAGTAAATTATTTAATGATTTAATACATTTGTAGGTATGTGTATATACATATGGTACATCGGTTGATTTGAATTATCATGCCTTACCCCCCTGACGTAATCCGTATCTATACAATGGTGACCCTAAATTTTCTCGAGCGTAAATCCGCAAATTGACAACAGACAACTACATGCCACATTTACTACAGTATACAGTAGTTACACCTCTCCTAAAAAATGCCATCATGCAGATGATTTTAAATGGTCAGTCAGTAGTTTTATTTTGTCATTCAATGTGTCTTCAGCAACTCAATATTGTGAGTAACTAATTCGACAACAGGTCAATTTGTTTTAAACGATTCGGTTTTGTTTTAAAAAAAAAAACTAATGTTTCATGTTATCTTTTTTTTTTTTTGGTAACAGTTGTTTTATTTTGTTTCAGAAAATCATCGTCGAAATCGAAACGCAGTAGTTGTGCAGAACTTGGGGCCTTTGAAACATCGAAAAGTGGTAAGAAACTTATTTATGTAAATAAAACAATAAGTGAATAACGAATTAATGAATGATTGTACTAGATTGTTTTTGAAAGTAGAACGTTAGGTACTTTTGTTATGTTACATAATTTGTTTGGACTTGTCCGTTTTTAAACTTTGGAATATGAGTAGCCACCCTCGTTATGATTGGACGTAGAATAATATATGTGTAATGAATGCTTTCTACGAAATGGCCAACAATTAGATCGGCTTTTTCTTTAACCTGTTATGTCGGCCGTGGCTCGCTTCCAGTTCCTAAAATTAGGTATGCGGCAGATTCAAAAATAATTTTACAATTCATCGGTGGTCAACATCTCAGTAAGAAAACGTTCGTTAAAAAAGTGTCCGATTATTGCCATTCTCATATGTTTCATTCTCGTTTGTTTTAATACATAATAACGTAATAAACGAACGTCAACGTGATCTTTTGTTTATAAGTTGCACCACATCATTAAAAAAAAAAAAAGAAAATCACCACGTTCTATTGTTTATATATTACCTAATTAATTAATTGTTGTGTTTAGAGTAACGGTAAGATTTGTTTTATTAGTTTGTGTGCTATTTTTTTTTTACTTTTGTCAAAATGTATTTAAATACAATTAGCACAATAATTTTTTATTTTTGTACTAGACTACTAGTGTCATTTGTCAGGCGCCTACTTTTTGGCAAGATTTTAAACTAAATTTACTTTCTCACTGAGAACAAGTTTAACGTTCTTTACTTTACAATGTTTATTATTATTTAACAGTTTCTACAACTATTGCATAAAATTAAGTAACTTTGTTCTGTTGTTGACTATTTTCTTGGTTGTTTCATGTTTGTGTTATTTTTTTATAGGTATAATCACTCATTTTGTTTTTAATGCATTTGTCGTCCTGACGTATCTATTTTGTTTCTTGGTAGTTTCAATTTTGTTTCATTTCCTTTAAAACACATTTATCTTTTTATTAAAGTAATTTTCTTTTGTTTTTAATTAGATTCATTTGCCATCCTTTTTTTTGCTTATTCTTTGATGTATCTAACTTTATTTTGTTTTTTGTACTTTCAATTTTGTTTCTTTCGATCCTCTTATTTTTTTTTCTTTTGTTATATGCAGTAAAGTTAATCTCGTCTGTTTTTTTTTTCTGTTGTTTTACTTATACCTTGACGTTTTAAGATTAAAAGGTGCCTATCTTCCTTGACCCCGTCAGGAAACATTTCAGAGGTTCGTTTTCCCCTCAAATCAGATCCATTAACTAATTAAATTGTTCCATTTTGTTCCATCGACCTATGTATATAAACTTGTAAAAAGTAGGTACATAGGGCGGACGATATGAATCGAGGCATATTAATACAATACAGAGGTTCCTTATTTTATTCGTGCCCTTATATACTTCACGACACACCCTTCTTTCTACTTAAGTCTTTGTATATATATGTAATGTAAGCTTAGACGTTTTTTTTATTGTATAAACAGTTAAACACACACAGTTCACCAACAAGAGCAACCTCTTGTGGTTGGTTGGTTCATGTCAGTCTTAGCCTTAACGCGCGTGTTTTGTTTCTACTAAGAAGAAAGTTAGTTCGACTAATTTTGTTTTTTGTACGACGAAACAATAATTATTAATTTATGTATCTAATAAAATGAGTATTGGTGTGCTGTGTATGAAAAATAAAAATGAAATTCCCCCTGCTCCTGTGCCATAAAAGGAAAAAAAGAAGTTTGTGCGGACAAAATTTGGGGAGTTACAGGAAAGGGAGCGAGGTTGTGACCAATATTTATCTCAAGGGGTTTTTTAGGGCACTTCAAAGTGAGGGTAAACAGTTTTTTAATTTTTTACAATCGAATTAAAATAAATTATGCACATCCTACCTAGTAAGTGGAACCGCGTTTGTAATTTTTCAAATTTAATTGTGTCCGGTGCAATGAATGAATTGCGATTTTATGCCAGAAGGAATTACGGTAATTATAGTAAATCTCTGTTTCATTCAACATAATTAATTACCTATCGGTCATAACAGTTGGTCTTTAGTTGTACCTACCAATTGTTTTTTTTACAAAAAAAAAGTGAACACCTTTTCTTATGTCATTTGTTCGTTCGTTTGTTTAATAAAAAAATAAAAGAATCTTTTTGTTTTCAAACGTTCTTTTTTTGTTTGATATAATGATAGATACGATAAAAATCTAAATGCAAAATTAAGTTGTAGGTACTTATTGAATTTATTTCACAAATTAATAATTGTATCTGTATATGTATGTATGTTTGTGTGTATATGGATGGTAATGATGTACATGAGAGATTAAGGTGTGGATTCATGGTTGGATGGTCGGAATCAAGCCGCTCCTTTAATACTTAATAAGCATAGATAGATATCCTAATACAGATCTTCAATTTTCAACACCCGGAAGAGCTGCTACTACCGGTAACAATGAATGAATATCATTATATTATTTAATGAGATTTTTGATTCATTTTATTTCTTTTATTAAGAATTTCAAACCAAAATCGATCATAATTTATTTTATTGAAGACAAACGATTATGACAATTATTAAGAATCAGTTGTTTTTAATTTTTATAAAATCTGTTTTTTTAGTTTTTAATTTTACCAAGGCGGAAACTGATTGTATCCAATCGATCGATCAATCAATCAATAAATTATCTGTTCAGTTTGCTATGCCCGTTGTTTCCTCTTTGGACAATTAATTTAGACCGGAAGTGACAGACCATAGTGAATTGCTCACACATACCTACCCATAAATACATACATAGATATTATGCCAATCGGGGTCGAAGAAACTTTTTCTTTCTTTTGTTTTATTTTGATCGATTTAGTGATTGATTATTATTAGGGTCAAAAGAAAATTAATTATTTGAGCAATTTTTAGAAACGAAGGGGTCGTTTTAATGTCTGATTTAAAAACAAAATATAATAATAATAATGTAAGTATTTCTTTTGTTTTAGATAATACACAGACAATACAAAAGAACGTTTGCGACGAAATAAACGAAAATTCAACTTTGTCTTCCGACAGAACTTCCAGCCAATCCCAATCTTCGATTCTTATAGAAGGTATGACAATTCAATTCAATTGTTACTATTCAGAAAAAAAATATCAATAACTCTTTCAGTACAATTTTAGTATCAACTGTTTTCGATTCGAGGTATTTGTTTGTATTCAACTGTTATTAGCGAATTTGTTCTCAATTGTTTTTAAGCCATTTGTTCTCAACTATTTTAAGGCATTTGTTCTTAATTGTTTTTGATGCATTTGTTCTCAAATGTTTTCAGAGCATTTGTTCTCAATTTTTTTCTCAACTGTCGACTTTTTTTAGCTCATTTATTCTCAATAGATAATACCTGGATCATTTGGATTTAATTAAATAGAATAAAATTTAGGTTTAAAGAATTTTTTTACTATGTACAACACGTGTATAGTTGTAGCAGACGCATCTTTTTCTCGTAAACACTCGTCCTTTTTTTTTTTTCTGTTTAATTTAATTAAATTTGTTTTGGTTGTAATCCATATGTAGGTACTTAGGCACATACCTACCTACATAAAATGTTTCGAGCAATCTGCATCTTGAAAATCACCAGATCTCTGTTTACGAGGCTCGGAATTCAATCGAGCTTCTGTTAGAAATTACTATAATAGGTACTTACACACATACCAAGCATAACATTACAACACTTTTTTTAGGTGTTTCAAAAGCTTTTAAAATTTATTACAAAAAATAATTACAGAAAGGGTTGGTGACCTCAAAACGATTGTAAATTTTATAGAACAGACAAACAATTTGTTTTTAATTTTATGACCCTCCTCCTATATCTCCACAGATAGCCCCCCAAAAAAAATGTACTTTTTAAGATTGACTGTTTTATTACCTAATATTACGGTTGTTTAGCAACTTTCCGGCAGTTTCATCGTTATCAGTATACAAGGAAAACCAAAAAGTTCATTTTTTTTCAATGGATCACCCTATATATGAATGATTCTGGGCTTATTTCAACCAGGGATATCTCTAGAAAATTATAGTCTCTGTCCCATGCGTATACGACTATCCGTTCCGTTGTTATCCGGTATTTTCTGAAGTTCGAAAAACGCATTTTTGAAAGATTTGGTAAATGCCGCGAACGGGGAGGTCAGTAGCTCGGGCCTTGACTGTCCGATTTGAGTGCGGCTTGCACCAAAAACTTGCCGCGTCCTTCTAGTTTCGATTGAGCCTAAAATCGTTCCTGTAGGACTTACCGTTTCCGAGATATGATTTTTTAAATTCCACCCTGCTAAAAAAGTGCCTCTCTCCTGAAATGGCCTTTAATTAAATCATAACTCGAAAACGGTAAGTCCGATCGAAAAAAACTTTGCACCATCGGAAAGCCCGTCAATTTATACACCTAATGGACTATTTGCGGTTGAATGTGGCAATTTTAGAAAATTAAAATTTTTGAAAATTTTTTGAAATTTTTTTAATCGAAATTCACTCTATCCTGACGAAAAAGACACGGGCCGACTGCTGGTGAAAGAATTTTTTCGATATCTCCAACGGTTCGCCAGATATCCTCTGCTATAGAGTTTCGAAACATGTCTCAATTATAACACCCTGCAAAAACTGTCGGCAGTGATTGCTCCTGAACAGTAAGAGATAGGGGGATGATTCTGGGCTTATTTCAACCAAGGATATCTCTAGAAAATTTTAGTCTCAGTTCCATGCGAATCAGACTATCCGTTCCGTTGTTGTCCGGTATTTTCTGAAGTTCGAAAAACGCATTTTTGAAAGATTCGGTAAATGCCGCGAACGAGGATGTCAGTAGCTCGGGCCGTAACTGTCCGATTTGAGTGCGGTTTTCACCAAAACCTTGCCGCGTCCTTCTAGTTTCGATTGAGCCCAAAATCGTTCCTGTAGGACTTACCTTTTCCGAGATATGATTTTTTAAATTCCACCCTGCTAAAAAAGTGCCTCTCTCCTGAAATGGCCCTTAATTAAATCATAACTCGAAAACGGTAAGTCCGATCGAAAAAAACTTTGCACCATCGGAAAGCCCGTCAATTTATACACCTAATGGACTATTTGCGGTTGAATGTGGCAATTTTAGAAAATTAAAATTTTTGAAAATTTTTTGAAATTTTTTGAAATTTTTTTAATCGAAATTCACTCTATCCTGACGAAAAAGACACGGGCCGACTGCTGGTGAAAGAATTTTTTCGATATCTCCAACGGTTCGCCAGATATCCTCTCCTATAAAGTTTCGAAACTTGTCTCAATTATAACACCCTGCAAAAACTGTCGGCAGTGATTGCTCCTGAACAGTAAGAGATAGGGGGATGATTCTGGGCTTATTTTAACCAGGGGTATCTCTAGAAAATTTTAGTCTCAGTCCCATGCGAATCCGACTATCCGTTCCGTTGTTATCCGGTATTTTCTGAAGTTCGAAAAACGCATTTTTGAAAGATTTGGTAAATGCCGCGAACGGGGAGGTCAGTAGCTCGGGCCGTGACTGTCCGATTTGAGTGCGGCTTGCACCAAAAACTTGCCGCGTCCTTCTAGTTTCGATTGAGCCCAAAATCGTTCCTGTAGGACTTACCGTTTCCGAGATATGATTTTTTAAATTCCACCCTGCTAAAAAAGTGCCTCTCTCCTGAAATGGCCTTTAATTAAATCATAACTCGAAAACGGTAAGTCCGATCGAAAAAAACTTTGCACCATCGGAAAGACCGTCAATTTATACACCTCATGGACTATTTGCGGTTGAATGTGGCAATTTTAGAAAATTAAAACTTTTGAAAATTTTTTGAAATTTTTTTCATAGAAATTCAACAATCGTTTATATAATGGGACCATGCATCCATCGGTGGTAGAAGGGGGAAAGTGATTAATGGAAGGACTTCGGGTGACCTTGTACAACACTAAAAAATGTTTGGGGCGAAGAAGTTGGGGCTTAGAGGGTGAACGTGAACATTAACATTAACATATCTATTGAAATATAGATTTTTTTTACTTTAACTGCTGAAAAGTAGCTGACCAACCCTAATAAAAAATTAAATCTTAAAAAATTGGTATCTTTGGGATTTGATTACCTCTAACCTCTTTTTAACCCTCCAGCTCCACTAGCACATTAGGTTTCTACATACGAGTAGTTTCTACCTTGCGTATTCCATTATTTATTTATTTATTTATTGGGTTCAATAGAAATCTACATACTTAGATACCTACTAATTAATCCTACTGACACATACATAATAATAAAAGTATCTGTGTGTGTATCTATCGTATCGTCGAGAATATCAACGAGTAATATTAATTGTAAGTAAGTATTGTTCCCCCACTCGTTCGTTCATTTGAAATTGCAGTTATCAAGGCTAAAGATCAGGAGTTGAAATGTTCACTAGCACCGGCTACGACGTCGTCGTCGTTAATAATAAGCGGCTACACCAGCTCCTCCACTGATAACAATAACGGTGATAACGTCGCGATGGCAAGGAAACGTAAAAGAAAATCGCGACAAAACAACAACGCAACGACTTCTTCATCACAACATCTGAAGCAAGAAACAACTGCAACGAACAAACAAGAATCGGAAACGATTGAATGCGATAACAAAACAACGAAAACGAAAAATTTTTCCTGTGACGATACGAAACGCGAATTAATTAGTGAAAGTGTTACAACGAACCCTGATAACGGTGATTGTAGTAGTAGTAGTAGTAGTAGTGGCCAAAAACAGAAATGTCTTTATAAAGTAGAGTTCCCTGACGTGCCGCGTCAAAGCCCGAAACAAAAAAGTCCCACAATTACCAAAAGCAGAAGCCTAGACGACGACGACGTCCCGAAAATAACGGAACTCGAACCTGAATCGTCCAGCAGCGAATTATTACAATCGGAAAGCTGCACAATTTGTGACGTAGACTCTGAAGTCGAATGGGAAAGTGGCGACGACCTCCCTCCACTGATAAAAATAAAACCCCCGAAGGAATTCCTCAGTACAGCCTGTTTACAAATAGAGGAAGACTTAGGGGTGGCCGAAACGTCGTCCCGGATATCACCTGAAGAAGAGAAGAACCTCAGGGACTTCCTGGGGGGCCTAAACCTGGTCAACTCCCCGTCAGAAGAAGCAGAAGCGTCCCAGCAGAAAGAGAACTACAAAGAACGCAAAGCCAAGAAGAGGGCGGCTATTGTGCAACATTTCATCCCTTACATGCAACAGCCGAAGTTCCTGGACGTTATTCAGGAAGAGTCCAGTGACGTAAGCGACAAGGAATCGAGGAATAAGTCTCCGAACAAGACTCCTGAGGGTCCGTTGCTTTTGGAGACCAGGGTGACGTATCCGGACGTCTTCGGGGCGGAAATAATCAACACCTCGGTGGTGGCGGAGTCGAGTTCGGACGCGGAACTCGTTTTTTTGGACGATAGCGACGACGACGGCAACGACGATAACGAGGAGGAGGAAAGTACGAAAATAAATCCTCTGGTGTTGCTGTCGCAATTGACACCTCCGCCCACTCCTGACGTTACTGTTACTCCCAAAGAGCCTGATGTTGATATTATTATTAAAAAAAAATCGGACGCGGACACCGACGATTCCTCGTCCTCGTGCAGCGACGACACTTCCAGCAAAACAGCCTCCCAGTGCACGGCAAAGTACAATCCGTCGTCTTCTTCGATTGGGGATGTTACGTCTTTGTTGCAAGAATATAATCAACCACCTGCACCTGCACCTGGTAGTCTCAGGGAGATTTGTTTGTCAAAACTGATAAACCCTTCCGTTCGGGCCGGAGATAATCGAGGAGCTCGCTTCCGTGTCCCGGGCCATCCAGGACATCACCTTTAATAATAATAATAATAGTAAACCCCAGTTTAAGATGAGGGTAAGACCGTTTTTACAAAAACTCAACAGCTACGAACAAGACGATTATAATGACGTTAATGATTCTGAAGGGGGGGTTAAATGGTCCGGGTATCCCACGGAGACTGACCCGAACGTCCTGGTGTGCCTGTCGCCGACCCAAAGGGCTCACCTGGACACCACCAGGAGGATACCGCAAGAAGGTGACAAACTCCTGGACATGCACGCGAAATTTTTGAACCGATCGTTACCGGCGTCGACGTTGGCGTCGTCGCAAGCGTCACCGTCGTCAGTTGTATTAACGTCCGTGCAGCAATTAAGTGGTCATCGTACCGGTGACGACGAGGAGGATGAGCAGAGGATGACTAATAACAGACTGTTGGCAATCATCCGAGATTCGGATATAGAAAATTGCGCTAAGTGTAACAGGAATTTAACGAGGACGTTGCCGACGACGACGTTGCCACGCACCAAATCCCGTCAAAAAGTAGAATTAGAAGAAGAACCATCACCAGCAGCAAGACCCTGGGACCCGGACGAAGGACGAAGACTGAAAGCGAAAAATCTGAGCGAGTGGCTACAGTTGGCCCGCGACAAGAGCTCGAGCGAAACTTCATTAAACGCAATGGAACGACACGAAATCAACAACACCACCACAAAAACAATAAAATCGTCGAGACGACGGTTATCTCTACCCCAGGACATCTTTCCAACGTCAAATCGATTATATAAGGGAGAAAGAGATCGAGTTGCAGAGGGAGATCGAGCAACTCGAAGAAGAGAAACGGAAACTCTACGTGGAAATGGTCGAGAGTCAAAATGAAACCCCCGGCGAAGGCAATAACAATAATAAGTCTCCCCCGCGGCCACCGGTTCGCAAAGACCGTCCGAAATCAACCCCCATGGCCCCAACAGAATTCTTCAGGCAACAAATGTACGAGGAGTACATGAGCCAGGTGGCCGCCAGAAGAGACCGCAAACACAACAAGGTCATCAAAATATCTTCAACCCCTCACGACTACTACCACAACAACAACAACAACACGACTATCACCACCAAAGAAGGAGAAGAAGAAGCAGAGCACCAAAAGCAAAACGAAGTAATCCACGTGCCTGGTATAGAAGAAGAGTTCATGGATAAAGTGAAGGAGAAAAGGAAAAAATTCGGTCTGCAAAGTGGTGGTGGTGGTAGCAGTAGTATCGAAGACAAAAAAGTTGATATTGATAACAACTTTTCGGACCAAGAGACTGACAGTGAACCTGTGCTAGTTTTAAATAGGGACTCGATATCGACGGCCAAGGGACTACCGAAACACCTTCAGGAGTTTGTGTCGATCACGAAGGATGCTGAGGAGTCTGGTGAAGAAACCGACAACACAACAACAACAACAACAACAACAGCTGCTACTACAGGAGAGGGTGAGTTCAGATTGATAAAAGTTTGCGTTTTGTTGTAAATTAATAATTATATTCATGCTCAGAATTTGTTAAAAGTACCTACCCAACTAATACGTACATACATAGTAGTATTTAGTGCCAGGACCGGACTCGCTAATAAATATCAAATATTTAAACAATTTTTATATTACTTATAAATACCTGCCTAGGTCTGGTTCTGGTTAAATTTGTTATTGTTGTTGTTGTTGTTGCTGTTGCTGTTGCTATTACCGTTTGTTGTATGTAAATTAATTTTGTAAATAACAATAAAATAAAGGCTATTAACAACTACTGACAATTGTTTTGTTTTCGTACCGTTTATTTCTGAGCGTGAAAATATATATTTTCAGTTTTTAGTGAGCATGATCCGTGTTTTGTCTTTTTTTTATTATTATACCGTACTTATTTGTTTATGTTTAGGTAGATAGTGTTTTGTTAATTAACAAAATAGAAGTTTACTCGAAACAAAAAACAATGCAATAATGGTAGATGCTGTGTTGTTTTTTATTTTCTTTTGCCAGCAAATAATAACAAAATCGCCTCGCTTAAATTTTCTTCTTAAATTAAACACGACGCAAATTGATTGAGAAGAAATAATAAAATTCTGTTATTTTTAATTAAAAACGCTGTATTGTAGGTACTTTTGTTTTCCGGTTGGTACATTTCATGAAATTTAGAGGTCAGGCGGTGACCCTGAATAAAATACTGAGTACGTTTCAAGGTTATCGAATATGCGATCTATAAAACAAACAAAAATTTGCAGTTCAGCAAAAATACCACATTTTATAACTACCACAATTACATAAGTAATCAAATCTTAATTTTTAATGTTCTTTTGGAAATTTAAACAAAACAATAAGTCAAGAAAAGAAACCCGAAAACAGCAGACAAACAAAAGATTCGTACCTTCAATTGTTTAATTTAATTCTTCACAAAAAAAAAACAAATGAATACTATAAACAAAAGTCAACTTTTTTCTATTTCTTTATTTTTATTACATACATATGTTATACATAAGAAAGAGGACGACACACGAACACGATTATTATAATTTGCGGTTGTCGTCTTATCAAATACATCCTTGGAGATAATTGTTGTTATTAACAAGTTACCATCGGATCAGATGATGATAGTATTGCGTAGGAGATAGTTACATTACATTAGTGTATGTAATACGTATGTTTATAAATTTATTGTTGTATGTAACAAGCTCAGCGGAGATTATGTATTATTGCTCTGACGTTATTGCAAAACTCAAGTGCCAGATAAAGTAGACAACGACGAGTACTTTTTACCGATTTTATTAGATAATGACTTACGAAAAGGTTTAGAAGATATAAAAAAAATATTTTTTTTAGTCATTTTATTGTTGATGACGTACGTAATCCTCAGACTGTCACTTGTCTTTTTTTTTGCTTTTCTGTTTTTAAACAATCGAAACTCACAAGAAGACTGTCATCTGTCTTCTAATCTTTCTTTTTTTTTTTAATGCGAATGTCAAAATTCTCTTTTTTTTTTAAATTTTTTTCTTATCTCAAGGGCTATTTGTGGTCCAGTATTATTCGTTCCACAAATTATATAATGTTCAATTATAATTGACTCCATCCTCCCACTTTTCATTATCTATTCTGTCTGTCTGTCTGGACGTGCTCGTTTTATTACCTCGTTTTATTATCGTCCTTGACTATGACATAATAATAATGGTGGTCCATTATTTGTTTTAAAGTCATTAACAACAATTACAATTATGTACAGTTAAAATTTCACCTCTCATGTGTTACATGTAATAAAGAATGTACCTAATCATGTAATAAAATTACAAAGGTATTTAGTTATTTTTTGGTACTTATCCAGGGGTTAACAGACGAGTAAAAGGGAATGCCGATAGAGCACGAAAATGTCCCGCAATCACTAAAAACAGAAGAAGTCGCAGCTTCAGTGAGTTCGGAAGTTTGCTACAAGAAATTGATAGTTTGCTTGTGTTGGGGAGGGGGTTTCTGTTACAAAAAGGTCAGTTTTGAAAGTTCAATTTGATTATTTTAATAAATTGTATATAAATTATTTCTATAATTGCATGTTTCTAATTAAATTAAATAAATGAAACTATTTTGTATATACCTAGGCATATCATTTAATTTATTGTAATTGTGTAAATTAAGTGAGTAAGTAGGTGGGCGATTAAAACCATTTTCGACAGCCAATAATAATATACCTACCGATAGTGTTTTGTTTTGTAAATAAAACATTCGAAGATCTAAATTTAAAATCCCATTGAAAATGGCTAAAATTAGATTAATGGGGTAATTTTTGCATCACTCTTTATTAGGTATCTACCTATCTATTAAAAAAAAAAGAAAAGGGTAGAAAATATAAGTATTTGTTAGATATATATGTAGTTTGAACGCCCCTAAAAAATTAATAGGACGACGATGACGACGACATATTATTATTGTGCCTTTATGAAACGGAAACAGTGTGGAAACTTCGCACAATAACTTCTTTATTGCTTTGACCCATTTCAGAGCGTTAGAGTGACCGGAAATGGGTTTAGCTTCATAATATCCGAATCGATCGACTACCTATTAGAACCATCCCATCTTTACAAAGTTTGAAACGAAGATTACAAATTTTATTCGAAAAGGAAAACAATATTTACAACAAACAAAAAATGTTACTTTCTTTTGACTTCTATCTTTTGTTATCCTCTTCTGTCTTCTATCTTTTGTTTGTTTTATGTCTGTTGTTTCTTTCTCTTTCTTCTGTCTTTTGTTTCTTTCTATGTCTGCTGTTTCTTTCTTTGTTTTCTGTCTTTTGTTTCTTTCTCTTTCTTCTGTCTTTTGTTTCTTTCTATGTCTGTTGTTTCTTTCTCTTGTTTTCTGTCTTTTGTTTCTTTCTCTTTCTTCTGCTTTCTTTCGTTTTTTCTTCATGTTTTCTGTCTTTTGTTTCTTTCTCATGTTTTTCTCTTTCTGTCTTTTTTGGTTTCATCTGTTTGCTATCTTTCGTTTCTTTCTTCTGTTTTCTATCTTTTGCTTCTTTCTCATGTTTTTCATCTTTTGTCATTTTTTTTTACTTTCTTCTTTTCGTTTGTTTTGCAACTGTTCCAATTTCTTTTGTCTTTGTTGATGTTTCACTGTCGCCCATTGAACGCGTAAATGCATTTTTGGCTCTTCCAAAGACAGTTTCCTTTATAAACAAATAATGTGTGTCGTTTTGTACAATTACCCCCCTTTCGCAACTTTATTTAATTAGGTAAATGATTAATTTTAGACGATGGGTTTCCTTCGTCATTCGAAATCTAGCTCACGCATTTTCCGGACTTTGCTTACCATTAAACAATTTATTTATAAATTCTAATACTTAAACACACATGTGTTCAAGTATACTCTGTAGTTAGTTAGTTAGTTAGTTAGTTTCTCCTTGGCCCATTAGGCTCTTGATTGTTAATGTCCAAATTGACCGTTGGACGCTGTCTTACAGTTTATTGGAAACGTGTCAATCAAGCCACATTCTCGCCAATTAAAAATTAATTTACTGTTACAATAAAAAAATAAAATTCTAAATTTTGGGGGGGGGGGTTGGGCGGTAATAATTATGACGTTATCATTTAAGTGATGATGAATAGGTACCTATGTATATTTATGGCGTCACGATGGACGACATCCGTTCGTCGGCGTCGTTTGCCGGTGGTAGGTCATTTGGCAAGGGTTCGGTGGGCGCCGACGACAAGGAGCGTCGGTCTTGTGTCTGACCCGCATCTACTATATGTGCCAGTCAGTAAGAGTTTGACGTGCGTCGCGACGCTTTGCGCCGTTCTGTCAGTTAACGACGTCGTGTCGTCGTCGTTTGTTTTCTCTTTTTTTTTTCTTGTGTCGTTTCGATGTGCGGACCTTTTTTTTTCTAAACAGCACACCATGATCACCCCCGCGCCCACCTTCAAAGCTACCGCCCCCTCTTCAGGTAAATAACTTCTGAAAAGTACCTAAATCGGTCCGGAAGATGAACGAAACGTTGGCACCAAATATTAACCGCTATCTTTGGTTTATTGGTTTTTGGGGTGACTTTTAGGCCTGTAGCAGGGACCAACATGCCAAAAACTTCTTTCTAGGACCGATAAGAATAATTGTAAAGACAAGAATACACACCCTTCAATTGTTTAAAACACATTGCATTTAGTAAAACAAAACTTTCGCTTTTGTTTTGACAAGACTTGGATAAATTTTTGCATGTCTCTAATTCGGATTTGAGAAAAGATTTATTTAACGCGTGTATTTCCTGGCTTTTTTAATTTTAGCCGTCTAATTTTGGACGCTGTGATGTCTTTAAAAAGTTATATTTAATGTACCTACCTAAGTATTTGTGAGCCGTCATTGTGTTCGTTATTCAGGTATATTAATAAATCCGAATATATTTATTTATGCCCGTTAATGCCCACGAAGATGATGCTTATTAAATCGGGAGACACACCTGGATTTTACATCACACTTGCTAGATTGTTATTAGGGACCTGTTTTTATGTGATCGAATGTTGGCGGGTTATTTCAGTCGTCTAAGTTACAAAACACAACTTTTAATTATCTATGACACTGCCAACGGAAACTGTACGAAAAATAGAACTGTTTTAACCTAAACAACAACATAAATCCACGAAATAAGAGCTTAAACGTTATACCGTTAGGATAAAAAGGGCTGTCATCCCTTAGAGTGTCGGAATAGTTCGGCAACCCTCCTTAATTCAATCGAAACAAATTCTATCTAATGTCTTCTAAATAACTAAGTTTTCATTTTCGATAAAGAACGTTAGAATTATTATTGGGGGATGATCTTAGCACCAAATGAAGCCTCAAACTTTCTATTTTTATTGTAGAAAGGGTTGCAAACCCCGGTATTGTCAGAAAAGCCCTCCTGCCCTTATTAAATCAACCCCAACATATTCTATCGAATGTCTTCAAAATAACTAAGTTTTCATTTTCGATAAAGAACGTTAGAATTATTATTGGGGGATGATCTTAGCACCAAATGAAACCTCAAACTTTCTATTTTTATTGTAAAAAGGGTTGCAAACCCCGGTATTGTCAGAAAAGCCCTCCTGCCCTTATTAAATCAACCCCAACATATTCTATCGAATGTCTTCAAAATAACTAAGTTTTCATTTTCGATAAAGAACGTTAGAATTATTATTGGGGGATGATCTTAGCACCAAATGAAGCCTCAAACTTTCTATTTTTATTGTAGAAAGGGTTGCAAACCCCGGTATTGTCAGAAAAGCCCTCCTGCCCTTATTAAATCAACCCCAACATATTCTATCGAATGTCTTCAAAATAACTAAGTTTTCATTTTCGATAAAGAACGTTAGAATTATTATTGGGGGATGATCTTAGCACCAAATGAAGCCTCAAACTTTCTATTTTTATTGTAGAAAGGGTTGCAAACCCCGGTATTGTCAGAAAAGCCCTCCTGCCCTTATTAAATCAACCCCAACATATTCTATCGAATGTCTTCAAAATAACTAAGTTTTCATTTTCGATAAAGAACGTTAGAATTATTATTGGGGGATGATCTTAGCACCAAATGAAGCCTCAAACTTTCTATTTTTATTGTAGAAAGGGTTGCAAACCCCGGTATTGTCAGAAAAGCCCTCCTGCCCTTATTAAATCAACCCCAACATATTCTATCGAATGTCTTCAAAATAACTAAGTTTTCATTTTCGATAAAGAACGTTAGAATTATTATTGGGGGATGATCTTAGCACCAAATGAAGCCTCAAACTTTCTATTTTTATTGTAGAAAGGGTTGCAAACCCCGGTATTGTCAGAAAAGCCCTCCTGCCCTTATTAAATCAACCCCAACATATTCTATCGAATGTCTTCAAAATAACTAAGTTTTCATTTTCGATAAAGAACGTTAGAATTATTATTGGGGGATGATCTTAGCACCAAATGAAACCTCAAAGTTTCTATTTTTATTGTAAAAAGGGTTGCAAACCCCGGTATTGTCAGAAAAGCCCTCCTGCCCTTATTAAATCAACCCCAACATATTCTATCGAATGTCTTCAAAATAACTAAGTTTTCATTTTCGATAAAGAACGTTAGAATTATTATTGGGGGATGATCTTAGCACCAAATGAAACCTCAAAGTTTCTATTTTTATTGTAAAAAGGGTTGCAAACCCCGGTATTGTCAGAAAAGCCCTCCTGCCCTTATTAAATCAACCCCAACATATTCTATCGAATGTCTTCAAAATAACTAAGTTTTCATTTTCGATAAAGAACGTTAGAATTATTATTGGGGGATGATCTTAGCACCAAATGAAACCTCAAAGTTTCTATTTTTATTGTAAAAAGGGTTGCAAACCCCGGTATTGTCAGAAAAGCCCTCCTGCCCTTATTAAATCAACCCCAACATATTCTATCGAATGTCTTCAAAATAACTAAGTTTTCATTTTCGATAAAGAACGTTAGAATTATTATTGGGGGATGATCTTAGCACCAAATGAAACCTCAAAGTTTCTATTTTTATTGTAAAAAGGGTTGCAAACCCCGGTATTGTCAGAAAAGCCCTCCTGCCCTTATTAAATCAACCCCAACATATTCTATCGAATGTCTTCAAAATAACTAAGTTTTCATTTTCGATAAAGAAAGTTAGAATTATTATTGGGGGATATCTTAGCACCAAATGAAACTAAATTTCTATTTTTATTGTAAAAGGGTTGCAAACCCCGGTATTGTCAGAAAAGCCCTCCTGCCCTTATTAAATCAACCCCAACATATTCTATCGAATGTCTTCAAAATAACTAAGTTTTCATTTTCGATAAAGAACGTTAGAATTATTATTGGGGGATGATCTTAGCACCAAATGAAAAGCCTCAAACTTTCTATTTTTATTGTAGAAAGGGTTGCAAACCCCGGTATTGTCCAGAAAAGCCCTCCTGCCCTTATTAAATCAACCCCAACCTATATGTCTAAAATACAAAAATAATTGGGGGATATCTTAGAAATGAAACTAATTTATTTATTATAGTAGACGAAGTTGAAACAATTTGTAACATAAATCGAAAACATTCTATGATGTAATTCAAAAAACTTAGAATAATTGGGGAAGATTTAGAAAAGCCTCAAATTCACCTTATTAAAAAGTTCAACCCACGAGTATTCATTTTTCAATATTCATAAGTCTTCAAAATAACTAAGTTTTCATTTTCGATAAAGAACGTTAGAATTATTATTGGGGGATGATCTTAGCACCAAATGAAACCTCAAAGTTTCTATTTTTATTGTAAAAAGGGTTGCAAACCCCGGTATTGTCAGAAAAGCCCTCCTGCCCTTATTAAATCAACCCCAACATATTCTATCGAATGTCTTCAAAATAACTAAGTTTTCATTTTCGATAAAGAACGTTAGAATTATTATTGGGGGATGATCTTAGCACCAAATGAAACCTCAAAGTTTCTATTTTTATTGTAAAAAGGGTTGCAAACCCCGGTATTGCCAGAAAAGCCCTCCTGCCCTTATTAAATCAACCCCAACATATTCTATCGAATGTCTTCAAAATAACTAAGTTTTCATTTTCGATAATCGACGTTATAATTATTATTGAGGGTATTTTAGTACAAAATAAAAGTTTAAACATTCTGCTTTAAGGATATAAAGGGTTGCCACTCACGAATTCTTAGAAGAGCCCCCCCGCATGTTTTCTTAGATTCTAAATAAGAAGAAATATTCCTAAGTGACTTAATTTAAGTTCGATTTGATGATTTTATGGGCATAATTTATGTCAATAGGTCGATCTACATTACAAATAGATCCACATATACCAACCCATTGGTGTATAATTCTGTCATGATGAGCTACAGTGTTACATAAATTTGGACTACAAACGGTCCATAAAAACTGTTACATCGTATTATATATGTACGTAAATCTGGTAATGGAAACATGTTACTTCACTGTCCAATACACATTACCAATTACCAATGGTTTAAAAATAATTTCCAACCAAACACCACGTACCTACCTATGTACTAAAATACAAATACATAGTGGATGTGTGTATTATACTTACGTAAATGACAGACTGTATATTTATTTATTACCTAGTAGAGACGAAGTTGTAAAACAAATTTGTAACAATCAAATCCTGAAACGACATTGACATGATGGAATGTGCACAAATTCACCAAAACAAAACAACTAGGTACATAACTTAAAATATATTGCAACCAGTTTTTCTAAATAAGTCATCAAAGTTATTATTTATTATAAATGTTTATAGTATTTGTTGGTAAGTTTCTTTTAAAATAAAATCCGTTTCATCTTGTTCTGAAGCACAGAACGGAAGAGGTGCTAAAATTAGCAAAATATTGCCGTCATCTGCTTTGAAATGAAATAACCTTCACACGAACTCGGTTATGAGTGGAGAGAATTTAAATCGCATTAATACCGTACGGTACGATGCGATGGTGTGTACCTTAAACATAATTACGTTCGTGTTTATTATTTCATTAATCTTCTAAAATTATACTTGTCGATATGTGGAAATTGCTTCGGAAAACAACCCAAAAATGTACCTCCTCAATCAACCTTCGATCTATCCAGAGAAATGAGCAAAAGAAATTAGAACAATACGAAAAATATATTTTCTAAAACTGCATTTGATTCCCAAGAACACTCCCTCAAGGAAGATATTCGTCGTGACATCTCTTCTGCCATCAAAGACGAGATAAAGGGGCAAATCGAAATCATAACAACCCAAAAGCCTTTCCCACAGAAATATTTCTCTTGGATCGCCCAGAAAATCATCCCTCAATTGTCAGAAAAGTCCTTTCGCCCTTATTAAAGCAACCCCAGCAGCTTTCCCCAGAAGTAGATTTCTTTTGAATGCAATGGGATAGAAAGAAGATCAAAGATCCCCATTTCAAGATCCAGTAGTCGCTCGCCATCTCCTTGTCTAAATTACAACCGTCCAATATCCCCAACAAAGCAGGAACACTCAAGAGCCACGAGATCGTCTTCCCCAAAAATGTCTTCGAAACAATTGAAGCACTTGACAACCCTCCAGAGTAGACCAGACCCAGTTCAGATCTTCTTCTCCTCCACCACCGACCACCTTATGGGAAAATCGAAAAAAGAATCGGTACCAAGTCCTTTAAGTAGCTTATCGTCTCTTTCCACAACAGAAAAAGATGTACCACAAGAAACTGCATCCTCGTTATCAACAACAGGCAGAAGATCTCCAAATGAGTCGCATTTGCAGAAACCTTCGAAACGAATCACACCCCGAACAGTAAAAGAAATGTCGGCATCCAAAAGGTTGTCTTTTAGGTCTCGAAGTGCCGGAGATGCCGAAGAAAGTGACGCGTTATTCAATTCAAAAATTGCTGCCCCTGTTCTTCTGGAAAAATCCGTCAGTTTTTCCGAGTTATCAGAGTTCGGTTCTCTTCATCAACTTCACACCCCCGGACGTTGCAACAGATTCAAGGAGTTGAAGAACTTTTACAAAACTTTGGAAAAGTTTAGCCAAGTGGAGAAAATAGCTTCAAGTACCGACATAAGGCCCAGGGGTAAATTAGAAAGCGAAATCGTCGACTACAACAGGTGGAAGGAAGTTCACGTTAAGGAAAGGGCCGAAAAGGAAATGAAATTGTTGTACTCGAAACTGAAACACGACCAGACAGAGAAAGGTTTCCTTTTTGAGCCAAAAACAACCCAATATTGGACACGCGAAAACGACCACGGCTTAAGGGCTAAAGAGAAATCGTTTGAAGACATACGAGACGAACTCCAAAAATTGAGCATTCGAAACGAAAGGCCTTTGACCAGCTCAGAATTATCTTTGGTCAAAGACTTATACAAACCATTGTGGAGGGGAAGTTCGGTAATAGATTTGGCTTCAAGTATGGTGCAAAAAAGGTCACACTCGGAGGAATCCAAAAGGGACCATTTTGTACCCCCACTGATGAAAACAGATTTTGGTTTTTTGAGGCAAATTTGGACAAGTCTTTCGACTGAACAATTGAACAACCTCAAGTCCCAATTGTCTGAAATTTATGGCAAGAATGGGACAGCAACTTTACCAAAACCTGTGCCAAAAAAAACCGATACAAATTATTTTGTAGACGTTTACGAGTCTAAAAACGTTAGCGATGGCGACCTCAAGGTGAGGAGGTGCTCGGAATCGTCAGCGCCACGAACTTTTGGGACAGAAAGGAAAACAGAACTTTCCGAAAATGAGAAAAAGAATTTAGCTCTGTCTCTCTGCAAGGAAGCAGTTGATCGCCTGGGGAGATCTGCTGCTGCAAAGGGCAACGTTATTCTCCCTAGGGAAACTCGAGGATCCATAGCTGCGTCCGTTTCTGAAGCAACGTCCCTCAGGACCTGTTACTCCCTAGAAATATCCGAAGATGAGATCGACAAGAAGTCCAAAGACAATGATTACCTTTACCAAAACCACTTTAAGGAAAGGGCCGAAAAGGAGATGAAATTGTTGTACTCCAAATGCAAACACGATCAGACAAAAAAACACCCCGATTACGAGAAGAATTCTGACCATTTCCAAATTTTTATTACCTAGTTCAAGAGTTGTACAAACCCTTGTGTAAAAAAATTTACTACATAACAAAATAGAAAATTAATTCTACTAATAATTATTTAACATTTGCTTTTTTGTGAATTTTTCTTATAACATATGTCTGTAAATAATTGTAACAACAACTGGTATAAACTTGCTTTTATAATGGAACATTTTAAATTAATTGATCCCGTGGTTTTGGTTTGCAGGAGTTTGGGCACCCGGCAAAAGAACTTCTCCTGTTAGATTCGAAAATATTCCGAATAAGGGTGGCGAGTCTCAAAGTAATGTTCCACCCCCTCCGCCCATTTGGACTCCCAAGAGTGCCGGTTCCAGTCCTATCGTCGAACGAAAAGAATTCAGGCCTGTCAGTTTTGAATCTCCCACGTTAGGTCGAAAACAAAGAACTCCTGATGTAAGACAATTTTCTGTTTCTTTTTTTTTTATTATTCAGTTTTTTTTTTGTTAATTGTTTTCAACTGTTTTGTTTTTGTTTCTGTTAATCTTAAACTCCTTTGTTTCTATTAAGTGATTAATAACCATTTTTTTAAAGGTGCAGTCGTCAACAGTAGAACCCCCCTGGAAGGGTCGTTCTTCATCAGACTTTAACACCAGTAGTAGTGGTGGTGGTACGTTTCCTACCAATAGTACCTTTGATAGCCAAATTCCTCGAAGCAAATCCACAGATTTCTCTGGGTCACGCTTGCCCAGATATCAGAACCCTACCATCACTTTGTTGCAAAAGGCCAGAGGTAAAAATATTATTTTAATATTATGTACCTACATGTATAAACCCCCTGATTTTTTTTTTAATTAATTTTTAGAGGGACAAATTCCCAGAGGTCCAGTATACATCAACTATTCCTCTGATGATAATTCCAGTTCCTCGAGGAGACCGAAGGATGAGAAACCACCTTTAGTAAAACCAGGAGAAGTTTGTGAGTAATTATTTTTGTGTATTTTAAGGGTAGATTTTTTTTAAATTTAATTAGTGAAATTTGATGGGTTTTCTGGGACTTCCCCGTCCCTCTCATTCATTTTCAACGACCCTCCTCGCTTTACGTAAAACTTTTGACCTCATATGTTTAAGGGATGTTTCCAACGTTTCAAAGTTGATTTAAATCTTCAATTTCTTCACGATAGGTCCCTCTAGATTTTCCTAAAGGGAACAACTGTTGTATCTGCCAAATTAAAAAAGGCCACACCACACCATAACATCTGTTCCTAATTAATTTTTTCCCCCCTCTTATATCCCATTCGGTTCTACTATGAGTTGTTAAAACAGTTCGAAATAAATACCATACAGTCGTAATGAGAAATTTTATTGGTTAGATATTATTAAACTTGCAGGGTGGTTATATATAGTACAAATATTTTTTTTTGTGACTAGGGTGAGTCTTTTTTATGTGTTGATTTTTTTGCAGTGTATCAAATCAAACACGAATACACGAGTGAATCAGAGGGGGAAGCCCCGAAAAAAATGGCAGACCTGGGGCCCAGAAAATACGAAGGAATTGGACCAACGACAAAAGAAGGGATTCCCATAACATTAAGATCGGTACGATACGATACAAAGAAACAATTAGGTACTTTAACAATAATTAATTTTAACAGGAAGTCAAAGATGGTAACCAACACAGATGGTACAAGAAGATGTATGATACAATTCATAAACAAAAGGAAAAAGGTAACGACTTCTTTTTGTTTTTCTACCTTCAACTATTTTTTTTTTTTTTTTAATTAATAAAAGTAAGTTTTCTTAACAATTGTTTTTCGTTCATTTGTTCTCTTTTGTTTCTTGTTTGATTGCGTTTTAAAAACATTTTTATTTTATTATTTTCCAGATGATTATGTTACGGTTCGATATAAACAAAGACGAGGTATTAATCGAATTTGATAAATACTTTTTTTGCTTGCTTCTGCTTGCTCTTCATAAAATTTTATTTAAGGGAGTTAGTTATTTAAATTTGAATTTGAACTTATAGGGTTTCAAAAAAATAGAATAGATTCAATTCTACATGGGTACAACGATTTTAATTTGCTTATATACAGGGTGGTTCAAAAATAAAAATTTTAAATAGGTAATATTAATTATGAATTAAGTTAATTTTTTTTGGGTCACCCTGTAGATGCTTGTAGCCTTGCTGCTTTACATACAGACGTAATAATGTTGTGTTTTTATATATGTAGATAAGATTTGTATTTATGAGTGTGTGTGTGTGTAGATGTGCTGAAAAGTCTTTTAAAAATGCTGCAACAGCAACAGCAACAAGAATTCAGTCGTCTAATGGTAAATTGGGTCGAAGTTGTAGAAATAAATGGTCGATCATTTTTCGGGGTCGACGTTTCATAAACGACCACATCTTTCTTATTATTATCATCGACTTTTCAGTAAAATTTAAAAGAACGTTATCAGCACTTTTGAAAGACTTTGTGATGTACAGTAAAATTAAAAAATTTGGAGATGGCTACAAACTATAAATAACATGTAAAAAAATTTTTTGACCCTTTAAGAATAAATTTTAATCCTAAAAAAACTACATTTGTCTCTTCAAAAAAATATTTACCCCTCAAAAAAAAATATTTCGTCCCTCAAAAGAATATTTACTTAACCCTTAAGGGAAGTATCTTATCCAAAAAAGTGTTTCGTCGTTGAATAGGCCATCTTCCCACCCCCTGTATATTTTTTGTTGTGTGAGGGTGTTTTCTTTTAATTGAAGCTCGCTACCCCTACATTTCGGGGTACTTTTCCGAACCTGAACCGAGTGCTTACGATAGCGACGCCAGTGATCGACGTTCGACGTTGGATCGTCGACGATATTTGTATCTAAACGACCCCAAAGAAAACGGTTACGTCCCTTCAACAACCCCAACGGCTCCCATTCGCAATGCACCACCAACTGTTACTCCAAAGTAAGACAAATGAATTGTTGAAAAAGAAACAAAACTTTTAAATGAAAAATTATTTTTAATACAAAAAAGTGTTTTGGTCTTTAGAAGTCCACCCTCAAGTGTAATAAAACATGGACAGGACGTGTATAAAAATCAGCCTGGCAAAATAGAGAACTACACCCCTGGAAAATCGTCAATTTCTGAGAGGGAGGCAAAGCAGGTGACTGTGACTCATTGTGATTTATTTTAACTATTCTAATGCTTATTCACTTAATGCAATTTATAAATTTTTACTAACACACTTCAGTAGTTGTCTTATAAACAAATCAAATAAAAAAACAAAGCTTTAATGGATATCTATACAGGGGTGGATCCAGGACTTTTTCTAATGTACATGTATTTCAAAAATTTTGGACAATGGGAAATATTTCCTCTCTATATTATATCCACCCCTAGTTGTATCTATTCCAGAATACCAAACAATCAAACAAAAAATAAATATTTTTGGATTTTGTCGAATTGTGTCCAATCAATTGTTTAATTGTTTGTTGCTTTCCCTTTCTCAAATGTTGCTTAATGTAAAAAGTTTCCTTTTCTGTTTATATTTTTACAAAGGACCTCTCACAGTTTTACTTATTTAGTCTTGCTTCTATTTTAGTGGTGGGATGAAGTCATGGAAATATTTGATGGGGTACGAGCATTTTTTCTTTAATTTTTCAGTTCACAATTTGATTTGAATTTGTCGCTTTTTAAAACGGAATTTTATCTGATTATAAACAATTTTAAGTAAGTTACTTTAATTAATAAATAAAATCAGATAAATTTTCTACAGAATTTTAAATAAAAATTTTTTTTTGTTGGTGATCTTCAACGGTTTTCTTATTAATTCTAAATAATAACAAAAATAAAATGCTTTTGTTTGTATCAATTGTTTAGACGAAAAAAAAAAGCGTTGATATCGCCTTGCTTTTGTTTTGATTGGTTGATTGATTGTTTGTGTGGGTAGTTGGTCAATTTAGTAACTAACAAAGCTTCGGGATATTTGTTATACACAGTGGCTGGATCAACATTGTTCCCTAGGGAATCGAACTAGACGACATTCGTCTTTCTGCCCGACTTATTTCAGTGTAAGCTAAGTCGCATGATGTAACTGTCTGTAAATAGCACGAAACTTTAATAAACAAAAAGTAAACTCATCTCTTCTCCAATTTTATTGCCAATAATTATTAATAACATTGTTGTCTTTATTTATTGTTGTTGTTGCACCAATTAAATTAAATTCGTTTTTACTATTAAATAGGAATAGGGACATCCCCTATAAACCAGTGCATGCTGCCAGGGGGTGTTTTCTTTTTCAAGTCTGAGATTTTTTTGGGAACATACAATTAATTTCCAAGCATGGACGATTAACAGTTTATTTTTAATTTTTTTAATGGGCATGAACTACCTACCCCCTAATAATTAAAAAAAAATAATTTCTAATTCCATTGCACATTTGCAGCATCTGGAACAACAAAAACATATTCCTACCAAAGGACATTTGAGCCAGTAAGTACCTAATTTAGTTTTTTTACCACTTTTATATTTTCACCCTTATTTTTTAAGAGCCCTTAAAGAAACTGGATACGACTCGGACTCTACGTTGGTCTTCAGAAGAAGAGACGACGCTGTCCACCACCTAAGCCCCAAGGAACAAAAAGAAGCGTACAGAACGATACAAAAGGGTGGCGATGTACCCTTGCATGGCTTACGAAAACCAGCCCCCGAAAGACCTAAGGGTGAGTGAAATTAACATTTTTTTTGCAATTTTGGTGAAGGCTCAGGGTAAATAAATACTTCGCTAAGTAAAAATTACCTCTATAATTAATTATTATATAAAATATTCTCCTTGTGAGGGCTGAAGCTTACATTTAATATTTTTTAATACTTTTCTGCAAATTATTGGGGTCTAGAAAAAAACTGGTGGTTGTGGTTCAAACAAAAACTAACAAGGTAAGATAATGCTACTTCTCTTTTGTTTACGTACATTAGGGTGGTCTTTAAATCCCTTAAACATGTTCTTTGAAATTTTAGCCATTAGCGTTGAAAATAAAAGACCAGAGTTTTAAACAAAAAAAAAAAAAGAATTTATTTTTGGATTTTCAATTTTGATATTTTATATCTCGCGAACAATTTATGTTACACGAGTGGGGTTAGAACAGTTTTAAAGGAAATTTTATTCTCTATAAGAAGTGTCTGAGTGAATTTCACGCAGCACCACCCGTTTTCATGTTATCAACCCCTAACCAATACTCTGTATAAAAATTATAATATTTTTGTAACTAATTTTTGAAATTTTATATCTCATGAACGACTTAACGTACAGTATTGGGGTTAAAATAGTTTTAAAGTAAATTTTATGCTCTACAAAAAGCATCTGATTGAATTTTTACGTAACACCACCCGTTTTCATGTTATCAACCCCCAACCAATTCTCTGTATAATAATTATAATAATAATATAATATTTTTGTAGCCACTTTTTGAAATTATATATCTCATGAACGACTTAACGTACAGTATTGGGGTTAGAACAGTTTTGAAGTAAATTTCATGCTCTATAAAAAGCATCTGATTGAATTTTTACGTAACACCACCCGTTTTCATTTTATCAACCCCCAACCAATACTCTGTATAAAAATTATAATAATAATATAATATTTTTGTAACCACTTTTTGAAATTATATATCTCATGAACGACTTAACGTACAGTATTGGGGTTAGAACAGTTTTGAAGTAAATTTTATGCTCTACAAAAAGCATCTGATTGAATTTTTACGTAACACCACCCGTTTTCATGTTATCAACCCCCAACCAATACTCTGTATAAAAATTATAATAAGAATATAATATTTTTGTAACTAATTTTTGAAACTTTATATTTCATGAACGAGTTAACATACAGTATTGGGGTTAAAACAGTTTTAAAGGAAATTTTATTCTCTATTAGAAGTATCTGAATGAATTTTCACGTAACACCACCCGTTTTCATGTTATCAACCCCCAACCAATACTCTGTATAAAAATTATAATAAGAATATAATATTTTTGTAACTAATTTTTGAAACTTTATATCTCATGAACGAGTTAACGTACAGTATTGGGGTTAAAACAGTTTTAAAGGAAATTTTATTCTCTATTAGAAGTATCTGAGTGAATTTTCACGTAACACCACCCGTTTTCATGTTATCAACCCCCAACCAATACTCTGTATAAAAATTATAATAAGAATATAATATTTTTGTAACTAATTTTTGAAATTATATATCTCATGAACGACTCAACGTACATCATTGAGGTTAAAACAGTTTTGAAGCAAATTTTATGCTCTACAAAAAGTATCTGATTGAATTTTTATGTATCATCACCCGTTTTCATAATATTCACCCTCAAAGAATAATCTGTTTAAAAATGCAGTATAATGTTTGAAGGTTCATATCAGAGATGGGGATGGTACTACGTAAAAATTTAACTAGAAACTTTTTGTAGAGCATTGAATTGCCTTTAAAACTGTGCCAACGGCAATACAGTAGGTTAATTCGTTTGCAAGATACAAAAAGTCAAAGTTTATTACCTAATGTATTTTTACATTTAAAAAGTTTGTTGTGTTTGGGGGTTTGATTAATATTAATATTAAGGGTTGAAATTTTACGTACGTTATTTTTTATATATTTTTAAAAGTGATACGGGCTTAATTCATTGTTAAAATTAAAAAATAGCCTTTATAAGAGCCACCCTAATATACATATGCAAAAAAAAAAAAACATCTTTTGTTTCTTGTTCTTTTTTTTTTTTTTCGCCATTAAACATTTCCGCCTTCATAAATATTTAGGTTAAGATTAAACGCACGTTTGCCAACACCAACAAGTAGCTTATTACTTACTGACTGTCACGTTATAAAAACCAAGGGAAACACAATTAAAATAGCACCGAATTCTTGCAAGCAGTAACACCGATAGACTCAAACCCCAAAAAAATAAGGGTTGTGTCAAGGAGTTATTTTTCTTCGCAGACGTCGTCGATTTAGAGTACATTCCCCTGACATCAACGCTCACGAAGATAAGGATTCATAAGAGTCCTAAATATTTCACTTATCCGGTCAATGTTCCTTCTTTACGTCCCGGCCTTTTTGGCACTTACAAACGCACAGCCCCTTCGGCCACGTCACCATTACGACCCCCTTCTAACAAACCTTCAACAACAACAACAATTGTTCCACCTTCGCCCCCAAAAAGGCGGTCTTCGAGAAACAGCTCGACCCTAAGACTCATATCCACGATGACCTTAAAAGCTGACCGGTCTCCCATCAGCAAGAGACACGAGACTTGTTTTAAGACCAATGAAAATAATCACGTGAAGTATTTGAAAGACAAAATAACTTGCAAATTGTCGCCTGTTACGACCAAAAGGAACATTGGTCAAGATAAAAGTAAATTAAGGGTTGTAAAGACCATTAGTTTGACCGATAGGCCCGTGACGGGGTCCAAAAAACCGAAACAGGATTTTTTGCAAAATAAGTTCTTCTCCACCGGCCAAACTTTTGCCGAAGCCAAAAGGAATCTCGCGTTGCCTAAATTGCCGATACAAAAGTGTTCCAAGTTGTCCAGTTTGGTGTCCCCCAACGAGGTCAAAAAGGTCATCAAGACCAGGCACGTTTCTTCAGCTCCTCAACCTCAACTCAAGACAACGTCCTCGTGCCCTTCTACACCTTTGCAGAGTCGACACTTGAAAAAATTTGTTAAGAAGGAAGTGTTGGTGGACAATAACAAGAAACTGAATGGTAAAAAATTAAAATCAACCCCTAAAACTGCAGAAGTGTCTAAAGAAAAGACCAGAAACAATAATGGTAACTTGAGCAATTCGAACCATAAAAAACAGAAAAAATCATTATCTAAAAGTACCCCAAAAAACCTCCTCAAAAAAGACGATTTTCCTTCTGCCATCAAAGACGAGATAAAGAGGCACAGTGAAATCATAAAAACGAACGACTTTTTTCAACATTTGTTCCTAAAGGATATCGCAACAGCCCAGAAGCAGCCTCCCCCAAAAGAAGAAGATTTCTCTTGGATCGCCCAAAAAACCAAAATGTTACAAACCAGCAGAAGAACCGCCGCATTCTCCGAACCATCAATCGGTGCGTTGATGATCTACCTGAAATCGGTTAAACCAGTGTCTGAGTCAAAGTTCAGAAGTCTGGATGCAACCTACACGAGATCCCGTTCGGCAAGTCCCAAAACGGTCACTTGGAAAGACGAAAATTTAGTTTCCGAATGCAAAAGAAGTATCAGTTTACCTTCAAAGATCCCCATTTCAAGATCCAGCAGTCGTTCGCCATCTCCTTGTCTAAATTACAACCGTCCAATATCCCCAACAAAGCGGGAACACTCAAGAACCACGAGATCGTCTTCCCCAAAAATGTCTTCGAAACAAATGAAGCACTTGACAACCCTCCAGAGTAGACCAGACCCAGTTCAGATCTTCTTCTCCTCCACCACCGACCACCTTATGGGAAAATCGAAAAAAGAGTCGGTACCAAGTCCTTTAAGTAGCTTATCGTCTCTTTCCACAACAGAAAAAGATGTACCACAAGAAACTGCATCCTCGTTATCAACAACAGGCAGAAGTTCTCCAAATGAGTCGCATTTGCAGAAACCTTCGAAACGAATCACACCCCGAACAGTAAAAGAAATGTCGGCATCCAAAAGGTTGTCTTTTAGGTCTCGAAGTGCCGGAGATGCCGAAGAAAGTGACGCGTTATTCAATTCAAAAATTGCTGCCCCTGTTCTTCTGGAAAAATCCGTCAGTTTTTCCGAGTTATCAGAGTTCGGTTCTCTTCATCAACTTCACATCCCCGGACGTTGCAACAGATTCAAGGAGTTGAAGAACTTTTACAAAACTTTGGAAAAGTTTAGCCAAGTGGAGAAAATAGCTTCAAGTACCGACATAAGGCCCAGGGGTAAATTAGAAAACGAAATCGTCGACTACAACAGGTGGAAGGAAGTTCACGTTAAGGAAAGGGCCGAAAAGGAGATGAAATTGTTGTACTCGAAACTGAAACACGACCAGACAGAGAAAGGTTTCCTTTTTGAGCCAAAAACAACCCAATATTGGAGACGGGAAAACGACCACGGCTTAAGGGCTAAAGAGAAATCGTTTGAAGACATACGAGATGAACTCCAAAAATTGAGCATTCGAAACGAAAGGCCTTTGACCAGCTCAGAATTATCTTTGGTCAAAGACTTATACAAACCATTGTGGAGGGGAAGTTCGGTAATAGATTTGGCTTCAAGTATGGTGCAAAAAAGGTCACACTCGGAGGAATCCAAAAGGGACCATTTTGTACCCCCACTGATGAAAACAGATTTTGGTTTTTTGAGGCAAATTTGGACAAGCCTTTCGACTGAACAATTGAACAACCTCAAGTCCCAATTGTCTGAAATTTATGGCAAGAATGGGACAGCAACTTTACCAAAACCTGTGCCAAAAAAAACCGATACAAATTACTTTGTAGACGTTTACGAATCTAAAAATGTTAGCGATGGCGACCTCAAGGTGAGGAGGTGCTCGGAATCGTCAGCGCCACGAACTTTTGGGACAGAAAGGAAAACAGTACTTTCCGAAAATGAGAAAAAGAATTTGTCTCTGTCTCTTTGCAAGGAAGCGGTTGATCGCCTGGAGAGATCTACTGCAGCAAAGGGCAACGTTATTCTCCCTAGGGAAACTCGAGGATCCATAGCTGCGTCCGTTTCTGAAGCAACGTCCCCCAGGACCTGTTACTCCCTAGAAATATCCGAAGATGAGATTGACAAGAAGTCCAAAGATAATGATTACCTTTTGGTATTAACCGAAAGGTTACCTGCACGTAAATCTGCAGAAATTAGAAACACCCTGAGCAACTGGGCCGAACCCAAAAAAAGCCAAAACCAATCCACCGAGACCGTCGGAAAATCTACCAGTGAAACCGAGAGTGCCAGCACTGACGAGTCCACAAAGACCGCAATATTTGTAGATAATAATAATAAAAAAGAGGAGGTCACCAAGAAGATAAAATATTTCGAGGAAAAAGCTGCCGAAGAAGAAAAGTACACCCCAATAGTGTACAAACCAGCTGACATCAGTGATTCAGAAAAATCTGATTGTTCACAAACTACGTCACCCAAACCTTTGTTAATAAGGTCACAATCTAACCAAAACCTCAAGGACCTTTTCGGGGAAAAACTGCCAACCCAAAAAGTTCCTCAAGACATTAAAACCAAAACCCCGACACGGGTATTCTTCAGGAGAGTCAGGAGCGACCCGGAATTGAACAGAAAGTCCCAGATACACATCCCAGGCCAAAAAGCTGGCGATGTGGACTCTTTACGAAGAAAATACGAGTATCCCTGGATAGGGAGGAAGAGTAGGAGCAGAACGAGAAGAGGAGGAGTGGTGTCGCCCCTGTTTTTTCGCCCCCAAGACCGCCTGATGCCCCACATCAACATAATAAGCAAAATAGCCAGCCTCTGCTCTAAAAGGGATGAAACCCAACAACAAACGAGCACTGAAGAACTTGCAAGTTACCTCGGATGTCCCGTTGGAGAAGTCGAAAAACTACGTAAAAAATTCGACTCGCCCGATAGGAACATCTCCCTGTTGGGCCGAATGTTCACGTCATCCCCTAACATACACGAACTCAAAGATTTAGCCCCTTATCTTGTCGGCGACTGGACCGCGCACAAATATCCGAGACTGGACGACAACACCCGTTCCCTTTCCTCCCCAGAACACTCTCCCGCGTCCAGAGACACCAGTCTCATGCGAAAAGACAGATCCAGACCAAAATCATTCTCCCCGACACTTTCCAGAAACGTTTGGGACGACTATGACAAGAAGAAAAAGAAGAAATTCGATCCAAAGACTGATCCAATGTCCAGGTACTGTCCCGAAGAAAGGTATAGGTCGTGGTTGCTACCAAATGCTACTACTACCACTACCAGACCCACAGTTAAATTTAAAGGTTCGGTATCTTGAAAAAGAAAATGAATCACATTATATTATCATTCATTGCACTTTACATATTTATTTATTATTTGTATTGTATGTGTTTTTGTTTGTGATGTGTCAGCTTCTTCCATGTCATTGTTGTTATGTGTAGACCCAGAACCACCAGCACCACCCCCAAAGAGGAATCTTATTACTGGCAACGTTCTAAAAACTCCAGGTAGGGAGAACAAATGTTTCGTTTTTTGTTTCTTGAAAATTTTTGTCAATAACTTTTGTTTTAATAACAGCAACAATCGAACGCTGATTCGACTTCTTCTTTTGTTTTACCGTCTCGTGTTTTTAACATTTTGTTTTGTTTTAAAATAAACAAAATGCATACCTATATATAACTTTTTTTGTAATCTAGACAAAAGAACATCTGCAAAACTTTTTTTTTGCAATACATTTCCTTTTCGATGTTTTTATTGTTTGCACCATTTCTTCGATGTGGAAAGAAACTTTTAAGTAAAAGTGCCAAGAAATTTCATTTTTCTTTTGTTGCAATAATTGATTGAGTAATTATGAAACACTTCCTGGGTGTTTCGATCTAGCGGATGATCGATTACATCATCGACCACAATCACAGTCAGCTTCTCATCACCAGGTGATTCTTTTTACACACAATAATTAATTGTTAATCGATCATTAAAGTAAATTGACGTACGTACCACCTATCGCTCGTGCAATAATATTATACCTATTTTATATCCGATTCAATATTTAATACCCCCCTGTATGTATAGAATTTCGCGGTTTTGGTTGTTTAAAGTGCGTGTTTTTTTTTTTACTTTTTTATTCCAATTTTGATCGCACCTGACGTGTGTGTGTTTGTGTGTCTATGTGTGTTCAACCTTGAAGTATCGCGTACACGTTTAAAAACATGCCACACATATCGATATCGGGTTTTCTGATAGATAAGATTAACGATAAAATAAGAAACAAAATCTATCGATTATGTTATTGAACAACTGCTACCGACCGGCTCGGCTCAAATCTACGATATTAAAAACAAAATCGAAACAGAATCGTTTGTTCGATATAAAAATTAATGATGTCTTCTGAACAATAAAACAAAAATGAACAATTGACTGTGCGATGTTTTGTTTGTTTTCGTGGGTAATGTTGTTTTGTTTCGAAATTAATAATAATAACAACAACAGTGTTATTAGTGTATTAATAAAACTCGTGCTGATGAGAATGTCGAAAGAAGTGGAGGACATCCGGTGGTTGAGGAAGAAGACACCGGAACAAATTGCTAGACAGGAGGAGATCCGCTTGAACCGGCACACGATCGGAAACGTTAACAAAGTCCACGCACCATTGCCATTGACTTCTTCTTTTAACAGTTAGTAGCGACTGAAAATCAAAACGAAATTTTTTCATCGAAATTCACTCTATCCTGACGAAAAAGACACGGGCTGATTGCTGGTGAAAGAATTTTTTCGATATCTCCAACGGTTCGCCAGATATCCTCTCCTGTAGAGTTTCGTAACATGTCTCAATTGTGACACCCTGCAAAAACTGTCGGCAGTGATTGCTCCTGAACAATAAGTGGTAGGGGGATGATTTTGGGCTTATTTCAACCAGGGGTATCTCTAGAAAATTTTAGTCTCTGTCCCATGCGAATCCGACTATCCGTTCCGTTGTTATCCGGTATTTTCTGAAGTTCGAAAAACGCATTTTTGAAAGATTGGGTAAATGCCGCGAATGGGGAGGTCAGTAGTTCGGGCCGGGACTGTCCGATTTGAGTGCGGCTTACACCAAAAACTGGCCGCGTCCTTCTAGTTTCGATTGAGCCCAAGATCGTTCCTGTAGGACTTACCGTTTCCGAGATATGATTTTTTAAATGCCACCCTGCTAAAAAAGTGCCTCTCTCCTGAAATGGCCCTTAATTAAATCATAACTCGAAAACGGTAAGTCCGATCGAAAAAAACTTTGCACCATCGGAAAGCCCGTCAATTTACACACCTCATGGACTATTTTCGGTTGAATTTGGAAATTTTAGAAAATTAAAATTTTTGAAAATTTTTTGAAATTTTTTTAATCGAAATTCACTCTATCCCGACGGAAAAAGACACGGGCCAACTGCTGGTGAAAGATTTTTTTCGATATCTCCAACGGTTCGCCAGATATTCTCTGCTATAGAGTTTCGAAACATGTCTCAATTGTGACACCCTGCAAAAACTGTCGGCAGTGATTGCTCCTGAACTATAAGTGGTAGGGGGATGATTCTGGGCTTATTTCAACCAAGGATATCTCTAGATAATTTTAGTCTCAGTCCCATGCGAATCCGACTATCCGTTCCGTTGTTATCCGGTATTTTCTGAAGTTCGAAAAACGCATTTTTGAAAGATTGGGTAAATGCCGCGAACGGGGAGGTCTGTAGCTCGGGCCGGGACTGTCCGATTTGAGTGCGGCTTGCACCAAAAACTTGCCGCGTCCTTCTAGTTTCGATTGAGCCCAAAATCGTTCCTGTAGGACTTACCGTTTCCGAGATATGATTTTTTAAATGCCACCCTGCTAAAAAAGTGCCTCTCTCCTGAAATGGCCCTTAATTAAATTATAACTCGAAAACGGTAAGTCCGATCGAAAAAAACTTTGCACCATCGGAAAGCCCGTCAATTTACACACCTCATGGACTTTTTGCGGTTGAATATGGAAATTTTAGAAAATAAAAATTTTTTAAAACAAAAAAAATTAAAATTATTATAAAGCAATTACAATTCGAAAAACAATAATAATAATAGTAATTCCCGGATGTGAAGATGATGATGACGATGACGATAACGATATTTTTACATTATATTATTATTATTATTAGGTTTTACGCGACAAGGTTGATAATAATTTAAAATTAAATTTGATTTGAACACATTTACGTATGCACTTTAAATATATGTACATATACAGGGTGGCCCAAAAATATAAATTATGTATAAATAAAAAAATAGTTATCTACAAGAAAAAGTTGTTCAGAATCCCAAAAAAATTGGATCATTAAACAAAAACAAAATTATGGTGATATTCTTCAACTATTTTGTCTTTTGTTTCTGATAGTCCAGAAAGTTCCCAAAATGCCGACTGTGCCTAAACTGTTAGTTAGTTAAATAAAACAAATATATATGGAATTGCCAATTTAATTTGCCATACAAAGCAGTTGCAGTAAAATCACATAAGAAACAAAATTTGTAACAAACAAAAGTTGGTTTCATTTGTTTAAGTTTGTATGGGCACCTTTTGGGCCACCCTGTATTGTACTGTACAAGTGTTTATTTAAAATTAACTTAAGGATGTTCTTGGGTCGTGAACGTAATTACAATTAATAAATAGGAATGTCTCAGCCTCAACATTCATTCACGCCATTGTTTCACACACGTACATATGTATGATTGATTGTATGTGTGTTGCACGTGCACTGGTGTGTAATATGTAATACATAATAATAAAAAATTAATGCCCAAAAAAATGAAATTATTGTCTTTTTATTCTTCTTCCTCGATTTCAAACAGCAGTCGACCAAATGGATGGGTGTCACCGTACCATCACCAACAGAATCACGATTACCATCAGCAATAAATAGATACATATCTCTATGTATATATAATAGATGTGTGTGTGTGTGTGTATATGTCGGTCAGTTCAGTTGAGTGTTTTTGTAATTGTAGAAAACGCGGTAATTGCTACGCACCTATTTATTCTACTACTACCTAACAACTGACTTACGGTGATGTGATTTTCTCTTTTGTTTATTTTTTTGTTGTTTACGCGACAGAGTTTTCTTCTGTTTTCTCGTACGAGGCATCGACAGCAATTTGTTTTCTATTGTTATTAATGTGCACATTTAGTGTTTGTTAAAAGTACTTATGTACAACAATACATACTTAGGTATTTATTTCAAGAAGGAAAACTCTACTTAGTTACTTATAAATAAATAAATAAATAAGTAAGTAAAAAAAAAATAGTTGGGTAAGCAAAATTATTTTTAATTTTTATGTATATGTGTTATCTTGTGTTGAAATTGACCTGAGGAGGTAACACACAACATCAGAAACTTTTTGTTTTTTGTTTAATTATTTTTTTTTTGTAATTAATTAAAATTATTTTCAGTAATAATGATGTTTAGGGGTAGATTTTAAATATGTACCTACCTACCTACCTAAATATTTATTTTTGTATTTGTGTGTCAAAAGTGTTTTTTGGAAAATTGGCACAAGGATTATTTTAGGACAAATGTGTTTGTTACTATACAAATATAAGCTCGAGTATCAAAGTATATGGGTTGTCGACTTCTTAAATCTTACAGGCACAGGATATCGAAAAATAATATTTTTTTGACACCCTGCAGCCCCAAAATAAATGTATAGGTACTTACTATAAACCACAATTTAAAAAAAGTATTCTTTCAAATTTAATTTTTTATCAGGGTTGTTCAGCAGCTTTTCTGCAGTTTTGTCCTTACAAGCGACTTATAAGGGATGCTGGTATATTAAAGAATTTTTTTAGATTTTTATTTCTTATTTAACATTCAGTGAAAGCCCCAACTTCTTCGCCCCCAAACTATACTCAAACATTTTTTAGTGTTGTAAAAGGTCACCCCAAGTCCTCCCTTTAATCACTTTCCCCCTTCTCTCACCGATGGATGGATGGATGGATGGATGGTCCCATCGTATATACGATTACTTTGTTGTATCTAACTGATAAAAGTCCACAACCTCACAATTTCAATTTTACTTAAATCGAGTTTTGGGGTGCAAGGAGCAAGCAAAATGCTTCTAGTTTATCTCATTCTGAAGGGTAAGACGTATGTTTCAGTTGCTATTTAGCCCAACTTTGTATCTAACCCCCGTAGCTAAAAATTGTACGTTTATTTATAAAAATTGCTGACCCTTTATGAACTTTTCGACTTTAACTGTAAATTTAACAATTAGAATAAGAAATAAAAATCTGAAAAAATTACAGACGACTTTTAAGGGATGCTGGACTGTTATAGAATTTTTTCAGATTTTCATGTCTTATTTAACATTGTTAAATATTGAGCTAAAGTTGTTACATTAGAAATGTTAAATTTTTCATTTCTTTTCCACCAATCCATTCTCAAACATCAAAAGGCCAAGAAAAAATGCTGAACAACCCTTAAATCTAATAAAAAATTAATATATATATTTGGAGGTGTAAAGGGGATAAGAATCCATAACGTGCTGAGGGATTAATAAAATTTAAAGAGTTTAACGAACTTAAAATTTGCTTCACTTTTGTAAAATTTCGTAAAACACATTTCAAAGTTTATAGTCTTGGTGACACCATTTTATCTTTATTTTTGACAGTACATACCTAGTATATAGCCACTAGATACTGGTTTACGTATATAAGATGAATATTACTTCCAGGAAATACAGGAAAATGTTACTGGGATACTTATATAATATATATATATTTACAGACATACACCCCCATATTATTATTAATTGATTTTGTTACCTGCATGTTTTATTCTTCTGTCACTGATGAATCAATAAAAAAAAAAGAAAATATTTCTACCCTAATATTTTTTTTATGGATGTACCCACTGCATGAGAATCTAATTATGGATTAAACATTTATTATTACAGGGGTTGCTATAGAAATACTTTTGTGGTTTTCATAAATCCACACGTTGCGTTGTTTTGATCAATTAAATTTGGTCTTGTTTTATCTCCAGAATCCCCAAGGAAGTATGTAGAAAACGAGGTGACCATCCACTACAAAACCCCCGTAGTTCAGGAAGTAAAGGACCTCCTGTCAGAGGAAGAACTGGCCCGAAGACAGGCCGCACACATGCGACAGGTTTATGAGGAAGAGAGGCGAAAAAAATATTTACAAGTAAGCAACACTTATTTGTTTGTTCGGGGTAACAGCCCCTACCACAAACCACATTTAAAAAATTCTTTTTTTATTCAAAACCTTATTTATTTGGGAACGTTTTAGGCCAAAAAAATATTTTTTTGGTTGCAGCAACTCCAAGACGTTAAATATTTACAAATAAACAACTTTTTGTTTGTTTGTTCGGGCTAACTACCCCAACTACAAACCACATTTTCAAAATTCTTTTTTTATTCAAAACCTTATTTATTTGGGAACGTTTTAGGCCAAAAAAATATTTTTTTGGTTGCAGCAACTCCAAGACGTTAAATATTTACAAATAAACAACTTTTCGTTTGTTTGTTCGGGGTAACAACCTCGATCACAGACATTTTCAAATTTCTTTTTCTTTTTATTCAAAACGACTTTTATTTGGGAAAGTTTTAGACCAAAAAATTTATTTTTTCTTCCCAGCAACTCCAAGATATGAACAGCAGAAGACACACAGACAACTTCGTGCCGTCCCAGAAATCTCCCATCCCCCTGAACCGTTACGACGATTTCCCACTGGAAGTGCCAAAGGTCAGCCCTCGACCGAGGTCACCGGAACCGAGACTTGTCGCCCGTGCCCTGTACAACTTTGTGGGTCAAACCGCCCGTGAGCTGACCTTTAGGAAAGGTGACCTTATCTACATTAAGAGGCAAATCGACAAGAACTGGTACGAGGGTGAACTCAACGCCATGATAGGCCTTTTCCCAACCAACTACGTCGAAGTAATTTATTAATACATCATTATTTTTATTAGTTGTTTTCCCTTTTTTAAATACATATTTTGTTTTTTTGTCTTTTTAACGTCTCTTTTGTTTCTCCTTGAAATATTTTGTTTTTTGTTTTTCTTTTGTAATATTTTGCTCCTAATTACAGATAGTGCCTTACGATGGTGTGAAATCGACCACAAAAAGAGCCCATGAAGGGCAGGCTCGAGCTAAGTACAATTTTATAGCACAGACACACCTGGAGTTGTCGTTGGCCAAAGGGGAGCTTGTGGTCATTACGAGAAGGGTTGACGACAATTGGTTTGAGGGGCGCATTGGGGGGCGAAAAGGCATCTTTCCAGTGTCGTACGTTGAAGTACTGGGTGAGTTTCTGAGGCAAAAGCAAAATCCAAAAATGTAAAAGGATGACTTATGTAAATATTTTTATGTACCAAATTTTGATAACAAGTAAATGGTACACGATGGTACAAAAACAAAGACATTTTTTCAGTGGAACCTGGTACCCCGGCACCACCAGCACCTTCGAAGCCTGTGGGTTCGCCGGCCGCCCACACCCTCCTATTAAACGGTACAGCAAGTGGGATAGAGTCGATGGGAAGCCACAGTTATCTCCCCCCGAGCACCCAACAGTTCACCACCAGTTACCGTGCCAAACCGGTTGCCATAACCAGCAATGGTTACGCGTCCCTATCCCGTTCACCCAACGCCCCTACGTCCAAGAGCCCGTACAGCGAGGCCCTTCACATCGACACCCAAAACGAACCCCTAACGTAAGAAGCTTTTTCTCAAATTATCAAAACGTTATTTACAATTTTTAAAGAGATAAATCTTATTGTCTCAGTGTGAGTAGGAATATTTTAATTAATTATCCCAGTTTTCTCTCAGTTAGATTTTTTAATTGAAGGGATTTTTTTTACAGGTATCGATCACTGTATAAATATCGACCCCAAAACGACGATGAACTTGAGCTTTTAGAGGGTGATATTGTGTACGTTCTGGAAAAGTGTGACGATGGGTGGTTTGTAGGGTCGAGTCAAAGAACTGGTCACTTTGGTACCTTTCCAGGGAACTATGTTGAAAGAGTCAATTAATGTTAACAAATTTGACACCCCTCGTTTAAATTTATTTCGCGTTATTATTCTTCTGCTGTTTATTTTTTCTTTTAAATTGAAACAAAACAATTTTGAAATCCTTTTTTTTTTTATTCATTTATGAACAAAAGAACTATTAATTTCTTTTTTTTTTTGTTGTTTTGTTTAACAAACAAAAGATGTACCTATCAATTTCTTTCTTTTTTTTTTTTTTAATTTGTGAACAAATGAATTACCAATTTCGTTTTATTTGTTTTACTTTTGTTTTAACCAACAAACGAATAAATAATAATTAATTCAGTTGTTTTGCAGCGAAGTTTTCGGAAAAGTTTTCGTTTTAAAAACTATTAATTAAAGTGCCTAGTCTAATAAAAAATGTAATATTATAATTTGGTACCATTGTCGTAAACGTTGCCAAAACTAAAAACAATAGTTTAGTAACCGTATAATTCTAGTCATAAGCCAAATAATCCCGTTCAAAAAATGTTATTTTAGATACCAAATATTTAAATACTGTCTACGTATCTATATTATGTATTAGTGGACAATCTAATTTTGAACCAAATAATAATAATATATAAACTTCCTACATAATTATTATATTAACATTTGCTGTAAATTGTATGTATAAAGAAACAAAAAACGTTAATTTTATTACTATTATGTATTTTTTGTTTTGTTGTTACATAAATGTTTATAACTAAGTATGATATAATTAAACACGATTTTTGAGAAGAAAAAAATATGTAATACCTAATTAGGTACTTATAAAACAATATTTATTATTATTGAATTATAGTTTGTAATGTTATTGTTTTATTTGTTTGTTATACGTCTTAAAATTTGTTTTATTTTATCGCTTGAGCAATAACGACGTTACTGCATTTTGTGATAAAACAAGAATTAAAAAAAAAAAAAAAACAGTGTGCACTAATGTCGTCACTTTTTGTTGTTTTGTCTCATTAAAATATTGTTTCTGGTGACCTTACGACCGGTAGAGCAGCCAGCTTCTCCTTATTTTTGTATTTTTAAACCTAACAAAAAAAAATGAATTATTGAAATGTTTTATTATTTACTTATTGTAAAGTAAAGTGCCTTTATCAAGGATAACATCACAATTTTTATCTCTTAAAATTTTAAACAATACCTACTCAGGTACATAATAAGTATTTATGTAGGTACTGATATATTTTTGTTCTTTTTTTTATGCCATTTAGAGATAGGAACACGTTGGATTTCAAACAGTGTCGTTTGAATAATAAAGCAACAATAACTAACAAATAACAGGCTTTTATTATTTATTGTCCATTATGCAGCTCTTTTATTTTAGAAAAAAAGGTGACAATATTGTTTCTAAACAATTGCCCATAAGTATTGTATTCGTCTTTTTTATATGTATTGTCTCTTTTGTTTGTCTTTCTTTTCTTTTAAAACAAAAAACTTGCGAGCAATTGTTTTAAAAGAAAAAAAGGGGGACAAAAAAACATGGCGGTCTTATAAAAGGTACCCTTTTGTTTCCAAACAGTTGACACCTTTTTATATTATTAGTTGGTTATCGATTTAAAAATCGTTTTCAAGTGTTCTATTAATACCAGGGAGAAACATAAACAAGAAACTCGCTTACTATTAATATATTATCTATGTATTTTGTTCATCTGATCCAACATCTAATAAGAACTCTAAGGTAGCACTTTTGATAAACGAAACAAAAGGCAAACTGATATGCTGACAGACAAATAATGTTTATCAAATTACATAGGTACAGTACATTACAATAGTAATAGTGTTTTGTTTATTCGATATGATACCTAGTGTCGATCTGCCTACTGATGAGAATGAGAATTACCTACGGATAAATTAAATAATTTTATTGTTGTTAATTATTATAAATAAATGAAGCTAATTATTATTAACTTGTTATCTATTATTCGTTGACATGTGTGCCTTGGCTTACAATTATATATGTAGATGTTATCCAGTTTACATAATAGTGAAAAAATAAGTTACATCATGTTTTATCGAAATTATATTATTATAAAAATGTACAAAGAGCAAATCTAATATGGGTACATACTATAAATGGCGACGAAAAATCCCCGAATTTTATTGAACTATTTAATTATGTACCTATACGTACGTACGTGTGTAGCACTGAACTTTTGTTTCAAAAAAATCTCACCGTATATATGTCGGAATTTCGTGTGGGATTAAAAACCAATTTAATTATCGTTTATTTATTAACATTTCGAAATGTCCGATAAACTAAAATTTTTTGCTCAAACAACCGAATCAAAATATGCAACGTTTCGTCATTATTATCACTAAATTTAACGCAACATAACGTGATAAACCTAAAAGAACAAATTTAAAAAGAAAAAGAGGTGGTGGTCTTAGTTTTACACAATCATATATATAAAAGAAATTTCGTTTTCCAGCAGCTTTTTGTTTAAATATAAATCAATTCTTCACCTGTTGCTATAATATATACATAGGTACATAAAAAACGAAGTTCGCGTAACATTGTTTTATTGTTTTAGCAGTGTTTTGTTTAAACAAATTTAATGGCAATTGTTTTCCTTTTTTGAGGTAATTTATTTTTTATTATTATTATTACTGCTGTTACTAGGGGTATTTCCAATTTATTAGGAAATAAGATTGAGTAAATTTTTTGTGAATAACCCAAATATGATTGAAGATTTTGTACTAAACATAAAAACAATATATTTATTATCACAATTAATTAATAACTACAATATTGTCATCGATATATAGATAATTAAATAAATTGTAAAAGTTTTTTTGCTTTGTCATCTTTTCATTGATAAAAAACAACTTACTGTAAGTGGCACTTTTTTCCTCTTTTTGAGTGAAACGTTATCTTTTAAGTGTTTAAAAAAAAATACATGAAGTCAGAATGTTTATTAAAGGAACTGCCACGTGCAATGCATTTGTCCCTTATCAATTACGAGAATAATAATTAGTAGATTAATCCAGTGTTTATATGATGAAATAAAGAGGTCAGTTTTGCAAGTCATCTCGTATATAAACTGATATTTAAAGCACTCCTCACATTTCTGTTTTGCAACTTACTAAATAAAGATTTGTGTCGCTTTCCATGACAGGTATATATATTTATTTTAAATCATTAATTAGTTAATTCATTTGATTAATCGGTTTTTAAAGTTTTATGATTATTAACTTTACATTTTCTTTTTCATGGGTAAAATAATTTATTATTAATAATATTTTGTTTTTTGAGTTGTTTGTTATGCTTATGTAGCGTTTAATTAATTAAAAATGTTTACCTGTTTAGTTTCAGTTAATTTTTTGTGCTACGCCACTGGCAACTGACGCTAACTTCCTGTTGGTCACGTGAACTACGTTCATTTATAAATTTGCATTTGCGCGGTAGAGATTTCTTTCTAGTTGTTGAAGTAAGCGAGAGTGTAAGATTACTCTTACGCGGTGTGTATTGTTGTTAGTAGTGTAAACTTAAACCAAGGTTCAGAATGCCCGAAACAGTGCACGTTAATGGCTTTATTAACGGTCATAATCCCTATGACATGGAGGATGGCTCGAATTTCCTATTCACCTCGGAATCTGTCGGCGAGGGGCATCCAGGTTTGTACATTTTATAAAACCTTTATTACGTAAAATGGCTACTACTAGTAGACAGATACAGACAGAGCAATTGATCCTGCTGGCTGGCAGACGTTAATGTGTTAATGTGCCTATTTTATAAATAAAACGTTACTTGATCAGTTGGAAGTAATATTACGAAATAGTGAAGTGACATTAACGAATTTACGAAAAATCTTCCGGTTCATACCGCAACCACGTGGTTGTGTGGTACGATAGCCGCTAACAACAAATTAATACACGATGCATCTTATTTTGTTCCAGATAAAATGTGCGACCAGATAAGTGATGCAATACTCGACGCTCATCTAGAACAAGACCCAAATGCCAAAGTTGCTTGCGGTAATTGACTATTTTTTATATTTTAAACGCTTTTGCTGTGACACTATAACCCTACTTTTTTTAAACTCTTAATTTTTTTAATAGACAATTGTGTGCGGGTAATCTTTATTAGATTACTCTAATATTCATTAGGATTAACAATTAGTTTATTTTATCGTTCTCACGTTGAGGTATATTTTTATTATTAAATTGTTTGATTTGAGAACAATGTTGCCGTTGTGTTAGAGCCTGACACTAATATCCATTGTATTCTTCTCAAGCATTTTCTGTTCAATGTTTTGAGTATATGAAACACCTTTTTGTCATTGCATCATCCATTTTTTATTGCTTGCGTTACAAGTTTTCTTTTTTCCTTTGTAGAAACGGTTACTAAAACTGGAATGATCCTTTTATGTGGAGAAATAACATCAAAAGCGGTTGTAGACTATCAAAAAGTTGTCAGAGAGACCATTAAACACATTGGCTATGATGATTCATCGAAAGGTAACTATAATAACTAAATAGGATACTTGATAAAAAAGTATTTGTAGGTCATTAAGCTTTCGTTTAATAAAAACAATGACTAGTAAAATTTCGTAGAAAAGTCTTTAATTTATTTATTTTATAGTTTGTTTTTTTGTTTGATAAGAAAGATCATAACATTAACATTTATTTAATCTATCTTATTATTTTTCTTGTTTCTTAAAAGTTTTTGTGTTGTAATTGATAAATGATTAAAATAGGATTCGATTGGCGAACCTTGAACCTTTTGATTGCTATTGAAGAACAGTCACCGAACATAGCAAACGGTGTTTACGAAAATAAAGAAGAACGCGATATTGGTGCGGGTGATCAGGTACAACAATAATTGAAGAAATTAACACTTCGAAATTTGGGTTGCTAGCTATTTATTGTTATTGTCTGGTAAAATTGCTTACAAATTTTCTGCCAAATTGTTTTTGGGTTTGCATGTAACGAGGTTGGGTAAATAATTAATTGGACACATGAAATACAACGACATTACATACTTCGCTTGTGAAGGCTCAAGGGCAACTTAAAATAAAGGATATTAATTTAAAACGTACTTTTTAAGTTTTCGTTTAATTTGATTGATTGAATTTTTAATAATAAAAAGATCATACTTTTTTAAGCCAGTTTTTACGTGACATACTTAAAAAGGTAACAAATACCTTTTCTTTCCCATTTATTTGCAATTTAAACTGGTGCTTAATAATAATAATTTAAATGGGTGTACTGCATGCTTGTTTTTTGTTCTATTAAATAGGTTTCGACTATAAAACTTGCTGCATCCTTTTGGCGTTAGATGAACAGTCTCCGAATATAGCAGCTGGAGTTCATATCAATAAACCTGAAGAAGAAGTCGGTGCAGGTGACCAGGTGACTTTTTGACCATTTTTGCATTCTTCTTTTATTAGCAAGCAATCCCATTATTATTATTATCTATTTTCCCTTCTTCTTTAATTATTATTAAACTTTTGTGTGTTGTGTGCTTTTAATTTGATTTTGCTTTCTTGCGGCTGAGGGTCCTCTGTTCTACTTTACCAATCGTGATTCGGGGTTTTTTATTGTATTAAATAAATGAAATGTTATGTTTCAGGGATTGATGTTTGGCTATGCCACTGACGAAACTGAAGAATGTATGCCCCTGACTGTAGTATTGGCACACAAATTAAATTCCAGAATTGCGGAATTGAGACGATCTGGAGAATTCTGGTGGGCCAGACCTGACTCCAAAACCCAAGTAAGTGTTCGTAATATCTGTGTTATTATTATTATTATTTTTTTTTACTTAATTATTATCAGCTTCAATCATATTATTTGTGTATTTGTTATTATTAGTAGAAGTGTCTTTAAAAATGTGTCATGTCTTGTATACTTTGTGATAACCCTAAATTTTTCGAATAGGTTGATTTCTTAATTTGTTTTTGTTACAAAATCTCCTATTTATATTTAAATAGAAAAAATTATATACATTTATCTATTTATGTATTGTATTAAGATTCGTGTTCTAAATATTAGACTGTAATATCCTCTTTAATTAATTAAAGACAAGACGTTCGTTTGCCTTGTGATGCGATGCAGTGTCATTAACTGCTCGTTAAAGCAAACCAGTCCAAATTGAATTATATCATTTATGATAATTGCCTAATGTATGCGAAATTTATTATGAATTCAGAATTGTTTTCAATTGCAAACATTTTTGTAAAGGAATAATTTGCATTGACAGGTTACCTGTGAGTACAACTTTTCGAGAGGTGCCTGCATACCTTTGAGGGTTCACACAGTCGTCGTGTCCCTTCAGCACAGCGAAAAGATAAGTCTGGAGGAGCTGAGGACAGAAATATATAATAAAGTCATCAATCAGGTTATACCTGAAAGATATTTGGACGGTCAGACCGTTGTTCACATCAACCCCTGCGGTCTCTTTATTATTGGGGGTCCCCAGGTAATATTTTACCCTCTTAAATACCATTAAACTACCTATTTTTATTTTCTGTGATGTTTCGTATTTGCTACTTTTGATTAAATTGTGATAGCAACCATTTTTTCTGAGAAAACTTAAAGTAAACTGTTTGTAAAAATATTTTGTGTGTATGACAATAACATTTTTTTTGTTGTTGTAGAGCGATGCTGGTTTAACAGGACGCAAAATAATTGTCGACACGTACGGTGGTTGGGGGGCGCACGGAGGCGGCGCGTTTTCGGGCAAAGACTTCACAAAGGTCGACAGATCTGCAGCGTACGCCGCTCGTTGGGTGGCAAAGTCCCTGGTGAAGGCCGGTCTATGCAGAAGATGTCTCGTACAGGTTTCATATGCCATTGGTCTTGCAGAGCCCCTGTCGATTACAGTTTTTGACTATGGGACATCGAAATTGTCCCAGAAGAAGCTCCTGGAAATTGTGAGGAAAAATTTCGATTTGAGGCCCGGCAAAATCGTTAAGTAAGTGATTTTAGTTATTTGGGGGAATTTTTGAAGGATTGTTGGCGAAGTTTTTTAATATTAATACAGGGTGCTCCAAGATTCCGTGAATATAATAACCGCAGGCACTCATTCAACCTTCCAAAAGTTCTAAATAATTGACTTATTTTGGTGGTGGAATTCTGGGACAGCCTGTATATTAATTTTAGGGCACTAATGTCCACGTTTCTTAAACAACAATTTAAGAAAACGTTCCAAAAAAGTGCCAGAGCATAATTGACAACATAGGCGTTCCCATTTGGTCATTTTGATATCAAATGAGGGCATTGTTTGTCAGACATTCCTTATTTTAATTTAATTTAATTCATTAATTAGTTAGAAAGTGTTTTTAACTTGATTTTTCAAATTTTTTAGAGAATTAAATCTGAAACAGCCAATCTACCAGAAGACGAGTGTATACGGGCACTTTGGCAGAGATGGGTTCACATGGGAACAACCTAAGCAATTGCGTATCGATTGACAGCCCTCTCCCCCCTTCCTCCACGGTTTCCCGTAAATTAATGTAATTTAGTACATCGTCCCCACACACACACACACACCTTCGATTGATTAAGTTTAATTTTTGTCGTTGTTTTCTTAAACAACGGTCTCTTGCTCGATCCTTCTTATTAAACCCTTCCCCGGACACCACACCATATCAGCATTAGGCGAAGAATATTATTATTATATGTGTATATTGTTATAATTATTATTTGCTGAACAACGTTTTGTAGTTCTGTCTTCGTGTTTTTCTCTCTCTCTGTACCTATTTCTGACTATGAACTCAATTATATTATTTAACTACCAACAGTGGCGCTCTGAACCTTGGGCTGTGCAGTAACGTTATTTATTTATTCTCGAGCAGACCACGACAGATCCCCTGACTTACCCCATAATTTTTCTTTTTTTTTTTTTTTTGTTACGATAACGATACATAGGAGAGCTAGTCAGATAAACTTTTTTTAATTATATTATCGTTATAGGGATTATTTGTGTAGTATAAGTGTTTGTTTGAGGTGAAGTTAAGACTTGGAAAGTCATTTAAAATTAAATATAGCAAAATTATTTATCGTTGAATGTAAATGGAGAATCCGAAAAGGTCTGGTAGGTTTTGGCCATGTCATTAGGGGGATTTTAAAGGGAAACGACTTAGATGATAAACATTGAAATATATGTGTGTATGTATATTATAAAAGAAACTAAATTATTTTCTTCCTTAAACGAACACTTATATTATTTTCTTATGTAGTTTTCCCAGTATGTAGTAGAATTTCCTTTTTTTTTGTTGATTTTTATAATTTATTATATTTTTTGTTGGTTCTTCTTCACGCGTTAGTCGGGGGAACTGTTGCAATTTTGTGTGGGGTGATGATCTGACTTCCAAATACTATCACTTCTACTTATATTAAATAATAAAGTACGAAGGCCAATTGTGTTGAAACTTGGCCCTTATTTATTTATAAATTAATTATAGTAATTATTATTGTTAATTTTATTTTATTCACTCGACACCTTGTGTTGTGTTTACGAGAAAGAAAAGAAACTGCTGGAAAGGTAAATTTGTCGAAAACACTCCGGTCTGCTCGGGGAACACTCTCGACAACACTTAGCACTTTTTTAAGTGGAAAATGCACTAGGAAAAGTGCGCGGGCATTTTTCGACTAATTTTATTATACTTAATAACAATTTTTAAATGAATTACATATGTATGTATTTCGCTGTTTCAAAACAGATATCGTGGCTGCCATTTCTTGTTTTGTAAATCAATGTTGTAATATTTAGTAGAATTTAGAAATATTTAGTGGTATATTGTCTTATATATCATTATAGGTTTTTTGAATAATATTGACACCATTGATTGAGGATAAAGAATAATGAAAAGGGAAAGTACCTAATAACAAACAAACAAAAGCAAAGGATAGTGTGTAGGTAGTCGTAAAATTATTGATAATGATAAGCCGCATGGTGTAACGAAAATTGTGATTTTAATTATTTTATTAATTGATTAATTGTTTCGTCTGAATTAAGTCCAAAAATGCTCTAAGATAAATAGTTCCAATACGGTTTTTTTGACTATAGATAATATTCGGTGTTAATTTTATGACGTCTCAAAAATCGTGTATTGAAATCACAATTTCGTCCTCGTGCATGTAATTTTTCTTCTTGTGTACTACACAATAACTGACAACTAAAGTAGTTGATGTAATTTGTTTGAATAAAATTTTTCATTGCTGAAACCTTAAAACATCTTCATTTTTATCTAATTATTATATAATTTAAGCATTTTTATTACAATATTAATTAATGTGTCACTAAAAGATAATTTTGGAAATAGCTGATCTGATTCAACAATGAATACATTTTTCATGAACGACTTAAAGTGTGTGCTAGTCCGTATAATTATAAAAGATTATATTAATGTTGGGGCGGTTGATAACACGGAAAGGGGTGGTGATAATGAAAATTCAATCAGATACTTTTTGTAAAGCAAGAAATTTTGTTTAAAACTGTGCCAACCTTAATACTGTAAATTAAATCGTTGGCGAGATGCAAAAATTCTAGGTACATCACATTTTTGATCCTAAAGTTTAATTGTTAGCTTTGTCTAATATTTACCTTGTTGTCCTACTGCAGAAGAGTTTACTATCTTCTCAATCATTTGTAAATGATTATTTTAGCCATTTATGGTACTTTTATCAAGTGTTCGACAAATCTGGTTGGCTTTGTCAATTTTTGTTTTAGTTCCCATGAGTTTTTTTGCGGTTTCATGATGTATAAATTTTTAGTGCCTTTCTGTAGTTCTTCTGATCTTTTCCTTAGAATAGTTCGCAATTTTCGTGCCAGTTCTATTTTATTTAATAGGAAATCTACTTGTGGTAGTCCCATTTTACCTAGGAAACCTAAGTAAGTTTAAAAAAAGTAGTTAATGTCATTGAAAAGGCCCCAAATTGAATCTTTTTTTAGTGACTTGTTTTTAAAGCGACAACAGATTAATTAATATTTCAAATTTTTAATATCTACAGGCAATTATAAGTTCTATGAAATGTAAAATATCTGAGTTAGTAGAAAATCCCAGTAGATGTCGATACATTGCTTGAGTAATGTGAAATTAAATGCTTATAAATATAAATATGCTAACTTGTTGAATTATTTATGTTGACTTCCAAAAAAAAAATATTTAACACAATAAATATACACAAAACTCTTTAAGTAACATTTCTGCACAATTTAGTGCAAATATTTTTTAGTTTAGGAAATGGCCATTAATTAAATTTTTACTAATTAATAATAAATGTTTGAATACTTTTTATATAGGATTACCTAGTAAATATTGCTTTATTAATAATAATTTAACAATGCAAAAATATTTTTTTAAATGTACCATTATTTGATGAGAATTGATAGCATTGTGAATTATTCCAATCAACCAAACAGTGACTTCATTCCTTTCGCAAATAATTATAATAATATTATGAGTATCGGTATGGTCCACAAGTTTTGTAATCATTAGAGAAGAGCAAAAAATGTGGACAAAAACACAAATGAAGGACAAGAATAGGCAGACACAAACAACATGTGTTTTTCTTCGTTTTATTATAACTATATAGTACAATCATAGTTGAAACAGATCAGGGATTTAAAATGCAGTAAAATTATTTAATTTAATTGGTGAAAAGTGCATGATGAGATATAATTTGTGTTGTGTTAAATATGACTGAAAAAAGATAACTTGTAAACAAATAATATAAATTATAATTGAATGGTGGATGTGGATTGTTTATAAGAGTTTTTGCAATATAGATATGGATATCCTATATGTATGTGTGTGTGCGTTTAACACGTTTATTATAGCTTTTAGTGGATTTCACTTCACTTGAAAACCTCGGATATTTTGTAAGTTGTATTACCTATATCGAATCTATGTCCCAACAAAGCAACTTTTACTGCTAAAAATATGTAGTACTAGAAATAATTTATGAGTGCCATATAGTTATCAGTTCCCTTAATATCATATCTATATCTGTTTTACGCGTTGTTTTCGTTTTATTTTATTTTTTTTTCCTTTACAGGGTGATCATTAGAGGTCTTAATTTTGTCGGTTTTTTTTTATTTTGGATATTATTGATTACTATCGATTTAATTTTTATCTTGTATGTGGTGCCTTATTGTGCAAAGACAGCATAATGTTTGGGGGATGATATCTACAAAACGGGTGGAATTGCGTGAATTGTTGATTTGATACTTTTTGTAGAGCATTAAATTTCCATCAAAACTGTACCAGCCCCAATATTGTGAGTTAAATCGTTCGCAAGATATAAAAGTTCAAAGTTTAATTACAAAAAATTATTACATTTCTTGACAGTAGTATTTGGGGGTTGATATCGTCAAAAAGGGATGGTGCTATATGAAAATGAATTAGATACTTTTTGTAGGGCGTAAAATTTCCTTTAAAAGCGTGCCAGACCCACTACTGTAATTTAAACAGTTCGTTAGATGTATAAGGTCAAAGTTTAATTCCGAAAAATTATGAGTAATATTTGGGGGTTGATAACATGAAAACGGGTGGCTATACATGAAAATCCATTAGGGTACTTTCTGTAGAGCATAAAATCTTCTTCAAAAGTGTGCCAACCCCAATACTATAACTTGCGTCGTTTACTAGATATAAAAGTGTTGAAAAGTTTGATCTGCTTGGTCTATAAAAAAATAAGAAGTGTCCTTCAAAAAGAGCATATTTTTAAAATTTTATTAAACGCGAACAAACGGCTATATTTAGTCGCGTATATTTTATTCCCTCAGAAAAGTTTTGGCGTCAGCCTAAAGACAATTTTGCCAAAACTACTCGTTCTGTTTTAAATAAATGTAATGTTTACAGTTTGGAATCTATAAAAACACATAAATATGTTGCTTACCTGCCTATCGCGTAAATTTTTGATAGTAGAGTGCTTTTGTAAGTACGTGATAAATAAAAAAATTATTATGTATACATATATGATCCAGGTGACGCGCCCCCCCTTATCATATACAGATACATTACATTTACAATAACAGAAGTACTTGTGTTCTTGATATCCCATATTTTTTTAACTCTTACATTATTATCAATTATCAGTTAGTGAAACATGCAAAAAATGTCACACCATCTATCATGTTAAGAATTTTTTTTTAAATTTAAGTAGGTACATTAATGGTTAAGAAGCCTAGTCAGTCATGTAACAGGTCTATCGAATATTTAATCATTTAAAAATTGTCAACAGTTCTTGACTAATCTGCAATAAGAGTATCATCTATCAGCAGTAATTAAAATTAAAGCATTATCTTATCACTCAAATTAGATAGCTTGATATCTATTACAAAACTTGCAAAGTAGTTTTACGAAAGTTGTGAACAATTTTATTAAAAACCACAAAAAAGGATTATTATATAATAAAAAAAATATTTTATATTTTTATATTGAATATGCAACCTTGAGACACTTTGTATATGCTCTATAAAAAGTTCTAAGATGAACTTTAATGTATCACCACCCGTTTTCGTATTTACAACCCTTAAACACTTCCCTGTTCAAAATTATAATAATTTTTTGTAATTAAATTTTGAATTTTCATATCTCGCAAACCATTTAACGTACAGTAATGGGGTTGGCACCCTAGTAAAGGGAATTTTAAGGTCTACAAAAAATATATAACTGACGATTCCCGTAATTTCAGTCGTTTTCGTGATATCATCCCCCAAACGTTATACCGTCTTTGGTAAATAAGGCACCATTTTCAAGAAAAAATACATACTTTTTTTTAGTTTCGTTCTAGTTAATACTTTAACGAGCAGATAATTCTGGTGTATTAAATTTATTTATCTTCAAAAACAAATATTTTGGATTTTTTTTAATGATGCCTGCAAAGTTATTTAAACTTTTAATCCTAATTCTTATCAGTCATCTCAATGATATTAATACACCAAGTGTTCGTTTCTTTTATTTGAACAAAAAAAAACAACATTATAGTCGACTGTTGTGCCAAATGAAACACGTTTTGGAAAATTTGTGCTCCTATTATATGTTTTGTTCAAGAGTCCTTAAACTTTTTATCTTCGATCCAGGCGTATATGATAAAAATAAAATAATATATTCTTCATTTTTTTGACGATGATGTCAGCAATAGTTGTTTACGAAATTTTGAAACTATCACAACCGTGAGATCTTTCGCAATAAGTTTGATATAGTTTATATAAATAATGGATGATAAAATTTCTCGGAAATACGTTCTTAATTCATTCAAATTCACTATAGTAGGTACGTGCCTATCAATATTATCTTTACACCAAGTGTTCTGTTTTAGCAGAGATAAACAAACAAAAGTTTGCCAAAAAAAAATAGCCCAACCTCTTTTTTAATATATCGCACAAGTTTGCTTTTGTTTGTTAAAAAAAACGAAATGCGTATGTTCGTGTATGAATTGCGTTATCGATTAGATTGTTTAAGACTTGTATCATTTTATTCGTGGTAGGGTGTACCTATTACCTACCCACCGTATTATGTAGAATGGATTGCGTTTAAAAACAGACAGCGAGAACGCCGGAGCAGCAGTTATTGAACTTGCGTTCACTGGTCGACACAAAACGCAACTTTTCGTTTACTGTATTGTATAGTATTTTATTTTATTTAGAGAAAATTAATTAATTGTAATTGATTTAATAATGGCACCTTCTTCAAGCAATCTTTCTGCTGTTCTCTATGGAGTCAACGATCTTAGACTGGTAAGCATTACACAATTATTGTTGTTTTTAATATCTTTATTTTTAATTTTCCGGTTGTAGGTAATATATGTATTAATACATATACCTTATGTGTATATAAATAGACAAAAAAGAATATTTATATATTTTTCTAATATATGTGTTACTATTACTTTATCTATTTTATTATATATTTGTTGATAAATTTGTCTATAAATACACACACAGGGTGAAGATAAGTAAAATATTTTGCAGCAGAAATTTGTATTTTAGTCATATAAAAAAGTTTTTGATTTTTTCTTTAATTTTTTTTTTTATTAAATATTGTTTTATTTTATTTTTATAACCTGAATGAATGAAACGAATTTATTATAATACAGTATTTTAAGTTTTTTTTAATATGTAGATACTGTAGCACTGTTAAAAAAATTCATTATTCAACAGGAATTTATAATTAATTAGTAGCGTGTTCGAAAACAAACGTGTAGGATATTTTTATGTTCATTTAAAGTTTTTTTTTATTTGAAAATTTCGAAATTAAATTATTACCTACACACTTACTTAATACTGCTCCAAAATATTTTATATTATTCAAATAATTTTTATTAATTAGTAACTGCCAGTTAATAAATATGTATTAATGCTTTTTTTTAATGTACGCATAGGAACTTTTTTGAGAAGATATAAAAGTTTGTAGTATTATGTAATTTCTGTGATATCAAAAGTTCCGCATTTCAGATGATTTTGTTATGGTTGTTACCAAAGACTTTAAACCTTGTTATCAACTAATTATATAATTATTATAGGATTTGTTTAGGAAAGAGATTATCAATTGTACCTTTTATTATCTCTCGGCCTCGAGGCTTAATATTTGCTACGTAATTTAATTTGTTTTGCTGATGGATCATACCATAAAAGATTAATAATAATGATTCGAATAACTAGTAAAAAACTAATAATTAATTAATTAAAATACATATTTCAGGAAGAGAGGCCTGTTCCAGAACCAAAAGACAATCGTGAGTTTATTTATTTATTTTTTTCAAATTTGTATTTAAGAAAAATAATAAAAAGACAGTTGTAATTTAATACACTAATTTTTGAGAAAATGAGAAATTCAATAGGGACCAGCCCCTGTAAATTACCCCCTTGCTACACCCATGTAAATTTCTAAAATAGCACCTGCTTAAATAATAAAGTTATCACCTCACATCCTCAAATAATAAAGATGTGCAAATTAACTGATAGAGATAATAAGAAATAAAATAGTAAATATTACAACTTTGTTTATTTATCCAGTTTTACAGGCCTTGGCAATGAAACGAAGAATTAGAAGTGTGTAAACTTTTAAAGCAAATATTTTTTGACAAATAATTTACCCGAAATGTACAAAAATTAAAAAACAAATGTAAAAAGCCTATTACGTAGTACTCTATAAAAAAATTCTTAAGTAAATAATGACTCTGTTTGTTATTATGTAATTTGTTTTATTAGAGGCCCTTTTGCGGATGGAAGTTGTTGGGATCTGCGGGTCAGACGTCCACTACTGGACCACCGGAAGGTGTGGGCCTTTCGTCGTCGAAAAACCCATGGTTATTGGTAAATAAACTTCAAAACTATTACATAATTAATATATGTTAATTTGATTTTTATTGTTTAGGTCATGAGGCGTCAGGAACAGTTCTAAAAGTAGGAAAAAATGTAAAAAATTTGAAACCAGGTATGTGGAACAAAATTAGTTTTATTTATTATTTACTCGAATAAAGGTCCTTGAATAAATAAAAAAAATTCTTTGTTACTTTTATCTAATTGCAAGATTGATTAATTTACTATATGCGTATAAAAAGTAATAAAAACGTTCACATAGCGCCCGCATAATAATCATAAAAAAAAATAAACATAACTTGCATATTTACAGCATTTTATGCCAACATGTTATGGCCTTGAAAATAATTTAAATAGTACTGGAATTAAATTATCTAATTTTTATTCACCATTCATAACCATTCTTCAGTAGCTTACAATATTATTTGTACATTATCTTAAACTTTTAATAACATTATCAACTTTTCTGTTGAATTATCCTGTACGTTATATTTAATTTAAGGTTTTTTATAATTTTTTAGGTGACAGGGTTGCAATCGAACCGGGTGTATCCTGTCGTATCTGCACCTACTGTAAAGAGGGAAGGTACAATTTATGTCCTGAAATGGTCTTCTGTGCAACACCCCCTGTAGATGGAAACCTTGCAAGATATTACGTACATGATGCTGATTTCCTTTTTAAGTATGTTTAACTTCTTTTTTCAAAGAATTGTAGGTGTCTTAATTTAGTTCAAACCACATACAAAAACTGTTTATATTATGACATTCTACATGCATTTTTAAGTAAATTTCATCTTTTGGAACTTTTGAAATGATTATTTTTGAGTTCCAAAATTCACGAGCGCTTTTTTATGTACCTAACAGAATTGTTACTTAAATAGTTCTTGAGTTAAAACAATGTAATCATTTTAATTCAAACAGTATCCAAAATTTGTTGCTATATAGAGGTTCTACACATATTTTTGAGTAGATTTAATCTTTTGGAACTTTTGAAATAATTATTTTTGAGTTCCAAAATTCACGAGCGCTTTTTTATGTACCTACACAATTGTTACTTAAATAGTTCTTGAGTTAAAACAATGTAATCATTTTAATTCAAACAGTATCCAAAATTTGTTGCTATATAGAGGTTCTACACATATTTTTGAGTAGATTTAATCTTTTGGAACTTTTGAAATAATTATTTTTGAGTTCCAAAATTCACGAGCGCTTTTTTATGTACCTACAGAATTGTTACTTAAATAGTTCTTGAGTTATAACAATGTAATCATTTTAATTCAAACAGTATCCAAAACTGTTGCTATATGAGATTCTACACATATTTTTGAGTAGATTTCATCTTTTGGAACTTTTGAAATAATTATTTTTGAGTTCCAAAATTCACGAGCGCTTTTTTATGTACCTACAAATTGTTACTTAAATAGTTTTTGGGAGTTATAACAATGTAATCATTTTAATTCAAACAGTATCCAAAATTTGTTGCTATATAGAGGTTCTACACATATTTTTGAGTAGATTTAATCTTTTGGAACTTTTGAAATAATTATTTTTGAGTTCCAAAATTCACGAGCGCTTTTTTATGTACCTACAGAATTGTTACTTAAATAGTTCTTGAGTTATAACAATGTAATCATTTTAATTCAAACAGTATCCAAATACTGTTGCTATAATGAGATTCTACACATATTTTTGAGTAGATTTCATGTTTTGGAACATTTGAAATAATTACTTTTGAGTTCTAAAATTTACGAGCGCTGTCTTTGCCTAATATTTTTGTATTTTTTCAATTATTAGATTGCCAAGTCATGTTTCATTGGAAGAAGGTGCCATTCTAGAACCCTTGTCTGTGGGAGTCCATGCCTGTAAACGTGGAGGTGTACAGTTTGGTTCCACTGTCTTTATATCAGGGGCTGGTCCCATTGGGCTTGTCAGTTTGTTAGCAGCCAAAGCCTTTGGGGCAACTAAAGTTGCAATATCAGGTTTGATCTTTTAATTAATGACTATCTATTAATTAAAAAAAAAAATTTTTTTATTTAGATTTGGTTGAATCACGTCTGCAAATTGCAAAAGAATTGGGAGCTGACTATCCGATCCTTTTACAAAAGGGAGAATCAGAAGAATCAGTTCTGAACAGGGTTAAGAAAGCTTTAGGGGATTTAGCCACCGTCTCTTTCGACTGCAGTGGTGTTGAACAGTCTGTACGAATAGCAATCCAGGTGAGAAATTTTTTTACAGGAAAGAAAATTATTCTTCTAATATTCTTTGTTACGTCTTTTCAAGGCAACAAGGTCAGGAGGTACCGCTGTTTTGGTAGGTTTAGGAGGCAAGGAAAACTTGTCTTTACCTCTATCAGGAACCCTGGTTAGGGAGGTAGACATTAGGGGAGTATTTCGTTACGTTAACGAGTAAGTGCTTTAACTTTTGAAATTGTTATTAATTAATTACTTACTTAATAACGTTTTCAGTTATCAAACATCTTTGGATTTAATTGCTACTGGAAAAATAAATGTGAAACCCCTTATCACGCACAATTTCACGATGGAAGACACAGTTAAAGCCTTCGAAACTTCCAAGACTGGAGTTGGAAATGCCATTAAAGTCCTTATTCACGCCAATCCTGATTGGAAGCCTTGATTAATGTAATTTTTATAAGTGTTTCATTTCATTGGTTTTTGTTTTGTTAATTGTTGATATACAGTGTACATAATAAATAAATATTTCAACATTTTCTCTTTTCAGAATTTTTTACATAACTTATTATACATTTATATTATATTAGTAATTTTTGATTTATAACAGTTAGATTTAATTTAATTCAAATCGCACTCGAAAACTATCGCCATAATGATATTGTACACATATTTTTGAGTAAATTTCATGTTTAAGAACCTTTGAAATAATTATTTTTATGGTCCAAAATTCACGAGCGCTTTTTTATGTACCTATATAACTTTACTTCAATAGTTTTGGAGTTATAGCAAGGAAATTAATATTAATTCAAATTACACTGGAAAACTGTTGCCATAATGAGATTGTACACATATTTTTGAGTAAATTTCATGTTTTAGAACCTTTGAAGTAATTATTTTTATGGTCCAAAATTCACGAGCGCTTTTTTATGTACCTATATAACTTTACTTAAATAGTTTTGGAGTTATAACAAGGAAATTAATGTTAATTCAAATTACACTGGAAAACTATTGCCATAATGAGATTGTACACATATTTTTGAGTAAATTTCATGTTTTAGAACCTATGAAATAATTATTTTTAAGGTACAAAATTCTCGAGCGCTTTTTTATGTACCTATATAACTTTACTTAAATAGTTTTGGAGTTATAACAAGGAAATTAATGTTAATTCAAATTACACTGGAAAACTATTGCCATAATGAGATTGTACACATATTTTTGAGTAAATTTCATGTTTTAGAACCTATTGAAGTAATTATTTTTAATGGTCAAAATTCACGAGCGCTTTTTTATGTACCTATATAACTTTACTTAAATAGTTTTGGAGTTATAACAAGGAAATTAATGTTAATTCAAATTACACTGGAAAACTATTGCCATAATGAGATTGTACACATATTTTTGAGTAAATTTCATGTTTTAGAACCTATGAAATAATTATTTTTAAGGTACAAAATTCTCGAGCGCTTTTTTATGTACCTATATAATTTTACTTAAATAGTTTTGGATTTATAACGATGAAATTAATTTTTATTCAAATTACACTGGAAAAACTATTGCCATAATAAAGATTGTACACATATTTTTAAAAAATTTTGGGAAAATTTTTCTTTTAAAAAGCGATTTTTATCATATTAATTATATGTATTTGAATATTTAACGGAGACTGTGGCAATGGCAAATCATAAAAAATAACAGAGACTCACCCCTTTACTACAAAAAAATTACATAAGCGGACACGTGTTTCGCCTATTCTTAATGTGGGTTATTTATTACATTTTTTATTAATTCATCAAGATAAATAAAAAATATACAAATATGCATCATCATGTTTTGTTACATAGAAACTATAAAATAAAATTAAGTTACTTAAAATAGTATTCTTAAATCTGGTACAATATTTGTTAACAAATTGTTAATGTATTTACTAAACAAAAATAGTTATGTACATAATATCAACAATTTTAGAAATAAATAAAATTATAAATTACAATAAAATTTTGCAACAATACAATAATATATTTCAGAAATTACATCTCAAGCTCAAGCGTTAGTTCATAGCAACCAGGACTACAGTATGGAACTGGAAAATAGAGGGTTGGTTTTGTATGGGGCGTACGATTTAAAAGTGGTAAGAAATATATATAGGTTTAATATTTTCTCCTTTCTAGCAATAAATTATTTAAAAAAATGTATTTTTATTTTTTAGGTAAAGTTGCCTGTCCCAAAGCCCGAACCTGACGGTAAAAATATTAGATATTATTTATGGGTTAAAAGTAAATTGAAAATTAATTAATTTTGCAGAGGCTCTTTTAGAAATGGGGTGTGTCGGAATTTGTGGCACAGACCTCACAGTGTGGAAAAAGTTTGGGATGGGGGGCAAAAAAACCTTGCATTCTACAGTTCTGGGTAATAAATATAAATTAACCATTAATAACTTATATTTACTGTATTTACTAAATTTTAGGACACGAACCTGCAGGGACAGTCATAGAAGTGGGGAAGAATGTTACAAATTTAAAAAAAGGTTGGTCAATTATTTGTTAGGTAATTACCATGTTATTTAATGATTGGATAATTTAATTTTTCAGGTGATAGAGTAGCCATTGAACCCATTATGCCTTGCTCCAAATGTGAATTTTGCAAAACAGGTCATTCGAACCATTGCGAAAATGTTTCCTTCTCAGGGGTACACCCCAAGCATGGGGCTCTCCAGAAATATTATGTGCATCGTGCAAGTTCCCTTTACAAGTATATAAATATTTACTTTTAACGATAGTTGTAGACATTAATTTAATTTTTAGACTTCCAGACGGATTGTCACTAGAAGAGGGTGCTCTTTTGCAACCCTTAGCCGTAGCAATACATGCCATTAAAAGAGGGAATGTAACGGGCAATTCGAAAGTGTTGATAATGGGGGCTGGAACTATTGGACTTTCTGTGCTTCTTTCAGCAAAGGCTTACGGTGCTTCCAAAGTTATTATAGCCGGTAAATAATAATTTCAAGATTAAAATACTTTATCAGACTTTTTAAACCGTATTAAAATCGGTTCAATAGTTGTAGGCGCCAAATAAGTACTATAAAGTGGATGCCTGTTCGTAATATATACTTTGTTTTGTAGATCTAATCGAGTCAAGACTTACCAAGGCGAAAGAAATGGGGGCTGATTATATTTACAAAGTTGAACAAGGTGAAGACGAGCAGACCACCCTACAAAATATGTTGAAGATATTTGGGGAAAAGCCCACCGTTAGTTTCGAATGTGCTGGCGAAGAAATTTGCGTGAGGGTGGCACTAAATGTGAGTCCTTGTATTAAAAATTATAAAAAAATTTTAAAAAAAATATTTTATTTTAGGCTACACAAAAAACAGGGGTTGTGGTAATAGTAGGCCTGGGAACCGCGGAATATACTCTGCCAATTTTTAATGCCCAAGTAAGAGAAATTGACATCAGGGGTTCACTCAGATTGTGTAACGAGTAAGTATAAATAAGTACTTTATTGATTTTAAATATTTTTTTAACTAAACCTAACTTTTAGTTACCCTACAGCACTTGAACTTGTTTTAAACAAAAAGATTGTAATTTCCACCCCTTGTGACACACCGTTTCGGAATTGAAGATTTTCAAAAGGCCTTTGAACTTGCCAACACGAGAAATGATAACTGCATAAAAGTAATGTTTCACCTTTAATTATTTTTCTTACTTTTTAAAAGGGTAAATAAAATAATACAATTACAACCCTTATATAATAACACCCCAATAAATCCTTATATATAGGTAATTATTAACAGCGTGAATTTTTTAGGTCTTGTTAAATTAATTGTGTAATATTTTCTTCTATTTTTGATTAATTAATATTTAACAAATTATTTTATTTTGCTTTAATTAATAATAATAATAATAATATGTGTTCGAAAATATTATTTCGAATTTAATTTATTCTTTGTCCTCGGAATGATGTGTCGTCAAGTGCCAGGTAACAAATTAGCAAAGATAAAAAAACGTTATCTGACCTCTCCACTGTCCTTGCTCGATCGTTGTAAGTTCATGCCTTGTTTGTGTGTGTTCAATAAGTGGACGTATTAAATTCTATTAACAGTTTGTTGTATTCGGGCGAATTAAATTCAGTTATCCTGTTAAATAAGTTCGTAAATCCAGTGCAAAATGTGATTTTAATGCATTTAAGGATACACTTAACAACTCATGCAAAGAAAGGTAGGATTTTTTTCCTATGAAACGATTAATTAGACCTTTAATTTAGTGCATCCTGGAATTTATGTTTCGACTGATTGTTTAATTAATTTCTATTTTTTTTTAATACTATATTAAGGTTTTGTTACATCACTAAAACAATCAATGGCGAATACTTTGCCCTAAATTCAACACCAAAATATAAAAAGTTTTCTTAAAAATAGATCTTGTTTGAGTGATTGTTTATTTATTGTTGAAATAATTGTTTAATATTAACGATTGTGTATTAAATTAGAGGCTCATCATTAATACAATAATAAAACAATCAGTGGTGAATACTTTGCCCTAAAATCAACCCCAAACTGTAAATGGTTTTCTTAAAAATAGGTTTTGTTTAAGTGATTGTTTATTTATTGTTGAAATGATTGTTTAATATTAACGATTGTGTATTAAATTAGAGGCTCATCTTTAATACAATAATAAAACAATCAGTGATGAATACTTTGCCCTAAAATCAACCCCAAACTGTAAATGGTTTTCTTAAGAATAGGTTTTGTTTAAGTGATTGTTTATTTATTGTTGAAATAATTGTTTAATATTAACGATTGTGTATTAAATTAGAGGCTCATCATTGATACAATAATAAAACAATCAGTGGTGAATACTTTGCCCTAAAATCAACCCCAAACTGTTAATAGTTTTCTTAAAAATAGGTTTTGTTTAAGTGATTGTTTATTTATTGTTGAAATGATTGTTTAATATTAACGATTGTTTATTAAATTAGAGGCTCATCTTTAATACAATAATAAAACAATCAGTGATGAATACTTTGCCCTAAAATCAACCCCAAACTGTAAATGGTTTTCTTAAGAATAGGTTTTGTTTAAGTGATTGTTTATTTATTGTTGAAATAATTGTTTAATATTAACGATTGTGTATTAAATTAGAGGCTCATCTTTAATACAATAATAAAACAATCAGTGATGAATACTTTGCCCTAAAATCAACCCCAAACTGTAAATGGTTTTCTTAAAAATAGGTTTTGTTTAAGTGATTGTTTATTTATTGTTGAAATGATTGTTTAATATTAACGATTGTGTATTAAATTAGAGGCTCATCTTTAATACAATAATAAAACAATCAGTGATGAATACTTTGCCCTAAAATCAACCCCAAACTGTAAAATGTGTTTTTAAAAAATCTTGTGTTATTGTTTATTTTTTCATGATCATTAATATTATTTTATTTGTTTTTTTAAATTATATAAACTTTATTGGGAACTTTACTTTTTTCTTTATATTCTGCATTTATTTGTTGTAAAATATTCTATAAAAACACCCTTTTTTTATATTAATTTTAACTTTATTGAAAGATTTATTTACAATAACAATAATTCTTTTACTAAAAGCTAACATAACTTAATTTTTTTTTTCAGAATATAGACAGGACGTTGGGATCATCCAGAACCACACACTTAGGACCAAAGAAGTACATCGAATACAATGAAGATGTTATTGCAGTCAGGACAACAGGACAATAATGTAAGATTTATTTATTATATAAATCTTTTGAGATTAGAAGTTCTATTCTTTATTATTTACTTATTTTGCTTATCTTATCTTTTGTCAACTTATTAACTTTAGAAGATCTTTTTTAATATTGTTTATTTCTTTTTATTTACTTTAAGACTTTCTCTTAAAACTTTTGCTTTAAATTTGCCTTAAGCTTATTTTATAATAGTCTTTAACATTCTTTGTTAGACTTTTTTAAATAATATCTACTTTATTGAGATCTTTCCTTTTTTTCACATATTTTTCTTTTATTAGATTGTAATGATCCCAACAAAAATACCCCTTCCTTTATATTAATTTTAACTTTATTTATTTACAATAACAATTAATTCTTATACAAAACATTAATTCAGTTTAAATTTCTTTCAGTACGAAGACAGGACATTGGGGTTATTCAGAGCCACACACACCTAGAACCAGAAAAGTACATCGAATCCAATGAGGTTATTGCATTCAGGTCAACAAGACAATAATGTAAGATTTATTTATTATATAAATCTTTTGAGATTAGAAGTACTATTCTTTATTATTTACTTATTTTTCTTATGTTTCCTTTTTTCAACTTACTCACTCTTGAACATCTTTTTCAATATTGTTTATATTTTTTATTTCTTTTCATTTACTTTAAGACTTTTTCTTAAAACTTTTCTTTCTTTTAATATACTTTATTTTATAATAGTCTCTAATATTCTTTTATTTATTTTTTTAAATTATACTAACTTTATTGAAACATATTTATTTACAATAATAATTAATTCTTGAACAAAACACTAATTAAATTTTAAATTTCTTTCAGTATGATGACAGGACGTTGGGGTCATCCAGAACCACACACATAGGACCAGAGGAGTACATCGAATCCAATGAAGATGTTGCAGTCAGGACAACAGGACAATAATGTAAGATTTATTTATTATACAAATCTTTTGAGATTAGAAGTACTATTCTTTATTATTTACTTATTTTTCTTATGTTATCTTTTGTCAACTTATTAACTTTAGAAGATCTTTTTTAATATTGTTTATATTTTTTATTTCTTTTTATTTACTTTAAAACTTTTCTTTCTTTTAATATGCTTTATTTTATAATAGTGTCTAATATTCTTTTATTTATTTTTTTAAATTATACTAACTTTATTGAAACTTATTTATTTACAATAATAATTAATTCTTTATTTACTTATTTTTCTTATATTATCTTTTGTCAACTTATTAACTTTAGAAGATCTTTTTTAATATTGCTTATATTTTTTATTTCTTTTAATTTACTTTAAGACTTTCTTTTTAAAACTTTTCTTTCTTTTAATATGCTTTATTTTATAATAACCTCTAATATTCTTTTATTTATTAGGACCACCACCAGGACATCAGGGCATCACTAACACATCGAGGGACCAGCATCAAAGCATCGAGGGACACCACCCAGACATCGAGGGACAGGATCAACAGGCTTCGGGATCCGAAGTCTTCCGGGTCGTAAGGCTCCAGGGCTGGAAGACATCGGAGTCCAGGATCTCCAGGTACGAAGACGTCGAACTTCGAAGACTTTGAAGTTCGAAGATCGCGAAGTACGAAGACCTCGAAATTGGTAAGTCCGTCGAGTTCAAAGACTTCGAGATAAGAAGTCTTTGCATTTTCTGGTCTCCTGGGTTCGAAAATCTGGAGATTGGAAAACGCCAAATATCCTTTGGCGTTATCCCGTTTCTAAATTTTTAAACTCAGGACGCTTTGAAAAATGCAAAGTTTCTCATTTCGAATCTTCGAACTTTACGGTCTTTCCAATTTCGAAATCTTCGTATTTCGGGATCTTTTAACTTCAAAGTCTTTAAGTTCGAGGGCCTCGCACCTGGAGTACTGGAATCTCCGAGGTCCTCCAATCCTGGAGCCTTCGGACCTGGATGACTGCGGATCCCGGAGCGAGAGGGGGTGGGGGTTGGGAGGGCCGGGCAAGGGAAGGGGGGAGGGCACCAGAGGGAAATAAAAACCAGAGGGGGGGTGTACATGTATTTATTTTAAAATAAATAAAATACATTTTTTTAAAAAGACAATTTTGTATTTTTTCAATGGTGCATCCCTGCGTCAGAGGTTTTTGTTATTCGACGCCGGTGGGGGACCCGGGTCCCCTTCCCGCTCGGGACCATTTCCAGCGAGGTTGAATACCCCCCAAGTAGTAAGAGCCACCTGTCAATGACCAAGAACTATCTTCCAAAGAGTTAGAAATACCTTACAACAACTCCGATTACCCCTTAGAGGTTTGACTTATACCTGCACAAACAGGAATAAATTTCAAGTTGTTTGAAAATGATCATATATGCAAAGGGGTGGCACCCCTCGCACATAGGATCACTCTCAAACCGCTTGAAGATGTTCCTGTTTGCGAAGGGATAAGTTTTACCAATGAGTGATGATCGTCGATGTTGAAAGGCACCTCTAACCCTTAGAAGACGGTTCTGGCCGTTGGAAGGCGGCCCTCACCGTTGGGGGCTATTCGCACCCGTTAGAAATGGTCCCACGACGTTCGCGAAGAAGATCTCCCACGATGTCCTCGAAGTGGTCTAGATCTGTAAAGAAAATTTAAGATTAGACAAAATACACAAAAATATAAACAGGATATAAATAAATGAAGAGAGAATTAAGTAAAAGAAATAAATGAAAATTAAAGAAAAGTAAAAACAAAAAAAGAAAGTAAAAAGAGAAAAGAAAAGAAAAGAAAATGAAAGAATGCAAAAAAAGGGACAAAAAAATAGAAAATGAAAAGAAAATGAGAAAAATAAAAAGAAAAGAAAATGAAAAGAAGATAAAATAAAAGAAAAATAAAGGATTAAAAGAAGATAAAATAGAAGAAGAAAAAAAGGATTAAAAGAAGATAATTATAAAACATACCCCTGAAGAACTCCATCCTAGTCATCTCCAGTCATCTCAAAGGGGCTCAGGAATTGGTGATGATGGCCAACGTTAGTTAGTGTTCCCTACATCTTTGATCTCTGTAAAAAGAATCTTAAGTTAGTGAAAATACACACAAATATTTCAAAAATAAAAATAGAAGTAAGGAAAGAATGTTTTAAAATAAATAAAAATAAAAAGTCTATGTAAAAGAACGAATAAATTGTTATAAAAATTTAAAATAAAGAAAAATGTAAGTTCAAAATAATATAATTTAAATTTACTTATAATTAAGTTAATGCAAAAATAAGTACTAAAAAAAGATAATTGAAAGTCTACCCTTATTGAAGTCCCTCCCAGTGATTTAATGTTGGTGAAGACGACCTCCTTTAATGAATTAATGAATAATGTTTTCAAAGAAGTCCAGAAATTGATGATGATGGCCTACGTTAGCTAGTGTTCCCCACATCTTCAATCTCTGTAAAAAGAATCTAAAGTTAGTGAAAATATTCACAAATATTTGAAAAATAAAAATAGAAGTAAGGAAAGAATGTTTTAAAATAAATAAAAATAAAAACTCTATGTAAAAGAACGAATAAATTGTTATAAAAAGTTAAAATAAAGAAAAATGTAAGTTCAAAATAATATAATTTAAATTTACTTATAATTAAGTTAATGCAAAAATAAGTACTAAAAAAAGATAATTGAAAGTCTACCCTTATTGAAGTCCCTCCCAGTGATTTAATGTTGGTGAAGACGACCTCCTTTAATGAATTAATGAATAATGTTTTCAAAGAAGTCCAGAAATTGATGATGATGGCCTACGTTAGCTAGTGTTCCCCACATCTTCAATCTCTGTAAAAAGAATCTAAAGTTAGTGAAAATATTCACAAATATTTGAAAAATAAAAATAGAAGTAAGGAAAGAATGTTTTAAAATAAATAAAAAGAAAAACTCTATCTAAAAAAATGAATATATTGTTACAAAAAGTTAAAATAAAGAAAAATTTAAGTTTTAAAGAGAATATTATTTGAATATACTTAAAAGTTAAACCAAAAATAAGTACTAAAAAATAATTAAAACCTTACCCTTGTTGAAGTCCATCCCAGTCATGTAGGCGAAGATGGTCTCCCTCCACCAATGAATAATGTCTTCAAAGAGGTCTAGAAATTAGTAATATCGAAAGTGAGCTGGTGTTCCCCATATCTAAACTCTGTAAAAAGAATCTGAAGTTAGTAAAGATACACATAAATATTTGAAAAATAAAATTCAGTTTGTTAAATTTAAAGAAAAAATAATAAGTAAGGTAAAACAAATGAAGAAGTTATAAAATAGGAAAATAAAAAGTAAAACAGAAATGAATGTCTATAACTTTAACAAAATAAAAGATGTATTTATAAACAAAAACATTAATAGAAGCCTACCCTTTCGTAATATATTTCTGTAACGACGATTTTGGAATTTATCGATTGTTGAAGCGGTCCCTGTTTGGTAACTGGACTAAAAGATGCATCTGAAACAACATAAAACTCACCCTTTTATGCACCATGTTTGTAAAAACGATTTTGGAATTTATTTGTTGATGTCCCTGTATCGTGGTCGGATTAAATATTAAAAGATGTACCTGAAATAAATTAGAAAAAGTCTATTACATTAAAGCAAAAGGAAGAAAAAACTAAATCTAATTAACATATATTAATATTTATAATAAAAAATGGTATTAACTATTAAAAGTGATTTTTAATTGCTAGCAATGAAAACGTTGGGTCTCTCGGCGACATCGCAGCTCGACTGCCGGTGAGTGAGAAAGTATTCGAGGAGAGAAAAGGAGAGAAGGCCGTTCGACTTTTAACTTATTTTAAAGACTGAATAAAATTAATAATATACAACTATTACACATAATCGCTCTACCTTCCTATAATTAATTAAAACATTATTCAGACATAAAAGAAACCCCTGCCCTATCATTATAGATTAAATAAAAAATATTTAAACTTAAAAAAGCACTCGTAAAATTATACCAAGATAGAAATTATTAATTATGTTATTAAAGACGTTAATTACGTAAAAATGTACGTAGAATTTAATGGTGCTAATGGTTTTTCGGTACGGCGTCGATTTAACCCCCTAACCTATCATAATTGATTAAATAAAAAATTATTTAGACATAAAAAAGCGCTCGTAAAATTTTACCAAGATAGAAATTATTAATTATGTTATTAAAGACGTTAATTACGTAAAAATGTACGTAGAATTTAATGGTGCTAATGGTTTTTCGGTGTGGCATCGATTAAACCCCCTAACCTATCATAATTGATTAAATAAAAAATAATTTCGACATAAAAAAGCGCTCGTAAAATTTTACCAAGATAGAAATTATTAATTATGCTATAAAAGACGTTAATTACTTAAAAATGTACGTAGAATTTAATGGTGCTAATGGTTTTTCGGTACGGCATCGATTAAACCCCCTAACCTATCATAATTGATTAAATAAAAAATAATTTAGACATAAAAAAGCGCTCGTAAAATTTTACCAAGATAGAAATTATTAATTATGTTATTAAAGACGTTAATTACGTAAAAATGTACGTAGAATTTAATGGTGCTAATGGTTTTTCGGTACGGCGTCGATTTAACCCCCTAACCTATCATAATTGATTAAATAAAAAATAATTTAGACATAAAAAAGCGCTCGTAAAATTTTACCAAGATAGAAATTATTAATTATGTTATTAAAGACGTTAATTACGTAAAAATGTACGTAGAATTTAATGGTGCTAATGGTTTTTCGGTACGGCGTCGATTTAACCCCCTAACCTATCATAATTGATTAAATAAAAAATAATTTATAAATTATAATATAACAAATCAATTATATTTATTTGTTAAAAATGGTCCAGTTTGTTATATTTTAACACACTTTAATAAATTATTTCTAGCTTTAAATAATTCAAAAGGTTGTAGTAATGTATAAATTCGATTCCTAGTTCCAAATGAAATATTTCAAATGTAGAATGAGCAAATAGAAAGCACAGAAAATATTTTAGTGATAAGAAAATCAAAATTAAAATTATTTATTTATCAAACCCATCCATAACAATCAAAATATTTTTAAAGTTCGAAAATTTTATTTCCAGAAGAAATAAAAATTAATTTCATAAATAATCAAAACCTTTAGATATATTTCATTTTTAAAAAGTGCAAAACCATCCCTGTAAGCCAAGGGCCCCCCATTTATCGACTTGTCGTCAACCTTCCTACAACTCCCAAGTTACGTATAACCTGAGAGGTGCAGGGGGCAGTTGGCGAATAACCGATAAAGAGTGTTAGCCTGACCCCAGCTAGATCGTTAGTAATATACGACGTCTAAGTCATACCATCGACTATTTTCCCCATCCTCACGCGAACTACACCTATGGCCACTCGGCGTAGTAGGAGGGATACTCATAGCCTTTGATATGACCCTATTACCGATGATGTAAGCAGCGAGCTGGGCCTATATACTAATTGCGCGGATCCCAATAGGTGTGAGAGCTAAACTTCAAATTATTTTTTACGCACTATTTTACAAAATTTTGAACATTTTACCATACAGACGCAAGTCAAGACATAAATTGAACTAATTTGTAGAACGATTTTTACCTGAAATGATCAGAACAGGGTCAAAAAAAATTATTTTCTTTAAATGCACAAATTACTGCTATAAAAGCCAGAGAAACAAACAGGGATGATGAAAATAACAATTTAAATTTGTTACGTTAATTTCTATTGTATAAATATTTTATAAAAGACACAAAGTGGCATACAATTTGTGTTAAAAGAAGTTTTCGTCTTTCGATAAAGAAATGAAGGAAACATAATGAATTTTGGTCGTAAAACTTAAATTTCTATTACGTAGATTATATAAATCTTTAAAATTTAAAAGTATTTTTGCAATAAACTTTTTTAAACATTTGTAAATAATTGACATTTATACAATAGGTCCACATTTGCTGATATGTCTGAAAAATCGTTCACAATTATTTGCTAAAAATTATTCCGAAAAAAATATTTACAAAGGGGGCCTAACACTGTCCCTAATCTAAAAACTCTTTGAAAAACTCACCCTTAAAAATTATAGAGCACATGTAATCCCAATATTGTACCACTACTTCACTTATGATTAAACAATACCAACAGATGATGTTTTGGAAATTATTTTCACATAAAATCGTTCAATTTAAACCGAAATATTGATTTTCTAGTAACAACTTATACGCGATATCGATTGCGAAGATCTACTAAAGAACACAATCCTTCGCAGTGGTAGATGAGCTGAAAAGACTAGTGGCGCAATCGACGAGCCTGTTACGGAGAGTATCTGAACTAAGTCTTTTCAATAATTTTAAAAACTAATAAAATTACAACTGCAAATTGTAAATAATTAACTGTTAAAACAAATTAAAACAAAAATAGACATTTAAATACAAAGTTAAAATTGAAAAAAAAAGCGCAACTCAAATTATAAAAGGATAAAAAAAATTTACAAACATCTAAAAATTGTTATCTACATAAAAGATGACGTAGATTATGGTGCCAACGGTTTTTTAGTGCAGCATCAATTAAACCCCCTACCCTATCATAATTGATTAAATAAAAAATAATTTAGACTTAAAAGAGCGCTCGTAAATTTACGTCAAGACAAAAATTATTAATTATGCTACAAAAGACGTTAATTACTTAAAAATGTACGTAGAATTTAATGGTGCTAATGGTTTTTTTGGTGCGGCATCGATTAAACCCCCTACCCTATCATAATTGATTAAATAAAAAATAATTTAGACATAAAAAAGCGCTCGTTAAATTTCTCAAGACAAAAATTATTAATTATGCTACAAAAGACGTTAATTACTTAAAAATGTACGTAGAATTTAATGGTGCTAATGGTTTTTCGGTGCGGCATCGATTAAACCCCCTACCCTATCATAATTGATTAAATAAAAAATTATTTAGACATAAAAAAGCGCTCGTTAAATTTTTATCAAGATAGAAATTATTAATTATGTTATAAAAGACGTTAATTACTTAAAAATGTACGTAGAATTTAATGGTGCTAATGGTTTTTCGGTGCGGCATCGATTAAACCCCCTACCCTATCATAATTGATTAAATAAAAAATAATTTAGACATAAAAAAGCGCTCGTTAAATTTTACCAAGATAGAAATTATTAATTATGTTATAAAAGACGTTAAACACTTAAAAATGTACGTAAAATTTAATGGTGCTAATTGTTTTTCGGTGCGGCATCGATTTAACCCCCTACCCTATCATAATTGATTAAATAAAAAATAATTTAGACATAAAAAAGCGCTCGTTAAATTTCATCAAGATGGAAATTATTAATTATGCTATAAAAGACGTTAATTACGTAAAAATGTACGTAGAATTTAATGGTGCTAATGGTTTTTCGGTGCGGCATCGATTTAACCCCCTACCCTATCATAATTGATTAAATAAAAAATTATTTAGACATAAAAAAGCGCTCGTAAATTTTACCAAGATAGAAATTATTAATTATGCTATAAAAGACGTTAATTACGTAAAAATGTACATAGAATTTAATGGTGCTAATGGTTTTTCGGTGCGGCATCGTTTACAGCCCTTTTTGAGTAATTGATAGCAGTGTTAATAAGTAAATAATCGAAGACGTTACTCACCAATTACTGTCTGCTTTTTTTTATATCCAAAAGTCACTGTAATCCAACTGCCATTGTCTTTATAATCATAATTACACAAATATTCAAGCGCACTATAACCCGATTAAAATAGTACTTTAAAACAGCGAATCACTAATTAGAACAAAAATATTATTTATGTGAACGAAAACAAAATTCTACTTCTCGTACGAGTCACGGCTATCGTGACATTGCCGATAGGCACGAAAGGGGACTTGAGTGTATTCGTTGTGTCTTTACTCAAGGTTAATTAAGAACAAACACCAATCCATTCCAGTTTTCTGGTTTTTTGTGACTATTTTTATATTTTATCGGAACAACTCATATACAAGGTCTAATACAAACATATTTTTGACAGACAAATGCAGATACGAGGCTCAGTTTGAAAAAAATTGATTTAGGTTTTAGTTTCTGAAAATATGAATTTAAAAAGGCCTAACTTTGCCCTGCCATAGCTCTATAAATTCTAACAAAGTGTTTGATCAATAGTAGAAGTGGGATTCGAATATCTTTAGTGTCTGTACTGTGTTGCGCAAAAGGATTTATTATGTTGGTTTCAAAAACCTACATTTGACAATAGCGAAGGAAAATATGCTACCAGAATTACTCATATGGGAAAATTAAAAAACAATTAAATCACTGCATTAAGTTAAAAACGATGGGAGGTCTGAAGAATCGCAAGAAAAAGCCCGAAACTGCCGCAGAAATTGAGAAAATTATAAACGAAATGAAGAAAAAGATACAGCTTTCAGGTAAGTACATTTGTTAAATAAATAATAGTTGATGCTCAAACATTTGTTTAATTGGTCACTTGTTTTTGAAAACAAAAGAGGGTCAAAGGAAGGCCCTTTTTGAAGAATGCGAAACGGAACAAAAGAACAACAGCGAAAAAATCGAAAATCTGAAAAAAGAAGTGTCACAATTGATCGTCACTTTACGAAACAAAACAAGTAACAGCTTAAAAGATAGAACTAAAATTTCAAATCTGAACTCTGTAGCTGCATATTTGGGCGAGAAAATGTGTAACGAAGTTATAGTTGTCCTAGACTTGCAGGTCATAGACAAAGTAAAAAAATTGGACCTAATTCGCTATAGAATTGCCGAAGTAAAACACAAATAATTTAAGTAAAAAAAAAGTATCATTTCTAACTCTTATTAATTTTCAGAAAGAGCGTTATTTAAAGGAAACTGCCAAACAGTATCAGCAACTATTATCCCAACAAGTAAAAAAAAATTTTGCAAAAAAAATCAAAGTGCCAGTTACCAAAGTACGTAATTAATAATGATACAACAAAAAATTTGTTTAAATAAATAAATATTACTTTCAGACTACTTTCAGCATAGAAAATCAAATACACGCAGTCCAAGTGCAATGGCGAGAGGCAAATCATGTCAAAACACGCTACATTGAGATCAAAAAGTCACTCTTAAACGAAACTGCACATTATCATGCTATTATAAAAAATACCGAGCAAAAACTCAAGACACAACAGGCTGAGATAGAAAAACTTCAAAGGGTTGTGGTTGTATTATTTTCGTAATCATCTTAAAGTTCACACAAAATTTATTTCAGGTAGGGGTTGAAGCAGCCAAAATGAAAGCCTTCGTAAGGACCGAATTGTTACACGAAGAAAAATCAGCTGTCCTTTCGGCCATAGAAAGGGAACGATTGGAAGCCCAGGGGAGACGACTGGTTGCAGAAGGTCGTCAGGAATTGGAAAAATTGGAACAACTTATTTTCATGAGCGGAAAAACACAGGAGAGACCGGACGAGGAAAACCCCGAAGAAGGACAACTGGACGAGGAGCTACCCCCAAGCCCTGATCCCGAACAAGAACTCATCGATACTTTTAATAAATTAAAAGAAACCGCTGGTAAAATACTTATAATACTTTTTTGTTGTATTATTACTATGTTATAATATGTATTAGGTGCTAAAGATGCTGAAGAAACTCTAGAAAAATTCCAAATACAAAAAACGACACTTTCACGACTGGAAAATTTAAAAGCAACCTCTGAGAAACAGAAGAGTAAGTTGGAAAAACGAATCCAACAACTGACCAACCAACTGGAAGCTTTTAAATATGCTGAAGTAAAAGAAGCCGAACAGTAAGTATTATAAAAACAAATTACTTTACGTTAAAATAATCGACAAACAATAATTATAAATAAACAAATGCAAGTGTTCTAAGTTATAACAAATGCAAGTTATATAACAAACGTAAGTGTTATAACAAACGCAGGTATTATAACAAAGGCAAGTATTATAGCAAACGCTTTTTGTTTCTTTATTTTTAAGAAACATAGAAGATATAGAAAAGATACGAACTCAAATAGAGGAACAAAATACTCGCAAACATATAAAAATAGAACAGCTTTATAAAACAAAAGAAATAATTAACAGAATTTCCGACAGTCTAAGGGGGATGTACCTCAACATTAACCCCAAAGCAACGGGTCACAATCTAATACATATTCAAGATATAATTATCTACATTAGGGCAACACTTATGCCCATTTTGGACGAGGAAGGGACCATTGAAGTCGAAAATGTAATTAATAATATTTTTCATAATGTATAAAATAATTATGTCTATGTATTTTAAAATTTACAGGTAGAAAACGAAGAGATTGAAGAAAAATGGTTTCCACCCTCTTATAATTCTTTACTAAGAAGGACCCCTGTACCACAGACTGGTACCATTTCGATTACCCAAACGCCAGGTACAATTTTTATTTTTAATAGAAATTGAAATTATTTAAATATTAATTAATTTTTAGGATCAGAAGAGGAAGAAGAAGTGCCTACACGGGACTATCTCAAAAAACAAGCTCAAATGGTTGTCGATACAAAATCACGAAAAAAAGTTATGAGATTTGCACAAAGAAAATAATATATAACTTGGGCCAGTTGCACAGAAAATTCAAGTCACATAATGCAGAAAATCATTATTGTTTATAAATATTTACGTTATCACATTAAATATATTGATATTATAAAAAAACTACTATTTGTTTCGCTGTTTAAAAATTGGCGGCAATTTTTTAGGTGCCATGGCAACTTATAACTACGACAAATTATGTTTAATGGCAATTATGCCAACAGTAAATCTGTCAAGGTTGCCAACAACAAGAAGATAAACTTCAAATTTATTTATATTTGTAGGTTAGGTGCAAAAAAGCTTAGAAATTAGGTATTCTTTCAATTAAAAAATAATTAAAATGTATCAGACTATCAAGCAATTAGAAGAAAAGAATGTCGGCCAAGAGATAGACATATTGGTTTGGAGCAATCGAATGGATCTGGTGGCGTTTTCTAATCTCAAAGGTGACAACCCCTCACATTTCATAACAAAGCTTAATTATCAAAATTTTAAAGGAGATGTTGCCCTTCATCGACTTACGTGGACTCGGGCTTGGAATTTGCCTCCCCATAAGGAGGGAATTCAAGTCAAAGCAATGGCCTGGAGACCAGACAGCAAAATAATAGCAATAGCATATAGTTTAGGTATCAATAACAATTGTTAACTAATTAAGGCGATTATTATCTATTTAATTAAATGATACAGGTGAAATATTCTTGGTGGATGTCGAGAACAAGAATATCCTGCATAAACTAGAAGTGCAAGGTGAGATATCGTGTCTGCATTGGGTACAAGCAAAGAAGGCAAGCAAAACAACAACAGGGAACCTTTTAGGTGATGATGAAGAGAACAACAATCAAATAAAATATGCTGTGAGTAAATAGAGGCGCTTATGTATTATTTAGTAATTATTTGTTGTTTAGGATAATTCTTCTACATTTCTGGCAGATCTTCAACCTCTGTCTTCATCTGTTGGTCAACATAATCAGCAAAAACCAAACTTATGTGATAACCAGAAAGATCTAAACCTTCTTATAATTGGTACAAAGGAAGGTTTTGTTCATTTAAGTATTTTTGGAAAATTTATGTGTGCAATGATAAATTTAAACAACTACTATGGCCATAGATGTTCAATTTTAAATGCTACATTCTCAAGCGACTTAAGTTCCTTATTTGTAACAATAAAGGACGAAAATGGGCGTATCAAAGTTGCTGTATTAAACACAGATATATTTAAAACTCACAAACACGAACTATTCGCAGTAGCTAACAAACACAGTCACATAGGTGATTATTTTATTCCTGTTATCGCAATTTTGCGTTTAAAACTGTTTAATATTTTAGATAATTTAATACCGTACTTATGGGACACTATTGGAACTATTAAGGAGACTTGGGAAACAATATTACTAGAAATGGACGCAAAATTAAAAAAATACGCGTCCAAAGTCTCCGAAGGCACACTAACAGCCGATTTTCTCGATTTGTTAATGTTTGGTATAACCAGCACAGAAATGCAAGAATTTTTGTTACACGATTTAACTGAAAAAGGCCTTAAAAAATTTGGACAAGTGATTGAAACTTGCTATGCAAACATTCAACAGTTATTGTTAAAAAACCTTACAAAAATTGGCCAAAATATAACTTATCATCTCGCGGAACTTCGAGGAATGGCCAGACTCAAGACCAGATTCGATGTAACACGTGAAAATTAAAATTTTATGACGGAAACATAAATTAAATATTTTTAAGGTAATTGGTCTGACTGAAGAACCAATCACTGAAGCTGTAAACCTCGCAGGGTCTTTCTTAAGCAAGGGAGGCGAAATGCAACAAATTATCAACCAATCAATGATTAAATATAAAGCATTTTTTCGATGGCTGTACATGGCCATTGTTAATTTGATGGAAGAACAAATCCCCGAGATGCCCAAGATGACTCAACAAGACATTACTAATATTACCGAATTTATTCTCAATTTTGACCGGATTGGAGGGACAGAAGACTGTTCAGAAAAAGGTAAAAATGCTAATTAAGTGCATTTTTACTGTACAAACCCCGATTTTTTTATTTCAGAGTTTACAATGGAAAGACTGGGTCAGTATCTTGAGAATACCCCTCTGTCTGCGCCCCCCAACATAGACGAAAACATATGGAACAATTTCCTAATGCACAACGAATGTCTCAAAGAACATCCAGACATTATCAAGCGTTACCAAAATAATTCTCTGGTACAACAATTGCACGCTTTGGAAAAATCAATACAAAAGATTTTTGAACAACCAAAATTCCTTACTGCTCGTGATTTAAATTTAAAACACACTATAGACTGTTTAGAAAATGCACAAATAACCGAAATATACTCCGACGATAACCAGACGTTTATTGCGGCGAGTTTAGATAAGAAAGTTGGCATATTTTTAACACAAATCGTTCCGGAAATAAAAGGGAAAAGCCTGTACGTATTTTTCGCCCAGCCTAACACCGATAACTTATCCTATCAAATAACGGACTTTAAATTTTATAATGCTAATATATTATCAGTTTTGTTACAAGAGCCCAATGAAAAAACTTCAGGATTACTATGTCAATTATATATTAATTTAATACAAGATAAAATGATTGATTACGATATAAATCGGTCGGTTTGTGATCAAAATTTACCGAAAATTAACGGATTCGAGTTGGGATCTTCGGTTATTACAAAAAGTCTCGATGATATGGCTTGTAGTAAGTTTGCCGTTTCGGGAGCCAGAAAAGTTTGCATAGTTCTTTCAAGAAACAGAAAGAAAATCAGACTTTTCGAAATGGAAGCAGACGAAGAAGAGGAAGAAGATGCTGATATGACTAGCAGTATCGTTGAAAATAGCGACAGGTAATTAATAATGAATTGTTTTGCACTTATATAAATTTTTGTACCTTAAATAAAATATATGATTACACTGAATTTTGACCGTTTACTTTTGACTTTTTTACACTGATTTAAAGAATTTTTTTTTACGCAGCGGTTTAGCGAATATTTTTATTAAGTGATTTTAATATATATTTTTTTAACTTCAGTATATTAATTTTGGGTCAAAATTGTCATATTTGTGGCTGTAATTAAGGTTGTAGTTTAAATTTAAAAATTTAGTAGTCCGTATAGGCAACGCGCATTGCATGCGTGTATGATGGGTAGAGAACCACCAATGTGTTTAAATATACCATACAACATAACACAAAAAATTGGTATACGGCTCGTCACAAACGATAAATAATATCAGTATGTTTTAAATTTAAAATTTCTAGAAACAAGAATACGTTATTATCTTCTAGAAGTGAATATTTTAAAATGTATTTGAAATTTAGCGTTCAAATGAATAAAAGACGACTTATATCTAATTGCCCATATAATTTAAAACGAAAAACAGGTAAGGAATTGCATTAAACAAACTGTGCATAAAAAATTAATATTTTTATTCAAAATCTTAATAACTAAATATAATAAAAAACAAAAATAGGTAATAACTAAAGAAAACGAATCTTTCTGAAAATGCATTAATTTGAAAAATACAATTCTTTAAGCTGTAAAAAAATATTAATCTAATTAAATGTTGAAAATAATTTAGAACCACGAGGTAAAAGCTATCTTTAACCAAATTACAGCCACTTTTACATATTTTTCTTTTACAATAGAAGATAAACAAGCACAAAGTCTTAAAATATTAACTTAAACCTCCCCGTCACTTTTCTTAGTTAATTATCGAACTTAACTTTAACTTCTATATTCCGTTTAATTAAACAAAAGAAAACAAATGCACAAATTATCGAATATCCTAACAAATGTAATATAAAATCTTAATTTTTTTTGTTTTATAATAAACCTCGACCTCAATTTTAATCCCCACAACACACATATCCTTTAAAACAAACAGACGACTACTAAAAGTGCTTGTGTATATATATTTCTTTCCTTCAGTATACGAACACAGCGTGACAGTACATAAGTAATAAAAGGAAAGAAAAACAATAGTTCTAACGTCAAGGCGACGAAATGAAACAGGTTAACAATAACCAATCTTTTTGTTTTCCTTTTTACGTATCGCTCCGGTTTCGTACAACAGAAACTGATACGATTTCTCGTAATTTAAGGTCTACGTCGTCCCAGGCCTACGTAACACCCTGTAACGGATGGTGGCCCATTACTGGCCGACGAATTCAAGAATAATTCTATATAACGATGCTGCATGTGACCTTTGTCTTTGCTCATAGCACGGACAGCGTCCTCGTGACTAGCAAATTCCACATCCGCCTCCCCCGAAGCCCTCCCAGACCCATCTTGTAATAATCTAATACTCACCGGAATAATAGGTTTGAAAAACTGCAACAAGTGCCAATTGTTAAATAAAATCTCTATCAACTGCCTATGGTAAATAAAATCGTTCTTACGTCTGCAATGTCCATTTGGGTGGCTTTGAAAGGCAAACCCCTCATGTGCACACAGTGTACTCCTGCAGAAACTCCCCTATCATTAGAACCATTCCAGCTATTCATACTATAAGGACTACGATCACTACCTGCCAAACTGCCATTCCGACTTGCCCCCATCCAAGGACTGTTAGGCATGTCGTAATCGTTAAATTTCCTGTCTGTAATAAACCTCCTTTTCATTATCTCCTTACAATATTTTTTTTTTATATATACCGGCCACAATGGAGTTTGAAAATCCGCCCTTGAAACTCCTCGAACCCCGCGATTGGAATCGGTTCATGCCGCCGTAACGGTGATCGCCGCGGTCGTAGGGGCTCGGTCTTGAGTTGTAGCCGCCCATGCCCCCTGGACCGCCTCCGACTCGACGACCATTGTAACCCAGAACGCTGCTCACTTCAGACAGGCTGCTCCTAAATATTTCTATGTATCTGCGCACACAATCACAGGAAACAAAGTCAGGGAATAAAAGCCACAAAACAAAACAACAGAAGAAGAATAAGAATACGTAATAAGCAAAAGTTTTGTCGTCGAAGTGTTGGGGCGAAGTGTGTTAAAAAGGAAACAAATTGACATCGAGAAAAAAAAACAAACAATTGAATTTAATTCAACAAATGAATACAATTTTTCTTTTCTTTTTTTTTTTTCGATGTTTATGTGTTCCTCACTCCAGGCCCCATTGTTTTTACGATTATAGTGATATGTAACAAACAAAACAAATACAGAGTTGTCTACAGTTCCCAGTAAAAAACAAAAACTCTCGTTATATTTTTATTGCCTCCCATTGCCTATTTTTTTAATTTTTAAATGAGCACCCTTAACTTTCAAACAACCAAAAAAACTGAGTTATTAAAATAACGAGAGCCTTTGATGATGGTGACTGATTTTTTTAATGTAATATGCATTACAAGGAATAATTGAAAAATTAATTATGTTAATGAGGAGGTGATATCCCGCCCTCCCTCCTTGCCCCACCTGTGTCCTATTCTTTCCCGGTGTTTGAGCAGAGCTTTCTCTGCGACTTCTTTGTTAACAAACTGTACGTACGCCTCCCCAGAACTTCTCCCCGAGTAGTCAGTCAGAAGGGTTATTCCGTTCGGCACTATCTCCAACCCTACCCAACAACCCAATAAAATCAGCCCTTCAACTCAAAAATATTTTCATTACAACGGACTATATATATATATTAAAAAGGATTCATGAATATAAAAAATAACACACATTTCACCTTGATCTGGATAAAGACAAACAGGCAAAAAACGGGAAAATACCCATGATACTTGTATAAAAAACAGAATTTAGCAATTAAAAATACTATTACAACTGACTTTAATGATGACACAATCTTGTGAAATATGGTTCTCATTAACAAATAAATAGATAAATATAAAAAATCTTTTTTTTTTACTAAAAAGTTGGATAAAAATTAATATTAACCCATTCTGTATTTGTCTTATAAGAGAAAAAACAGTCACAAAAGCAAATAATTATTTTCTCAGCTATTTAAATAAACAGCAGAAACAAGTATCTCATGAATATTTTAAAATAATTTGTTAAAACAGGTCACAAATCAAATAAATTAAAAGTACCATGTCTTTTACCTGTGAAAAACTGTGCTATCTCTTCCTTTGAGCAACCGAAAGGTAATCCTCTCAATCTCACACAACCGTCCTCATCAGTTCCATACATTGGTCCACATCTTTTAATAACCCACTCCATCTCAGCCCTGTTTACTTTGAACACTACATCAACAAAAGTAAAGAAACAATTTCAGAGACAAGTTCCTAATAATAACCTAACCTTCAAAATCTCTATTTTTCTATAAATACCTTCTATGTATCTATTTCCCATGTGATCCCTGTCTCTAAGGAGGGCACGTTGCAAATCCTCAACATCAACAAACTCTACAAATGCCTCACCACTGGGCCTCCCTTCGCGTGATGTTGTCATGTGTATGCCATTTTTGCCACCCTTTATATTGCAGTCCTTAAAGAAAGTAATTATGTCATCTGTGGTAGCTGACCAGGGCAGCCCCCTTAATTTCGCAATGTAACCGTCATCCTGATCTCCTCCTCCAGACATTTTTTAACCTAAATTTTAAGATTTTACTAGACACCCATGGAAGGACAAAAAAGCGTTTGGTATTATATTAGTTAAATATTAAAACATAAAAAGAAAATGAAAACTTACGATTATTTAGTTTTTATGAGCAAAAATCCAGCACTTTTGAAATCCTTCACTCGCAAATTATTACAAAATGATAAATAGTCATAAACAATTGCTTGCAACAAGATGGCTTCTCATAACTCATAAATACAAATTTGACAAACGGACTGCGCATGTGTGGAACAATTTATCAAAGTAAATGATTAGTCACGAGGCTCTGTTTAACAAACCATAGACCACCATAGACGGCCATAGACCTATGCCATAGACCATATAGACTATCACAAACACGAAATAAAATTCGTGCCGTAATCGAAACGTTTTGTAATTCAAATAAGATCTTAATTTACGCACTAAATTAAACTTTAATGTTTAGAAAACTCCAGAAACAACAAAGAGAATACATTGACCCCAAAAATGACAATGTACACTATTAGATGATGTGAACCATCCTCAAAAATATAATACGATATGGCTCAATGGGCAGAGAATGTTTAATCATTCACATTCATTCACAAGTGAGTTGTTCGTGGCCATCTGTAAATTTTTAACAATTAAAAAAAATAAAAACACTGTCAAAGATCATAAAAGTACTGAAAATAGGACTTTGTGATAAGTTTTATGCATTATTTTGAATAATGGGTTCGTCAAGACATAGGGACCGAAGCCGGGATCGGGATCGGGATCGTGATCGTGATCGTGATAGGGGACGTGATCGATCTAGGGATCGTGAGAAAAGAAGACGTAGCAGAGACAGGGATCGTGACAGGGATAGGCATCGCGAACGTGACCGTGAACGAAGAGACAGGGACAGAAGATCCAGAAGCAAAAGCAAGGGCCGCGAGAAGAGCCCCGAAAAAACTTCAGAGTTTGATGGAGAAAAGTTGCTGGCCGAGACTTTGGCCACTATTGCAGCCTCAAGGAACTTTGCGTCCCTTGTTTGCCAAAAAGAGGCAAATGAGTCCAGCGGATCGCAATATGGGGGTAAATCTCACAAACATTTTCATTATTATGTAACATTCCAATTGTTGTGAATTATATTTATAGAAGAAACGGAGGAAGAAAAACGTCGAAGACGTAGATCTCGTTGGGCAGGGGGCGAACACGAAAAGATTTTTATACCTGGATTGCCCACTATTCTCCCCAGTAATCTGAGCAAGGAACAGGAACAGGCTTATTTGCGTAAGTATTAGTTTGGTCGTATTATTTTTTTTTTTAAATTGTAAGTTAATCATAAGTATAAAAGGTGAGTATGTATGTGACAAAGGCTAGGTTCTATTTGTTTTTCATTAAAATTGACCTGGATATGAATACAATAACATCCTGACTTTATAGTAAGTATACAAATGATAATGTGTATACTAATCAGTATTTTTCAGCTGCACTAGCAGATGCCATACCATAAGACAACAAATAATATTGATAATTAAATAGAAATTACTATTAATTATAAACTGATTAAGTTTCAATTGATATTTTCAGACAAATATAATTTAATTAGCATTATTAACTGAACTAAACTGTTTAAGGTTTGATATTGTGGTGGTAAGTTTGATAAACTGTGGCCTGTTTAGTTTGAAAAAAGTATCTGGGATAATTTTTGATTAATTTTGACTATATTTGTGCCAATAATGAGACCTGCTTTCTAACATAAGGGCGTTTGCCCTTTTCTAATCCGTTTCATTACAGTTCAGCTGCAGATTGAAGAAGTGAGTCGCAAACTACGTTCGGGAGACTTGGGGATTCCCGCCAATCCGGAAGAAAGGTGCTGTAATCAATATAGTGGGACAATCCTCTTTTATCCGCCAGACATCTTAAAATAGTCGTCATCGACAGTGGTTTGGCAACGATAAAAAAATAAATAATTAACTTATTTCCTTCTTTTAGGAATAAGAAAACATTAATAAGGGGACTTAAATTGTAATTAGTTTACAGAAAATAATTGTACTTTAAGTCCCATTATGAAAGTCAACTTCTAATTTAAAAAACAGAAAATGTTTTCCATTTGTTTGTGTCATTGTTATTAAAAATGAATTAGAAGTTGGTGTTTTAAAATTAATTAATTCATTTAATTAGTTAATTTCAGATGCACATATTTTAAAATCTAAAATTTTTACTTTCAGCTAAAATATTAATAATAATTTATCTTCATTTTCAGCCTGTTTATAACTTGAAAGACTTTTTTCAAAGTTTAGCCTTTAATTAATTTTATTCTTGCCTTCTAATCAGACCTTTTGTTTTCAGAAATTACGTAAAATTCATTTTATCATTTAATTAAATAAATTACGAACTTTTTTCCCACAGATTATTTACATAATTGCGTAGTCAAATTCGTTAGTTTTAAAAAATAAAAAAACGTTCTGCCCTGCATCAAACCACCAAACATACATTGGTGGAAAAATGTAGGGAAATACGACACCATTTTAACTCTTTCCTTTCTCGTTTCTTCAAATAGATCCCCATCACCTGAGCCAATTTATAGCAGTGATGGTAAACGGTTGAACACAAGAGAATTTAGAGTGAGGAAGAGACTGGAAGAGGAAAGGCACAACTTGGTCCTCAAAATGCAGCAGATAAACCCGGATTTTAAACCCCCCGTAGACTACAAGTGAGCTTTAATTTTATAAAATACATTTATGTCCAAAAATTAACTTTTTCTATTTTACAGGCCACCTGTTATTCGAGTCAGCGATAAAGTGATGATTCCACAAGAGGAACATCCAGAAATTAACTTCGTAGGCCTCCTAATTGGGCCCAGAGGAAATACTTTAAAAAGTAAGTAATTTTATTATATTTCTAATCAATAATAATAAAACTGACTTATTTTTACTTAGCAATGGAAAAAGAGACAGGAGCTAAGATTATAATACGAGGTAAAGGTAGCGTCAAAGAGGGTAAAGTGGGACGCAAAGATGGTCAGCCTCTACCAGGCGAAGACGAGCCTTTGCACGCTTATATTACAGCAACTAATCCGGAAAATGTCAAAAAGGCAGTGGAAAAGGTACTTTCTTTCGATAACGTTACAACTATTATAATAATTAACTCTTCAGATAAAAGAAGTTATTAGACAAGGCGTGGAGGTTCCCGAGAGTCAAAATGACCTCCGTAGAATGCAGCTGAGAGAACTGGCGCAATTAAACGGCACCCTCAGAGAAAACGACGGTCTAAGGTGTAACAACTGCGGAGCCACCGACCATAAATCGTGGCTGGTAAATTTAATTTAAAATACTTTCACTATTTCCAGTTATATTATTTAATTACTTTTTTTATAGTGTCCAGACAAGCCGAACATCACCAACAACATTGTTTGTTCGAGCTGTGGGGCTGCTGGTCATATAGCTCGCGATTGTCGTCAGAAAAGACCCGGTCAGGGTGGTCCGCCTATGGCTGGCGAGAAAGCAAAAATTGATGAAGAGTACATGTCTTTAATGGCCGAATTAGGTGAAGGTCCGCCGCCTCCGGGTACAACCAATTCAAACGGAAACGGTATGGCCGCAAACGCGACACCTCAACGCAAAATGAATACGGGCATCAACATGTTTGAACAACAAATGGCCCCACGACCTTTGATGCCGCCCCCTCTAGCTAGCGGAGGCCCTATGATGCCTCCAATGGCCAACGGAATGAATACAATGTGTAAGTTTTACTAAAATATATACTAAATACAATTACAAATCTTATATTAAGTAGGTATGCCACCGCCTCCTCCGTGGGGCGCTGCGCCAGGAATGGGTTGGCCCCCTGGTCCACCGGGAATAATGCCCCCGCCACCGCCGCCAGGAGCGTCGAGCCCGCCCCAAATGGGAATGCCGTGGATGCCACCGCCCATTGTTAATAATCAGCCGCCTCCACCTGGAGCTTCGGTGGTGAGCTCAACCGTAACATCTTCAAATGGCACAGTGTCTACTGCAGCAATCCCTCCGCCGGTAAATATGCCCCCTTGGCAACCCGGGGCGCCGCCGTTCGGTTGGCCACCGACTAATTTAGCCGCTCCCCCACCCCCGCCCGGTATCGACGTGAGTACGTTATTAACCGCCCCACCACCTCCACCCCCTTCATCATAAACTAATTTTTAACGAGATGTAATTCTAATGGTAAGATTGCAACACATGTAACGTATTTAAGGAGCACTTTTATCTAGAATATAACTAAATTTGTGTATTTCGCTGTAATTTCTTCTTAGTGACGAACATTGGGTGTATTATTTTGGAAAATTATTTTATTATTTATGTAATGACCTTAGAACTTCATGTTAAAATAATTAAAATGATTCTAAATCGCATTATCTGTTTCATATTGCAAAATATAAAAACCTTACTAAATTACACCCCTAAGAACAAGACACTTGTAGTAATTAACAAGAAATGAAAATTGGTAAGTCATCCTGATTTCTATTTTTTTTTATTAAAATCCTTTACAAAACAATCGCATTTTTTATTTGTGTAGTTGAAAAAATATTCGCTTCGGGATCCGCTCGTCCGAGGTACACCTACATTATCCTAATAAGTATCTGCTGCTGTGTGTTGTAGCTACTTATATGTACATTATTTTTTTCTCATTTAGAAAAAGCACGCAAACAACTGTCTATATAATGTAGTAATTAATGTGCTTAATAAAAATAAATAGAATTAAAAACAATAAAAATGACAATATCTATTCACTACATTAATTAAAAATATAATTAACAAATATTTATATGTATAAAATTTTACAAGAGCGACATATCGTTTAAAATGCCAATAATATTTATAATATATAGTTATGTATCAAAAAGACCAAGAACTTCAGTAATAAATTAAAATTATTACATGATATTATATTTGAAGGACGCAACAAAAAAATATTCAACGATAATATTATGATGCTATTGCTTTTGCCAGATCGCAAAAATTCTTCTTATCAAAAATATTATCATTGATAAGGCCCAAAGTCGCATTTTGCTGTATCAAAATTATCGATGCAATAATTTTGTACAGAAACAAGAAGTCACATACCGGTTTGGTTTTTCTACAATCGTGATTGTAATAAATTAAAAAAAAAAACAATTCGATCTAAGATGAATAAAGAAAAAGGCAGTGTAGACGTGAAATACATAAAAACAATAAGTAAAGGTTGTTAAAAAAAAACTTTTAAAAGCAATATGGTCAATTTAAATAAAAAGAAATCACTCTCAACTGATATCATCCAAAGACACAGCCAGTAGTGAAGAAGTGATTTGGTTGCAGTTAAATATTTTTTTCCCTTCTATTTCTATTATGTAAATATAAATAGGGAGTGAGTGTACCGACTGTACTGTATAACAAACACCCTACTAAACTATTTATACAGGGTAAATAAATAATTGTAGTTTGTGTTTATATACTACTAAAGAAAGAGGAACCTACGATAAAAGTAAGCTACATGTACATAAATATATAATTCACCCTGTATACTTTAAGATATTATTATATAAGCAATTATAAGTGCAACAACAGTCTAAACTTTGCATCGGAAAAGACACCTATATTTAAATTTTTGTGTCAGTTTTTTAGGGACCGATCCTAGAGCTTCCTTAGTGGCTCTGACTAATTTTGTGCCTTAATTATTTTCCTTTTCATACTGCTTAACAACTATATCACTGTTGCTTAGTGTAAAGTAAAAGAGAAGGGACATATCATATAAATTAAAGAACAGTTATTATAGCCAATAAAAATAAAAGTAAAAAGGGAAACATACATCAAGGGTGTCGTGAGAGATGTCTTTTGTGTGTTTCAAACGTTCATCGGGTCTCTTTTGCCGTCAATTTGTCTATTAATTCTTGCAGAGGAGCCAACTCTCGCCTTTCTATCAAACTAAACTCCTACAAAAGGTGATTTTACTATTATCTTGCAATTTGAGATGCATATTCATAAAAAATGACCCAATACCTGAACAAAAAATATAAAATGCTTGAATGATGTGTTAAGGTGGGCCTCCTCACCCAGTTGTACAACCTCAGTGAAATGCTGATGGTAGATATGGGCATAAACCCTGAATAACCTTTTCAATATTGTTTTGGCAATAGAGAGGAAATTTTTAGGAAAAGGTACCCCTAAAAACATCAGCCAAGTAATACAACCTCTTGAAACACTATCTCCTTAATAAATTACCTATCTTTGATGGGAATAGTGTCTCATCATCCAACTGATCTTGCACCCAAGTCATTAAATAGTCTATATACTTTGGGGCTGAACATTTAATCGGCTTTTTAACTGTATGACCATCAGCCCAATGATATTCATATTTTGGACCAGCTGACATTATAGGACAGCTCTCTTCTGTGCAAAACTCGGTTATTGTTCCATAAAGCATATTAATTTGGTTAAAAAAGTCAACAGCTAAAAGTTACACGACTTTTGAATATATTTTCAATCAACATCACATGTTAACTTACTGTTAACTGCAACCCACTCATTTAAGTCCTCGCCCTCCGGTAATATTACTGCCAATCTAAGGTTCCCTGAACCTAAAGTGGCAGCTGCATGTTTCATTAACTCATATTGGTGAGTTCCTTCAGGAATATTTTTTTTCGGTTTGAATGTTTTGGAAGAACGACTCCCACTAAAAGATGCACTAGTTACTTAATTGTATTTTGTAAAACAAACCATTTCGGAAAAATTGATCAATTCTATTTCTGGATTTCAGACAAAAATAGCATGGTAATGAAAATGTTCAATCAACTGAGACAAGAAAGTCCACTTACAAAAGAAAACTCATCCTAAGTGTCTCTTGTGGGGAAACTATTGCACTTTAAGTTACCAAAAAGGCCTTCTAAATTATACGATCAACAAATTTACGTTCGCCTTTTTATTTTCCAAAAAAATTGTGCTAATTTGACAAAACGACAAAACACAGATGTTTTAGCTGTCTCTTTGACAGTTAACATACAGGAGAACCAACCTTTACAAACCAGACACACCAACACCAATATCCCAACATTCCCCTAAATCAATGTTTTGGTGATTTTACAAAGTTCATTGTTTACTAAAAATAACTTTAAAATGTATTTTTAAATTAAATTGTCATGGCTGCAAAAACATTGGCAACTGCTACAGTTAGAGCTGTGAAAAACAGAAGACTTCTACCCACAAGAGCAGCCCTAATTCTTGTAAGTAATGAAAAAAATTAAATTTGAGAACATAACCTATACAATATTTTTTTTCAGACTACTTCAGCTGTAAATCGAGTAAAAGAACTGTTGAGTGGAAAAAAAGAATTTGTAAGTCCTGTAAACTTATATCTAATCGCATTTAACAGTAGATAATTTATTGTAATAGGTCGGACTAAAGATTGGTGTTCGACAGAGGGGCTGCAACGGCTTGTCATATACTTTGGATTATGCAACACAAAAAGGTAAGCTCTTCTTTTAAATATAAACATCAAATCTAGGAGAATTGTTATAGATAAAATGGATGAAGAGGTTGTGCAAGATGGTGTAAGAATTTTCATAGACAAAAAGGCCCAGCTGACACTCTTAGGTATTTAATATATTAGTTAATTAAATACTAAGAAATTAATTAATTATTTAATGATTTTTAGGGACCGAGATGGACTACGTGGAGAGCAAATTAAGCAGCGAATTTGTGTTTAATAATCCAAACATAAAGGGAACTTGTGGATGTGGAGAATCGTTTAGTGTATAACACAAAATATTTCTAGTCAAATTATAGTACAAGATTTGTGTAAAAAAGAATCCTCTTATTCTAATTAGAAAGGTCCTGTAAATAATATACTGAATCTAACTATTTAAATCAAAATAAAAAAAAAATAGAAATACTTTTTTATTGCTTCTATAATCTGGAAATTACAAAATAATTTCCTGAGTCCGATAGAATGACCTAAATAACAAAATAATTATAAAATAATAATAATAATAAAAATTACATTAATTTAGGCTGCTGTTTCAAAGCAGTTATGTCCAAAATTTTATTTGCATTTGTTTTCACTGAAGAGCACAATTGTGCTGGTACAGTTTTATTCTCTAAAAATAAAAAATTAAAATACATTACTGCCAAAAATTGATTCAAAAACTCAATACTGCGTTAAAAAAGTTTGCTAAACTTTCTCCAAGCAATTTCATTTTCAAAATAAGTCAAATTTGAGGTAAAGAATGTTTATCACCCACATTTATTTCAATGTTAAGTTAAAAGACTTAATATACTGTTAAAAATTAAAAATAATCTTTGAAGATATTAAATAAAGGAAGTTTAATATACCTTTAGTCAACAAGTTATACTTTTGCATATACTGGAGAGTAGCAAAGGAATAATCTGGACGCCTGCTGTTCCCAATTTTTTCCTGGCTGTTCTCAGTAGCCACTTTTGTCAGTTGTTCATCAGGCATATATTTCATAAGGAGCTGTTTAACAGCAAAACTTATTTCTGTTGGACTACAGCTACTGTTTGATGTATTACTACCATTACTATCACAACTAAATATTAAATAATTTCAATAAAAACCGGCAATATTAACTAAACTCGATTTAAAATTTACCCAGAATTGGCATTTTCCAAATTTTCAATAGGAACGTTAATTCCCATGGTCTTTAAGTGATTAATAGTAGCTTCCTTAACGGCCTGAAGAGGATTAACCTTTTTTTTGTCTTTACGGATCTCGTTTTCATTCGTTTTTTTAAGCACCTGATTGACCTGACCCTGCAAGTTTATTATTTTATTGTCAAATCAAATAAGTATCAAGAAGAATTAATTTTTTAATTACCACAATATTGTTGTATAAAGTCCAACCAACATTTACTGGATTTTCATCATCACTACTAAAAAAACAAAAAGAAACAATAACATATGCTTCAAAAATTAAATTAATATTCTTACTCTGAACTATAATCTTGCATTTCAACGTGAATGCTATTGTCGGGGCTATGAGGCTGCTCAAGAATTGTCAATGGCTCATTTAAGGCCAATGATAAATTGGTATTCTTTAGATCTTCTTTCCTGTTACTTTTATTCTTGGAAAAATTGCTTTCACTCTCTGTTATTTCCTCAATTTTTGGTTCATGACTTATGTGCTCTTTAAAAAACTTGTTGTTTTTCATTTGAGGTCTTATTGACACCTCAAAACTAGTCATAACGTCAATAGAATATTTGTTAGGATTTTGAAAAAGGGGGCGAGTGTTGATTTTGTGAGGGGGTAAAATTTGTTGATTGTCTAGAGAAGGTGGAGCCACGATCTCTTTTAATACTGGAGGAGCTTCAGTAAGCTCCCTTTTTTCTCTATTTTCAAGAAGCATTGCCACTTGTTTTTGCAATAACAGAAGTTGTTCATTTTGCTGTTTCATTATCTGCAAAAGGTCTTTGACTGTAGGTTCATCACCATCTTTACCTTCAGTAACACAAACAGCAGTTTCTTGGGTCTGTATGGACTGATCTACTTTATTTACGAGATTAATACTATCACTGTTTTGTTGTACTCCTGCAGTCTTATTAATCAGTGAATCATAATCACACTTTAGCTGAACACCCGACTTTTTCATAAAATTTTCATATTTATAGTTGTATAAATCAATAACCATGTCGTCTGCATCCCTTATTAGGTGATTAAAATCCTTGGTTGTAATTTTATTATCTATTGCACGGCTTTTTTCGCTGTTCTTTATAGAATTAATATTTAAGTTTTCTAAAACCCTCCTGTTGCAATTTGAAGGACCTACTCTTTCATTAAGATGCTGATGATTGCTTACTACACCACAAGTATTTTCATTCAATGGGTTTAGATTTTCAATATCACAACCACCATGATTTATGTAAGACTTATTAGAGTCTACCATACTCAAATCTAAATTTCTACTAGGTATGTTTGCCATATAAATCTCCTCAAAAGGTTTAGAAGGAACTAAATTCAAAGGACACTTTTTTGAATCAATATTTTTTTCACTGTAACTCAATCTTGGAGGAGAGAAACGGTGCTGAACATCTACTGGTCTTTTAATTCTAATATTGGAAGCAACAGGTGCGTGTAATGGGTAGTTTTCAAACCTTACTTGTTTTCGAAAACTGTTATTAGTGGGGAACTTTTGACTATATACTTTATCACTACCACTTAAAGGCTTAGTGTAAGAATTCCTTTGAGTACATCTGTCGTGATTTTGTTTCCAAAATTCGTAAGAATATGCATTATTTGTAGAAGTTCTTGGTTCAATGTGCTGATTAGTGATATCAGTGTTTGAGATAATAGAAGGACTTGACACGACAGGTTTCGTTAAAATCTACAATAAACATGATATTTTTTGTGTTTACTTAATAATATGTAAAATTACATGTTTGAAAGACAAGGGAACAGGTGCACTTCGAGGCTCATCATAAAACGAATCCATCTTTTGCCAAATATTTAATTACGAAGGTCTTTATCAATTAAACTCATTCTAAAATATTCACAGTATTGTTTGATTAATTTTTTGATCTTTTTATTCGGTTATAAATGAAGAAAAATAAGTTTTCTTTATAAAATCTGACCGTTATAAAATATTTTGACGTTCACTTCAAAATAGTAACATCACTTGTGCCAATTGCATTCCAAATTGCCAATAAAATAAAAACATACGAAACTGACCTTAACCAGGACCCTAACTTTAAAAAAAAAATTAACCTCACTTTTACTTGTCAAAATATATCTTTTTTTATACTTTTTTATTAATTGTGGATAAGATTTCGCCTACAAAAACAATTATTATGTTATCTTCAGTAAAAATGTAAGGTGCTGTAGTATTAATTCAATGGATATTCTTAAAAATGACCGGACGACAAAATCGAATTGTATGTGGAGTATGTGGAAAGTCCTTTTCCACAAAAGGAACTTTAAAAACGCACGGATTAACTCATACCATGGACAAACCGTATAAATGTGAAATGTGTTATAAGTCATATACGCAAAAAAGTAACTTGGAGGCTCATCTTAGAAGTCATACGAAAGACAAACCATTTAAATGTTCTGTGTGTCATAAGTCATTTACCCAGCCAGGAATACTGAAAAATCATTCTGCACTACATTTGCCAGAGAAGCCTTTTCAGTGTACAAGATGCCAAAAGTCGTTTGCTCAAAAGAACCAACTGTTAGTTCATGAAAGGACACATACCGGAGAAAAGCCCTACAACTGCTTAATTTGTGGCAAGTCTTTTGCACAGCAAGGCTCTCTAAGGAATCATGAAAAGATACATTCACAAAATAAACCATTTGTATGCACATTCTGCTTAAAAACTTTCTCTCAGAGGATTCTATTACATAAACATTTAACCAAACATCATTCAGTTTATACAGATATTGATTTGTTATAGGTACCTATTATTTAATGTGGAATTTTTATACATTAGTGAAGACAAATAAAAGTTCATTTTTAATTAAAGGCAAAGGTGAATTTTGAAAATCCCTCTCATTTATTTTTTTAAATTTAGTTCAAGAAATTACCAGTAGTAGCGCTACGCGTTTCCGGAATGGGGTATGTGGAACAAATGACGTATATCCTCTTTCACTTGTTCGTCACCCTCGTTACGAGTAACATCGGCAGTTTACAAGTTATATTTTGAAGTGTAGTGTTCAAGTACATCTTTAAATCGCTAAAAATGTAAGACTACATATTATATTTAATAGTTTAAAATTTCTAATTTTTATCAGTTATTCTTTAGGAGATATTGGGTTTTATCAAACAAAGGTAATTGAAGTGTATCTAAATATAAAATGCCCATTAAGAGTGCTCTTAGGGTCCAAAAAAAAAAATAACGTTTTAAATGCATACTTCTTTCAAATAAATAATGTATATTTTAAAAAATTTAATTGTAAAAATCCTTGAATTATTGTAATGATCGATTGCATAAAATAATGCGAAAAAATGGCTGCCACTTCAGTTCTTAAATTCAATAAAATGGCAGCTGCGTAGAAAGTTAAAATTATTTTTAGATAAAACCCTATTTCTGCTAAAGTAATCGATAATAAACATTGCCATGATTAATTTGCTATAAAAACATTCCATTTCACAACAACCATTAAAATAAACAGCTCAATTTTTTAAAACCAAAAATAAATGAATATTTTTATATAATATTTAATTAATCAATATTTCTTGGTAATTTTTTCATAAAATATAATTTAAATAAATTTTTTGTATATTTGCAAATTTAAAAATTAATTAGATGTACTGTGTATTTTGACTATATCCACATCCTTAAGGGAATTTCGTAAAATTAAATGATTACCAAATTACCATATACGAGGTGCAACCAAAAATGTAACAGAAATTTGGATATACAGGGTACGGTCGGAAAGTTGCCTCACTCATTTGTATTTTCAATAGGTCATTCAGAAACAACATGAATAACGGATATACTCCCCGATCTTATGGAAATAACGGTTTTAATAACCGAAACCAAAACAACGGTTTCCGTCAAAACGGTTATAGCAACGGTACAAATGGCGTAAAAAGATTCGACGATAACAGGGGAAACAATTACGGTTCAAGCAATCGCGCCCCAATGCAAAAACCAGACTGGGAAGCTGAAAATTTGACTCCCCTAACAAAGAACTACATTCCCCATCCATCAATTTCCAAACGTACCTCTTTCGAAGTTGATCATTATCGTCGTACTAAAATGATTCGCGTAGAAGGAAAAGACGTTCCGCATCCTATTCAGTCGTTCGACGAAACAAATTTCGCCGATTATTTGATGGAAAATATAAAGAGACAGGGCTATGAAGAACCCACTGCTATCCAGGCCCAGGGTTGGCCTATTGCCCTCAGTGGAAAGGACTTGGTGGGCATCGCCCAAACAGGCTCCGGTAAAACTTTAGCTTACATGCTCCCAGCCATCATGCACATCAATTCTCAAGAAACTCGTAGCGCAGGGGACGGACCAACAGTGTTAGTTCTCGCACCAACTCGAGAACTGGCCCAGCAAATTCAAAAGATAGCCCACGAGTTTGGCACCTCCTCTTACATTCGTAACACCTGCATTTTTGGAGGTGCTCCCAAAGGGCCCCAGGCACGCGATCTCGAACGGGGCGTCGAAATTGTTATCGCAACCCCTGGAAGATTGATAGACTTTTTGGAGAGAGGAACCACGTCTTTGAAACGGTGCACTTATCTAGTTTTGGATGAGGCAGATAGGATGCTGGATATGGGCTTTGAGCCCCAGATCAGAAAGATCTTACAACAGGTTCGTCCCGATCGCCAGACTCTCATGTGGTCTGCAACATGGCCCAAGGAAGTCAAAAAACTTGCATCCGATTTCCTCAACAACTACATACACATAAACGTTGGCTCTATGGAATTGAGCGCCAATCATAACATCCTCCAAATCGTGGATGTTTGCCAAGAACAGGAAAAGGAACAGAAGTAAGTCCAATACATCTCTTCTGTGCTATGATAATTATAACAATTATATTTTCAAATTGCAGATTAAACAATTTACTCCAGGAAGTGGGCATAAACTGCGAGGCTAATTCAAAGATCCTCATCTTTGTCGAAACCAAGAGAAAAGTGGAAGACATTACAAAAAGCATAAGACGCGTGGGATGGCCAGCCGTTTGTATGCATGGTAATAAGAGTCAGCAGGAACGAGATTATGTCCTGAAGGAGTTCAGAAATGGAAACAGCAACATCCTCGTGGCCACGGACGTGGCGGCCCGAGGACTTGGTGAGTATGAACGAACAAGGTAACGTAAACAAGTTTAGGACAGAGGAAAACCAATATTAATCATTCTTATTGTATTTTGGTACAGTTTGTGCGCTGAAACCGCATAAATAAAAATTGATCGAAATAATTTTAATCTTATGGGTCAACCCAGACTTTGTTTTGGCACAAAATAACCTCGAGACAAATTAATAATCTTAAAATATTTTTAAATTGCTTACTAACTTAAACAACATCATATATATTTATTAACTAACATAAAAATATTGAATCAACTATTTTAGACTTTTAATTTATAATAGGTTGTTTATTCATCTACATATTTTTAATATATTCATTTGATTATGAGAAAAGGTTGTTTTTGTGCTTTGTATTGTATCACTTAATCAGTCTGGTTGTTGTCCTTTTTTTTTCAGAGGCACGAGCGAGATAATAAAGTGTTCCGTGGGAGTGTTTTAATAATTCAACTACATTCCTATCGGACTCTGGCAGGTCTTGCGGTGCCTCTTCTATTAAACGCACAACGAGCCGAATATGGAAGAATTTTGTTACCTATTTATTCAGAGTGATCTGCCTAGGTGTCCATTATGTGGCTCTTGTTGCACACACAACAATCTCCCTACACTACAGTTACCCCCTCCCTCAATTCCCCCATTTTTTTTTTTTTTTTTTAATACGTTTCCCAATTGTGTACCTGTTTTCCTTTTCATTTACTTCTAATTTTTTAATAGTAGCAGTTACTTATTACTTTTTCCCCTTTTTGCTTGTATCAATTCTTTTTTATTGTCATACCCTACTTCCTTTATTTTTCTTTTTATTTATTATACCGCACTCTTGGCCTCAGTTTTTTATCGTCGTGGGAACATTTGCTATTTTAATGATAGACACTGCAGCCACTTCGTGAAGGTTCCATCAAGTCTTAGGGGGTATTGTAGAACTCGGGTTCGCTAAGGGTTCATTTTTGTAAAAAAAAAAAAAATGGGAACAGTCGTTCGTCTGTACCAAACTATGATGTTTTTCTGATTTTAATACAATTCGATTTGGATGATGTAGTATGGTAAAAAAAAAATCTTTTATCTTTACTTATTATACTTCCTATTCAACAGAACGTAATTAATTCTAATTACGAAATTATTTCAAAATTTTTGTCACAGCAGTTAATCAATTCTGAATCAATTTGTATTAATTTAATTAAGCCAGAAAAGAGGAAATTATAACGCCGTCTGCTGGCTTGTTCTTGACAAGTTTTTCCTAAAAGTTCCTTTACTTCTTTGAAACCTTGATGTTTGAAGTTGAGTCTACGATTTTTTTTAATGTTCCACCTCTCTATAGATGTTGAGGGTGTCAAATATGTCATAAATTTTGATTATCCTCACTCATCTGAGGATTACATCCACCGCATCGGTCGTACGGGCCGATCGGGCTCCACGGGCACCTCCTATGCTTTCTTTACACCCTCTAACTTCAAGCAGGCTAGAGACTTGGTAGCCGTTCTCAAGGAAGCCAACCAAGTATGTTTTTACCTTATTAAATTTTATTATATATGTAACACGTTTTTAATGTTTGTCAACAGGTAGTTAACCCAAAATTATTAGAAATGACGAGCCGTTTCGGTAGTAATACAGGTGGTAATAAGTTCTCCCGTTGGGGAAATAACGCTAAGGGAGGTTTTAGATCCAATGGGCCCCGCACAAACAGTCGATTCAGTGCTCCTCTTGTACAAGTCAATGGATACGGCTATGGATGTAAGAAATTACTCTAAACAGAATAATTAAACTTGAAACTAATTTATTGTTTTTTTTTTCCAGCATAAAATCTTCGTCCAACTATTGTGAACTTTTGTATAAGACATTTTTTAATTTAATATGTTTAGGATTCATTCCGTTTTCTCTCTCGCGTATAGTTAAATGTTTTTCTTTTCACAAGAATGCTATTTGTGTTCCGATTATTATTAATCCAAGTAAATGTTGGATGTTTTTGGCAAAAACGGTGAGAATCGTGGCTTTTAAAAATGTTTTCAACTTGGATTTAGTTAAAAGTTTACTCACAGTATTAGATATGAAAGACGTAACGTTTGGAAAGTGTGAGTGGTTTCTGATCTGTGATTTAAATTTTTGTAACCATCCGGCGAATTACGCGCATCAAATTTAGTTTTTATTATAGACAAGATTAGGTTAAGGGAAAATCTATGATCTATTACTTTGTATGTATTTAGAATGTGTTAAACGTTGTAACAGAATGTAATATTTATGTTCAAATGGTAAAATTAACAATAAATGGTTGGGAGTTTTTTATTTCTTGACCAAAAATAACTTTTGTGTATTATTTTTAAATTTGAAAACTAACTACTATTAACAAATATCCTCTGTGCCCATATTTATTCTTAATATTTGTAGAATAACAGGCATGAAGATGTCAGTAAATTTTTTTAGAAATATTTCAAGAGTTCATTAGGTTCGTCATAATTGGAAATTTGAATTAAAATTAGATGTAAATACAGAAACAAATTTCTAAGTAGAGCTGCACTTTAGAATGAATGCCCTTTTTTATTATTTAAAAATAATTGTGCTTTGAAGACGCTGTACAAAATTTGTCGAATGAAAACTTGAATAAATGCATAATATTTAAGGTTTCTGCTGGCCCCAAAATTTTTAATACTGAGGATTATTTTGATTTATCTTCCTTAATAATTACACTGAATCAGAAAAACTCACTATTCAATAATAACGTACGTTTTCGTAATAATTATTCTCAATTTTAAAATTTTTATTAAATGGCTTATTAAACGTCAAAGTGACAGATAAGGTTATGTTCATAGAAACAGATGTTATGTCAAACCTAACCTCTCTTATTTATGAACATAACCCTTTGGGTAATGTTTGCAACGAAACGTGAAAAACACGTGAAATCTATTTAAAAAGGCCAATATGAAGTTTTCCTATAAGGTAGGCACTAAAAGAATATAATTTTAATTGTTTTAAATACATTTCTTTCGAATTATCCCAGTTTAGCAATTTGCTTGGAACTGTCTACAGAAAAGGCAATCTTATTTTCACTCCTGATGGCAATTCAGTAATTAGTCCTGTGGGAAATCGAATCAGTATTCATGATTTAAAGAGGTATTATATTGTACCCATCACGTTTGTTAGCACAAGTAGTTAAAATTTTAATTTCAGTCACAAAACATCAACGTTACCTATTGAGAGCAGATACAACTTTACAACTCTAGATCTTAGTCCAAATGGCTGCGTTTTAATCGCTGTTAATGAACAAGGGGATGCACTTATGATAAGTTTAGTTTCCCAAACTGTTACACATACATACAGGTTTAAAAGAAAGGTAAATGCCATCAAGTTTAGTCCGGATGGAAAACACTTTGCAGTTTGTAAAGAAAATAATGGTAAGTGGTATAATTTTTTTTATAAATAACTTAAATTTTTTTATCTTGTTATAGTGTTTGTTTTCAAAGCACCAGGCCCATACACTGGCCAATACAACGGATTTGTTATGAAAAGGGTTTTTCATAATTTTTATGATGAAACTACATGTTTAGATTGGTCGTTTGACTCCAAAATACTTGCTGTTGGATCTAAAGATATGTCTGTTAAGTTATTCTCATTGGAAAAGTAAGAAGTACTTTTGCAATGACTGACTTAATTAAAGTAGAAATGATTGTTGTTGTTTTCAGATGGGTCAACTTTAAAACCTATGCATTAGGTGGACATACTGATGCAATTGTGGCTTGTTTCTTTGAACACAAAAACTACGACATAACTACAATTAGTAGAAATGGTCAAGCATGTATTTGGGAGTGTTCTATTGACCCTGATGGCCTATTGCCATTTCAAGAGCCTGTTCCAAAGAAGAAGCAGGTAGAGTGGTGATTTAATTGTTTTTTTTTTAGATGTTTATGAAATAATAAATTTTACAGAAACCCTCTGAAGAGCTTCAAGAAGACGACATAGACCCCACAAAAGTTATTGAGAGAAGTGAAGAGGAAATATCGAATTATTTAAATCGATTGGACATTGATGAAAAAGAAGAGAACGAGACAGACAAGAAAAAAGAAAAGATGTTCTACAAGAGACTTGCAAGGCACTATTTAGCAGATGATGTGAGGAAAGAAAACAGAGATGCTGTGTTAACAACTGCAGCATACCATAAAGCAACTAAAATATTAGTAGCAGGTACTTATTTTAAGTAATGCAGTGAAAGGAAATATTCTAAAATTTATTTGTTGCAGGATTTTCTACTGGTGCATTTTTCATCTACGAACTCCCTGAAGTCAGCCTTATACATTCACTCAGCGTTTCAGATGAAACCATCTCTTCAGTGGTGTTAAATTCTACTGGTGATTGGATCGCTTTGGGATGTGGAGGTCTTGGGCAATTGTTGGTTTGGGAATGGCAAAGTAAAACATATTTTTTCTGTATCCAAGATAAACTGTAATGTTATCTTGTCTTTATCAGGCGAAACGTACGTTTTAAAACAGCAAGGCCATTCTAACAACATGTCCTGCATCTGTTATTCCCCCGACGGTCAAATGGTGGCAACTGGAGGCGACGATGGCAAAGTGAAACTTTGGAACGTCACTTCTGGATTTTGTTTCGTCACTTTTAGTGAACATTTGGCCCCTGTGACGGCCGTTTCATTCAGTGGCAATAAGAAATTTATTGTTTCCGCCTCTTTGGATGGTACCGTAAGGGCTTATGATATAATAAGGTCTTTTGGTGACCCTTTACACCTTTTGGAATTATAGTAATTCGTGATTATTTTTCAGGTATCGTAATTTTCGAACATTGACCACTCCAAGACCTGTTCAATTGTCCTGCGTTGCTGTAGACAGCAGTGGAGAATTTGTGGCTGCAGGTGGACAAGACGTTTTCGAAATATTTCTATGGTCTGTTAAGACTGGGCGGCTTTTGGAAATTCTTGCAGGACACGAAGGTCCCGTGGTGAGAGCCATTTCTTCTTCTATAAACCCTTTAGACTAAGATAGATATATCAGAATAAAATTTCTTAATTGTATTTTTTTTTTTCTAGTGGAGTGTGGCGTTTAATCCTAATGTTACGAGTACGATACTGGCGTCGGTTTCGTGGGACAAAACCCTCAAAATTTGGGACGCAATAGAGAAAGGGTCTGACCATGAAACGATCGAGCTGTCGGCGGACGGTTTATGCGTGACTTTTAGGCCCGATGGAGAAGAAGTGGCCATTGCAACTTTGGATGGACAGATAACTACTTTCCATGTACGTACGGCTTCCCAAACGGGAAACATTGAGGGTAGAAACGATCTTGGCAGTGGACGATCTGACACCGACCTTGTGACTGCCAAGAAAACGTTGGAATCGAAGTATGTAATTAATTTTTTAATCTGCACCATTTATTTATTTATTTATTTTAAGGGCTTTTACGAGTTTATGTTATTCTGCTGATGGCGAGTACCTGTTGGCCGGAGGCCAGTCTAAGAATGTGTGTATTTATAATGTAAAAGAGGGACTTTTAGTTAAAAAGTTTGAGGTCACTCAAAATAGATCGTTTGATGCGGTTGATGTACGTAACACATACACAGTGTATTGGCTTGTTTATTCGCTAATAGCATACTTTTTTATAATTTAAGGACTTTATCAATAGACGAAAGATGACCGAGTTTGGTAATTTAAATTTAATTGAAGAACGTGAAGAGAACGAAGGTGGTAATGTTGCAATAAGGTTACCAGGTGTTAAAAAGGGCGATATGGCTGCCAGAACATTTAAACCCGAGGTACATCGTTAATAATCAAATAAAATACAACTATTACATAATTCATTTTTAGGTTCGTATATTTTCCCTACAATTCTCTCCTACTGGACAGGCTTGGGCCGCAGCAACGACCGAAGGTCTTCTTATTTATTCATTAAACTTAGGACTTGTGTTTGACCCTTGGGACTTGGAGGTCGCCATCACCCCTGACGCTATCAGGAAGGCAATTAAGGATGATCAAACCAATGGTAATGGTTAATTAATTTACAAACATAATAATACAGTCATTTACTTTTTTCTCTTTCAGCTTTGGTCATGGCTATTAAATTAAACGAGGCCAGTATTATTCAAGAAGTTATCGAAAATATACCAGTAAATAATGGTATGTACAATTATAACTGTGTTTTGTATTATTAATATTTTTTAAATTAATTGTAGTCGAGTTAACTTTAACGAATTTGGGAGAGAAATTTGCAGAACGACTACTGCTGGTGATAGCAAGTGCTTTGGAGAGTTCGAGGCACCTGGAGTTCTATTTGGTTTGGGCAGAGAACCTTCTGACAATCCACGGGCCAAAAATAAAGTCCCAAAAGAACATGCCAGGGCTTATAGCCCTCCAAAAGAGTTTGACAAGAAAATATGAGGAATTATCAAAACTGTAAGTTAGACTTAAATAAAGTTAATTAAGTACATATAAAAATTTTGATATTGTTTATTTTAGGTGTGATTTTAACACTTACACGATGCAGTGTATTCTGAGGGCCGCTAATAATAGACAACAGGCGTTAGAAAATAATAAAAGTAATGGGAATTTGGAGGATGAAAATGAAACAAGCAGTTCAGATGATGACGATGAAAATATTATGACGTTAGACTATGACTAAAATGTATTTTTTTCTTATTAATATTAAATAAATTTGTTTATAAAATAACTATATACCTAGTTGATTTTTTTTATTTTGTCCAAAATGCCAAAAAGTATTGCATTGGCTTGGAATTGATCCAGATATCCTTTGTATTGCGAGCTTATATTAATCATAAATTTTATTTAAATTAAAAGTTTTTTCTGCGAGTTTCTCTACATATTCTGATTGAAAAAAAAACATATATATAAAAATTCTCGAATACTTATTTCTTGTGCTAGTGTTTTTATTTTTTTATCTAAGTACTAATAAGGGCCAATAAATGGACATAAAAAGTATAAAGAAGGCAGGAAATATCGATCTCGAGAATCGATCGATTTCACACCATAATATCTTTTCTTCCCCATTTTTCTAAAACGAAATACTTTGTAAAAAGCCACAAAAAAAACAACAACAAAAGCTACATTAGTCCAGGATAATCGCACAAAGCCCTCCCTCTTGCACTCCTGACGAACCTTTTGATCATTCCTATTTACGTACCATGGAGTTATTGCAGTCTCCTTAAAAAATGCCTCTTTAAAAACGACCCCCCTCTAATACATTAACAAGAAATAAAAAAAAATACTACCAGACTTTTACTACTGTTCCTCTGCTTTTTGGCCAACTGATAATTTTCTTGCAAGACCCTGACTATTATAAATTCTGCCAGGGCTGCAAAAACGAACAGCATACATATAGCCATCCAAAGATCGAGTGCCTAAAAAATTAGTTAACACCCGAGAACTCGATTAAATTTAAATTAAAATTTAAATACTTTAACGTATGCAACTGGCGGTATATCGGTCCTAAGCCCTGTGAACATCGTTACCAAAGTCAACATGCATGTTACCAGAAGAGTTACCCTCCCTGGTACAGCGTCCAACCCTAGCCAAAAGCTAGACCAGGACAGCATAACTACCAAAGTTGATGGGGCAAAGGTCTGTATCAAATGATGACCTATTTGCCTTTCGAACCGAAAATAAACCACCAAACGAGAAAAGTTTCCTAAAATGAAACTACAATACGTTTAATTAATTCGCTTAAGACACTATTTTACCCCCTTTTTCGTTGGTAAATACGTTTTGTTCTTGCAGTTCCAAGGGCTGCCCAATGTGGTACTGAAGCAGCTTTAGTTCAGGGCTTACGCTGACCCCAGCACTGGCCCATTTTAAGGTCATTTTTTGATTGTTATAAGTAACTGATGATGCAAATATTTTTTTACTTTAAATTATTATTCTTTAATTTCTAGTCTAAGTGACTTACAACTTTCTATGTTAACAGGACACGTCTGGATGTCCATGGGGTAGTATAAAAATTCCATTTGGCAGGCCACAATGGCATGCATCCTTGCCGAATAATGGACAGTTTTGTTCTTGTACAGTGATACCGAGGAAAATTTGTGGGTCAAAGTTGCAATTTCTGCAAAGTTTCATCACAACAATAATAATCTCATTTAATTTTAAGTATCACACAACAGACCTACAACTTTAGAGTTCAAAAAGTATAGGTCAGGTTGCCAGAGGTCATCCAGTAACTCAGTGGGCAAGGTGACGTACTCGTCTTCGTTATCAAAAAGTTCTTCGGGTATTTCTAATCGAGAATCCACCCATTCTTGTTTCAAGAACATGTCCATTCTATAAATGTTGTAGGTACCTGTTGTTAATTGATTTTAGGGCTTTTAAATACTTAAATTACCGAAAATCCATGTCCTCGACATTGATAGAATTGATATCGACGACGTTCATGCTGAACTTGACCTCGACAGGTTTTCCAAAATGTGTCGGGGGCCTGACTTCTACAAGTTGATATAAAATAAAATTACGTCGATCTGGTGCGCGATTTTTGAATGCATTAATATAAGTCGAAAACCTTTCACGTAGTGCCTCGGGAAGATGGACTTGGAATGCGACGAAACGTCCGGATACGATTGGCCGACTGTCGCACATTTTAAAAACGAAACACTAAAAAGTTTTTTAATTTTTATTAAATGAGTGTATCTACCCTACCTTACCCTACCCTACCATTAAGCCTATTAAACATATATATATTACTCACATTTTGAAAATTAGAAAAATGAAAATTAGCCAACTCATTCCGTTTTTTAGGAAAAACTGTGCGCAAAGTCGGGTGTTCTTTTGAAGAAGACAAGACGCTTTTGTCGGTAATTTTGAGCAATTTTTCAATTTACTTTTGCAATTATTATAAGTTAATTGCCCTTTCTTTACGTTTCCTCAAATTCTGTGCATCAGTTATTGTTTGTTTTGGACATTTTTTTAAATGTACCTACTAAATTATGTAGTACAGTATCGCACAAAAGTTTAGTACCAAAGAAAAATTTTTAATCAACAAAATTAATTAATTAACTAAACAACTAAACAGATTATTTTAAAAAATCGTATTAATACACTAAGTCGTTTGGTTCTTTTTATAAAGGCGTCGTGGTAGTGGTACCATAAGCAGGACCAGCAACAACAACGTCCTTTGGTGGGTCGTATTCCAGTCTCCTTTCGCTATCCTTCAAGAAAGTTTTGTACAAACAAAAATGAACCACAGCACACAAAAACGCTGCCACTGCGAACCAATTGAAAGAAGTCCTACCACCAAAAGTTTTATACAAGAACCCCCCAAGTAAACTACCAATGGCGTACCCTACAAAAATCCAAATATATCTTTGTCATCTCATCCATCCCTTAACCAATCACAGACTCACCAATCCCATCGCCTAAACCCGCCACAATGCCTTGGGTCGTGGCGGACATACCGGGTGGTGAAATTTTATTGGCATAACTGACTATGGTGGAATACATGAGGGCGTAGGTGGGCCCTTGCATCAAAAACTCAACGGGGACAATCCACCATGGCGACGGTACCGCGGCAATTAGTACGAACCTTATGCCGTAATTAATGAAGCAAAGGGTCATGCAATTATGATAACCAATTTTATCCAAAATTTTACCTAATACATTAAGGAAAAATTACCGAATTGTTGTTATTGTTGTTATAGAACTGACCAGCGATTGCAAAGAATAATATTTCGGTCCCCAACGTTTCTGCCGCAACCACGAAACCTTCTACAACCTTCACGTTAGCCGTTTGGGCCTCCAGGGCCAAATCTTCCAAGTACCACAACAAAAAGTATATCAAAAAACCATCCAGAGTACCAGCGATTATAACAAAAATAAGAAACACAGTCGTGCTCCCCTGAAGACAATAATTCTTTTAAATCATCAATGATATTAGTTGGGGGTTCGATGCCGGGTAACTACAATAATAATAAAATGAGCTCACGTACGTCGTTTCGGTTAATTACAATTATTATATATGGTATCATAAACCTTCAATTTGAAGCACGATATGACGTCAAAAAGTGTAAATATCATCATGACCACGAATGCTGGGACGTAAGATTTTGCAGGACCAGGTGACCACCAGTCGACCGCAAACCCAGAGACCATCGCAGCAAACCCAAACCCAACGGTACCCCAAACCCTCTGTTGCCCATAATCGTGTTCTTCGCCAATCACATCGAAACAAATGGCGTCGCTAATCGAGTTAACAACGTTAAACAAAATGGTCCCCGTGGACATCAACAGCACAAAATACCAAAATGTCGAATCGAACTTATCGACTCGACTTCCTCCAGCATCAAAATCTTCACGACATTCCAATAAATCGCAATCGATATAACAAAATAAGGTGGTAGTTTTTATTATTATTATTATTATTAGAGTTGCGAAAAAAGCAAACGTCAGAATTTTTATCCAAATTAATGAGTCCCTTGAGGAGGGTACTGATGTTACCATTACAAGAACACATAATATTCCTCATGAAATTATGGCTATTCGTAGTAGCTTCCTAAAAATATTGTAATAAGGTTGGGGCCAAAAAATGGCACCGCCACTTACAGCCACCGAATGATATTGGTCACATTCCTTCAGTGTGTCACAGGTTACGTTTTTAATTTCGAAATTGTTGATGTACAGGGCCGGAACAAGGCACAGGGCCGAAAATGACAGGTTCATGCCGAATATTATCGCTATAAAAATATGTTTCCGGTACGTTTGAAACGCGTCGACCAGGACACCGAAAGCGAATTTAAAAAAAATGAGGGACAATGGTAGAATTGCTGTTACAATTCCCATTACCATGGTAGAAATTCCTAGTTCTTTGCCGTATACAGAGAGCTGCGGTAAAATGGGACCCATGGCTATAAAAATATTAAAACTCTTTGAAACTTACTCGATGATGTTATTAGTTTAGAATATAATATAATATAAATATACAGGTTGCGAAAATGAAGACATTGGCTTGGAGATTCTCTCTCAATTTTTCAGATGTTTTTTCTGTACGCACGCGTTTGCCAAAAACCAAAAGAGTGCGTGTATTGTCTTCACTGTTGGTACGTAGTTAGCCACTGCCAAGGTCTACTTTTTCGCACACTGTGTACTGTGTGGCTAGAAGGTAGCCTTCAATTTATGTTAAAAAATTTAATTATCAGTCATATCAAATTCTTACCTCCCATAAAAAAAAGAAAATGTGCCTTGACTGGCAACAATTTTCTGTTAATTATCATTTCGATAAACAGCCTAAAAATTCGAAAAACTGTATATGTAATTAATTATTTTTTTTATCTATCACGACATATACTGCTGAATTTTCTTTAACTACACTGTACTACTTTCTGTATTGAATGTATGTATGTATGTATGTATGTGGTATAGGTATGTAAATTAATGATAAAAGTGTCGTCAATAATATCAGACAGATAAATGTATCAGTAACAGAATAAATATTAGATCTCGATTTGGGCACTTCATGAAGAAAACTTAACTCTTATGTAAAAATTATAAAGAAATAAATTTTCATTTCCCAGAAATCATTTTGTGTTTGTTTAAGGATTGTAAAGTGCACTTTTGTCTGATGTACAGTACTGCGCAAAAGTTTGTAACAACCACCCAATCGACTTTTTTGAAATATTTTGTTAAGAAAGGGACCAAATCAAAAAATTTGTTGAAAAATACAGAACGTGACTTGTTGCGAGCCTTGATTATGAAGGATATTATATAGATTAAAAAAAAATTTTTTTTTAAGTCCATGGTATGCCAAACACAACCAGCTGCTATTTTTATTTATTTAAGATAAAAAAGTGATTATAATAATAATATAAGTTAAGATAAAGCGACAAAAATAGTAGTTTCTGTTTAAATAAAATGAGATGGGCAAGGTTAAGCAGTAATCACAAAATCCACTTTTTGTAAAAAAAATACGTACATACGTATAGGTACGTCGTCATTAGTTTAAAAATAAATTAATAGTCTCTTAAAAAAAAAAAAGAAAACAGTTACGCAAAAAAGCAATTGTAAAAGTTTAAGACAAAGTTTTAAACAATAATAAAGCACATCATTCAGCATCATTATGGCTCATTATTTAATAGTAGTAGTCAAGCAGGTTGTGTAATAAGAAAATAGACAACATGTAGGTATGTACATATGTATGTATGTACAAAACTATTTTGCAAACCATTGTGTAAAGTTGTTCATTCCGTTTTTATTATTCGGTCGAATAAATTAATTAAATAAATAATAAAAATACAAATTGGTGCTAGGTGCAATGTGCTTTTTGGCTAAAATAATCGCTGTAAGTAAACTGTTTTTTAACAATACAAATCAAGAATATTATTTTTTTTGTGAAAAATCGCTTTCCATAATTTTATTGATTAGGTACCTATCTGTAATTAATCGATTTGTTTGCTTGTTTACGTATGTTTGCTTTCATTTAATATTTAATCCATCTAAATTAAATTATATTATCGATTGAAGGTGGACTTGTTTTCAAATCAAAGGTTAAGGTAACTTATTAACGATCAGAGACATCACTGTTATAAAATACAAATAATACTTTTTTCGGTATTTCCCCGCCGCTTTCCTCGTCCGCCATTTACCTATGTAGGTAGGTACCTGCTGCCTGCTCTGTGATTTTATTATTAGTGTTTTTTTTTACTTTTCTTCTATGTCAAAAAGCAGCAGTAAGTAGGTACGTGTTTACTGAACTATGAAATAAGTCAAAAAATTCCATAGAATCAAAATCAAACAAATAAGAACAAGTTGACCTTCCACTTTGGTATCCATCCCAAAAAAAAAAAAGAAAAAAAGATGCGCAAACGACGTCTTTCTCAAAACTAAAAACAATAATTAATTATTCAATTATTCCAATCGATGATAAGTTGAATGTTTTTAACAAAAAAGGGTCATAGGGTCATTAAATTTAAATCTTACACCAAACAATTTTTTCATTGTGGGGCCATTTTTGGGCCCCTGATGAAAGCTCAAGTTTGCAAAAAAACTACATCTGGTGTGTGGTTTTTGGCCAATTTTTTTATCGAATGCCATAAACTCCTCCACGTGTTTATTTTTCAAACAAAGTCTAAAATTACTCGTACGTAGGTACTTACTATTAACTAACATTACAATTACTGTAATGAGTAAAACAAATGGGCTGGCTTGTGTGTGTGAGTTGCGATTTAAAAAATGTTTACATTATTCTTCTTAATGTCCTTGGTGTGACGTTTGTGTATTTTACGGAAAATTAAAAATAACATTCCCGAAGATGTTAATAACTTGCATTATTTTAAAATAAATTGTGCAAGAATATATATATTATAACAGCTGGTCCTAAAATAAATCAGCACGCAGCAGATCAAAGGGAATCCAGCACGATTTGATTTGTAAATAAATAAATAAATAAACTTTTCAAATATAGTCACAAACCATAAAATTTGCCAAAAGGGTGAAAGTTAATAGAAAAATAACTACAAAGCACAATATCAATACTGATATGAAAAAGCTTTACCCTGAAACTAAATATCCCGGAAGGTAATGAATAAAGGCAACAATAAAAAGAACAAGTCGTCAAGCGTTTACGTCAACAGTTTTACAACTTCATCCGAAGAACCTATCATCCGTCCGTGTCTCGGGACTTTTTACAATCGTCCCACAAAACCAGATCACTCGTTCGCTAAACACATCAAGCCCCATCCATCAGTTGATATAAAATTAGCAAAGATGCGACATCATCTCGACCATTTCCGTCATTTATTCTTACTGTGATAGACTAGTAGTAGTAGTATAGTGTATGTACCTAGTGCTTTTTATCAGTGAACACTTTTTTCTTTTTTTTTATATGTTTTTAACAATCACGTTTGAATGAAACTTTACACAGAGGTGAGAATTGCCCATAAAAAGTCAACTAACGATCTCATACTTTTTTTTTATTACTATCTAGACTTGACCCTTTTCCTTACAGGTTTTTATTTTTTTGCTCGCCTTAATGGCTATGAAACATAATGTTTCTTGCTATTACATTCCGAATTTTGAATATTTCAAAAATTTGTCAACCCACAAACAAACCATGGACAACGACAAAAGCCAAAGTTTTACAGTAAAAGAAAACGAAACTGAGGTACGGTACTCCACTTATAAAAAGTAACCACATAATTAATTTTTTTTTGTACTTTACAGAATTATAAAATTATTGCAAACTGCCATGAATTAAAAACTCTAAACATGTCCCCCGATAACTTCATGGACACAGTGGAAAAGATTTGGAGGGATATCAGCCCTTTATATTTCGAACTACATCGATATGTTAAAAGGAAACTGGAAGATGAATCCTTAAACGGGTTCAATTTCTCCCAAGGATTAGATCTTCTATTATTAAGTAAATCGAATCAAAATTGCCATTGCTCTATAATTGGTAGATTGCAATACAGGTACACCACCATCATTGGATTCATGGGCCAGTTTATTAGATACTGTGATACCTTATCCTGAAATCAAAACTTATTCTGTAACATCTAATACAGAAGAAGTTTTTGAATTTGTCAATGATTATATGGTATCGATGGGTCTCTACAATATCACCCAACACTTTGGGTTATCGATAAGTGAAAATGAGACCAAATACGACTGCGATTTAATACCCAACAGGCTTTTACATTTAGCATGTAACTATTTACAGTAAGTCCCAAAATTAATTACATGAACCTAGTAGTAGGTAATCTTTTTTTATTATCTACTTTTACAGATCAGATGGATATGATAGACCCAAAACTTATGCCAACTCTCACAATATATACTTTATAAATTATTTGCAATACTTTTTGATAACAAACACCACATGGCAATGGCCCCACGACTGGGTTTGTTTCGAAATATTGGACGACCTGGTTACAATTTTATCCCTGACACCGTCCCATATTAAGGAAGTAAATGGTATCGAAAACGACGACAATATAGAAAAAGAATATATCAACTTCCTCATGGAAATCGCTTTGGAAAAAATTGTTTCTATCTCCCATGTTGTAACGCATTTGAAGTGGGGTCAAAGTATTATCAATAATAAAAGTAATGGGGAATTTAGAGAGAAAATCAACAATTTGGAAGATAGTGCAAGTCAAAATATTTTAAAAAAGTCTGATTTTATACGGTGAGTAGTCTTTTCTTTTTAACTTTAACTGGCCACAAACAAAATAAATGTATCTAAATGACCGAAAACATTTTTAGTTATTTTATAGGCACAGTATTAGAATTCCAACTTTATGATCGACTAAGTACCACTGACGACGGTCCCATGGATTCACCTGACTCGTCCTATCTACATAACAGTGACCTGTACGGGTCAACAGAGGCGGGGGACATTTTAAGGTACTTGTAATAATATCGAAATTTCTTATTAGAACTATTCAATTAATTTTTTAAGGGAAATCTTATACTCTGCAGTAACAGAAAACTGGCCCAAGGCAATGTTAAACGCCACGGGTCATTCAAAATTGAGTCCAGAAGGTTTGGTAAACTTTTTCGAACCTCTGTATACGTTTCTGAAAGACCAAAATGGTCCCCTAACGGAAAATGAATTGGCGCTACTTTTGCAAAATGAATATGAAGATAAAGCTCGTTATTTTTATAATAAACAGGCTAAAGCAGAGTGGGATTTTGCGGTCGATCTTAAGAATTTAACGAAAGAGGAACTCCAGGTAGGTGTATTATAATAATATAATTTCGAGGGTAATTTTTGGTGTTTTCTTGGTAGCTAAAGACCACGTTGGAGGTGGCCGATTTCGAGGAACACTATCGTCAATATTATTTTCAAGATTTAGCAGATGAAAATTTCCAAAACGAATCTCTTAAACGTCAGATCGATTTTTTGACTGTTATTGGAAGTTCTGCCCTTACCCCCAACAAACTCAGTCAGGTAATTTAATTTAATTAAATTTAAAAATACAATAAATAGGTTTAAATATCGTAGCTCACGAACCTGACGAATATAATGATGAATATTTATAGTACTGCAAGGGTTTGCCCTTTCCAAAATCAACGTTGCAATTTAGACTTTGATGGATTAAGTTTAGAACCTGGTAAGTTTTTGATTATTTGCAATTATTAATTTATAATATATAATTTTAAAGACATAGAAAGCATTATGGCTTCTTCCACAAACCACGAGGAACTGCTGTACTTATGGGACGCTTGGAGGAACGCCACTGGGGTAAAAATGAAGCACATTTACCCTATATACGTCAATTTATCTAACGAGGCAGCAATTGAAAACGGTACCTAATTTTATTTCTTCGCTTTTGATTGTATATAAAGTTACCTCATCAATTTTTATTTTGTGTAGGTTTCAAGGATATGGGAGACATGTGGGTCAGTGACTTTGAGTCTGACAATTTCGAGGAAGAAATTGAAAACCTCTGGAAAAAGGTCAAACCCCTTTATGACGAATTACATTTCTACGTAAGCAATAAATTGAGGGGGCACCATGGGGATGACGTGGCTGACTTTTCTGACAATCTGATTCCAGCCCATTTATTAGGTAGGTACCTGGGGTTATTTACTTACAAATACTTTTCATGGTAGATACTTCATAATTGTTAGGAAACATGTGGGGACAGACGTGGATAAACATCAGGAATTTGGTACGTCCGTTTCCTGAGGCTGCAGAGGTGGACGTAAAATCGTCCTTGATAAATCAAAACTACACAGTCCTGAAGATGTTCCAAACTGCAGATGACTTCTACAAATCTCTCGGTTTGGATTCTGCCTCGATGTCATATGACACAAATATCACATACATCGAGAAACCAAAGGACAAAGAAATAGAATGTCATGGGTCTGCGTGGGATTTCTTCGACAAAAAGGACTTCAGGTGGGTAATTGCGTTCACCTTATCATTGTAATACCTAATATTTCGTCTCAGGATAAAAATGTGTGCCAACGTAAATTACGAAGATTTCGTGACAATCCATCACGAAATGGGTCACATACAGTACTACATGTTGTACAAGGATCAGCCAGTTTCCTTCAGGAACGGAGCCAACCCGGGCTTTCACGAAGCCATTGGGGACATCATTACATTATCGGTAATCACTCCTCAACATCTGGAGAAAATAGGTCTTCTCCAGGGATACAAGGATTCTTACAAATCGTCCATAAACAGTTTGATGGATTTGGCACTGGAGAAGATCGCCTTTCTACCTTTTGGTTATCTGATAGACAAGTGGAGATGGGACGTCTTCAAAGGGCTAGTGCCCTCAGAGGCCTGGAATTCCCACTGGTGGTATTACAGGTAATATTCCTTCACACAGCTCTGATGGTTTTTTTCTAATTACAATATGATATGATATGATATGATCTAGGAGGACCGTCCAAAAGGTAAAACCGCCCATAGAACGTAACGACGAGGTCCATTTTGACCCAGGGGCAAAATTCCACGTGCCAAACGACTACCAATACATCAGGTACGATAACATATTTACATTTAAGTAATAAAAATTCATGTTGTTAATTTGATTATTTTTATAAGCTATTTTGTGGCCCACATTCTGCAATTCCAATTCTACAGAAGTTTCTGTATTCTGGCCGACCAGTACGACCCCAATAGGAGAACACCACCCTCTCTGTTACACAGGTGTGACATATACAACTCGACAAAAGTGGGTGACAAAATGAGGTAAGCCAACAAACAACCCCTCTTTGGTGAAAAAGTTACCACAATTATTTCAGAGCCGGCCTCTCACTTGGGGCGAGCAAACCGTGGAAGGAAGTGCTCAAAACTATGACTGGCGAAAGCGAGTACGATCCTTCGGCCCTTATGGAATATTTTGCGCCCTTGTACAATTATCTAGTAGAAGAAAACAATAAAAAGTTAGGAAGTAGTAGTAGTACCTCGATCGTTCATAACAGTGCGATTTCTAAATACCTGTTGCTGTTGTTGATAATATTTTGCTTAACAAGTGCAATAAAATAAATTGTTAAAAAATATAATAATGGATTATTTTATAGTGTACGGTATTAAGATAAGATTACCAGAAATGTCGATACGTCATCAGGGAGTTATCATTCATTATATAATTAATTGGAATTAAATTGTAATCAATCAGATGTTGTATCGATTATTAAATTTAAAGGCTGAAGGGAAGCATTAATTGAAATTAGGATAAAAATTTTATCAATTACCTACTCGGAAATTTTAAAAGCAGGAAACTAATATTTAGGTATTATATACTTAGGCACTTATTTTATTATTTATATCTACTTAAATAAGTAATAATACAGTTCGTTGGTTTGCCCTTGCCTTACTTACTTTCTTGGTGCTTCCGTTTGTGTAACAAACCCAAAAAAAAAAAGTTAATTAGCCACAAACGTAACATTCCTGTTATTGATTATTGGTAATATTTTGAAAATATCCCTGTTCAAAAAAGTATTAACAATTGGTCTGGTCTGGTCTGGTCTAGCTATAGACTACATACCTATTACTAGGTAGTACTTTTTTTATGTGAAGAAAACTACCTATTATCAATTTATATTTAGGTATGTAACAGCAATTGTATTAAAACGATTAGCAAGATTAATTGATAAGAGACAGGTATTGTATTTTATTGTAGTTGGTCGGTTCGGTCGTGTTATACATAATATAGGTGCATGGTACCTACCCAAGCTCGTTCAATACTCTTCGGATTGTGACCGTTGAATGTCCCCGTCACCAAGTTTATTTTATTAGAGTGTTAATGTATGTTCGAAAACGAAACTTTTATTAATGGTAGAGCCCAAGAACTAATTAATTACCTGAATAAACTATTAGACAGCAGCAACAACAACAACTATGATGACTTTGAGGAGAGTAAGTATGTAGTAGCTACCTATCAAAGATATTTTTTTTTATAAATATGTATTAGGTACAAATTCTTTTTGGGTTTATTGTTTTTAATATATTTATGTATATTAATAATTTTCATTCTTTTTTTGATGTGAGCCGAAATTAAAAAAAGTTAATCTAGTAATTTAATTTCTCTTGCTTATCAACAAAGTTATAAAATCAATCAAATTTTAACTTCGTAGAAATATTACTAAATTAAAAGTCGTAGTATTAGGACTTAAAATGCTGTAGAATAGATTTATCATTAAAAAAAAAAAAATAATCCAATTGGAATTGAAACTGCGATATGGTGGTATATCTATGTAGAGGTACTTACTACACATAACTTTTTCCATTATTGTAAACCACATGCCATAAAAGCAAGGAAAAATGTTAACTAAATATTTGTTCCATTTGGCGTTATCTTATCCGAAGAAATGCTTCTGCCAGCTACCAACTATTTAAATAAAAATACTATTGTACTGTGCTATTTGGTATTAAAAAAAAAATGATTCACCACATCACTGTTTCTTTCTTTCAATATTATCTTAATTATATGCTTATTTAAATTTGCAATTGTAATTTGGCTTACTTATCACCAGTCACGTTCTACAACGTACGAAACAAAATTAAAAAAAAAAACTTTCGTTCCAAATGCAGTTTTGTACCTTCGCACATATGTACATCATCATATAGTGGTGCCCATTAGTGCCCATATCCATATCATTCATATAATCGTACTGTACCGAAGTACCATTGGGTCAAGCAATAATATAATTTACGTAGTATAATTGAAACTGGTGTTCTTTGGACGCGTTTTTATTTGCGATAGTTCGCTTGACCGTAACCGTTGGCATATTTGTTTAATTTTAGGAAAAGGTCACACCATTTTTTTGCCCATGCACCGATTCGCTTTACATACCTACATACAAACGTCTACATACATATATACACAGTTATCGATGCCTAATTGCAACAGACATTACATAGGTATTAGTATTACAAACAGTACTCTAGTTTCAAAATAGTGACACAACACAAGCAACACACCAAAACCGTTTAATTATATTATTATTATTATTATTTATTGTGAGGCAGGTCTTGAGCAACTAAATATTTACATACCACCGCTGTTTGAAGGACGTTTTATCAATAAATTTACTGCAATAATTATTTTTCTTCTTTACCATCAGCAGTCTAATAAGTCTAGTCCAGTGCAATAGCATAATAATAACAATAGTAGTAGTAGTATAGTAGTAGTGGTGTAGTTTCGCGAGTTACTGATTGATATCTATAATATAATGCTCAAGAAGCACCATCAGGTATTTCAAACTGTTCAGAAACAATACTTGCATTTTTAAAATTAATTTTTAGATTTCTTTGATCGTGTGTTGCTGCTGCTCCCTGTTCGTCACCCTTGCAATCGGCGCGTTTCAAACTGAAGAAGAGCTAGCAACGTTCCTCCGGGATGTTTACGAAGCCAATGCTTCAGCAATTTGCAACAAATACGCTATAGCAAATTGGGAGTACAATACAGACATTAGTAATGCTGAAAAATCTGCAGCACTGGTAAGATTTTAATAAATTGATTTAATGCGAAAGCCTTCCCCTAATATGTACTTTAATTTATAGACCGCTGTGACGCTGGAGAAGGCGGAAATAGAAAAATTCTATTGGGAAAACTACTTCCGTAACTTGAGCGCTGACGACTACCAGAACAAGACCATCAGAAGGCAAGTGGATACCTTGACCCTCCTCGGCACAGCAGCTCTCGATACTGAAAAGTTAACACAGGTACGAAATATTTTTTTATTCAAGTCTAAATTGCAACAACCCCCTCTTCTATTTGCTATTGTTCTTAATAGTTAAGCAATTCCACGAGTTTGATGAGCAATATCTACAGCACTGCAAAGATTTGCCCTTATTTGAACCAAGACTGTGACTTGACAACAGAAGGATTGAGTCTAGATCCAGGTAAAAATTTAGAACCAATTTCATTTTTCTTTATCACTACAATCATTGTGGACGTTACAGACATTGAAAGCATTATGACCACGTCCATCGATTACGACCAACTCCTGTACGTTTGGGATGCCTGGAGGAACGCCTCTGGGGCGAAAATGAAAGACATTTACCCCACATATGTCTCTTTATCGAACGAAGCAGCTATTGCAAATGGTAAGCCCAATATCTACTCAAAAACCATAATTTTAGACTATTATTTCACCAGGATATTCCGATATGGGAGCCTATTGGAGGCGCTTTTTTGAAACAGACAACTTCGTCGACGAAATGGACAAATTGTGGAGACAGGTCAAACCGTTGTACTTTGAGCTGCATCGTTACGTGGGCAAAAAACTCAAAGAACGATATGGAGACCGCCTGGACATATCAGACGGACTTATCCCAGCTCACATATTCGGTATTAACGTATTTCATCAATAACGTCAATAAAAATAAATCTAATTAACTTGGATGTGGTTATTTTAGGAAATATGTGGGCCCAAAAATGGTCGGCTTTGAGCAGTCTCGTTCGTCCATTTCCCAATGCCAGCGAAGCCAACGTTACAGGAGCTCTGATATCCCAAGGATACACCCCAACAACGATGTTCCAAACGGCAAATGAATTCTACACGTCCATGAACTTAAGCAACATGACCATGGCCTATGGGTCCAAAGCCATGATAGAGAAACCCAGCGACAGGGAAGTCCTGTGCCACGCTTCAGCATGGGACTTCTGTGACGGATCCGATTTCCGGATAAAAATGTGCACGTCCATAAATAGCAACGACTTCATTACCATCCACCACGAGCTTGGGCACATTCAGTATTACATCCAGTACAAGGATTTGCCGATAAGTCTGAGGACAGGAGCTAATCCTGGGTTCCACGAGGCAATTGGGGACCTTATCGCGTTGTCTGCAGAGACCCCGAAGCATTTGCAGAAAATAAATCTGCTAGAAAACTACGTCGATTCCAACGAAAGCAGCATAAACACTTTGATGGACATGGCATTGTCCAAAATAGCATTTTTACCGTTTGGTTTATTGATAGATAAGTGGAGATGGGACGTGTTCAATGGTTCCGTCACTTCGGAAAATTACAATTCCAAGTGGTGGTATTATGTTGAGAAATACCAAAAACTAAAGGCTCCCAATACAAGATCTGATGAAGTCCATTTCGACCCAGGAGCAAAATATCATGTGGCTGGCGATTCCCAATACATCAGGTAGGTACTTCACAGCTACACTTATATAATATATCTTTTATTTACCAATTTGTTTTTCCTTTTAGTTATTTCATAGCCCACATCCTCCAATTCCAACTCTACAAAAGTTTGTGTATCGCAGCTGGTGAATACGACCCAAACAATCCAGACGATAAACCCCTTCACAACTGCGACTTTTACCAATCAACAGCTGCAGGAGACTTATTAGCGTCCGGTTTGAAACTGGGATTTTCCAAACACTGGAGCGAAGCCCTGTATGCGATGACCAACGAAACAGACCTCAGCGCAAACGCCCTGATGGAATACTTCGCACCTCTGTACACTTTTCTGAAAAAATATAATGGTCCAATGACCGAAACAGAACTTGGTAATTTTCTAGAAAAGGATTATGAAGAGGACGCTTCTTCTGTTTACAATAAACAAGCTACTGCCGAATGGAATTATGCTGTTGATATTAATAATGCCAATGCTTCAGCCAAACAGGTCAGTTGTATGATATATTTAGTAAATAAATCCACGGTGAGTGAAATAACTCTCTCTCTTTTACAGACCAATACATCACTAGAAACAGCAGAGTTTGATAAACTTTACTGGCAATATTACTTCAAGGATTTAAATGCCAGTGACTGTACTAATGAAACCTTGAAGAGGGCTGTCAAAGACCTGGTGGTACTGGGAACAGCCGCATTGGACACCCAGAAATTGACTGAGGTATAATTAATTTTCCGGTTATTCTTTTCTTCAATAAATTCTAAATTGTCCCACGATATTTTTCTTCTTTTAGTTAAATAATGTTTTAAATATAATGTCCAATATATACAGTACTGGAAAGATTTGTCCATATAACGATCAATATTGTGACTTGACAACATCAGGTTTGAGTTTGGATCCAGGTGAGACTTTATTCTTTCCCAAAAAAGTGGCCCTTTTAATAATTTTAATTTGAATCCTTAGACCTTGAAGCTATCCTGAGAAATTCAACGGACTACGACGAACTTTCTTATGTCTGGAAGGGCTGGAGGGATGCCACAGGGGCCAAAATGAAGGATTACTATAAAACTTATGTAAACCTTTCTAACGAAGCAGCAGAGGCTAATGGTATAAATAATGGTACCAAATTTTTTTTCTTATCACAATTTTACAAATCAGTTGTATTTTTTAGGATTTAAAAATATGGGGGAAATGTGGATCGACAAATTCGAGTCAGACACCTTTATAAACGACATGGACGCCCTATGGGAACAAGTTAGTCCCTTATACGATGAGCTGCACACTTACGTAGGGAAGAAGCTCAAGGAGCGTTACGGTGACAAATTGGACATCTCTGATGGGTTGATACCAGCTCACATTTTTGGCAACATGTGGGCCCAGGACTGGACGGCACTGAAGGACCTGGTGGCACCCTATCCTGAATCCCAAGGGGTTGATGTGACAACAGCGATGAAAAACCAAAACTACACTGTTTTGAAAATGTTCGAAACTGCAGATAATTTTTATCAGTCTCTTGGTCTCGAGCCAAATACCATGTCTTATGGATCTAAAGCCATGATAGAAAAGCCATCAGACAGGGAGGTTCTGTGTCACGCATCAGCTTGGGACTTTTCCGATGGCGAGGACTTTAGGTAAATAAAAATTTTATTTTGTGTTCTTCTATTATTGTTAATTTTCTTATTTCTTTAGGATTAAGATGTGTACTAGTATTAATTACAACGACTTCGTGACGGTTCATCACGAGATGGGTCACATAGAGTATTTCATCCTTTACAAGGACCAATTGTTACGTTTCCGCACAGGAGCTAATCCGGGTGTCCATGAGGCTGTAGGTGACCTCATCGCCTTGTCTGTGGCCACACCAAGACATCTCCAAAAGATCGGCCTTTTGGAAAACTATCAACAGTCTGAACAATCAGCTTTGAACACTTTGATGGACATGGCTTTGGAAAAGATCGCCTTTTTACCATTCGGACTGCTGGTAGATAAGTGGAGATGGGACGTCTTTAATGGCACAGTTGGCCCTGATGACTGGAATTCCAGGTGGTGGTATTACAGGTACATATATATATATATAGGTATTAGGATAATTTGATGTATTGATTTTGGAGATTAACCGTTTTTAGGGAAACTATTCAAAAGATGAAGGCCCCAGTGGAAAGGACTTCGTCTGATTTCGATCCGGGGGCAAAATACCACGTCCCAGGAGACTCCCAATACATCAGGTAATATAATAAATTTACTCTTATTCAAAATTACTTTCTAACAACAGTTTTTAGTTACTTTGTGTCCTACATTCTCCAATTCCAACTGTATCGGAGCTTATGCAAAACTGCAGGTCAGTATGACCCCAACAACTCGTCCCTTCCACTATACAACTGTGACTTTTACCAAAACACAGAAGTAGGGTCAAAACTGAGGTAAGTATCTATTGATTGCAATAAATCCTTTGAAAACTAAGATCCACATTCTTGTTAACAGATCTGGATTGTCATTGGGGGCCAGTAAACACTGGAAGGAAGCTCTGCAAGAAATAACGGGAGAGACGGATTACGACGGTTCGGCCATCATCGAATATTTTCAACCCCTTTACGACTGGCTTAAGGAGCAGAATTCTGCAACAGGAACGCCTTCTCCTGTGGGCACCACCACGGTAGCTCCTCCTGGGGACAATGGGGCGCCAAGTAACCAGGTGTTTATCATGATGGTGCTGTTGTTAATCACTTTGACTTTGTATTGTAAATAATAAAATAAGAATTGTTTGTTGTGTTATAAATAAAAGGTACGTTAATTTAATAAAGTAAAGACCTTTAAAATGTTTATTATCGTAATTCCAAATTTGTACCAATATGTGCGATTGTAGGTAGTAGGAACATTGCATTGAGCTAATAATATTAGTGGCCTCGATGATTTTTTCTTCACCTTCTGGGATCTACAATTTTAATTTCCTAACGGTAAAGATACATACAGGTAGGTTAAGGTGAGCTTCTCCAAACAGGAATGCAATTCATCACGATTACTTTAATCATCATTCGCTGCTTTACTTCCCTTTTTATTAACAAACAATTTTATATAAAGAGTAGATACATTACAAATATAATAATTTTTTGTTAAAGTTTGTAGTCGAAACACTTGTACTTCTTCATTTCCAAATTGCCATCTGAAATGGTGGTAGGTCCCTTTCTCATGGGATGTTTTTCTTCCACAGTCAATGACCCAGGACAACTGACGCATTGACAATATCTGTGCAATCGCCTTTTCAAAATATCATTTTCCATTATGAGGAACTCCCTCTCCTCGTTCAGGGCGTACCTGACGGCATCTTTTTGGGCAACTCGTTGCCAAAACATTTCCAGTTCTGCTACAGCCTTAAAACTGTCGTTTTCCAAAGATAAAGGTTCGTTATCGTCTGCTTCAGCGTCAACGACGTTCTTGGGCTCAGGAAGAGGAAATGGAAGTACCTTTTCCTCTTTGGTCTCGAATTTTCGACAGACAGCAGAAAGTTTTAGGATACGTTCGCCCTTGGCGCTTATTTTATTGAAGGAATCCATGATGTCGTTGCTCAGGATCGTTACCAGAGTTATGTTGTTTTCGTCAATACCGACGTCCTCTTTTAATATTTTTTTAAGGGTGCCGAAACAGTTGGCCAAATAGAGCCTTTCGTTGTCGTAACTGGTCAGCTTTTCGGTACGACTTCTTATCAGTTCTGCGTTTTCTTCGCGAAGATTCTTAAGCAAACTGTAAAGAAAATTAAAGTAACACATTTTAAGAAGGATGATGCGGCGATACTTTCTTTGCATTTTTCGCCATTCTTTTAAGATTCTGCCTTATTTGGGCCTGGACGGCGTTATCCTGTTCCAAAAGCGCCAAATAATTCTGCTTCCTTTGGGCTGTCTGTTTTTCAAAATCTTTTACAAACTTTTTCGATTTATTCCACAGATTTGTAAGTGCATTTTCTAAATCCATTCGTAAAGTTTGTATGATGTCATTGTAGTCCCTCTGGTCCTCGTCTATCCTCGACAAATAAGTGCTTCTGACCATTTTTTCGTATTCTTTCATGTCCTGCTCTAGACCGTATATCATCATCTTGAGATAATCCTCCCCATCACTGATGGTTTGTTGATATTCCTTTTGTTCTTCTTCGCAGGCTGTCTGGAGCTTGTTGAAGCTGTCCTCGTAGTCGTCCTTCAGGTCGTCCAAACGATCCCTGAATCGACGTACGAGAAGATCGATATTATCGCAGTGTTGTCGAAAGTTCATCAAGTATTGCTCTTCGGATTCACCGAGCTCATCCATTAGTAGGGAGATGGTGAAGTCCTTGGCGTCAACGACTCTCTCGAAGTTATGCCACGCAAACTGGAGGTCTTCACGCATCCTGGGGATCGTGATGTCGATGAGCATCTTTCTCCAATTTTTTTCGTGCCGGGACACTGTGAGCTGGCCATACTTAATCTCACGCGTCAAATAGTCTACTTTAATCTGTTTTTGTTTGCGTTCTTTTTCGAGTTTCTTCTGCAACTTTTTTTCCCTTTTCAGGGCCTGTTTCTCCTCGTCGGTTAGTTGGGGTTTGGGAGGCATTTTAATTTTTTTTTGAAAGACGTACGTTTGTTTGACGTATTTTTGAAATTGTCAATAAAAATAAGGTGCAGCGACCCTAATGAATAATTAATTAATTAACTAACTAACTAACTATGTAATTAAAAACCGGTGATAATGAGTATTATGTAGTTATATAATAAAGGAGTAGTTAATAAGTTTTAAGTTGTTTGTCGTATTGGAAAATTAATAATATAGGTACGTAAGTATTATAAAAACGATCCTTAAAGGTACATTTTTGTTGCTTTTAAACAACTTCACCTTCACGCACAAATCGTTTAGTACTTGACCTGGAAAATGCTTCACGTACATTAAGCAAAATTAAACGATTATTGGGAAAATAATAAGAAATAACAACTAAAACAACAAATAAATTGGTGGAAAACTTATAACAAATTAAATTTTGTGCACGCATAGATATTGATTAATAAATACCAGTGGTATCTTTTCATGGACAATTAATTCACCTGTATGTTATGTGCCCTTCGCACGTGACATCTTTACTGGAAATAATGTAAACTCCAAGCACGTACGACGACCCAGGGTGAGGTGACCCATGAAGGGGCAACGACAATGGTAGGTACCTACTGCCTGCCATACAAGGGACCTTTCATTATCAGTGTTTATAACTTTTTCATCATTCATTTATAGGTATTGTAAGTATATATTATACGTAGATTTTAAATTGCTTCCAACATGTTGTGTTAGAAATTGAAAGAATAATAATAAAAGAGGAAGAAAACGACACTGACGTTTGCGTTTCCTCGAAAGTGGGTGCATTCTTGCAAGTTCGAAAACTTTCAGTAACACTGAAGAACAGTTAGTTAGACAGAGTAAGTAAGTAGTTGCGACGGACGGTTGTATTTATGTATGTTTACGGTAAACGGTAAAGTGAGGCAGGTGCGGAATTGAAATGCATTTAAAAAGTGCTCTCTCAGTACCAGTACCAGTACCTGTACCTGGTAGTAGTAGTAGTAGTAGTTAGTACTATACTAGTAGGAAAAGCTGTTCTCCACTGTCACTTCCAGGAAAAGATTGTCATCCTCTTTTCTTTTCATTTTACACCCAACTATTTTATCACTTGAAATAATCTGGCATTAAAAAACTTTTCATGAATGAACCAACCAAATAAAAATGATTGATACAATACCAGATCATCAATCACTGTTCCAAATAAATATGTAAAATCACGATTCGCATACTATCTACATATTTAGATGAACTTATCAAAAAACGAATTGTTTATTGTTTAGGTACTATGCATACGTGCTGATAAACAATTCGACATTTAAAAAAAGATCAAATAAAAAATGGAATTTTGATTTGTGTACCAACAATTAAATGTCATGACTGTGTTTTTCAATTATACTCGTATGTATGCATGATGTAGGTAGGTATAAAATAATGGGGTAAAAAAATGAACTTTACAAACCGGAAACGCAAATCTTTGTTTATTGTAAATAAAAACGCACTTTAGTTGTTCACGTGTATATCCAGAGGGGTAATAATAAAGAATGAAGTGTAAACATGTTTTTCATAGCACCTAATGGTGAATTTATGACACCATCAGGATATAATTTTATATCTGTCAATCTCTGAAAATGATTTCTCATAAAGCCCCAGATTTTATGACATTATAAATTTACAAAATTGTGGGCTTAAACAGCCCCAAATTTTATGACTTTAAAATTTTGTTTTTTAAGACCACTATGGCTGCCTTGTAACAGCTAATTTTTGACACACAGGGTAGAGTTTTATAGCATTCAGTCCTTAAAAATCATTTCTAACGAAGCCCACGATTTTACGACTTTCTTACTTTGGATACGACACAGAGACTTTACAATGTCTTTTAAAGGCCAGTGTCTTATATACAAGACGATACCTTAGGCCTTTCAAATTTAGAAAAATGTTGGCTTAAACAGCCCCAAACTTTACGACTTCATTACACTGTATTTAAAACAGATTATAGCTGCCTTTTAATAGGTAATTTATCACCTACACGGCAGTTTTATAGCTTTAAATCTTTAAAAATAATTTCTATTGAAGCCCCAGATTTTATGACTTTATTACATTGGATACGACACAGACAATACAACGTCTTTTACTGGCAAGTGACTTATATACAAGATGATACCTTAGGCCTTTCAAATTTAGAAAAATGTTGGCTTAAACAGCCCCAAACTTTACGACTTCATTACACTGTATTTAAAACAGAATATAGCTGCCTTTTAATAGGTAATTTATCACCCACAGGGCAGTTTTATAGCTTTCAATCTTTAAAAATAATTTCTATTGAAGCCCCAGATTTTATGACTTTATTACATTGGATACGACACAGACAATACAACGTCTTTTACTGGCAAGTGACTTATATACAAGATGATACCTTAGGCCTTTCAAATTTAGAAAAATGTTGGCTTAAACAGCCCCAAACTTTACGACTTCATTACACTGTATTTAAAACAGAATATAGCTGCCTTTTAATAGGTAATTTATCAGCTACAGGGCAGTTTTATAGCTTTAAATCTTTAAAAATAATTTCTATTGAAGCCCCAGATTTTATGACTTTATTACATTGGATACGACACAGACAATACAACGTCTTTTACTGGCAAGTGACTTATATACAAGATGATACCTTAGGCCTTTCAAATTTAGAAAAATGTTGGCTTAAACAGCCCCAAACTTTACGACTTCATTACACTGTATTTAAAACAGAATATAGCTGCCTTTTAATAGGTAATTTATCACCCACAGGGCAGTTTTATAGCTTTAAATCTTTAAAAATAATTTCTATTGAAGCCCCAGATTTTATGACTTTATTACATTGGATACGACACAGACAATACAACGTCTTTTACTGGCAAGTGACTTATATACAAGATGATACCTTAGGCCTTTCAAATTTAGAAAAATGTTGGCTTAAACAGCCCCAAACTTTACGACTTCATTACACTGTATTTAAAACAGAATATAGCTGCCTTTTAATAGGTAATTTATCACCCACAGGGCAGTTTTATAGCTTTAAATCTTTAAAAATAATTTCTATTGAAGCCCCAGATTTTATGACTTTATTACATTGGATACGACACAGACAATACAACGTCTTTTACTGGCAAGTGACTTATATACAAGATGATACCTTAGGCCTTTCAAATTTAGAAAAATGTTGGCTTAAACAGCCCCAAACTTTACGACTTCATTACACTGTATTTAAAACAGAATATAGCTGCCTTTTAATAGGTAATTTATCACCCACAGGGCAGTTTTATAGCTTTCAATCTTTAAAAATAATTTCTATTGAAGCCCCAGATTTTATGACTTTATTACATTGGATACGACACAGACAATACAACGTCTTTTACTGGCAAGTGACTTATATACAAGATGATACCTTAGGCCTTTCAAATTTAGAAAAATGTTAGCTTAAACAGCCCCAAACTTTACGACTTCATTACACTGTATTTAAAACAGATTATAGCTGCCTTTTAATAGGTAATTTATCACCTACAGGGCAGTTTTATAGCTTTAAATCTTTAAAAATAATTTCTATTGAAGCCCCAGATTTTATGACTTTATTACATTGGATACGACACAGACAATACAACGTCTTTTACTGGCAAGTGACTTATATACAAGATGATACCTTAGGCCTTTCAAATTTAGAAAAATGTTGGCTTAAACAGCCCCAAACTTTACGACTTCATTACACTGTATTTAAAACAGAATATAGCTGCCTTTTAATAGGTAATTTATCACCCACAGGGCAGTTTTATAGCTTTAAATCTTTAAAAATAATTTCTATTGAAGCCCCAGATTTTATGACTTTATTACATTGGATACGACACAGACAATACAACGTCTTTTACTGGCAAGTGACTTATATACAAGATGATACCTTAGGCCTTTCAAATTTAGAAAAATGTTGGCTTAAACAGCCCCAAACTTTACGACTTCATTACACTGTATTTAAAACAGAATATAGCTGCCTTTTAATAGGTAATTTATCACCCACAGGGCAGTTTTATAGCTTTAAATCTTTAAAAATAATTTCTATTGAAGCCCCAGATTTTATGACTTTATTACATTGGATACGACACAGACAATACAACGTCTTTTACTGGCAAGTGACTTATATACAAGATGATACCTTAGGCCTTTCAAATTTAGAAAAATGTTGGCTTAAACAGCCCCAAACTTTACGACTTTAAAATTTTATTTTTGAAGCACACTGTAGCTGTCTTTTAACGGCTAATTTATGACACAGAGGGCAGAGTTTTATAGCATTCAGTCCTTAAAAATAATTTCTAACGGAGCCCCAGATTTTATGATTTCATTATTTTATATTTGATGCATTCTATGGCTGCTTTTTAACAGCTAATTTATGACCCACAGGGCAGAGTTTAATAACTTTAAATCATTTGTAATTATTTCTAATGAAGCCGCAAATTTTATAACTTTATCATTACTTTGGATATGAAACAGACCATAGACCAGGTTTAAGTAGATTTCAAGCAGATTATTTATGATGATACACAGGGCAGTGATTGTTTTATACTCTCAATTTTATGACTCTTTTACCTTAAATATGAAACAGACTGTACATGCCTTTCAGTGGCTAATTTCCCATATACAGAGTGTGACGATAATTAGCAAGCCAATCGTCACATATTTATCGTCCACATAATATGTAGTTAAATTATTTAGCAAAAAATTGGCTGCAACTTTGTAAATTACGCGTTAATTGTAATGTAAATAATTTATGGTAATAATCATGGACGTAAAATCCTGGCGGATTTTACGACTTTTTTTATTGATTTCTATTGAGTATTTGTTTATGGGAACTCAAATGCAATTAATATACATAATACCCAGTCAAAAAAGAATATTAATGTATGTTGGCTTTTTAATCCGGAAATCACAAGATCATCTGCAAAAAAATTCAAGGTGATTTATCCACTTGGAACTGGGAGCATACTTTTACGATTAGAGCCAAACGAATTCAGATATCAGCAAATTTTATTAGATATTACAGTTATCTTACTTTTAAATAACTCACGTTTGTTTTTTATTCGGAGCGGACAGTAGAAAGTACCTACAGGAAAAGGATCTCAACTTAACTGCTAAAAGAACTTTAGAAAGCAGAAAGCGAAACAATAAAGTTTCTTATCACACAAAGAAATTCAGATTTTGTCGCATTTTTTGCTATTATTATCAGTTTAACATCCTGAGTGCCTGAGGTTGTATCTGCTCATCCAGCAGGAGATGACGTACCTACCTACATACATATAATAATTTTTGATTGACGTTGTAATCTTACAATTAATTAAAATAGTCTTGTTGTAAATACTGTGATTGTTCGATAATGGATCTGCAGTTTCCACACGAGTGCATAAAGCTAGCTTTTCGTCAAAAATAACTCTTACTAAACGAACCGTGCACAATTTACGTAACCTTTTGTTAAACATTAACAATAAACGAAAAAATCTTCCCATTGTATCCCACAGCAAAACATACCATACATATGTAGGAATATCGTTCCTAGACTATATTTTACAATCTTTTTCACACCTTTTAAGTGAAGAAAATTTTTTGTTTCGTTAATGCATAACTTTGCAGGGAATTCCCCCAGTTCGATTGTTTAAAACAAAATCCTAACTTTTAAGTATTATTGAATTATTTTTGTTTTTATGATCACCATTTGTTTTCATCTTTATGGTTGTATAATTATCATTTGTTTCTTTTTTTTTTCCTTGTTTGACTATAATTTTTTTTTTTATTTTGTTCATTTATTAGCATTAATTAATTAATACAATTATTGGATGCACTCTTTCTTCTTCTTAGTTAGGGACAAGACAACGAGTGTCATTCATAGATAAGACGGGTAGAGGTAGGAAGGTAGGAAGGTAGGTACGCAGTTAGCGCCTTGCGTAGGAGTGTAATTTTTTTAAATCTGACCATTAAAAATTTCCGTTCAAGGCCGCATCCGTCATAACCATATCGCATGTTAACATCATTAAGCCGCAACTAAATTGGCTAATTCAATTAATATTTCAGCGCGCGCGCGTCATTGAATTTTCTCAGGGTTTGTTTTAACAATTCGGCGATCGAACAGAGAAAAAAGAAATGATAACTGCCGATTAAAGGAAAAATAAAAAAAGTGAACACGAGGTGCTGCACTTGGACTCTGTCGATGCACTGTGACTGCGGTTCGCCTTGGCGATTGATGAACGACAAAAAAGGGCATCGATTAACACGTACATGACCCGAAAAATAATAGATAAAGACCGATGATTATACTATCGGACAAACACAATGGTTACCACGTCATTTTTTTCCATCTACGAGTATTATCAGTTTACAAGAAGTTTTCTGATTTGGCTTGAAGGAAATCGAGACATGAAATCGATAATTTCTGTTGAGGTTTTATGACCTTAACGATTTTAAACGTGACGTACACTATACAACTCTAAAATGATTAGTTCCTTATATACAGGGTGATCATAGCACCATACTTTCCAAATTAGAAAAACCTGAACCTAAGGACATCATCAGTTTATGTAAGGGACACTGAAAATATTAAAACAGTCCCAAACTTTACGACTTCATTACAATGTATTTAAAACAAATTATAGCTGCCTTTTAATAGATAATTTATGATCCACAGGGCAGTTTTATAGCTTTAAATCTTTAAAAATAATTTCTATTGAAGCCCCAGATTTTATGACTTTATTACTTTGGATACGACACAGACTATACAGCGTCTTTTACTGGCCAGTGTCTTATATACAAGACGATACCTTAGGGCTTCCAAATTTAGAAAATTGTGGCCTTAAACAGCCCCAAACTTTACGACTTCGTTACACTGTATTTAAAACAGATTATAGCTGCCTTTTAATAGGTAATTTATCACCCACAGGGCAGTTTTATAGCTTTAAATCTTTAAAAATAATTTCTATTGAAGCCCCAGATTTTATGACTTTATTACATTGGATACGACACAGACTATACAGCGTCTTTTACTGGCCAGTGTCTTATATACAAGACGATACCTTAGGGCTTCCAAATTTAGAAAATTGTGGCCTTAAACAGCCCCAAACTTTACGACTTCGTTACACTGTATTTAAAACAGATTATAGCTGCCTTTTAATAGGTAATTTATCACCCACAGGGCAGTTTTATAGCTTTAAATCTTTAAAAATAATTTCTATTGAAGCCCCAGATTTTATGACTTTATTACTTTGGATACGACAAAGACTATACAACGTCTTTTACTGGCCAGTGTCTTATATACAAGACGATACCTTAGGCCTTCCAAATTTAGAAAATTGTTGGCTTAAACAGCCCCAAATTTTATGACTTTAAAATTTTGTTTTTTAAGACCACTATGGCTGCCTTTTAACAGCTAATTTATGACACACAGGGCAGAGTTTTATAGCATTCAGTCCTTAAAAATCAGTTCTAACGAAGCCCCAAATTTTACGACTTTCTTACTTTGGATACGACAAAGACTATACAACGTCTTTTACTGGCCAGTGTCTTATATACAAGACGATACCTTAGGCCTTCCAAATTTAGAAAATTGTTGGCTTAAACAGCCCCAAATTTTATGACTTTAAAATTTTGTTTTTTAAGACCACTATGGCTGCCTTTTAACAGCTAATTTATGACACACAGGGCAGAGTTTTATAGCATTCAGTCCTTAAAAATCAGTTCTAACGAAGCCCCAAATATTACGACTTTCTTACTTTGGATACGACAAAGACTATACAACGTCTTTTACTGGCCAGTGTCTTATATACAAGACGATACCTTAGGCCTTCCAAATTTAGAAAATTGTTGGCTTAAACAGCCCCAAATTTTATGACTTTAAAATTTTGTTTTTTAAGACCACTATGGCTGCCTTTTAACAGCTAATTTATGACACACAGGGCAGAGTTTTATAGCATTCAGTCCTTAAAAATCAGTTCTAACGAAGCCCCAAATTTTACGACTTTCTTACTTTGGATACGACAAAGACTATACAACGTCTTTTACTGGCCAGTGTCTTATATACAAGACGATACCTTAGGCCTTCCAAATTTAGAAAATTGTTGGCTTAAACAGCCCCAAATTTTATGACTTTAAAATTTTGTTTTTTAAGACCACTATGGCTGCCTTTTAACAGCTAATTTATGACACACAGGGCAGAGTTTTATAGCATTCAGTCCTTAAAAATCAGTTCTAACGAAGCCCCAAATTTTACGACTTTCTTACTTTGGATACGACACGGTACCTTAGGAGTTCTAACATTAGAAAATTGTTGGCTTCAACAGAATCAAATTTTATGAATTTATTACTGTTTATATTACACAGACTATAACTCGTCTATTAAAGACCAATTTCGTACATACAGGGTGATACTTTGCCGCCTCAATATTTCAATAATGTTGTCATAAAAGTCCCCGAACAACTTTGGTAATGAGACCGATTATGGAAGTTCTTTGATGGCTTATCAATATCGATTTCTTTACGTACAGGATGATGACTGTTGTTCCTGTCCGAAACGAGGAACACCAGGTAGATCGCGAAAAATGATAAGCGAACTTGTCCCTCGTTGTAGTGCGTTCACGAAACGTCACCACGCGCGGTGTAGTGTGTAAGTCGTGTGTGAATGGTTTGGATGGGGGGTTGGGGGGGGGAGGGGAGAGACCGTAAAGCTTTTCATTTAAGGCTGATAGTGGAAGCGCAAGAATTACAAACTCATATTCGCGTAACACTTACCGTGGTACTTGCTCTTCGACGGCAACACAAAACAACACACGGTGAAAAGGAACGAACAACAGAACGAAACGTGAAAAAGTTTTACTTGAATAAACGCGTCGGTGTTTTTGGCCAGTGAAAGAAAACTTTGAAGCAAGTGTGCAACAATTAAAAATGTAAAAGAGGGCCCTCAGTGGAAAACAGACACGAAAATCAAGTCAATTTACAGGTAAGGTCATTAAATATATTATTTTTTTAATGGCAAAAAAAATGTGAATATTTTGAGGGCATTGTCAGAACAACGAAAAGTCTTAAAAATAGTTGAGGTATATTTAAAAAAAAAATGTAAACAATAAACAGCCCTTAGAAAAATAAAAAACTGCCCTTTGTACCTAATAAGAATATTTGCTGCAACTATTGCTTTTTTTTTGTTCTGTACCTTGCTACATAATAGTGGCGGTGAATGAAATATGTAATATTACTTAATTAACTTTTTAACAATTAAAGATAATAAAAAATACAGGTAAGCAGACGGATTTTGTAAACGTATTTGTTAAGTAACTAACTACAAGTAGTTTTAGCAAGTCTATCTGTCTCTATGTCGTCAATCAAGGTTTTTATACTTTTTTGTTTTTCTTCCTTCGAAACCCCCTTCTAATCAGTTACAGCAGCAGCACGTACAAAAAAGTTTCAATAAAGAAAAGTTGTTGCCACTCGATATTACATTATTGTTATATGATGTTTGGGCTGCTCAAGGTGCTAAAAAACCGATAGATAATATTGAACCTAAACAACTTCAATGTGCTGTAAAACAACCGCTTCTTGTGTATTACTATGACATTGTAAAAAAGAACTATGTACTTCAAATCAATTCTTTACGAGTTCATATCGTTATTAAATAACAATTTATTAATTCTTTACGAGATAAGAAAACCATCATATTATTCTTTGACAGATAACAAAAGTCTAAGTTTGTTAAAAGGAATAACTTATCGATATGTGGTGTGGCCGTGCGTGGCCTGGCGGCTACAGCAGTTGGCTACAGCGCAAGGGGTTGCAGGTTCTAATCCGCCCGCGCCCTAGACTCAAAAAAATTGGACTTTTTCTGATAACTACAAGTTTTCCGACTACTAAAAGTATCTCAGAATCGAACGCATCAATCAACAATCTGAAATAATTTAACTAACATGAATATCCTGCATAATATAAAGATTGAGTTCGCAAGTACAGTAAGTAACAGTACCTCAGGGTAGTAATTTAAGTAAAATTATCCCCGTTACTTTAGTTAGTAAGGTAAAACAAAGAAGAAATTGTCATTATTTAAATGAATCAGAATTTCGTTAGTGCCGTTGAGTAAATTTTAACTTAGGTACATACATATATATGTGTAATAAAAAAGAGAGAGAGAGCTTTGAACCTAAAATATTCAAAAACCATGAGTCAAAGTTTTGTAACGGTCCCGTCGATACGATATGTTGGTTCGTACAAAATTTATCGTTTTAATCGTATCTTTTAAGGTGGGACGTTCGACATGACACACGCGGGACAAGTCCACAATCGTACATATTTTTTTTTCGACCAAAATAATATCGTTACCATTAATGGAAGACAATGACGGTGTGAATGGTCGTGTAGTTCCCTTTTATCTGATTAATATATTCACGGTAGCCAAAAAATTATCACTTAAAGTAATCTGTGGAAAATATAAAGAGGAAATTTCGATCCAAGTGCCGTTAGAAATAATAACAATAATGTAGTTTCAAAAGTGTAGCGAAAGTACCTACTTAAGTAAAAAAATTGCAACAGTTTTTAAACTGTAAAATAAAAATTTTTTTTCGATTGTCATGCATTTTAAACCAGAGCACCCACAGAGTACAATAACAGTACCTGGTCACTTTTTCTTTCGTTTCACGAACCGTTTCGTCATTTTTTATTGTTGACCGTCTTTTTTTTGCTGTTCAATTAATTAACAGACGTGACAAACAAAATAGAATAAATTGAAACGAAGCGCAATTGTTGGTACAAAAACAAAATATAAATAAAACATTTTTCTTACATATGTATATCTATAATAATATGGTAATCAGAATCAGATAATCTTTTTTATTTATTTATTATTTGCTATTGATATGCATAAACGTGTTTGAAAACGTGCCAAATCTGTGTAAACTGGGAAATGAACCAGAAATACTACGAAACCAATTACCTACCTATAGGTAATGCAATAGATTCGTTAGAAAAAATTGATAATTACACAAAATGTGACCACTTTACTTTGTTTTTAATTACACAAAGTGCAACTGTTTTCCTTTTAAATATGCAAAAAAATTATAAATTTTGTTTCAACTGTACAAAGTGTGACTATTTTCCTTTTACATATGTAATTATATTAAGTGTGATGATTTTCGTTTTCGTTAAAAACCACGCGCCGCATTCTTTTTCAAGTTTACAAACATAAAACACTGTTTACTGATAAAAATAAACAACAAAGAAAAAATACGGGCACATGTAAAAGTTAAAAAACAATGGCATTAACAAATCATCGCCGAACGGTAGGTATGCGAAATAATAAAAAACAATAACCAATTAATAGTTAACAACACAGTAATGTACGTGCTTTCGCACAGTGTTTGTAATCGAAAAATTCATACAAAGTTGTATCTATGGTACATGTGTTAAAAATGAGTATTGGGTATGGTAGATACCTATTATACCAATAATAACTTTTTTCTTAAAACAATTTATGATATAATAATAACATAGACGTAGAGGTACTCATGTACGTACTTATAATGTAAACTTAAGAGATGAAAACTTTCACTTGTTGCAAATGTGGTCGACGAAAGTGGAACGTGAAGCAACAAAAACAACAACAATAATAATTCATAAACGATAGAAAAGGAACTACACTAACTGACTGAGCAAAAATTAGTTATTTTTGCACACAAATATCAATAAATGTTTATTGAGAAATTGAAATTAAAGAGGGTTCTGGAGCTATGTATTATCCTCCCCCTTCCTACAATAATATGGTAGTTTTACCACTACTTATAAAGTATAAAAATTTCTCCTGAAGGAAGAAAATAATTAGGTAGCTACCAGCAATTCAAAAGAACAATAAATTCTAAATGCACTTCGGAAGTGGACGCAATGATCGACTCCGTCTAATAAATATTAATACGTAATCACCATAACTGGTCCGCAACAACAAACAAAATGTATGTTCTTTGAAATTTTCAAACACTTTTTTTAACACCTCAGCGACAAGGTTCAATTTAATTTAATTTTATTTAATTGTAAAGGTTTCTAAATATGTACTAGTAGATATATGTAGATAGTTATTACTTTCGATTGCGGTCGACCTTCGGATCCGCATTAAATTTACAACCCAACGCCTTTTTTTGGGAACAAAAACTTTTATTAGAACACCATTCGATATACCTAACAAGAGAAATTATAAATGTGCACCAATTCTGCAATATGAGGACCATAAGTGATATTATGACACGAAACTTAAAAAAAAAGTTACATTACGGGGTCTAATCGGAAAGTTACAGTACGGGGGTTGGGGGGGGGGGGGCAAAAAATGTATCGAGTACGAGGACTAATTAGAAAGCTATATTACGAGAACTAATTACAAAGTTGTCTAGTCAAAATTATAGTACAAGTTATAAAACGAGGGCTAACGAGAAACTTTTATATACAGGGCTTAATCAAACAGTTGTCTTACGACATGACATACGGGGTCTAATAATAAAGTTATCTAACTAATCAGAGGATTGCTTTACGAGATCTAATCGGAAAGTTTTGTTATTACAGTACGACATCAAAAATGTCTCCCCAAATGGAAGATACCACGACTGAGGCTTCGAAGCCCCAGGAGCAGGACGGCACGGTCCCCGATAAAAATCAAAATCAAAACAACAAAGCTGCCGAGCAGCAGAAGATTAAAAAAATGAGCAAACACGAGGAGGCCAATGCAAACGCCAACGCCAACGCCAATGGTGGTGGTAAAGAAAAAGAGGGCGAGCTGAAGAAGACGTGGAGCAACATGAACATCCGCGAAAAATATTCCTTCATGTGCAACCACATCACGGTCGAGCCGATGCTGGCCTGTTACATAGTACCGAGCGTTTTGGCCAGTCTGGCGACGCAAAATTTGAACCTGGAGAAGGCTTGCAGGGTCAACCTGGCGTATTCGGACGAGGTCTGCGACGCGCTCTCAGACAGAAATACCACGAATTATACAAGAGAAGAGGCGGCTGTCCAACAGCTGGTACGTACTTCCATGTATGATTATGTATATCATTTTTATTTATTTAGTTACCATACATACATACACGATATGAGAAAGAAAATTAGGTTTTGTAACTGTCGCAAAATTTACACAACACACGTACACGTACCGTCCGTACGTCCGTGCTAATTACAAACACACACGTAATATAATATGTCAAAGAATTGTAGAGTCGTTTTTTCCTGTAAAAAACCCACAAATAATAAAATGGTTAGCACCACACTACGACGGTTAATTATTTGAATCATTAGAATACGATAAATAAAATATTCTCATTATACTCTTATTTTGCACTCAAAAATTGATTATCATGTCGAGCAAGATTCTCTCCATTTAGCCATTCATTATTACATATTTCTTTAGGTGGCGTCGATGAGCATCTGGAAGACGGCCCTCCAGTCTGGCCTCCCTGCCTTCCTAATAATGTTTATAGGGGCGTGGAGTGACCGATGGGGTTTAAGAAAACCGTGCATGTTACTGCCCATAATCGGGGAATTTTGCACCGTGGTCGGCCTCATGATCTGCACCTACTTCTTCAACGAATTACCGATGGAAGTGGCCGGGGTGGTCGAGGGTCTCTTCCCGGCCCTCACCGGAGGCTGGTTCACCATGTTCATGGGTATATTCAGCTACATAGCGGACGTGACGACCATAGAAACGAGGACGCTCCGAATAGGGTGCGTGAACGTGTTTTGCTCGTTGGGGATCCCCATTGGGATGGCCCTTAGCGGGGTGTTATACAAGAAAATCGGTTTCTACGGGGTGTTCTCCATATCGGCCGTGCTCTACATCGTCGCTTTCCTTTACGGCCTCTTCAGGATACAAGAGCCCAAGAGGATCGACGTGCCCAAACCGAAGAAGGGAAGGTGCACCCTCATCAGGGACTTCTTCGATTGGAAGCACATCTTGGAGACGTTCAAAGTTGCGTTCAAAAAGGGCGAGAACAATCGCAAAATGAAGGTCATGATGCTCATGCTCGTTGTTATGGTCGTCATTGGACCAATGCACGGTAAGTAATTAATTAAATAATATTAATTTATGGACCTCTAGACGCCTAATTGCGAGAAAAACTGTCGTTGGAAGTACTCAATTTCCATGTCACGTATCGAAGGTCAAAATGCAGCAATTCTGCAATTTTAATAATTTTCGCGGTTTGATATAATTGCAATTGAATTGCAGCGGAGGCCGACCTTATTACAGCCACTTCCTCCTTTGTACAAATACGTATATACACACACAAACACACACACATCCATATGCCGCTGCGCTTCTTTCTCGGTCTGTGTCAATTTTAAAATTCAAAACAACGTTGACTTTGGCATTCAGCACAAAAGACTTTATTAGCATCCACTAAAAGGACCTAGAGACTTTGTTACAAGGTCTAATGTCGTCATGTTATCATCATCACTCATCACACTTCTCTACTTATTTAACCATTTTTGAGAAAACAAATTGTACCCGTGTAGGTAACAATTGAATTGTTACAGGTAATTTAAACAATTTTTCAGCAGGTGTTTTCGTTTGTTTGTTTGTTTGTTTGTTTCTTTCGTTCTTTTGTTATTATCCTCTAAACAATTAAAAAAAAAAAAAACACCTGCCTTATATTCCTGTTATTTTACATTATAAATGTGGCGGTAAAGAAAACGCTTTTGCGCTCAGTTACTCGTCCGAAATATCGGATTAAAAAAATCGCGTTGTTGTAACAGGTGAGGTGAAGATCCTTCGCCTTATCGTTTTGTTTCATTTTATTATTATTGATGACACACATTCTCTTCTCTAATATAATAGGAGTTGCACTTTCAAAGGTTGCATACGATACACTCGCATTGTACTTCTCCTTTATAATTACAACATAAATTGCCTCCGCTTGCAACCTTGGTTTGGTTTATTATGTTACTACACTACAAAACCCGACTGACTGACTGACTGACTGACTACAGCACCACGAGACTCTCCTCTTTACCTACAAAACTAATGTAATATACATAAAATAAAATGGGCACGATTTCGCACCTTCCGTCCGTCATCTCTAGAAAACGATCGCCCATCAGCATGCATTTCTAAAATGTTTCGGGCTCCAACGGTACATCAATAACCAACTAAGTACTCTAAACCTACACTCGAATAGATTCGTAATATATTTTCTTTAAAATTTTAAGAGACTTAAATTTTATTTACCTGATGGCTCCAAATATGCTATTAATTGTGTTAAAACCTAGAGGTTAAATAACACCCTAACGATTATAACGTTAGAGCTGAGCTTCTGACGTCACAGAGGCAGTGGCGGCGCCAATATTTCGTACCTACTACATCGAAATCGTTAGAAGTTTAATTTCAGCGAATTGAATTGTGATAATAATAATATCTTTAGGCGTGCGAAGGTGTGTTTGAGTGAGTGGATTGTGACACGTCTTAAATATTTATCGAAATTATTAAAACGCTTCTCGGTCGCGTCCTGTCTATTAATATTGAACTGTAATCCAATGTAATGTAATGTAATAACGTAACGTAACGAGTGAAGTAGTCTGTCTTCTTAGCAATTTGCGCTAGATTCCTTTGCAATTATTCCAACAACCAGTTTCCGGAAATTTTTAATTTAACTACCTAAGTACACCACTGACACCTCACAAGATAACTATGTACAGATATGTAGTCCGATTAGTTGGGTCAAGAGGAGTTCAGGTCAAAAAAATCGAAAATAAATAAACTACGTACCAACAAAGAACAAATACAAATTGTCATAAAAAATTAAAAGTTAAAATTTCATTTCTTGACAAACAATAAAAATTGATTTGTAAAAAAAGTGGTTGACCCTACCACTTTTGTTTTTTATTTTCTGTGACTCATTACATTTTCAATTTGTAAATGTTAAATTATTTAGCCGATTAGATTAATCATAATCATGAATTAGTTGATTAGTTAGAAAAAGTGGATCGAGTGGCCCTTATTAGCATTTTAAAATTAATTTTACATAAACAAATGTCACGTACATTACATTATCAATTAAAATAGGTATACGAAGGCCTTTTCGCTCAAAACTACTTTTTTATTTAGGACACCAAAAAATAAATGTCACACCAGTCCGCCTCCGTTCATTTCCTCGATAAAAATTTACAAGTACCTACCTAATTAATAATAATAATTAAATTTGCCAACTTCGACGACATTATTATTAAAAGAGAATCATTTCCGATTTTCGATTAGATTTTGTTTTATTTTAAATACGCGAATGCGAATGTCAAGGCCGACACTACACGGCACGACACGGTAACAAAAGTTTCAATTTCAATTTCAATTGTTTCGATCGTTATGGCTTACATACAACAGGAAGTAGTCACTGTAACTAGAATCAAATTATGTCAGATAATTATTGGACACCACACACTGTTTTTTAATGGCAAAAAACAAAACAGCATGCATACGTTGTGCTGCATCTATCTCGATAAACAGAAACAATTGCCACAAAACAATTTGTTAAAAAAGAAAGTTACTTATACGAAAAAAAGGAGTTTACCAATTGTTTCAAAGTAATATAAGTAGTAGTAGTACCTGTGGCATTATAAAAACGAAAGTTAATTAACTTTTTGCATAAATACCTAATTATTTTGTTCATCGGAAGAAATCCTTAACATTTAGAAAAAGATTTGACCATGGATCATTTTTTAAAAACGCAATTCGAAACTGGTTCGTTTTTGTGCTATTATTATTTTTAATAAGGATACTACTACTAATACTACTAAATTTAACTGATAGAAATCTATCTGGTGAAAATGTTTTGAATAAGATTCTCAAACAGGAAACGTCACGATCGTTCATCAAGATTGATTGACCACATTTGAAAAGGCCAGAAAAAAAATGATAAGAAGTGAAGGAAGTAACTAATTTTTACGTTTATTAAATTAAACATAACACAAATAACTGTCAATAAAAAAAAATCGCTTTATGAAACTTTCAACCAAATCATTTAATTAATTTTTTATTTTGTAATTATTTATTAATGTATTATTACGTATATTAGCAAACTTCAAACTTCAACCTTCAGCAACTTACATTCACAAATACTTACTTAATTAAAACCGATTTGGTAATTAATATGTATTAAAAAATTGTGTTAGGAGGATCGCTCGCTCGTTCACTGATCACTGGCATCGATCCCCAAGGTTTCATGAATACATATTTATTTAATACATCCATTATGAAAGTTACAGGTACTTATGTGATCTAGCAGAAAAAAATAACACGTACGGATGTCACGAAGCTACGTTGTTCAAATAGCAAATTTTGCTAATAAATATCATTTATTGACAATGATTGATCGCAACAACAGCATCTATCTAAGTATAAATCTATAAAAAAATTGAGCAACGTTTTGAGGCATTTATTAACAAAAATAAAATTTTTGTAATTTACCCTTAACTTTTTTTATTAATTTCAATCAGGGGTCTGTTACTTTTATGGCAGTGGCCTACCTATTGCCGTTTTAAAGTGCGAGATAAAATTTCCATTTTCACAATTTCTATTAAAAAAAGTAAAGTAAATTACAAAAACATTATTTTTGTTAATAAGTGATTCGAAACGTCAAATGCGACCCCACTTGTTACATATCGATAAAAAAAAAAAAAAAATGCCTTTCTAACTGAAGCATAGCCAACTATGGTTCCCTTTTCAAAAATCATAAATTTTGAACGTGCATAGAAAATTTCAACTTTTGCTCATAACTTGAAAACAAAAGGCGATAGCAATTAACAATTTCTTAAAAACAGCCCTTAGTATTATTTTTTTTATGTTTCTTAGAGTAACACACATACATAGAAATTTTACCCACAAGATACCTAATTTATTATGCAAACTACGATATTTTCAATTAATTATTTATTTAATGAGAACGATAATTGTTTCATTTTTTCGTTTTGGCCTAAAGGAAACTTAAAATATCATCCAAATCTTTTCTAAACGTGGAGAACAGACAACCCTTAACCTCCAAGTCCCAGTATTATAATATATTTTTTATTTCCATTATGAAAGTTACAGGTACTTATGTGATCTAGCAGAAAAAAATAACACGTACGGATGTCACGAAGCTACGTTGTTCAAATAGCAAATTTTGCTAATAAATATCATTTATTGACAATGATTGATCGCAACAACAGCATCTATCTAAGTATAAATCTATAAAAAAATTGAGCTTTTATAGCCATGGAACGTGAACACAAACTTTTTGCATATACGACACAAGAAGTTGTTAATGAAGTTATAATTAATTTTGCCTTAAAAACTGACGCTTCTAACAAAATTTATTTGTTTCAATAACAAATCAATAATAGTCAACATATTGAAACAAAAGAACCAACAAATTTTGTTTGTTTCAAACAAAAGAAGCAACCAAAAACAAATTTATTCATTTATTTATTTAAGCAGATGAAAATTGAAGTTTGAGTTGTTTTACGTAATAACAATAGAACAATAATTTTATGTCAACTCATAATTTAGCAACATGTCAATTTATAAATCTATAATTTGCAAAGACCTTGCAGATGAGATGTTCCTTACTTATAATATAAGTATAATTAGACGACGTAGTAGTACATACATAGAGTATACTTGTACTTAAAATAAAATGGGGGGTTTAACTTTATTAATATAATACGATACGTTACGTTACGTTAAGAAAATTGACCGTAGCCGAAATGTTAGCCCTTGAAGCCTATTATTTGTTAAATCTTTTGTTGTATCTAATATCTAATAAAGAGGACCTCATCTATTGCAAGAATTGCAATCAAGGACTTCGGGGGGGATTACTGTAACAAACCTGATGCTCTTGGTTTGGTTTAATAAGCCATCAAAATTCATAATGGAAAGCCTACCTAATAATAATAATAAAAAATAATGTGATCGATGATAAGGAAAAAAAAGATTAATAAAACAATGCTACACAAAAGGTCACAATATCAATTAATTAAATCTGGCAATCTATGACGTTCGATGTCATGAAAATTTAAGTCTTTAAATGTAAATGCAAATTAATTATTATTTGCTGCTTATTAACAGTTACATTAACATTAATTAATTTGACAAAATTCTAAAATAGATAAGACATATTAAGACTGTTAAATTTTATTTACTTTATGGCTCCAAAGATGGCGTGGATTGTGTTAAAACATCTCCTAACGTCCTGACAATTATAACGTTAGAGCTTCTGACGTCACAGAACCAGTGGCGGCGCCAATATTTCGTACCTATTACATCGAAATCGTTAGAAGTTTAATTTCGCGAATTGAATTGTGATAATAATAATATCTTTGGGCGTGCGAAGGTGTGTTTGAGTGAGTGGATTGTGACACGTCTTAAATATTTATCGAAATTATTAAAACGCTGCTCGGTCACGTCCTGTGTATTAATATTGAACTGTAATCCAATGTAATGTAATGTAATAACGTAACGTAACGAGTGGAGTGGTTTGTCTTCTTAGCAATTTGTGCCAGATTTCTTTGCAATTATTTCAGGAAGCAGTCAGTCTTAAGACACGTAAATGTTATTTAGTTGATGGCTCCAAAGATGGCGTGGATTGTGTTAAAACTCCTAACGTCCTGACAGTTCTAATGTTAGAGCAAAGTTACCTCAATGCTCCTGGCGTCACAGAGCCAGGGGCGGCGCCAATATTTTACCATAAAAGATGAAAAATCTTTTGAACATGTACTCGAATCTATTGTAACGAATTTTCTAGTCAAAGATATTTATTTAAGCAATTATTTATTTAACACTATTTATATAACACTTAAACACTAACTTAGAACTACTATTTATATTAGAACAATTCACTTATCACTTTTGTCTATTATTTATCGGTTTGTTTCGCGCACTGATGCTTTATCACAACTACTGTTCTCTGACCCAAAGACGATCACTTTATATACACCTTTCGTACTTTCTGGATGATTCGAAAAGGAAATCCTGATTATTCCCGAATGATGAATAATAATTAGAATGTCGTCGATGATTCCAGAATTGATCTTATTACTTGTCGCTGTGTCGTAAACATGTTAGCGATAAGAAGTACATGCATACAAATTTTTATCGCACACACGTACAGTGTCACTGGTCGCTACACTATATTCTTTTTAAACTTCAACTATGACACCTTCGTTGTCATGAAACGTAAATGAAAATTATTATTAATATTTACTGCTTATACGTATACAGTTATAAATAATGAAAGGAAATGTATTAAATATCAAATTAGATATAAAATTACAAATTGTTCTGTAGAGACCTTATGTTTGTCTGGTCTCGTAAGTAGAACCATAAAAACCCTTTCTAAAATCAAAATCGATTTGTTCTAATATGTAAATGTGCCATTTGCCGCCTCACACCGAAATTACGGAAAATATAACAAACTCAGTTTAATTATGAATACATGCATTTGGACCGTGAAAATTGAAGGAGATTAACTAACATCTAGTTAGTTATTACTTATTGAATTTTAACTCCTTGAGAAGAGAAAAAATGTACAGTTACATTATTGTATTTGTTATTATTCAATTATTTCGTATTCCCACTCGGGAGAAATCATCTCCATGTAAACACGAGAGAGATACACGTTACAACAAATGAGTCTATCATTAAATAATAACCCGTTGTAATTTATTTAAAAATATACGAGCATTTATTTATTTAATGGCATAATGATGATGTTCTTCTTATTCGTGCAGCTCGCATGCATGTGTGTGTACGTGTACGTGTATATTTCGCGATTAAATACATAAGGAAAAAATAATAATAATGACCATTTTTAGCATCCATCCACCCAATCTACTCTATCTACTTAATATGTAGGTACCTATGTATACCTATAATAAGTGCACTCGTTCGCTATCAAAATAACCTCGATACGTTCAAATTCATTTTACTTACATACCTATTATGTACGTAGGTACAAAAGCCTAAATTGTTACGAGGAAAAACAATTTAAAGGGCGTTCAACTTTTTTAAACAACTCTTTCATAAATCAATCTTTTCGACTGGCCCACGTATACGTATCAACCAGACAACACCACGTTTAATGAATGATCAAGTAGTAAATCTTTTTTTCCCGGCTTTCTCTAAGAGGTCGACGAATTTGTAAATAAACAAATAATGATTAATCAAACTAAAAAAAAATTTTTTTTTTAATTTCCAGGGGAAATGGTCGTAAGCTATCTGTTCACCAGATACAGGTTCAATTGGGACGAGGTTGACTTCAGCATATTCTCCACGTACAACATGCTGGTGGGCTTAGTCGGTAAGTTATCAATAAATATGTATGTATTAAAGAAAATGACAATTAATTACGTGGGCGAATCTGAATTATATATACAGCCTGTTTTTGGTAGCCACATCATCAACAAAATTACTATGCAAATTTGTGTTAAGTCGTCCAAAAAAGAAAAACAACAGATCTGTTTCATTTTAAGATATCAATAAATAATTAATAATATAATCAGTCAGTCAGTCAGTCAGTCAGTCAGTCATGGTTAAACACCACAATAAACGTCGACATTTTTGAGTAATAAGACACCACCTGTTATGTAAACGATTTTTAATTAATTATGTATTTACTAATGAGATGACGAATAGTCTAATGTTTGTTTTTTTTTTTTTCGTACTGGACAGGGTGGGTAAATTTCGATCTATTTTTTTTGAAACAAATTCATCACTGTTTGTTTTCAATAAATTGTTATCTTGCTGTCTTCTGTTTTCGAGTTATGAGCAAAAGTTGAAAATTTCGAGTTTTGCTACATGTCCATATATACAAATTGTTTGTAAAGCCAGAAAAAAACTACTTTTATATTCCTTAGGCAGTTTTTTACGTGGAACAGTACCGTCAGAAAATAAAAAAAAATCGTGCACTTTCAAAATTTATTATTTTTTAAATGGGAACCATAGTTGGCTATGCTTCAGTTAAAAAGACAATTTTTTTCTCTTTTTAACGATATGTAACAAGTGGGGTCGCATTCAACGTTTTGAGGCATTTATTAACAAAAATAAAATTTTTGTAATTTACCCTTAACTTTTTTTATTAATTTCAATCAGGGGTCTGTTACTTTTATGGCAGTGGCCTACCTATTGCCGTTTTAAAGTGCGAGATAAAATTTCCATTTTCACAATTTCTATTAAAAAAAGTAAAGTAAATTACAAAAACATTATTTTTGTTAATAAGTGATTCGAAACGTCAAATGCGACCCCACTTGTTACATATCGTTAAAAAGAGAAAAAAAATGCCTTTCTAACTGAAGCATAGCCAACTATGGTTCCCTTTTCAAAAATCATAAATTTTGAACGTGCATAGAAAATTTCAACTTTTGCTCATAACTTGAAAACAAAAGGCGATAGCAATTAACAATTTCTTAAAAACAGCCCTTAGTATTATTTTTTTTATGTTTCTTAGAGTAACACACATACATAGAAATTTTACCCACAAGATACCTAATTTATTATGCAAACTACGATATTTTCAATTAATTATTTATTTAATGAGAACGATAATTGTTTCATTTTTTCGTTTTGGCCTAAAGGAAACTTAAAATATCATCCAAATCTTTTCTAAACGTGGAGAACAGACAACCCTTAACCTCCAAGTCCCAGTATTATAATATATTTTTTATTTTTCAGGTACGAGCATATCTGTGGGCCTTTTCAGCCACTTACTGAAAATAGACGACGCCATTATTGGCCTAATGTCTTGTATGAGCAAAATACTGAGCAGTTTCGTATATACATTTGCAGAGACGGCTTGGGTATTTTATCTTGGTGAGTAAATTCGAACACCTACCTATTTTCACATTCTCAAAATTCTCTCGATTATTATACCTATATTCTTTTCAAGTGCCTAACTAACTAACTAAGCAAAGTGTTTGACTGTTTTCATTATGTGTAAGTGAATAGAATATGATGACGACAGTACAGTACGTACATCCATAATAATACTTATATTGTTGATTTTTATTTTATTTAATTCATAAACAACAAAAGTCTGCACGCATTTAATACCTGATTGAAAGCGGCAAATTGTTATAAAGGTGCACAAATATTTTTTTAAACAATGTCGAGCTCCTGCTTGGAATAGGTACGTGACTAAATAATCATTACTGATAAGAAAATTTAATAAATTTTAATTACACTGCTATTTGAGCACCCAGTAATAAATAAAGAAAAAAAATTAATTTCAATTTGTTCCATTAGGTCCTATTGTTGAAATTCTAAATGGAACGTCATTTATAGCCATGAGATCGATTGCGTCAAAATTGGTACCAACAGACGAACTAGGTAAGCTATTATTATTCACTTCAATTAAAAAATTAATAACTAATTAAAATCTTTCTCTTAGGTAAAGTGAATTCGTTATTTGGCGTTTGCGAGGCGCTAATGCCCCTGGTTTATGGTCCCATGTACAGTGCCACGTACAAGGCATCAATGGAAACACTTCCAGGAGCTTTTTTCCTCCTTGGGGGCATCCTGACCATCCCTGCTTGTCTTATCTTTGGGTAATTAAAAAATAAATAACCAATAATAACGTTAGTTATATGTATTATTAGTAGATGGCGACACCGACACGCACTACTCGTGCATTGACGTTTGCTGTTAAATAGGTTGCCTATATTAAATTTAAAATTTATATTTATACAGGTGGATGTACGCCCAACACAAGAAAGATGCCAAAAGGGCCGCAGAGGCAAAGAGCAACGTCTTCAACAACGTCACGTTGACCATTGAAAAGTCGAAACCGTTACCTGAGCCCACAAGCAACGTCGAAACCACCGCTCCCACGTTTCCCGAGGGATACGAAAACGCCGCATTCGTCATGGAGACGCACAGGCTTTAGAAAAAGGCAAAAAAAATCAATTGTGATAGTAGATTATTATTATTATTATTATTATTATATTATTATTAACTATTATTTTCTTTTGTATCAAATTTATTTAATTACATAACATAGTGCAATAAGTAGATGATGAACAAAAATCATTCAAAACAGAAACACCTTTTTGTGCCAGAAAATTGAAATTGAAAGGGCCACCACCACCTATTGTTATAATGTACATAAATAATATAATGTTATAAACCCTCCTTCTTTTTAATCATAAATAAATTCCAAATGTAAATAAAAAAAAATTCAAAGAATTTGAAACCACTAACTAATTAATAACAAAAAAATAACTTGTTAAGTATTAGTAGCTTTAGTCGTTAAGATTTACCGTATGTGATACTTAATGTAGTTTTTGTAGAAAAAGAGTAATATATACGTACTATGTCTACTAAATCTTTATAATTGATTAATTAATTTTATTAAGAATATACCGTACTTTAGATATTTTACAAGTGTAAGTCACAAACGTTAAGAAACTTGTACTTCATTGTAAGCCAAGTTGTTTTCAAAATAAATTTTTTAAAACGAAATAATTGCCTACTTCAACTCACTAAAATATTAATATTTACAAAATTTATATTTCACTATTTTAATTAAATATTGTGGCATGGATATTGCAATAAAATTATCTTTAATTGAAAGGTACAGTACTGTCCAAAAGTTGCAGTACTTTTGCAACAAAATTGTGTTTTTTTTGTGAAGGTACAGTATCGTCCAAAAGTTATGACACTTTTACAAATAGAACGTACAATAGTGCCCAAAACTGTTAGGATATTTTTGCAAAGAAATTATCCCTGATTAGAAGGTACAGTACTATCCAAAAGTTGTAGTACTTTTGCAAAAAACTTGTGAATTATTTGTGAAGGTACAGTATCGTCTAAAAGTTATGACACTTTTACAAATAGAACGTACAATAATGCCCAAGTGTTTTGATATTTTTGCAAAGAAATTTCCCTGATTACAAGGTACAGCACTATCCAAAAAATGCAGTACTTTTGCAACAAAATTGTGTTTTTTTTGTGAAGGTACAGTATCGTCTAAAAGTTATGACACTTTTACAAATAGAACGTACAATAGTGCCCAAAAGTGTTAGGATATTTTTGCAAAGCAATTGATCCCTGAGAACAAGGTACAGTACTGTCCAAAAGTTGCAGTACTTTTGCAACAAAATTGTGTTTTTTTTTGTGAAGGTACAGTATCGTCCAAAAGTTATGACACTTTTACAAATAGAACGTACAATAGTGCCCAAAAGTGTTAGGATATTTTTGCAAAGCAATTATCCCTGAGAACAAGGTACAGTACTGTCCAAAAGTTGCAGTACTTTTGCAACAAAATTGTGTTTTTTTTGTGAAGGTGCACAGTGTCGTCTAAAAGTTATGACACTTTTACAAATAGAACGTACAATAGTGCCCAAAAATGTTATGATATTTTTGCAAAGAAATTTCCCTGATTACAAGGTACAGTACTGTCCAAAAGTTGCAGTACTTTTGCAACAAAATTGTGTTTTTTTTGTGAAGGTACAGTTTCGTCTAAAAGTTATGACACTTTTACAAATAGAACGTACAATAGTGCCCAAAAGTGTTAGGATATTTTTGCAAAGCAATTATCCCTGAGAACAAGGTACAGTACTGTCCAAAAGTTGCAGTACTTTTGCAACAAAATTGTGTTTTTTTTGTGAAGGTACAGTATCGTCCAAAAGTTATGACACTTTTACAAATAGAACGTACAATAGTGCCCAAAAGTGTTAGGATATTTTTGCAAAGCAATTATCCCTGAGAACAAGGTACAGTACTGTCCAAAAGTTGCAGTACTTTTGCAACAAAATTGTGTTTTTTTGTGAAGGTACAGTGTCGTCTAAAAGTTATGACACTTTTACAAATAGAACGTACAATAGTGCCCAAAAGTGTTAGGATATTTTTGCAAAGAAATTTTCCCTGATTACAAGGTACAGTACTATCCAAAAGTTGCAGTACTTTTGCAACAAAATTGTGTTTTTTTTGTGAAGGTACAGTATCGTCTAAAAGTTATGACACTTTTACAAATAGAACGTACAATAGTGCCCAAAATGTTAGGATATTTTTGCAAAGCAATTATCCCTGAAAAGGTACAGTACTGTCCAAAAGTTGCAGTACTTTTGCAACAAAATTGTGTTTTTTTTGTGAAGGTACAGTATCGTCCAAAAGTTATGACACTTTTACAAATAGAACGTACAATAGTGCCCAAAAGTGTTATGATATTTTTGCAAAGCAATTATCCCTGAGAACAAGGTACAGTACTGTCCAAAAGTTGCAGTACTTTTGCAACAAAATTGTGTTTTTTTGTGAAGGTCAGTGTCGTCTAAAAGTTATGACACTTTTACAAATAGAACGTACAATAATGCCCAATGTTTTGATATTTTTGCAAAGAAATTGTTCCCTGATTAAAGGTACAGCACTTCCAAAAAATGCAGTACTTTTGCAACAAAATTGTGTTTTTTTGTGAAGGTACAGTTCGTCTAAAAGTTATGACACTTTTACAAATAGAACGTACAATATGCCCAAGTGTTTGTGATATTTTTGCAAAGAAATTATCCCTGATTACAAGGTACAGACTATCCAAAAAATGCAGTACTTTTGCAACAAAATTGTGTTTTTTTGTGAAGGTACAGTTTCGTCTAAAAGTTATGACACTTTTACAAATAGAACGTACAATAGTGCCCAAAAGTGTTAGGATATTTTTGCAAAGCAATTATCCCTGAGAACAAGGTACAGTACTGTCCAAAAGTTGCAGTACTTTTGCAACAAAATTGTGTTTTTTTTGTGAAGGTACAGTATCGTCCAAAAGTTATGACACTTTTACAAATAGAACGTACAATAGTGCCCAAAAGTGTTATGATATTTTTGCAAAGCAATTATCCCTGAGAACAAGGTACAGTACTGTCCAAAAGTTGCAGTACTTTTGCAACAAAATTGTGTTTTTTTGTGAAGGTGCAGTGTCGTCTAAAAGTTATGACACTTTTACAAATAGAACGTACAATAGTGCCCAAAAGTGTTAGGATATTTTTGCAAAGAAATTGTCCCTGATTAGAAGGTACAGTACTATCCAAAAGTTGTAGTTCTTTTGCAATAAAATTGTGAATTATTTGTGAAGGTACAGTATCGTCTGAAACCCATAACACTTTTACAATTATGTAAGTTGCCTCTTATTAAAAGATACAGTATCATCCAAAAATTATGACACTTTTTAATTTATAGTGCATGTTGTATTTTAATGTTACGTCACTTCCCCTTGTCACAATTAATTCGTTGATAACTCAATCATAAATAAATGGTTTTAGATCGATCGAACTGTTATGAAAAGCCTCAATTAATTTTATTACATACATAATATGTTAATCTTTTTGCCATCATGATTACGATATTGTAGATCATTTTTCTTTATCAAAACTGTTGCTAAAATGTATCTTTCTCTTTTTCATCGTATGTACATGCTTGTTTGTTGGTATGTGTGTGTAGGTACGTCTGATTTATTTTTACAGATATGTACCTGGAATGATCGCGCTCCAATTTTGTAATATTTTACTCGTCTATCTTATTCAGGGACATCGCGGATTTTTATTGTTGCAATTACTATTGAGAAATGCGGACCTGCACAAGCACATTCTCTCGTCGTAGGTATCTTCTTATTATGCAAAGTTATTATTATTTAACGTTTTCGCGGATCTGCGAGCGATAGTTACAGTACGATGCACAAAAATTTACACATACACATTTTGACGTGGGTTTTGAGAGAAAATTTCTCTCCTCGTCACTGACTTCGATGATAATTGCGATAATTAAATGAGCCTGGGACGTTATATTGTATGTTGTAAAAAGCCCTAGAGAAATTTTAAATAATTACTCGTTGCGCAAAACACTAATGGCAAAATTTTTCTTTAGGGCTGTGTTATTACTACATACGACGAAATGCTTAGATAACAATTATTGAATTCCTTTTGCAACTAACTAACTTACTTATGGTAGGTGACCAGTCTTATCAGAAAAGTCACAGTAACCACAATAGGCATATTTTACTAGATATATTAATCCTAGTATCTGCCATAACATGCTAATTGCGCTGTGGTACAATAAATTACGTAGTATTAAGTAACAATGTCAGATAAAATCTGTTTGTGTTGTTGGTATACATTTCAAAATTTCAACGACGGACGATAATTAGACTGCAGGTAATAATCTGTAATCTGTTCACACCTAGGCTGAAGCGATTTAACACCCACCAGAGGTTTATCTAGATTAAAAATAATAATTGTCGAAATGTACAGGGTAACTTCTAATTTTGGGAGTATAACTGGTCAATAAGAATAAAATATATTCATATAATTTATAACAAACTTGTTATGAGAAAGGAAAATGGTCAATATGTACAATTACATACGTATGTAGTAAAATGTGCCACTGTTAACCTAGATTCACTGGCTTTGCTTTTAGACTTGGTTTTGTCTTTCACATGATCCCTATCTATCTATCTGCAGTGTGTCTAGCCCCAGGGAATTTTAGGTAATTGTGTGTAGGAGTCAACATTGACGAAAAAAAGGTTATGCTTGTCTCCGGAACTAACAAGGTAACAAAGTTACTTATAACTTTTACCATATATTTATTTGGTTGCAAAAATTTTAAATGGCCTACCTACAATAACTACACTGTACGTAATTGTAACAATCTCTAAGAAAAATTTCTAAAAAAAGTATTATATTGTAACGACTACTTAATGGGAGTTGTCTTGTCTCGTTTTGACTTTTTTTTTTGTTCTAAAGGCTGGTCACGATGCAAGTAGTATAGTCAGAGTCAGTAAGTAGTTCTTTGGCATGTTAATAAACTTTCTTGAATAAAAAATCAACCTTTTGTGTTATTTCGAAATACCTTTCAAATGCTCTTTCCAACAAACATCCTATCGAAAAATAAAAATAAAAAGTGTTAAGTAGTACCTGCGCGGTTTTGAGTGCATAAAGTGAAAATTTATATTCAGCAATAATTGCATTGCAAGACTATTTTAAATAATTAATTAAGTAGGTATCTATATATTACATTAAATTAACAAAAAAAATTTAATCGCTCCATATTATGTAAAATAAGCATTTTATAAGTAATAATTGTTCATCAGAGCAAAACTAATTTAATTTTTTTTAAGTACCTAAGTAAGAATAGTTACTGTCACTTCTTATCAACCAGATCATCAAACTTAATCAAATTAAACTAATTAGCAAAAATATAATCGATTTAATTACATATCATTTTTTTTAATACGTTCGTTTCGTTATTTGCTTCTCAACGATTTCTAGGAAAACGTGTACAAGATTGTCGACATTTTTGACATTTGCTAGCTTTATGTTCAAAAACAACCCACACACGTTTCGTACAACAAAATGTGTTCCAGAAACAAGAAACTATTTTTTTCTACTTCTTCGTTGTGCTCTATAGTAAACTAAACATTACCTACCTACCATTGATGAATTATAAATATTATTTAAACAAAAAAAAATTAAATTAGCATTCTGTTCTAATGGCCATTATTCTCGTTACAGTTGTTAATGTTAAGTAATACATCATACAGTTTACTATTGCATATTACATGCTTTCATATACGGATCAATTTAAAAGCAGGTCAAAACTCTTCCTCGTTCGTTATTACCGAGGCTATAAAAAATTACTTTCTTCGCTATTTTTTTCATCGTCGTAATAACTAAATGTACTTCGTCGATTTTCGTCCCAATTTTAATCGGTTCATGCACCAGTGCACATACATATCAAAAAAATCACATAACAAAAAGGTCAAAAAACCAGTATTGTGACATTAACATTAATGGACTGATTAACTCATGGGTGGAGACCAAGAGAAAAAGAAATTTTTTTGTGTCACTAAATCAAAATATCAATTCTAACTGACAACGAAATTATTATTACAGTTGAGCTAATTAATATATTTTATAGATAAATATAAAATAATTTTTTCTAGTATAATTTGACATTTTTTTCTTCAGGATTATAAATGTCAGTGTCATAATAATTAATATACCTATGTATACACATTCGGATAGTAAAATACTTAATTAAAACACCCCTTTTTGTAATGAAATTTTAAAGGTTTGTGATAAGATTATTTATTCATTTCTTGCATTTATTGGACAAGCCTTTTTGGAGAAGTTGTCCAGCAACATTTTTTCGAAAGTTGTTGTTAGTTACCTTTCCTCTACTATAAGCACGTGATTTACTTACTGATTGATAATTCTCAATACAACAGATCATGTTCAATATTTTTACAAGTACCTACCTATAGTATCATTGACTCTGGTGGGTAATAAATAAATCTGACGTTTTCGAAATCAGTTTAAGTACCTTGGTAGGTAGGTACTACTACTACTTTTATTTACGTTTATGTGTACCAAGAACTAACCATCATAATTAATTTACAAATCTTTATTACTGATAGAATTATTTTTACACGCCCATCTAACTCCTTAACTATATAAGTATATAACTAACTGTCTATGTATAGGTTGGTGACCATGTGGAGGTAGGTAAGAGAGACATCCATCGATCTACTTTTTTGTTTTTGCAATCGTTCCTTGACAAAACCACCTGGAGGCATGACCAATCGACCATCATCTAATCATCTAATACTCAATACACCTAGGTAGGTATATAGAGAACACCACATCACATCACATTACTACATATATATTTATGTAGAATGTAACCTTAAATTTAATTTGTAACAATAAATTATTTCTTTTGTGTTTGGTTGTAATGTAAACGTAAACGTAACGTAGAATACCCAAATATCTAGTACCTAGTAGTATTAGTAGGTAATATAAGGAGAAAGGAATACGAAACGATTTAGCCATTTAAATTAATACAAAAATCCAAATTGGATCACTGGAGGTGATCACGGTCTTTTATATTAAGTATGGAAACAATAAAAAAAAACAATGGCAAAATGTTCTTTAATTAATTATAGGCAACTGTAAGAAACTAAGTAAACCAAATAATAAAATTAAGAAAATATTTTTGAGTTGTTAGTAAAACTTAGCATAACATGCAAATTGCTTCTGGCTTTATTTGCAAACAGCCAACGATTTAGATTTACGTAATGTAATGTAATGTAATCTATGTCATATTTTGGTTGGTTGGTAGGTAGTTAACTTAATTAACGATTTGTATCTTGTAATAAGCAATTTTGGATTATTCTGGGCACGTATTTGACATAAACCACAACACCAAACAACTGTAGTTGAACTTTTTATTTCATGTAAAAATAAAAATCTTCTGTTATTAAACTACACTCGCAAAATAATAAAAATTATTTTTTTATATATTACATAATATGTAGTTACATAATAACTGAAGTGGTTTTTGGCTATTATTGTTATAATAATAATAATAAATTATAACACATTATGTAGTTGTATAGATAGGTATGTATGTAAATGAGTACGTGCAATTAAATTAATTAAAAGAAATTAATTAATCGAATCTTCTTCCCGCTTTCTTTGGACACTTAGAAAATTCCTTTTACTACCACAGATAGGTAACTTACTGAGCGATCGATTGAGAAATCAATGCTCTCCAACGTATGTACACAATATTTTTTTCGACCACGTACCTCGCATACTTTGGCGTACGTAGAATACTACCATATTAAAACAAACCCATGGCAAAGCATGGCATGGTACAGTTACAATAATAATATTATAACGGTCAGCACACCTCGCCAACCACCACAACACAACTCTACTAGGTATTATGTAAAAACCATTTTCTATTTTCTTAAATTTTAAATAACTTTTCAGTGGTCTCCGCAATAAATAATATCTAATAGAATCAATAATTTTTAGTTGTCATATCTGGATTGGGGACAACCGACAACAGCAGTCGGTCAGTCAGTCCCTTATCTCGTACGTTATTACTTGTGGTAGAAAGAAAATACTCTCTCCTTCTTTGGAGCCTTTGGTAACGTGAATGCAAGAAGTAAACTAGGTAGGTACTAACTAAACTAGTCAGCAAGAGTCAGTAAGTAAGTTAAGTAGTAAGCCAGTACCTTCGAAGACTCAAAACACTGTGGTCACAGTCACAGTGGTGATAGTCTTAAAAAAAATCGCGATTCCTTCACGATCCTCTCTCGCTATTAAACCAGTGAAAAATACCTGACAAGAACTTCTATCTATTTAATCTAATGTTGTGAAAGTGAACCATCTTCGTTTAAGAACTTAATTTAACAGGAATTCTCTTCTAACAAATAAATAATTGTCCTATCGAAAAGACAGAAATGGATAGATTCAGGTACGATTTCTTATTATGTAGCTTTATTTTTTTTTTAACAATTTAATTGTAAAACAAAACTAAATCTCCCATATAAATATTCTCGATTTGAGTTAAAATAAAATTTTATATTTTATATCAATGTGAATGTCTTAATAATATTTTACTATTTTTAATATTGTCACAAAAAAATTAAAATGAAAAATTCAGCTATAAAAGAAAATTTGAGATGAAACGGGGATTTTAAATTTTAATATTTTTTATTCACTTTTAGAATATTTTAAATTATTATAATGGGAAAATTCAACCACAAAACCACCAAATAATTATTTCTAATTAATATCTCTTGAGTATTTAAATTACAACGAAATTGTGAATTTTTGTCGATTAAATTTTACTAAATATACAATTTTTTTTAAAAATCTTATTAGAGAACTAAACCAACATTAAAGTAATTATTCTCAAATTAAATTTAAAAAAAAAAATTGATCAAACTGAAATGTTTGAATAATTAATTGGTTTAATATTTTTTATTTATTTTTTTTTTTTAATTTCTTTTAATAAATAAAATTATTTTCTACCACGAACCTTTAAATATAAATTGCACAATAAAACTCGTACCCACTAAACTAAATTATTATGTTAAGCTTTGATGACAACTGGTCTTAGATAAAATCAACAAAAAGCCATTAGAAACTGCCCAATAAGTGAATAAAACAATACCAGCAAGCACTTAATTAGATTAATGACTCGACAAGTCAAATAAGTTACATATTATAATGCATTATTGAGAGGATTGTAGTGAATTTGATTTTATTGGGCAACTCAACTCCCCATCAACATTTCCTCTTACCTACCAACAACATAGGGTACCTAAGTAGGTACCTACATACTTATTTTAACTTAAGTTTTATTTATCTATTATTTTTCTCGTACATACTAGATTTAAAAAGATTTGCTATCTATTAGATAGGTACGATATTTATAAATAGGTACTAGAGGTAAGGTAACAGGCGAAACAACGTAACATAGGTACTTATTCACTCACTCGTAGATTGCTAGGTATGTACCTATTATAGTTAGTAAATAATGAGTGAGTAGAGAGGTACTTCTACATAGGTACATACAGTGTACAGTGTTCTATAATATGTAATTTTTACCAGTACCTATGTTTACCACACCCCGCATATTTTCAAACCATTAATGGGATAAATAATGAATTAAAAAAAAAAAAGAAAATTGTTACCACAGACATGCTCTCGTATCTTTAACCAACATGAAACTAGCTCAATTTAATCAATTTACGATAGGTACCTACTACAGTGCAAAATAAATACAATGTAATTAAGTACCTACCTATCTCCCTTATTTACAATTAATTTAATTCGCAAAGTTAACAATTTAATTTTTTTTTAATGTTTCAACAATAATTAATAACTAAAACTTCCTACAAAAATTATATGTAATATCTGCTACAAAGTCCATACATACATACGTACGAACGTAATATCGAGTGAGAGGAACTGACTGTGACTCTCTTCAGTTATAAAACGTTGCCCACAGACAGTTCACAATTATTAAACAAAAATTATAATAAATAAATTAGCAGCATCACTTGGCTGATTCTGAGCACATAACGGTATAATGTATCGCGTTTAGGAGAGAGTATATCACACTTCACCTTTTACTTTCTATCAGACACGTTCGTTGTTGGTTGAGTCATATTGAGATTGTATTATTATTATAATAAAATGTATTACATGAGGTTCTTTCACCCACGACGACGACGACGGGCGATATGATGATGATGATGTCGACGTCTTCTTTGCGTTTAATAATAATAATAATAATAAAAACAAATTTTCACACATTAATATTGTATGTAATATGTGTCTGTCGTGTGGTAACGCTCTGAATTTTTATGTACTACACATGTACTTGTATATGTACCTATATCTCCAAAGTTTCACATCGGGAAGTTTCAAACAATTGAATGAGAAAAATTAATCAATTAATTAATTAAAATAACTAAAGTTTGCATAATTTGTAACAAGATTTATTTTAATCCCATGATTTATTAAATTGGGTCTCCAATTATTTTTAATTTATTTGTTTATGTTGTTAGTTAAATTGTTAATAAGTGCAGGTTGTTTACAAAATAACCCACTTTTTCTGGAAACCCTGACCTTTTGTGTGTACAACGGACAGACAGGCCCCCTTCACCAAAATATATTTAAAAGCATCTGAGAACATATAATTGTAAATATGTACATACATCGACCTAATTTTTCTCCTTCAAAAACAATACATTATTTCATTATGTATCTGTAACAATATTTCTTTGTTTTTATGAATCCTTTTCTTTCCTTACCAATGCATCAGCCAGGGGGGTGTCCAATTTTTAATTCGATCGATCTTTGAAAAAGTAAAAGTTCGTTCAACTGGAAAGCGTGAAATCGTACATATCGTATAATCAAACAAAGACGTACGTTTTCGTGAACTGTTCATGTTGTTGTTGTTATTGTTGTTAAAATAATTAACTCACGAAAAGTGAATTACTGGCACAGCCACAGTATGTATGTATAATAAATATAATAAAGGCCGTGACATTAAACGTCAGACAACCTTGTCTTTCAGATCGATTCTTTTCTTTATAATATTAAACACAATTTCACACAATAATTGCCGTGATGTAGCGGCCAGTGAGCGCCCTTTTTCAACTTTAAACAAATTATACACTTAAAAATAAAAAAATTAACAGAGCAACCTCTTCAACTTGCTGCCCAAAAGATCTACACACTATGGGATTTATTTACATTATGTTTATGATGTCGTGTTACGTATTAAAAGCTTGTGGTAACCTTCAGTTGTCATCGCAAAATTCATATGAGATTCCGAACTTGACAGCTCCATTTTTGAGAAAACTCTTCAGTTTGCTACGCACTCAAAGTACTTATTATTATCCATTTTATATTTGTAATTGTAAGAACCATGTTATGCCACAAATGCCAGTTACTATAGTGACCTCACTTGTCACCCCACAAAAAACATACCTACCCAACTGTCAGACTTTGAACTTGATAGCTCTCTTTTTTCTTTGAGCAAACTATTCATCTTGCTATACAGATACAGCACTCAAAATAATCATTCATGTTTCTAAGGGTCATTTTATGTTAGGTATGTCATTAAAGTTTTTGTTTTTTTGTGACCTCAGTTGTCACCACACGATATACGTGCGTAATAGTTGTGAGATTTTGAACTTTACGATAGCCATCTGTGGTCAATCGTATTTGGAACACATTCGAGAGATAAAACGACCAATTAACACACTGAGGCCTATAAAGAAAGAAAGCATGGTCTGGTAACCTTGGCGGAAGAACCATTTCTTGCATCACACCCACCACCACTACAACCACCATCCCTCCCTCTTACCCCGCCCATCTTTCGAAAAACGCTTAATTGAGAGATTATAAAAATTTTAATTTTATTCATCGATCTCTAATTGGTACATGGCCACCTATCATCAATAATTAACAACAATCCATCATTTCATTACTTATCATGAATTAATTGCAGATTTTTTTTCGATTAATTTTTATTTTGTAATTTTTTCTTACTTAAACTTAAAATTGTGTTTATTAAAGCCCCATTATTTACATTTACATTTCTGGTTAGCACTCGAGCCAATCGCGTCTTCTCTGTATTTTTCTTTTTTTTTTAATTAATAAAAATTGTTTGTGACAACATCAACAGACGTAAAAGAGGAAAAGATGACAGACGTGTTCGAATTGAATTACATAAGTCCTCCAAGTCCTATGGTGTTACGGAAAAGTGATTAAATAACATAGAAGGTCATTTTGTGGCAAAACACCTTGTTCTTGTGTATACATTTTCACTCTACAGACTCCAGTTAGTTACTTACACAGTTCCTTTCTCATTAACAAACAAAGTATGTCGAGAAATGTATCCCACATGCATAAATAAGTATACAAAATTTCGTTACGTTACAAAACACCTCTTCCCATTTGCCATATACCTGCCTGATATAGAATATCATTAATTTAATTCCATTTAAGACATTTATACTTATTAGGAAAATTAATTTTTATATTATTATAATCACCATTACGAATCGCTTTTTTTTATTATTTTAATCCCCAATTAATTATTACATTCATATTGTAATTAACAATGTCAAAATGTATTAATATGTAAGTAAAAAAAATGTCAATGAACGCTGAGTATGGCGAATAGAGAGGATGCTGTACCAATTTTAAACCACTGTACATATAGATATACACACATACGTACATACGTAAGCAATTTTATTAACCTGGATACTGAAATACCTGTCTCCGAATAACCAAAGAGGCTGGGCTGTTCCAACTATTATATTTGTATTAATTATCAGGTTGGTGTGGTTTTTTTTTGTGATTTGTACAACACACAATGGATAAAACGTTACAATTTTGAATGTTGCAAACTAACTAGATACATACGTACATATTAAGAAGTTAGTAAATACGAGACGTCTATATTATACTTAATATGCAAAATTAACCAGACATACCTACCTACACTAATAAATAAATGATTGGACAAATGAAATCAATTAAATAAGTAAGCACACGCGATTAAATAATAATTACTTTGTTGCTGTATCAAATTCGGTTATTATATTTAGCAGAATGCTTTCTAATGTTCTTTAATAAGCATGTACATATATTAGTACTTATGTGCTTATTTATTATAAACCTAAAAATATGATTGTCATGTTATAAGTACATAGGTACATTATTTGTTTAATTGTCACTACAACCATTAGGGAGCAATTATATTATCCACCATTGACTGGGGGTAATCAACAGTTTTATTTCTAAAACACAATTTTTTTTCACAATCTCCACCCTCAAAGAAAGATTTTTGAATCTGCCCCTGAACTCTCGAGATCTCATCGATACCTAATATCAACAATTTTATTTCTCAATCGTCCAAACAATTTTTTTCACCATCTTCAACCCTTAAGAAACACTTTTGAATCTGCCCCTAACCTTTTGGAGTAATCACAAAATTTTATTTCTGATTCATCCAATATTTTACAATTTTTTCCACCACCATCCCACCCCTATAGAAAATACTTTATTTGGATCCGTCCCTAACCTCATAATTAACCTGATAACCTGTTAGGCGGATCACTAGTGATTTGAATAATTAATATTCATTATCGAGTCCGCTCAACCTAATAAGATGAAAAGAAATAATAATAAAAGAAAATATAAAAACGTACATAAGGTGGATGTCCGATGATATCGCCCGTGACCCACTGACCCCCTCTAACAACTTAATCGGTAGGTACCTCCTGTGCGCAGAGTCGTCGCAGATTATAATTAAAAAAAAAAAAGGTCAACAGTCGTCGTGCAAGCAAATAGACGATGTACTTATAAACAATTGACCAATTTGGAGTCTTGTGGGGTGAACACGATTTTCTAATAATAAATAATGCCAAAGAGCTTTCTTTAAATTTCAAATGGGTTAAAATATTCCAAGAATTTACAAATAAAAACCTTTTGTTTGGTATACTTTGTCTAATAATGCTTTTACCTTTTTCTTTTCTCACTTCAAAGCCAAAAAACAAACAAACAGATTGTGATAGTCTGAAAGAGGTTAATAAATAGTACCTTTGTAAAGAATTGCACAAGTACCTACTAGCCAGGTGCCAGGTCAGTAGTCCATAAAAGTCCATACAACATAAATATGTATACATAGGTACGTAGGTACATACATATATGTATGATGGGCACTTATTAAATTAATTAAATTTTCCCAACATAAACATAAGACAGTCGACGTGTTTTAATTATCTGCTTACTAGGTACCTATTACTAATTTATTTCAATCTATAAATGATTTATTTCGATCGATAAATATCACAATTTTCCTTATAGGTACGTATTTAATAAGAAACACCGAATCTTATACTGTACTATATTTTCATTATTAAGTGTCAAGATTCAAGAGTTTCTTAATAAGTTTTACTTTTTATTTTATCTTATGTATTGTGTAACGACGTATCGACACAAATATTCAAGAAATATTCGAATTTATGATAATTGTGTAAACGTAAACATCGACGACTGTTTTTATGTTCGTGACTGTGTACCTGGCAAAAAAAAAAAGAATAGCTAATGTAATTAACGAAAGCGAACGTCTTCTTGTTGTGGTCTTGCCTGTGTTCCATCGACCTGATTTTAAGAAGACGACGCGACCGAGAAAGAAGAAAAAGGCAAAAAGCATGTGACTGAGAATCCTTGATGGTACTCTCAATAAACTTCCTCCTAAACGCAGCACGTGATTGCTCTGATGGCGATGATGACGCGATGCCCCAAGAATACTCACTCTCACTTTCTTTATGCACGTTGGACGTTAACGTTGGGAAATAGTAACCCAATAAATAATATGCTACTACTACCTATATAAGTATATACCTACTATATAATCATCATCTGGCTCTAAGTAGTATTATTAATGTATTGTATTGTATACCTATTGTTAATTAACACTAATTACTTATTATTAAATGGACCGCATATTTCATCTTGATCCCCCCCCCCACTCAACAAAATATTGCATATTCGTCGGTTTTTAAATCCGATCAATAAATGGATTGCAAAATATTACATAATAAGAAAGACATGGTGGTATCCATTTAAATTGAACGAAACCAAACTGTTAGTGTTAATTATATCGTAAGACTTAATAATGTCGGATAAATAAACATTTGTAGATACATATTCCGCCTACAATCACTACAATACACAAACAGACAATTTATGTATTTTAAAAGTTGCATAATTGCAAAATAAGTCTGTCGTCTGTTTCCTTTTACTTTTGATACCTATGCCTGATAACAGGAAGACTTCTGCTACCTAATAATAAATAAAAAATAAAATGACGAAAGTAGGTATGCAAATTAGTTCTTCTGTCGTGTAAATAATAAATTGAAATGTAACAAACAAATAATAGGAAATTACCATTTACCCTCGTGACGTAATAACGTGGTCCTATTTTTAAAATAAATATAAATTAAATGACTTGAAGAATAGGTAATTGCGAAAGTTATTTCGAAAACTCTAACTCAATGTTTGAAATGTCTTCATACTGCACACCGCAACCCTAAGGCTTAAATAAGACCAGCACAATGTCTGTGCAGTTGCACCTTTAGACGCCCCTAACTGTAGTAAATTTCGCGGGATCTAATAAGACCTTAACCGGAGTTAAGGGATGAGATAAATAAAGTTGCTTCACCCTACAAGAGGTAAGCTAAAAATTTATTCAAGTTACATTAAAGTTAGTTATATCATAGATCAGATCAATAAATATAAGTGCAACATCATGTAACACTTTGGAAATCACTCCCTAAATCACTGAATAATAATACATACTTCCACCACAAGAAGCTTTTATTAAACCGTAACAATAATCCCAACCTGTAAGAAACAGACTGAGATTATCGTTAAGAGCCAACAAAAACTTTGTGGAATGCAAATGGAAAAAATGAAAAAATCCTACCTTAGTCTACGATGAAGAAGATCTCGGAGACGGATCGAACGATAGGACAGGAAAAAAATATCGAATGAATCGGAAAATACCACTTACGAATACTTTTTCGTATACTGTGACAATTTATCTACATCTTGTCACCACTCCCGTACTCCCGCACTTTCGCGCGTTACTGGACGCACTCCCGGGACGGACGAACGATCAGACACTTTATTGAAAACCCGGCAAAAAAAAAGAAAACCCGAAGAAAAGAACCAAACCGAACCGAACCGAATTGCAAAACCGAACGCGACCTGAAAAAGTACGAAAAAAACGGCGAACGAAAACTTTTGTGCGATACAATACATACATATAAGTAATAATTCCTATCTTAAATTTAAAAAACGCTTTTGGATTCTGAACCTAAAATTTATGTTACATACTACCACTAATTGAATTTAAATTGAGTAATTATGAGTTCGATTTGCGAAATGAAATACAAATTAAACTTTAAAATTTATCATTAATTATACAATAGAGTATAATATACTAGGCGTTCCATTTAAAATAACTAAGATAGATAGGGTGTATTGCCGGAAGTCTGCCATATTTGAAACAATTTTTACGTTATTCTACACTTAGTGAGTGAATCGCCCTGTATAAATTCAATCAGGGTTTATTTTTCTTTGAAAACTTTATAAAAGCTTCCAATTTATTGTTAAAACCGAAATTATCTTTTTAGCAATTATATCTACTATTAGATATCACCGATTGAATTGAGAGCAATTTGAATTCGACGATTTTAAATTTTATAAACGAAATAAACATACGTAGGTATGTGTTATAGAACTTACAAATAGATAATTAATTACATAAATTCAATCAATGATAACCAATAACAATTTGAAAACTTTTACCTCTGTTTCGTTCTGCAAGAGGCAGGCTGAAAACGTCTTAAAAGTTTCCAATTTGTTGCAATTGCCTGGACGAGACAGGACGACCGCCCTCCCCTTAAACTTTGCAGCGAATCTCCGCAGAAACTCTTATTTAATCCCAACAACCGTTTTACCCTACAAAACGTAGACTGAAAAGTTGTCAAAATTAAATAAAAAGCTTCAGATTTATTTTTGAAAATTATCGGGCGCCCCCATTGCTTGAACAACTTTTTCACACTTATACAAGAGGCATAATGGAAAAGTTTGTTAAACTTAAATAAAGCGCATCTGCCCACCTTCCTACCTATTACCCCTTAAATAATGTAAACACCCTTTTATTACGCCACTCTTGAATGTATATTACTAAATATTATCAAAACGAAATTATTAATAATTAATATGTAATACTTTTCTAATAATATACTCTTGGAAAGTTATTGGTAAAATATAGAAATGCTTGGTTAATTGGAAAATTATTAATAAAAATAATAGTTAATAATATTAAAGGAGAATCAAACAGAACAAATAATACAATGAATTAAAATAAAAAATGTTTAAAAAATTTAATAAATGCAGAATAAGTGTTCGAAAATGCTAATTCAAAATCAAAAAATTAAGTTAAGTATGTAATTAAAAAAATTTTTTAAATTAAATCAACAGGAAATTAAGAATAAACGATTAACCAATTATTTCTAATTCCCTAGCTCAGCAATAAATTAATTTGAATTTAATTTTAAAGGTTGGATCCTATTATAAATTAAAAAATTTAATAAAGCAAAATGATTGACCATAATGTGAAATTTTGAAAAAATCGCACAAAAGTTTAAAAAAAAGACAAAAACCGTCAACCGAAACCGCGACGCGATGAAACAACCTAAAAATGAAAAAAAATTACCATACAATCCATAATCCCAAAACCATATTCAGTCATGTAAAAAAAATCTTTCCATTTAATCCATTACCAAATCCATACCTGTAAAGACAATAATAAAAAAATATATTAGAAATAATTGATAATTAATTAATTCATTTAGCTATAACGATAACACAAAAAAAAATAGGTAAAATAAAGAAAGAAGTTAAATAAACTAGAAAGATTAAATCTCACCTTTCCATAAAAAGTAAGAGATGGTCTCCTTTTTGCCAGAAAAACATTCAAAATTATATTCCAAATAAGAAAAGGTTAAACACTCCAATACTCCATTCCATTTCCTGTTGAAACAAATATTAGTATTAGTTACATATAAAAAGAATATTATGCAAAAATAAACACAGCTGCTACTTTTATGAAATACTAGTAAAATATTGTTAGAGAAATGAAAGCACACCTTTCCCTAAAAGAGTCGAAATCCAAAAGTAGTCTTCTCCCCCAGCAAAATAAGATAAGATATTGCCAACTTCAAAGATGAGGATGATGAAAAGGTCAGTAGCTGGACTACAATCTTCTGATTTAATTTATGTGTTCCATGATGATATATTATCTTCAAGGGATAACCTGTTGAATAAATTAAATATTAGTTAATTATAAAAAATAGTACCACTTTAATTATTAAACAAATTGTATACCTATACTAGTGCTAGATTTTGTAAATTATTTAAAGGGATTTCTTACCACTTTCATATTGTAGCCCTTCCCAATGATCAAGAGGTCGAAGCCCTCGGGGATTAGCCTGGAAAATCGAAGATCCAATGGCCTTTGGCTCGTGCTTTACAGGTCCACTTTATTAAATATTTAAATGAAAACCTGTTGAAACAATTTAAAATTAGTTACATCTTAATAAATAATTATTTGAATGGAGTTTAAGGTCGGTTCCTTGTGAAACATTTGAATTATTTAAAAAGGTAATTAAATTAAATTGCATTTAAATGTTTCAAATATATGTTGTTATATCTCTACAATTGTTTCGGCATGTTATGCCTTTTTCAAGAGTAATCTTATTACAGTAACATAACACATATTACAATATATAATTGATGGTGGAAGCTTTCACTTGCTGAAACACAGAACACATTATTAAATAATTAAAAATACACTTGGTTTCAAACACTATTATATTTGCAGACACTACAATTGTTTCAGCAAATAGTGCCTTCATCAGGTAAGATGATTTATCAGCAAATAGTGCCTTCATCAGGTGTGATGATTTATCACCTGATGAAGGCACTATTTGCTGAAACAATTGTAGTGTCTGCAAATATAATAGTGTTTGAAACCAAGTGTATTTTTAATTCTTTAATAATGTGTTCTGTGTTTCAGCAAGTGAAAGCTTCCACCATCAATTATATATTGTAATATCTCTACAATTATTTCGGCATGTTATGTTACTGTAATAAGATTACTCTTGAAAAAGGCATAACATGCCGAAACAATTGTAGAGATATAACAAAATTTATTTGAAACATTTAAATGCAATTTAATTTATGTAGTTACCTTCTAAAATAATTATTTTTTAGTACCTAATTAAAAAAGATTTGAAAAAATTTCCGATACGTATTAAATTTTGAAAAAATTATCTAATAATAGCTGCATTTTAATAATAATCATGAAATATTAATTTTGAATCTACCTAAAATAGAACAATTATCTACGTATAAAAAATTTCATAAAAAACTCCATCTTGTTGGATCACGAAACCCACGCCATCTGAAAAAAAGCCATTTATGCCTAAAAATACCTAGCAACCGATAATAGAAACCTATCAATCGATAAATAGGAACATATTCCACCTAATAAAATCAAAATCGAACGTGGATCATAAAAGATAAATTTACCTTCAATTCCTTTATTTCCTCCATTAATGGACAACAAACAAGCAGCATCCCCACCTTTGAAAATCTCTGCTCTAAATGAAGAGGACGGAAATGGTGCCGACAAAAGAGGTGAAAATTTGTAGGTGGGGGTAAAATCCATTAGTTCGGCGATTTCCCACCAGAGCTAATAAAGATTAATTTGTTAATAAATTGGGAAATTGTTTTATAATTATATGATTATATAAAACGATAACAGCGTATCATTATATGATAAAAACTTGATTTTTCAAACTCAAAAACAAAAAATTAAAACAATTGCATTTTCAAAATTTGACCGGAAGTCCACCTCCACAAAGGTTACGACCAATAGCAAGGCGCAGCGAGCAAACTACATCGTTTAGTTAGTTCACGTTTTGAGAGACAGAGGCGCTCGCTGACGCATATTTCAAAAGTAGTTTATAAAATATAAAATAAATACCTATAAATAAAACTGAATATTAATCTTTTTGGTTATATTTGTTTATAATTTATAATAAGCAAATATATCTCATGTATGAGAATGTATTATTGTGTTGTCAAAGAAGACCTAACCTCAAAATTCTTCGTGTTGATTTGAACAGAATTCAGTGATACCAGTGGGATAAAACCTTTAGAAACATATTAAAAATCGATAAAAAGCAAGCAAAACATTTCTATTACCTTATAATTTCACCACTATGGTCACTTGGTAGGTAATACCTACTTATAAACTTTGAGTGGCCCCAAAGACAAGTTTACGAACTCGAGCATGCCAAAAAACACAACGATGATGATTTTAGGACAGTAATGCATGTAATTTATCTGGTGTCAACTACTGTTTCAGTGAAATAAGTGTTAAAATCGCTTCGATAATATCGTGTAAGTCGTAATCTAACCTAACTTATGTCAGTGATTTCTCGTAAAATAATCTTCGAAATTATGCCAACAAAGTGTCTAGTTATATTAAACCTTAAGTGCCTTTATTAAAAGTTTGTAATTTGACAATTATACTATCAATAGTGGGGCCCTTGCTTGTCTACCTATTAGAACCCCAACACCAATTAAAACAAGTATTAAAATTGTCTTTAAAAATTGTGATAGGAAAGCACCAGCCTTTGCAAGTTCAAAACGATCGTAAAACCTAGTGAAAACTTTGTAACAGTTAAAATAACAAGACATGTTAATCTTCAATAAACCCATAAAAAGTAGCACAAAAAGATTCTACAAGTTACTACCCTTTTAAACTGTTTAAAGTAATAGTTTCTCTTTTTCTACTTTCAGAAGATGGTTTTGGCCCTTATTATTAGTCCTAATATCATTATCTCAAGTTATACGATCCATACAATTTACCCCATTGGACGTAACTGCGGGGGTTGATAGTACAGACTGTGCCTTAATCTTAGACCCCCTGGGGACCAGCAACGCCTACGATTACACTTATAATTTACTAAGAGGAACCCCACTGTGAGTACTTATGACAAATCTCTAAATACATTTCTAAATCACCTTTTTGCAGTAATTACAACAGCCCCCAAACGTGTATAACATACGGGGCTGTCAATGCAGCTTATCTTGATGCCCGAAAAAGGATTCGTACGTAAACGACAAAATATTTGTCATACTTAATTATAATTTTTATTTTATTAGATGTGGCCCAGCCCCTGGGAGACTGGAATCCAGAACAGCTGGCAACCGTGGGGGAGTTACTTCTGGACATTTCAACCAATTTGGCAAGGACGTAAGGCAATAAACTATTCAATTAAATTAAAATGCTAAGATTCTACAATCACATTTAATCGATTATCTATTATTTTTCGTACAGTTATGGTCTGAGTTACGAAGACATAGAAAAGAAACTACCCCTAATTGATACCTCGAAAACCTTAATCCGTGACATATGCCCTGCCTATTTATCAAACGTTGAGTGCAAGCCAGGGAAATACAGAAGATTTGACGGCCTTTGTAACAATCTGCACCACCCCACTTGGGGCGCCACAAATACGCCCTTTACAAGGTAATTTATTAAGTTTAATAAACCCCTCCCCCCAAAAAATTTCTACTTTTGATGCCGCCCTAACGACATATTTTTCAGGCTGATAGGTCCCCTATTTGCCGATGGCATGTCCGCCCCTCGTATCAGTGTAACAGGTAATCAGCTACCCTTGTCTCGAGTGGTTTCACGCACAATGCACCCTGATGAGGGTTACCACGACCACGCAGGTACCGTCATGGTTATAGCCTGGGGACAATTCATGGATCACGATTTTACATTGACAGGAACTCCTCTCGGTAACTATTTACTAAAAATTGTACATATAGGGTGAAACACTAAGGCGAAATTGGTCTGATGTTCTCGTGCCATTTAAAATAGAGAAAATTACTTCAAATAAAAGTTGTGAAAAAATAAGTATAAAATAACTTAAAAACATTTTTTTATATTTTATTTTATCTTATTATTAATTTTAATTTATTATTATTTTTTTTAAATACAATTTTATGTTATTCTACACTTAATTTTACACAACTTTTATTTGAAATATTTTTCTCTATTTTAAACTGTACGTGAACTACAACCTTAACGACTGAGTCATCCTGTATATATTTTTTTATAAGACCTGCCTTATTTATTTAATTATTTATTATAGATCCATTAAACCGAAACGACCCGGAGGAATGCTGCAACAGGCCATATCATCTCAAAAATCCTTATTGTAACGAAATCCCTATACCTGAAGACGATTACTTTTACAGATTGTTCAACGTAAAGTGTTTAGATTTTGTAAGGGCATTGCCAGCTGTAAGACCTGGTTGTAGACTAGGTAACAAGTCCTTTAGGATTATTTATTATTGAGGATAATTCTAAAAAGACAATTTTACAGGTTCTAGAACCCCATTTAACACCCTCACAGGGGTCATTGATGGGAATACAGTTTACGGTATCACCGAAAAATTTGCAAGGTAAGTACCTCATTATTAATCCTTTAAGGAAATCTAAAACTTTATTATATTATTATTATTATAGAAAACTGCGCACGGGATACGGAGGTTTATTAAGGATGAATCCTTCCTTCAACCAATACGGTTTGAAGGACCTGCTTCCACTTAAACTGGACGTTCCGGACGAGGGCTGTACGAGACCGAATGCAACAATGTACTGCTTTGAAGCGGGTGAGAGTTATTTATTTATTCAGCTTTCATAATTATTATAATTATATTATTACTTTCAGGGGAAATTCGTGTTAACGAACAACTAATTCTGACCTGTATGCATACGTTAATGGCCAGGGAACACAACAGGGTTGCGAAAGGCTTAGCGGAAATAAATCCCCACTGGGACGACGAAACCTTATTCCAGGTAAGTAACAAAACAATTAATAAACTAATATTAGTTAAAAAAGGGTTTATTGGATACAACTAAATAATTTTAGGAAGCCAGGCGGATTGTTATCGCAGAAATACAACACGTTACCTACAATGAATTTTTACCGATACTTTTGGGAAAAGACGTGATGCAGAAATTTGGACTTCTATTACAAAAAGATGTAATAAAAAATATTACAATTAATAAAAGAGTTGTTTATAATAAAATTTTGTTTGTTTTAGGGTTATTGGGACGGTTACGATCCCTCTGTAAACCCCGGAATTATCGACGCTTTTTCTGCTGCAGCCTTTAGGTTCGGGCATTCCCTTCTTCCAACGGCTGTAGAAAGGTGGAGCAAAGCCCACAAATTTATAGGTAAGCAAAATTAACACTAATCACAAATTATCAATTTATATTATTAACGATTTTCTTTTTCAATAGCTTCGAAACGTTTGTCCGATTTAATTCGCAGACCTTTCGACCTATACAGACCAGGAATTTTGGACGAATACTTCATGGGTCTAATGAATCAAGTGGCGCAAGCCATGGACGACTCAATTACTCAAGAGGTTACAAATCACCTGTTCAAGAAAGTTGGGGCGAGATTCGGCCTGGACCTGGTCAGTTTTAATATGCAAAGGGGGCGAGAGTTTGGACTTCCGGGGTACATGGAGTTTAGGAAGTTCTGTGGGCTACCGGAAGCACACAGTTTTAACGATCTTTTTAGCGCCATGCCAAACGAAACTGTGAGGAAATATTCCACGATTTTTCAGTAAGTTTAAAAACTACATAAAACAGAAACATCAACGAATACGATATCGTATATTTTGTTAGACATCCAAATGATGTGGATTTATGGTCAGGGGGGGTATCGGAAAGACCTTTGCCTGGGAGTATGTTGGGGCCAACGTTCGCCTGTATTATTGCAACCCAACTAAGTTATGCAAGACGAGGGGACAGATTTTGGTAAGTGGGTCTTAAAACAAGAGAATGGTCCGAAATATTTATTATATTTTTGTAGGTACGAACTCCCAAATCAACCCTCGTCCTTTACACCTGAGCAGCTCCAAGAAATACGCAAAACGCGCCTGGCTCGACTTATCTGTGACAACACTGACCTAATAGATTCGATTCAGTTGTACCCCATGGTACTCCCCGATCACGAAATGTACACGAAAATATTTTCATTTATTTATTATATAATTACTAAATTCTTTTCTTTTTTTAGAAACCCCCGAGTGCCGTGTAAGAGTGGCGTCATGCCCATAATGGACCTCACGAAATGGGCCGATTTTCAATCTGGATCGAACCATTTAAACGCCTTTCCGAACGGTTTTAATTATGACCCCTTATTAGGGAAATGAACAAACATTTAATTAACGAACATTAAATTCCTTTTTTTACGAAATTAAAAAAGAAAGCTTCAGTTGCCATCGTACTATTATATAAATACAACGACAATTCTTCGCTTCTCGTCGTTTATGCTTCATTTTGAGTAAGTATATTGAATAACTTAATTTACATTTAAAAATTCTACCTCTCTCATTACATACCTATTTGACCCAATAATAGTTTTAATGAGTCATTTATGAACAGACACCAGCCGCATTTAAATATATACCTATTAATTAATTAACTTGTAAATGTAAATAAAAGATTTATTTATTACTGTTAAGCCTGCATCTTAGTCGTAGAACTGCCTTCTGTGAGTGGATAAGTAAAGTAATAAGCGTTTTATGTATATATTTTTCATTTTTGTAATGTAAATTTAATAAATATAAACCTTTAGAAATCGTTGAGAAGTTTTGAGTTCAAATTTGTGCCACCGCAAGGAATGATACGAAATATGTATAGGCAACCCATGATACACGAAGAAATGCTGCCCTCTACCAGTTTAATATAAAGACTGTTGTTATAAAAACGAAAAGGAGCCTGAAATAAGGAAAGTGGCCTTAAACAAATTGTCTTATTATACATGGAAAGCAAAAAAATACAATAAATACCACATAATAAATAATATATAACGTCCCTAGGTGGTACATGTTCAAAAATGTATCGAAGTCCCACAAGCATATAAAAATTGAAATCAACGCCATTATCAATTAAAATAATAAGTAATACTTATTCCCTTAATAAAATTTTGCAAAACAATACTTGAATGAAAAAATTCGTATAAATTAATACGTAATTAATGAATATTTTGATATAAAGAATAAGAACACCCGTCAGTCGGCCTCTAGTGATTAGTAGACAAACTAAATTTTAGACGAGGGGAGCTTGATTAATTCCTTATTTAAATTTGTCTCTCGATTATTAACAATTATTAATTAATCAAAACGTCACCAATAACTATACAGGGTGAGTCAGTTACTAGGACGAAATCAGTTTTTAGTGCACGTACAACTCAAAATAGAGAAAAAAAAATCAAATCAATTTGTGTAAAATTAGGTGTACAGTAACGTAAATATTTTTTAAAATGACACTTGCAGTTATACCACAAGTATTCGCTAACTTCGTTATTTTAAACAGAACACCGTATATATTATTGCATTTTTGGGTCCCTCATAACAAATAATTGAAAGACCTGGGCCTCAAATCGCCCAATAATGTTACACCAAAGCCAAAATGGATATAAAATTTACATTCTTAATATAAACGACTATATATTAAAATGGATAATATAAGGACAAAGGTAGTGTGTAAAATATATTTCAAAATTGTTTTGTTTCATTTATTACTATACAGTCGTAGTAAGACTTATGATTTTCCAAAAAGAAATACACAAATGTATGCAAAACGCACCTAAAAAGCTAAGTAAATGAACATGCACAATTTCAGAAACTAAATTCCACGTCCGAACAGAAAAATAACGGTTTAGGAACACAAAATTCCCCGGATGACGGTTATTAAACCTGCACTTCGTTGCATATAATCTACACCGATTATACTTCATCTCTCTCTCTCTCTTTCTTACTGTTTCTTTTACGAATAAGGATGCAAAATTACACTTACGAGTATAAACGAAATAATAATGATTACTTATGGTACAAAAGAACTGAATTAAATTAAATTACATAATACACAATTCAATTGCTTTTGTATTATGCTTCTGTTTGATTTAATTAAAATTACTGATCGTATGGTTTTAAAATTTAAAAATAAAAGTTACAAATTAGTATGATTCTTCGTCGATACTATTTTTTTTGTTTTGTTTTGTTTTGTTTTACGTAGCGACACGCGAAAATATAAGAAGTTATAATTACGAGAGGCAGACAAGAGAGCGATTTGAATTATCGACGATCTCTCGAGTCGGAGCGACTTCTCCTGCTCCTGCTGCGAGACCTGGACCTCGGAGATCGAGACCGACGTGGAGAACGTGACCTAAAACATACAATGGCTACTGAAGGACACTGAGGCACCTGTCAATACGTACTATATGCCAAAACCTGAAAAAATTACCCACCAACAAACAGAACAAACAAAAAAATAATAATAAACTAAATTGCTACTACTTACGATATTATAAAATGCGAAGAACGAAGACCTAGACAGAAAACCCAAAAACAGGTAAATTATACCAAAAGTGTTTACCTTCTCCACAGCTAAGCCGTTCACCCAAAATACAAAACGAAACAACAGGCTTTGTAATAAATAAATTCATAAAAAAATTAGTAACCCGGCAAAGAAAGTCACCAGGTGTAATTACAATCCCTTCAGGCTAAAGTGAGTATAAATTTAAACTTGTATGTAGTTTTAAACAAATCTTCTAGTATAACTTCTTCGGATCAAGAACTGTTTCATTATATTTATCATCACATAAAAAATTGTTTCATTAGCCAGTGGTTTCATTTTGGACGTGGGGAACGTGACTGAGGTTTTATTGGGAGAGCGCGAGATGAAAAATACGGAAGTTTGACGAAGGAGAGGCCAATTTTCGACGCCGTTTTCGTTCGATGTGGGGGTAGTAGTAGTAGTTGATGGTGGTGATGATTTGGGTGGATTGGTATGTTGAACCGACGTGGACGATGCCGGAGAAGCATGGTAGGTGAAGAATTTGATTTTTTCGAAAAAAACCCCGAAGAAAAGCTGACAAATGACGTAGAGTAGCAGCAACAGGTGGCTTGGAGTAGAGTAGTAGTAGTAGTAGTAGTAGCAGCAGTAATAAGTGGTTAAAATAACCACCCAATTTTTTGTAGGTGGTGTGTGTGACGAGATGTGTAGCCGGGAAGGGGTTGGGGCTCGAACGATGGGGTTGAGAACGAGAGCAGTAACGCTGCCCTGCAATCTACGCCAAACTACATATACCACCTGTTTCAAATACACTATTTTCTTCTTTTTTATAATAAGTATTAAAAAAAATCTCAATTTTCTGCTACTATTACGTCAACGTTTTTGACAAAAAATCTCCAATAAAAACGCCTTTTAACCTTTGACACAATTCAATGAACCCAAAACTTCTCATTAAAGCATTAATTGTCTGTTTTATGATGCTTATTTTTTATAGGTCTTAATTAATACCCTCTAAAAATTGATATTTTTAGAACAGTTTAAAACCCTCAAATATATAAATAGCCAAAATTAAAAACACCGAACATTAAATGCAAGAACAACAATAAAAGTGTGCATTCTTGATTAAAACTTGATAAAAAATCTATCAGGCCAATTGAAAAGCCTTCTTGGCAAAATTAAATATTAGTACTAGCTGAAAATCATTGCAAATAGTACATCAAACTCTTTTGTCAAGAGTTGTTTGATTGTTCAACTAGTACCCCTTAAAACTAACTAACCTGGAATACCTTGGTGGTGGCCTGCGGCCTCCTCCACGACGTGATCTGCCATTGGACATCTCTACTCGGATCCTAGTACCACAGCAACGCCTAAAACATAACACACACAAATTTGAAACTACCACAACATATTAAAACATTTAACAAAAATTAAACACCTCAATATGCACGGTAAACTCTTATTAGTGTATGTATTGAAAACATTGTGATGGTAATTACCATATAAAAGAAGAATGAAGAGTTGAGTAGTTGATTAGGTGTCGTAAGTTGTTACATGTGACGAATTTGAAGAAGTTTTTGAAGGTGTTGGTTGACTTACGTTCCATCTAATCCGCGAACTGCGTCTTCTGCATCACGAGGATCTTCGAATTCGACGAAGGCGAAGCCTGGTGGGTTTCGAGCAACCCATACATTCCTCAAAGGACCATACTTGCTAAACGCACTTTCTATCTCGTGTTTACTGGCTGAAGATCCCAAATTGCCCACGTAGACTTTGCACGCCAAATCCCATTCACGATAACGAGACATCTTCCTAATTATGTTAAATGTTAATGCATATAGGTAATTAACTTATTATAAATATTAGTAGTAAAATAAAGCTGAGATTAAAACATATTTAAAAAAATTCCTTTGTTTGCAACCAAATAAAATAAAGTCAAATACTGTACCTGTATTTTGTTGGAGATTATAACAAGAATTTTTATGATAAATAATTAATTAATTTGAACGATTTGAAAGAGAATAACACTTAATAAACATGAAAATTGAGTTACACCTTAAAATTTACAAAATGGCGCAAGCAAGTATATCGCACCAACCACTTTCTCCTTTGAAAACCAGAAAACCAGTTGTTGACTTTGACTGGTCTAATGGTCGTTGGTCCCGTCATTCATTTCGCGAATGTCATCTGCCAACTCCATCTGTGGTTTATCTATGACTTTAACCTTAAGTTTAATAAACAAAGATTTTGAGGTTATCCTGTCATCAGTTTTTAATTATTTTTATACAAAAACGTGTATATTTAATAATTGAAATCATCAATTTAGTGAAGATGACTTCACCAGGATCTGCAATGGACTCTCTAAGTGCTGCTTTAAAATGTAACATCATCCCAAACCAGGAATATTTGCTGCAAGGGTCAGTTCTCGACCAGTACGTCGAAGTTCTTCTGCATAGACTTCGTGGTTTATGTGATAATGTTGATAGTGGCCCCGAATCATTCAACGATCACGAACTGTGTTTCACACTGCGAGGTAATACACAAAATTATCCAATGGTTTTGCCCCTACGAGTGAGAAGAGCTCTTGATGTGCCAGATGCTCCCTGGCAACTCCGATACGTAGGCCAGCACGAATTGGGAGACAAAAACAGGCCAACTGCAGTACGTTCCAGCATAGATATGGCCTGCAGTTCTACTATTGTTGAGTTCTTGACTGAACTAGGGTGTAGAGTAGACTTTGAATATATCGCCCGTGGATACATGTTTAGGAAAGGCAGGATGAAAATTACTGTCTCCAAGATATTCAAAATGGGCAGTATGGCAAGCAAACCCAATGAGAGTGTGGAGCCTATTTCCCAGAGCTATTTGGTGGAACTATCCGTTCTGGCTCCTTCAGGACAGGATGCTATTGCTGAAGACATGAGGATATTTGCTGAGCAACTAAAACCGTTGGTGCAATTGGAAAAAATAGACTATAAAAGACTGGCACCCACTCAATAAGCGAGCTTATGTGATACTTTACTAATAATAATTAAGTCTATACAATATTATATTTAATTAGTTTAAATCAGAGAATGAAAACTATTTGTTGATTTATTTAACGTTTGATAAAAATACAATTTAGTGCTGAAATTTGTATGCATTTCTTTTCATCATTTAAATACAATAAAACAGGCAGTTCTTATAAATATTTTGTTTTTCGTACCTAAGGGGTAAAAGTATACAACAAAATGGTCTATGGGGATTACACTAAATAGGCGATCACATCAAATCGCAAATACATTAGTTATACCCAAGAAAGTCAGTCTCATCAACTACTCGATTATAAATAATAAGTTGAAGTTGAAAATGTACATAGCACTTAATTTACAACAGACAAATAAAAAGTTGAAATATAAAGCTGAAATGTTCGTTAAAAGTAATGGTTGAGTATAACAACGAGAGTGACTTTATTTCAATAATTATTAAAAAAGAAAAAAAAATCCTGATAATTTGACTTCTATCAGCATATCTTAAAAATGAACGTCTTTATCTTTATACACTTGCCTAATAATTACTAATTAACTACATAATTAAAAAACTGAATGTTATTAATTATAATATTATTTACAAACACCGTGCTAGCTAAAAGTCCAAATTACCAGGACGTAGTAAAAGTTTGAACAGTCACAGTTAAATGCTTAATTTTAGGGAATTATTTTAGCTCAATCACAGCTTAACAATAATTCATTTTTTTGCCGCAAAAGGGTTGTAAAAAGTACAGCAGACGATCCTCTGAATATGTCTCAACGTCCAGCAGTTACAAAGAAATTACATTCATACAACACAATATTTATTAAAGCATTCAGAAAAGTACGTTAAAAATTCATTGATAATAAAAATTACTTATTAAATAATATCGTCGCTGTACTTTATTCAACTAAATGACGCCCTAACTAACCCATTTGTACAAATAATAATTCTACATACAGTATCGACGATAATAATATAATGAAATGTATTTAGTTGTTAATTGATAACGAATGAACGAAACCATACATAACAAGAATGGCAGTGATAAAGAAATTTGGCAGTCGAAAACACCCTTTCATCGCAATTAATATTTGTTTATTAAACAAAGGCAGTTTGTGCTGCTGGCTGCTGCTGTCGTTGTCGTTGTTGCCCTATACACGGCCCCCGTCAACTAACCAACCCCAAAATAAAACAGTAATCAAGCCCATAAACAAGTCCACAAATTTTGACCATATTTACGTAATTTACACCAAACATCAATTAGGTAATTAATCTACGACGACATCGTACGTACATGAATCACTTCTTACTCCCCCCGTCACATCCATCACACTGATCGTACTTTTTTACTTACATGGTCACAACAACAACGTGTAGCACGATTGCAGCGGCAACTGTAATCCTCACGTACCCCCACGACGTACCGTCGACGGTAACTCTCGATCAGGTCATTCCATTAGTAGGCCCCTCCCATTCTATCAAATATTGTATCCTACCGCAAGGACCGACACGTTTCGCTTTGACAGCAAACCGTTCGCCCGCTGCAATCCTATTTGCAGCCCCGAAATAAATATTTACAGAACTTTTTAAATCGTCCATGTCTATATCCGGCTCTTGTTTCACAGGACTGGGCTTGGGCGTAGGCGGATTAGAGGTCGTGGAACTAGGGACTTTTTCTTTGTCATTCTTGTCCTGACGCTGTCGGAGTCGACGTCCATTCAAAGCGTAGTCCACGCAACTGGAAATTTGGGATGACGACGCGTTCGTTGTCGTCTGCTGTTGGAGACTAGATCGTAGATTGCGTTGATCAGGACGAGCAGGGACCACTGCAGCCGTTTTGCTTGCAGTGGGTTGACCTGATGCCGTGTACATGGCCATCTGACCCACACGTCCCCTTCGCAAGCGACGCCTTTTAACCTCCCCGTTTGGACCTATACAAATATCCTTTTCACTCAGTTGGCGTTTCATTGGGCGAATCACAGGAGTCCCTGGTATGACCGCAGTCAGAGGCAGGGGTAACGTAATCGCGTCCTTGCTGCGTCGCTTTTTGCCTCGGAAAGCACCGCCTTCGTCTCCGGCGCCCCTTAGGAGCGTTAAAAACGGATTGTTCTTGCCTTTGAAGTCCTTCGGAGGCGGTATTATTAAGTCTAAAGTGCTCTTTGACGATGTTTCATCGCCGGATGTATCGCAAGGCGTATTTGGAAATTCTACAGAGTTGGTAGGGTCTACTAATTTTTCGGGTTGATCTTGGATGAGTGAGGGAGGCGTCGGTGGCGCCGAAACAGACGTGGGAGGCGTCGGAGGTAAGATCGCAGTTTTGTCTTGTTCTTCCTTCACTTCCGGCGGTTTCGCTTTCTGTTTACGAAGCAATTTTTCCCGTTCCCGGTTCATACTGTTTAGGAATTGTTTGCGACGTTGGAGGCTGATTTTCGGGAAAGGAACGCTCTTCTTCGCGCATCCGGCCCCGTGAAACTCGTTTTTAATATACAGTTTCGAATTAATTTCGAGCCTGTTATCTTCTGCTAAATCGGCATCAGGACTGGGACATGGGGACTCCGTCTCGGAGAGTGCGTTACTCTCTTGATATGCGGTCCCCATCATGATATTGAGCATGTGGTTATCAACGGGGATGATCATTTTAGTGTCGCTCGCTTTCAGAAGGGGCAAAAACTGCAACTTCCTGTTTCCTTGCCATCGTTCCCTAAGTTCCTGCTCGCAAACAGGTCCTGTCGGTGGCAGAGTTACACAAGGCGCAGGAGGCGGAAGGCGTACCCTTAAACCCCATATTGTCGTCCTCTTTTTTATTTCACGGCCACATTTAAAACGAATTCTATTATTTGTAAGCACCGATAATATATTTTCTCTCCTCTCTACCTTTGATACGTTGTAAATCTGAAATAATTACAAGATTATGAAATTATATTAGATAATTTATGTTAATTTTATAAGTTAATAATGTTATGCACCTTTGGTGGTAGTTGTAATGCATGCCAATTATCGTTTATGTATGGAATGATAACAGTGTCGAGGTCATAATACTTCTTAGAGTGGTAAGCAGTCAGATTGAAGACCATCAGGTGCACCAGGTCAACCCATTTGAGCTCTAACCGACGAAGGAACTCTTTGCCATAATTACAAATAGCACAAACAAATACATAGAACCTAGGAATAAAAATATATCTTCAGGTATTACATAAAAAACAAAATCGACTAGTTACCTATCACCACAATAAAGGGGATATTGAAGGCATCGCACGCACTTCTCGTGAAACCACTGTCGACATCGACCACATTGCAGCATCTGTGTATACCATTCTCCATTCTGACCACAATAACAATAGATTTGTTCCATGTTGACTCGGTGATAAGCATCCCAATTAAGAGCATAGGGCTGAAAATACGTTTTTATTTTTTTATTTATTTATTAAAAAATATTTTTTCCCCTCTACAAGTACTTACGTCATAGGGAAAAGAAGTTGGAAGTAGGGAGGACATGGAGTTATCAATTCCTGAGCAAATCTTACGGATAGAATCCTTACGTAGGTGCTTGTACTCGGCGTTTTTCCGTTGTCTGTGGGGCTCACTTTCCATGCACCTTCTACACACCCAACTCGTTCCTAATTAATACAAATAAATAAATAAATAAATCAACCACCTACCTATAAAATAATATTAAAAAATACCTTCTTTAAGGCAAATAGTTGGGATCTCAGGCTGGTGACAGCGTTGATGGTAACCGCGGCCACATTTATCACAGACAGAGATCTCATGCTTGTCCTTTGGTGCAGACTTCTTGCAGACAACACACAGCAGGTCCTCTTGCTGGGGTGTGCTAAGTTTGGTCAGATCCTTAACACTGGACCAGTTTTCTGTGTTGTCTCCAAATTTCACTAAACACTGGTCTCTAATACTGTCAACTTCTACCACAGTCCCCAAGTAGTACCTGCCATCTTTGTGCTTTAAAAGAACATCTTGTCCAGGGCTGAATCCTATCCTCTCCTTCTCCACACTGGTCGTCGAGTCCGGTACGGCAGCTTCTTCGGTCTCAGGCAAAGACCTTTTGCTCCGCGTGTTTTGTAACGCCGCAGATGTAACCGTCGAAGTCATTTTGGGGTTCGTATGATAGGAGACGTCTTGTCAAAGCTCTCACCTAATGTAAAATGCAACGAAGCGATATAGACACTGCGAAACCCCGACAACAAATTAACCAATATAATTAACACTTTCCTAATCATTATGCAGAGAAATTAATTTCGTATTAAATTCTTATGTCACTGTCAACATAAACACGGTAACAACTGCAAGTTCCCACCCTATACGAGCCAAAAATCGGCCATTTAACAATTTTTAAAAGAGACAAAAGCATCGTTTACAAATGTTTAAGGTCTAGTCTTAATAATACAATTAATTATTTTTATGGAATACCTTTGAAAGTATCGTCTCCTCTCAACACGTAAGTTCATTCAGTATGATTACATTTGCGGCCATTAGAACAACTGTTTGTGTGATCCCGCCAAAGAGGCACGTACGGATTTTTTCTTTCATTTATTCCAATTTTCCAAGGGGCTTCTTGTAGATTATCATCTCTCGACCAATATAACTTAGCAAAACGGTTGAAATCAAATGTTTTCATTCACTATTATAACTTTTATTTAAAAATATTTCAAAATTTTAACGAATTAAAGACTTTGTAGGTGGCGTTACCAACATCAGTCAGTGTTTTTACCAAATAACCATATCAAAAACATGCAACTTGACAAAACAAAATCCCTAACGATTTGGAAAATTTAGGAAGCGTTCACTAATCTAAGGCCATCAAATCGGTTATAGTTTAGGTACTTTTATCAAATGACATTTAATTGACAAGAAAATACATTAAATTCATTCTAAAGACACATACTTGAGTTTCAAAATGATTACTAAGTAGTTATCACGATATATAATACAAAAATTGTTACCTAGGCCAAAAAAATCGATTTAATTAACCCAGAGTAGTGTGGTTGTGCTTACTAATTGCTTAACAACTTTCCAATTTAATTAATTAGCGAATAAATATTTGAAATGAAATTACATTTATTTTACAGACTTTATTTGAAAACATTTCTATCTTATATAAAGTTTATTACGAACACACAAAATTTAAAAGCTGTTTGTTTTTTACTTATCAAACTCTTCTCAAAGTTTACTTTATATTTAATAAAATTAACAACTCTGAAATCTATTTTATTTGCCTAGTCAATTATTTTACTTTACCCACCTGAAATAATTGTTTTTTGATTTGTTCCCTTTTCGAATGTTAAAATAAAATGAAAGGCTTTTGAAAAGTAAAAAACAAACTGTTTTATTTATAATTTACAATAATACATTATAAATGGTAATAATATTAATAATAATAATAACAATGCAACTTTGTGTTCAGTGTTTTTATTATTTCTAAACATCAGTGGTTCAAAAATAATGAAAAAATATATAACAGCCATACATATTTAAATTATTTGATACAAATTACATAATTGTCTCTCTCTTAGCTAAGTCACTAACTGCTGTAGTAAACAAAAAATAATTAAAGTAAATAAAAAATGAAAGGTATATGTAATTAATAATTTATTATAATGTTGCCAGTCGAAAATCTACGACGTCAATAGTTGAGTTGATAAGTAAGTAATAGAAACCAATTTTATTTATCTTTTTTTATTATTATTTATACAAAATACACTTAAAGTTATTCACTCACTATATAAAAGTGTACACAAGTTTTTTTCTTCTTCCATAGGTAGGTATTTATGATTTTTTTTATATAGGTAGATAATTAAAACTATTTTTTTGTCTTCTGATTAAATGAAGAGAATACATCAACTGTAAATGAATCTAAATTTCCTTTAGGAACCAAAACCACATTTTATATACTTCTTCAAAAAATAAAATAATAAACAACTTACACAATATAATTAAAAATCAATTAGAAATTAAAGCCTTTTTCTATATATTTTTTATTATTAGTGAATAGATTTTTTTTGTACGTACGTAATTGAACTGAATAGCACTTTATTTTTACCACAAAATTGTGAAATTAAAGGTCTAGGGGACATTACATTAGGCACAATTTTATTATGAATACATCAACCAATTTCCCAAAACTCCACAATTTTAAAGAATTCATTAAGTTAATTGACCTTTTCTGGATATAAAAACGGGTGAAGTCGATAAGAGTATGTAACAGGGAGTTTAATACGTTTTTTTTTTATTTTATCATTTATAGCATTTAGAATAGTTTAGGAAATTTTTGCCATTTTTTTCTGTATCTAAAGGTGGGAGTGACCCAAAACATTTTTGTTATTAAAATCAACAACAAATGTTTTTTTTTTTTTTTTAAAACTTATCAAACTTCCTTTTCTCTGAAAAAGTGTGTGAACCCCTTAAGGCCTTTAATAGCAATTAAAAAACAAGTTTTAAACGCAATTTCTGTAATTATTTTTTTATCGTCGATGTATTATCGTCTAATTAATCAAGATAACGAACGAGCTCCTGGGCCACTTATTACTCTGTTTTTGCGATCTATTTCGATAAGCACAAATATTGCTGAACATCTTCGATAAGTATTATTTATATGTATGTATTTATAATTTTTTTAATGTGTATAATATGTAACTTCTCGACTATTCGCGTGACATTTCAAATATATTAATAATACGTAAAAAAGAAAGAGAATTAAATAAACAGGAAATTATTTGGATGTACACAACTTAGCAATGTTTTGCAACTTTTTTTTAAATCTACATGGTGACTCAGTCACTAAGACGAAATCAGCCTGTAGTTCACGTACGATTTAAAATTGAGAAAAATATTTCAAATAATAGTTGTGTAAAATTAAGTTTAGAATAACGTAAAAATATTTTCAAATATGGCATAGGGTGTACTTCTGGTATGTTTGAAAACATTTTTACGTTATTCTAAGCTTAATTTTAGATAACGTTTACTTGAAATATTTTTCTCTATTTTACACTGTACGTAAACTACAGACCGATTTCACCTTAGTGACCGATTCGCACTGTATAATATAAGACATACTTAAATCTTATACATTTCACATAAAAGTGTACTTATGTAGGTCTTTATTTTATTTTGTTTCTTAACTTGATCCTGATCCTACCAAATCTGTACTATTTATTTATATGTAATATATTTATGTATGTACATAGGTAGGTGGTATTTTTCCGTAACCAGTCAAAAAACTTACTTCTCTTTCACCGTTCTTATAATTAATTATATCGTTTTAATAACTATTTTATATTATGTATAGTGTATGTACTATACTGTACTGTACTGCAATGTTAAAATATAATAAATATACAATTATTTTTGCACGGTATGTACAGTATTTTTTTCATTACTCTCTTCTTTTCCTAATCAACCAAAAATAATAATCGTCTTCCATTATATTAATTTTTAAGCACAAAAAATACAGCACCAGCTACTACAACACGACGTTTTTTTTTTTAACAAAATAGCCTTTATGTCTGTATCGTTAATTTATTGAGAAAAGAGTGAATGGCAGGTAAATTTTTATATGTATTAGGAATATATAACATAATAAATCGTATTCGACTGGCTTTTTGTTTTAATATTCATTCTATTTTATTCTGCATTATTTCTAATAAGACTTGCTCATAATCATCATATTGAACTAATGACAACAAAAAAAATATATATAGGTATCGACTACTACAATATAATATTTAAATTACACTACTATGTACATAGGTAAACATTCTTTTTCTTCATTTAAAATCACTTAAAAAAACGTCCACGATGCTACTACTCTACCCTACCGCTAGTCCACAGCTTTACAGGGGGAGGAATGAGGGGGAAACGTGGGCTTTACGTGGCCACTCACCTCCCATCTCCTCCATCTCTCTTCCTCCCCGTTTATTTTTTTGCCTTCGACAGACAACTTAAAAAAAGTTTCGCAAAAGTTAATTAAATAATTTGAAGAACCTCCAACAACAAGAGAACTTCTTCCGAAGGCAAATGCGCTTCAATATATTGTATTTTACAATATCTTGTTTGCTGCTGCCACGTAAATTAAATATTTAATTTAAAAGATAGTTACAGTTCGTTTTTGTCACTACTAATGTGCTGAAATCCCTGGTACAGCTCTCTCTTATCTCCCTCTATTTATATATGTACAAGTTGGGGACACAGCAGGCCCACAAAAAAATAACATGTAATAACTACAGTTATAATAGTAATCAATAATCAATAATATTGCTAGTTATATACACGACCAATCAATTAATTGAGTTCCTGCACGACGCGACCTGAAGTTGGAAGCCTCCGAAGGTACTGTTGGATTGTGGGGGAGGGGGGAGAACAACGAGAGGAAAAAATAATTCCTTTCCCAATAACGATAACGAAAATACGACGACACTGTTTCTTTTTCTTTTTGTTTTGTTTTGAGCAAGTTAACAAATACATCCCTGCATTCACCACAGTTGTGTATGTATATTTATATAATACCTACTATTTGATGCTTAGAAATGAGTTGACGTGAAAAGTAAACTTTAAGTTTCTAAGAACTGGCCTGTGTATATTCCTTTTTCGTCACCTCTGGATACCGACCCTGAGACACGGGACAAAAGGAGCCCTCAAACGCGGCCATGAGATCACTCTGCATGTTCATATCTATCTGGTTCGCCATCTGGAAAAACCCATGTTTCTCGAAAACAAAAACGAAACAGAAAACAGCAACAAAAACTTACCGCTTCCCGTCTCCTCCTCTCCTGTTCCCGTAAACGCTGGCGCTCCCTTTCCGTCCTGTCTGAACCCGAACTTTGAGATCCTGGAGATATACTGCCTTCGGCAGGGGAATTCCTCAGCTCGTCCACTCTTCCAGGGGGCAGTGGTTGCTGCTGCTGTTCAGCCACCGCTTTCCTATTTAACACCAAAAAAATTAATCAAAATATCTGAAAGGACAAAAACAAACAGATAAATAGTAGTTGTACATACCTTGCTTTTTCTAAAGCATCTTCCTCTTCCTTTTCCCTCCTCTTCTCGTTTTCAACCCTAAGCCGCTCCTTTTCCGCCTGTTCCTTCTGTTGCCTTTTAAGTTCCAGATTTTCGAGCCTCTGTTTCTCCCTGTCCGCCTTCTCCTTGGCCTGTTTCTGGAACGCCTTAAAACTATCCATAACATGTTGTCTCGTCGAACTGCTCGCGTTAGCCGGGAGACCCTGGGGAGAGTTATTCGCCTGTGCCAAACTCGACCAAGAACTCGCGTTTTTCACGTTGGCAGCTTCAGGTGTGGTCTTCATTTTGTAACTACCACTTCCACCTCCGGGCGGCACTCCACCACTGAATCCGTGTTTGTCTTGTTGGGGCTTCGAATCTCCCGTCGACACCAATTCCTCCAAAGGTTTCGAGGCCAGAACTTGTGTCGGGTGTTCCTTCTTAATCGCAGGCTGCTGCTGCTGTTGTTGTGGCAACGGGTCGAACATGGACGGTATCGACATATTCATGGGAATCCCCGCGCCCATGAGACCGTTACTGTCGTACGGATGGTGTTTTGATTCGTAGCCATTATTGTTGTTCGAATGCATCATGGGATGCGATGTAGTGGCAGGGGGCACAATTGAGGGATGATTAATATCAGTTGACGTGGGAAAATTGTTGTGGTGCATAAGGGAATTCGGGGGCATCAAACTACCACCAACAGGATCAGTTGTTACCATTGGAAGGGGAGGTTTTACGTCCAGACCTCCCAAACTACCCTGCAACATGGGCGAAGGATTGATGGTAGGATTGGGCGGAATTGAATGATTAGGATAAGCAGGCGGAGGTATCGAAGGTGCTAAACCCTCCACCATAGGCTCGCTTTTTATAATATCATGCTCTAGACTCGCCAGAGACTGTTCGAGAGGATCTGTAAAGTTATTATGCAGTGGAGAGATGATGGGTTTTTTTTCGGGAGAATGTTTGATGGGTAATTGCTGTGGCTGTTGATGGTGATGATGAGAGACGACGGACGGCGCAGGGGCCGTTGTCGATGGGGGTGTTATAGATTTTTCGCTAAGTATCGACGACTTTCGAACCGACAGAGACGGCTGCTGCTGCTGCAAAGACACAGCGTTTGGAGGTTTGCTAACTACGTTGTTGTTTACCACCACGTTTGTGTTTTGGGGGGTTGTAATGTTTGTGTTGTTGTTATTATTGTTAACCACCGTTGTTGAAACGGGTGTCGTGGGAGGTTGTTTCTGTAACGTCTATAAAAAAAAGATTTTTACAAATATCTTTTTGTCAAACATACTAAAAAGTTAAATTTGAATGTAATAAAAGCTCAAACATATGAAACAGTTAATCAGAAACATGTATTTAGTAGTAGTAGCAGTAAAAGGAAACTTACCGTGGGGTTTCCGCTGGGAGATTTTTTGTTCTTCTTCTTGGGCGGTTTGTTATTAGTTCCCCCTAAAAAACTTTTTAGCTAAGTACCGATATTGAGACTTCTTCGACCACTATAGACGCGTCCTCGAGTGCACAACGTGTATGTATTTATTTATTTTTATTGAGTAGTTAACAAAAAGAAAACAACACAACCATTTCGTTATAAATTTCTATAATATTCCATATATAATAATATATTTTGTATACCATGTTGACATGAGTATTTAAAGTGGATTAGTGCATAAAATCAAGATGGGACCAGATCACGCACCTAAACGAGACAAAGAGGCAAATATATCGATCATACAATTCACACGATGTAATGTAATAATGTATATAAAATATATGCATAATATTAACATTACTTTATTATTATTTACACATCAACTATCAATCAACTCAATGTCGTACAATGTATAATATATTTACAGCACTTCGAATGAATGTCCACCGATTTGTACGGAAATAAATGGAAACTTATAATGACAATAGAAGTATATTTAAGAGTTTGTAAGATACAAACAGAAATATAAAAAAGAACAATAAATTTAAGTGCAAATTAAAATTAGCGTGATAATTGGGATCGAGGGCAGACAGACGGTATGTACAACCATACCGTCGAATTAACTAAATTAATTCCGTTACAAAAGTTTTCTCTTCAGTAATCATATATATATATATATAAATATATATGTATGTATAGATACATATATTACACTAACACGGGGGCATCAATCGTATCATATCATCATTCATTTCATTATAAAAACATAAAATGAATATGTAATGGGCATCAAAGATAAAAGGTGTACAGCAAAACACACACATTTAGTACAGAGTGGAATCTTTTCGGTAATGGTAGGTAATAACAATACTTGCCTCTCACGAAATAAATAATAATAATAATAATAATAAAGGGGGCAACAAAAACCGTACACTTCCTTGAGTACAAACAATGTGTGATTGGAGGCTGCAAAAAGACATATCTGCATCATTATTGCTCGATTTGAATATTTTTTTTTAATTTAATACAAAATTGGAACCATACAGTAACTAAAATTATCTTTTTTTCGTCCTTTCATGTGCTTATACAATTATACATATTATAAGGAACAATAAATTATTTCTTATCTATTAAAAATAAAAAACTGACCTGTAATATCAATATGTTCAAATTTCCGACGCCTTGAATCACCCTGTATATGTCACAACGTTAACGTGATAAATTCTTAAATATTTGTTATATTAATATTTCATTTCTTTGTTGTGGTATGTAAAGATTCTCCCTTCTCCTTCCCTTTCCCATCAACATTATTTTGATTTTTTTTTTTTAATTTAGACTAATAAGCTTAACTAAACTAAATCATTTTTTGTTCATATTGTAGAGAATTAAATTTTTCAAAATAATGTTGATTGGGAAGAGAAAGGAGAAGGGAGAAACTTTACATACCACAACTTAACCGACACAATCCAAAGCAATGAAACGGTAATTTGACAAATATTCGTCTGTAACATATACAGAATGTATCTTTCATACATTTACATTTATTTAATATGTGATATTGAAGGTCAGTTTCCTTCTCTTTCTCTTTTCTTTCAAATACATAATGCAAAGTTAAAGAAAACGCTTTGTATCGTTCCTTGTATTGGAAATGGTCGCAGTAAAGATACAAAAATATGGCTCCACACACATTGTCTGCATGGTTGGGTGCATCGTATTTTTCTCTTTGATCTTTTCTTTTGTTTCAACTTGTAAGTAATAATAAATTGTACTAAATAGTTATTCGACAACAACGAAATGGTTGCATACGTGGCAATACGTAATCATTTATCATTAATTAATCTTATCTTATTAAATTAATTAATAGATTATCATTATTATATTTAATTCAATTTAAATAATCAATAAAAAAACAAAGACAATCCTAGTGAACTGTATGGTTTGACCTCGCTTGGTCGGCCAATCAATCTCTCTCTTGTTCTCATATCTCCACCGGTCGACACATTGTGCACTCAAGGCAATTTTCAAATTTTTTCTATTCGTCCAATCAATCAATCAAAAAAGAAAATTATAATAATATAATAATTAAAAAATGACCGAATAGGCTCCGCTTTGTTTTGCGGGGGCTATTGCCAAAAGATAATAATATAATCAGTCAATTTTAATTAATTAAATAATATGTAATTCATTAATTTCAAATCCCCCAAAAACGTAACCCATTCGACACAATAACAATAAAGTCATTTATGTATCTATATACACAATTATAGTAATAAAATTATAATACTTTCAGTTTATTTCTTTACCTGTAAGTAACCTGTAACGCCCCCACAGGTCAAAATTAATTATTAAGTCTTTGAATGATTAAATATTTATTAAGTTCTCGATTACCTGGAGGGAAGTCACAGGCAAAGAAGTAAGTATATGAAGAGGAGAAATGTACGTTGCAAGGGGTAAGTAAGGAAGATAGATATGGGAGGAGGGGGACGATACGACGTACTTTATTGACATCGACGTTACTTTTTATCAAACCTCAAATCGTGTTACTACTATATTATTACCATCATCATCATATCATTAAAAACCGATTTTACAATTAATTATAAAAAAACAGCACCAGGCAAAGTACTTCTAAATGCCGAAGAACTGAACGAAGTATGTTTTGTAATAAAAAAAAATATATATGTATAAAAAACGCGTTCGTAGCATTATTAAATTAAATACAACACATCATAGGCACACATCATATATATACAAAAATATATGTATATAAATTATAATATATCATATCCTCAAAAAGAAAAAAAAAAAAAAAACGGAGAAAGAATGGGGGCGGGTTGGAGAGCGGTAAATACTAACCGAAAACGTACAAATATATGAATAATAATTTAAACGAATAGATAATAAAAGTGTGTGTGTGACTGAAGTGTAATAAGAGGGTGAGTTGTGTTTATTTATGGTCTTCCAGGGGTTGTTGGGTAATAGAATTAGGCGAAAACACTAAACAATAAAACCAAAAGTAAGCGAAAACCGGACCGACGACGAATACGAATCATTCATTCCCAATGACAATAATCAATCAATTAATTAATTAATTAATTAATTGTACAGTACACACTGTTATTATGGTAGGTACTTTTGCTGAAACTACACACAATATTTATTTTTTATGGAATAGTTTCTCCCTGGGCACGAGTACACAATTATTTATTTATTGAATTAGTTATCCTTTTTTTCAAGTATGTAACTTAACCATAATAAACAATTAATTTACAATTTCGTCGACTCGACTTTTTTTTTCTTTTCAATGTAACTGTTTTAGAAATATGTATGTAGTGGTAGTCTTTTTATTACCTGTTCTTGCCCTTTAATTTTTTTTACATAGAACACAAAAATATATGTATGTAAATTTTTTGTGACCGTAAATAATGCATGTGTGTGTGTAGTGTAGTGTGTCTGGGTGGCGAATATAAAAATTATTATTCGATGGGGGCAGGTGAAAATGTGATTTAGTGGATGAAACGAGCCTAATTATACTAACTAAAGAAGTGGTTCTTATATTGCCTATTTTTGAACTTTTATGCTTCGGGAAGCTCTCACACACCATTTCGAATAAATAAAAGTATTCTTAAGTAACAACTCTTTCTTGCAGTATTATAAGGCTAGTCATTTAGCTCAAAAGTACGTATTTTTTGCAAAAAATTGTAACAGTAATCCGAGAATGCCACAAAGAATAAAATATCGAAAATGACTTCATAAAAAGTTGTCCGTTCTTTTTTTATCGATGTTTAAACATTATTTGTAATTTTGCCTCCCAATTAAAATATAACGGATAACTAATTATGGGACCATTTTCGATATTTTATTGCTTGAAACCTACTTTACATTGTGGCATACTCATTGTCAGATTGCAAATATCGTATATATGTTTCTTTTCTAAATATACAAAAAATTTGAAACCTGGCATATTAAGTTATAAAACTACCTTTTATATGGTAGTAACTTGAATGTTTGAACATCAAGAGCCCCTGAGTTAAAAATTCAAAAATTGTCAATTAATGACCACCCTACGTTACTCCGCCCGTGTGCTCAAGTTTGGTGTGTTTATATTATGCACAAATTACATTATTAAGTTAAAAAAGGGGGTCATCAGAAGTAAAATATGTTACAAAGAGTCCTTAGGCGCAATTTCCGTTAATTTCCTTATTCATTATAGCCAAAAGAAAAAAGAATAAACTAACGTTTACGTTAAAATTCGGCCACTACTTAATAATTATTACTTTACATTATAAATACTTTTTCTTGAATCGCTTAATGGAACGATATATATATATATTTATATATATTTACATTTTATGCATATCTCTTATCAATATACGTACGTAATTCTGTTTGTACGGAATTTTTATACAAATATATGTATGGTACCCAATTAAAAGAGGAAAAGAAAGTAAAATTTGCACTTTATCTTCGTTCAACCTCAAAAAATCTACTTATAATATAAACAACATTCGAGATTACATTATATTAGAATAAATTAAAAAACGATCGTTTTTTTGTTTGTTTGCTTGCTTGTTTAGACTTATCATTAATTTAATTTATTATTCGCAATAAAGGATAAAATGGAATAAAAAATAACAACGCGACGTGCATGGCACTTCATATACAACATACATACATAAATTATATATTTCCTATTATTCAAAACTCGTACAACAGCGCGTTCTACGTCGTCAAGACAGACAGATAAATCGGACATTTTCACTCCCCTACTTCTTCCTTTACAGGGTGCGTCAGTCAGGTAAGGCAAAATCGGTCAGTCACTAAGGTTGTAGTTTATGTACAGTTTAAAATAGAGGAAAACGTTTCAAATAAAAGTTGTGCAAAAGTAAGTGTAGAATAAGCAAAAATATTTTCTAATATGACAGACTTCCGGTTGTACCGGAAGTACACCCTAACGTCGTTATTTTAAATGGAACAGTTCGTATATTATTGCATTTTTGAATTCCTTATAAAAAATGTTAGTTTATTCACCCTATATTGGGGCCAGGTTGCACGGTTCTTGAGTTATTTAATATTCTATTTTTAATTTTGACGTTTGCAATGCTCTTACTACTAGTACAGGGTGTTCCATTTAAAATAACGATGTTAAGGTTTACTGCCGGTATAACTTTATGTTTACCATTTTTGAAAATATTTTTTTCGTTATTCTACATTAAATTTTACACAACTATTGTTTGAAACATTTTTCTTTTTTTTTAAATCGTACGTGAACTACAGACCTATTTCGCCTTGGTAACTGACTCACCCTGTATAAACCAAAAAATAGTAACAGTAAATAAAAATCGTTTGCCAAAGGTATTGCGCTCCTAAACAAGCAGACAGGGGCAGGGGAGGGGTACGGAACACGAAGAATTTTTTTTGTGTGTACTTTGTGTGTATGTGGCGTTGTTGACTTTTTTTTATTTGTGTCAACTTTTAATGGCATTAAACAACTTATCACCGCAATGGTTGTTGTGGGTGAGTAGTAGTAGTGGTGAGAGCTAACCTGCTTCGCTGTCGCTGGAGTCCGACGAGCTGCTCGATATACTCGACGTGCTGCTGTCCGTGTCCGAACTGCTCGAACTAGAGGACAGGCGACCGGTGGGTCCGCCAGTGCCTGCCGGATCCACTTTACTAGCCTCTTCTAAAACACACATAAGAAACGTTTACGTAATGAACGAAAATCCAACTCTCATTCTCTACAGACCTTTCTTTGTCGCCTTCTTCGTATTGCCTATTTTATCGTTAACGTCATTCAGTCTCTTCTCCAATTCTTGCTTCTTCTCCGCGATCTGCTCGTCTTTCGACTTACCCGGCATCTTTTTATCTGCAACGAGAACGATCGGGATATCGTCTACAATCCACACATAATACGACCAGCAAATATAAAACAACCACACCAGGTTATTATTTTTATTTTATGGTAAAAAAATACTGAAGAACTTGAAAAATCATTTTAACTTTTAAATTTTAACCTTCTGTGATCATTTTATATGCTCATATTGCCAATTAGCTTCTTAATTAATGCCAAGTTAACTCCCTTTCACCAGATAACCAGTAACAATTAGAAATAACACGCATTAAACTGGTAGAACATGCTGTAAAGCGTTAGACCCTTTTATTACTTATTACTTTATTCCAAGACAGTTCTTGATATTATCATGCATAAGTATCAACTGAAATTTATTTTAATATATACGTCGCTTTAACATAATAAAGACATCGACATGCGTTTACCCATTTTAAAAACAATTCTTTTACTTTTAGTAGATGAGATGACCCCCACAAAAGAAAGCAAAAACACCAAAAAAGCTTGCCTATTGCTATTTCTTTAAATGGTATCTGAGGGCAAAAATTTGATTTTCGATATTTTAAGTAAAACTGCAATAAAGCTGAAATTAATTAATTGGTTTACTCCCAAATACCACAATAACATATAAAAGCAACCCTCCTCAGCTATTGCCACCACCACGACCTCAACTCGATTTAAAAAAATACAATATATTACACCCTGCTAGTTACTTTATTTGCTTTTGAATAGACAAAAGTCAAGTCAAGATCGAGTCTACCATGCTTAGAAATGTGTAGTTCCAATTACAACGTCTGCTACGTGCCCCCCTATTCTCTTTTTAAATAATTCACACAAAAACGTATATATATAATATAAACATAAAGGCGTAACACTGTATATTACAGAACGAATAGTTTGAAGGGGGGCAAGGGGCAACCACCGGTGCTCTGGTGACGCAGATTGTGCCGGCACGTCGGACGTTAAGTAACGGGAACTTACAGTAGGGCTTACGTGGCTTTTTGCGTAGACACGACGCTACGTAGCTTTCCAGTTCTCGTAACGTGGATGGCTTCAACGTCTCAAAATCGATCTCGATCTCGTCTGGGTTCGAGTCGCGCAACGACGGTTCCCGCGACTGTATTATGTGCACCACACGCCCCAACTTGTCACCTACATCAATTTCACGAAATTATTAAAACAATATCACACAAAATCCGTGTATGTACATGGTTCTTGGGATCAAAATAACGCATTTATCTAAATACCAATTTGACCAAGATTGACTTTTTCTGATCGCAGGAATCTGCGGTTGCTCCATATAGACACCCTGTATATAACTGAATTAAATATACCCAAGATAACAATCAATAAAATATGCAACTAGGAATGAAATAACGCCTTATGGGGCATTATTCCGGAAAAATATAATTTTTAGTAAATAAAAGAATGACAAAGAGTGTTAGTACCTGGCAGTTTATTAATATCTAACGAAAGTTGCCGCTTCTCGTCGTAGGACATCGGTTTCGCGTTGTCCTCGTCCTCCGAGTCAAACACAAGTGCGGGGGCTTGAACCGCCGATTTCTTACGTCCGGCGCCAGTCTTATTGTTTGCTTTTTGTCTCTTAGACGCTGCGTTACCCTGCGCTGGCTTTGGCCCTCTCACACCTGCACAAACAAAAAAGAAAATGGCGTTACTTATAAAAAAAAGGCGAAAAATTACCCCCTAATAATAAATCATGCGCTTTTGTGTCTTAAATTTGACAAATACTATTTTCTACAGTGATTTGGAAAAAAATGTGATCATTAAGAGCCCCGGAAAATCCGTAAAAATACGTATTTGTATTCTTGCTGTTTCATTTAGGTGTTCACCTTTGCTCTTGGCGGGTTTGGAAGCAGCCGCGGCGGCGGGGCCTCCCGCAACCGCGGCAGCGTTGGCCCCCGTCGCCAGCGTATGGTGGTGGTGGTGCATGTTGAGCGACTTGCCGGCGGCCGTGTGATGATGGACGTCGCCGGCTACGCCGCCGACCCCCCCGCCCATCTTCATATCCGCCCCCGAAACCACGCTGGCTATGCTGTCGTCGACGCTGTCCGACATTATGTTATTCGACTTGTTTAGAGACGCGCCCCCGGGCTTACCGAGACCACCGCCTCCGCCTCCAGCGGACGCGCTACTATTCGCCACCATCTTCTTGCTCTTATCCACGTCTTTCGCTTTCTTTTTCGCCTTCTTCTTTTTACCGCTCTCTTCCACCAACTTGCGCATCTTTTCCTGCATCGCTATTAACTATAAATAAATAAAACAAAATTATTAGCAATTATGTATTGCTAAAAAATAATTTCCAACTCACTTCTTTTTCTAACATTTTTAATTGCTTGTTTCGCCTCTCTTCTTCTGAGTCCTCTGTGTCGCTGGAGGAATCTGAACTCGAGCCTGACGAACTAGAATCTGATTTGGTCGAAGAGCTACCGCCCACCCTTTGAACAGATTCGTCTGGAATCTTTGCGAACCTACAGTCACAGTGGTTAAAACGAATATGTAAATCTTTAAAAACATTATTTACTTCATCTCAAAGACGTCCTGGAGTTTTCGCGCCATAGCAACGACGTCGTGGTCTTCGGGATTGTACTTGTAGCAGTTTGTAAAAATCAGCCGCACGTCCGCTGCAAATTCCTGCGCCGTACGGTACTCCCTGTTGTCCATCTTCTGTTTAACAGTCCCTAAGTCCATTGGTTTCTTTATTATGTCGTGGTAATCGTGTAACCCCAACAATTCCGCGTCCACAGGCTTATAGAACGGCCATGCGTAAGTCTATAATGAAGATGAATTATTATAAAAATTTATAGTATATATATGTTAAAAATATAATTTACCGAAAGTTTTTTGGAAAAGAGCTCCTTGAGTATCTCATTACAGGACTTAAGCGCCTCAGACAACTTGTCTTTGGACTTGTGTGTGGGGTGTTGGGGCTGGGATGCATTCATATTCATTAGGGGTGAAATGTTGGCCTGGTTATAGGGCACTAGGCCATCCAATTCGGCCCTGATTGGTTTCTTTATCTGTCGACCCGATTCCCGACGTGTCGATATCTTCGCTGATTTGGACTCCATTGGAGCGTTGTACTCGAACGCCGTCGCCGACGGAGTCGTTGTGTCTGCCTTTCTTTTGACACCTTTTTTCACCTACAACACAAAATATCAATATACAATATAAAAATGACGATTATTTCGATTAATTACCTTTGCAGGTTGAGCTGGGGGCATCACATTTCCAGGGAGTACGTTAGGGGCGAGGTTCGACGGTTCTAGAGGGTTGGCCAGGGGCTGAGCGACGTGATAGCCGCCCGTTGGTTGAGCCAGTTGTTGGGGCAGGTTGCTGTGTGTCACGGGGGTCGTAGGGGCTATCGTGGTGGTAGCAGTGCTGCCAGGAACTGTCGCAGGCGCCTGAGTACCCAACGGTAACGCTACAACAAAAATCAGTACATCACAAACCCCTCTTCATATCTATTATTCAAATATATAATACCAGTTGAAGGGGCAGTTGTTGGTGTGGCGACGGTTGAACTTACTGCCGGTGGTCGTCCGCGCCCGGCGCCAACTCCGGGCGTACTCGCAATCCTTCCCTTCTTCCCTTTGATGCCCTTGGCTGGAGGATCGATTACGTACTCCTCCTTAGGCATGTCCGCTACTTTTGTCAAGAAGACTTTTTCAAGGGTCTGCGCCATCACAACCACGTCCTCGCCCGGTTTATTGTACACATAACAATTGGTAAACATCGTGTTAAAATCCTGGATACACTCCTTGCCCGACCAATAATAATTGTTGTCCAAACGTTTCTTTATTGTCCCAAGATCCATTGGGTTCTTTATTATCTTATGGTAGTCCTAAGAAGAGAAACAGGGAAGTAGTGGTGTCATGTAGGAGTAAAAATAGTGAAAACAACTTACGGGTAGATTGAGTTTTTTGGCGTCAACGGGTTGATGAAAGGGCCAGGCAAACTGATGTTTCCATACTGCTTTTAAAACTGTCTTTTGCAGGAATTGCAACTGATTAGTAACCCTGCCTGGCCGATTGGGAGGTGGATAGACGGGGGGCTGCACCACACCATTTACCGGTTCGAGGGGCACATCTACACGGGGTGGAGGCTCCCTGTCGTCGGCAGCCTTCGTAGGGCTCTAATAATTTCATAACATTAGCTAATATTGACAAATATTACACTCTAAAAGGTCACACTTACTGCATTATTCTGAATCGGTGTTTCAACTTGTTGCATTTTGTCAAAAAACTCTCCCCTAAAATAAAACAACTTTATAACATATAATATAATAATACTACAAGAACAATTAACTGCCTTTTGAATGATAATTGTTTCGTTTAACTCTTGTCAGATATTATATAGAACCTCTGTGTAGTAAACAAAAATAAATATGTCTTTTTAATTATAAATAGTACTTGATTTAAGCTTATTATAATTTTATTCAACCAATAATCTACAATGCACTTTAAAAATACTGGTATTTTATCAAAACATACAACACATTTTCAATAATTATAGGTAATTTGAGAATAACAAAAACATATTAAAGAGAATGTACTTTTAATTCATTAATATATAGGTAAAAACTGTTTTCCTAGACTCACCAAAATAATGTACAATGTTTAAAAATGGTGTCCTTGACCTGTTAAGTCAGCTGGCCCCAGAGCGAACAAATGGTATAGTACTTCCCATGCTCCATGAGCATATCAATACCTTAAAGTTAACATAGCACACTGTATCTGTAAAATAATTATGTATTACTGTCTGTCCACTAATTCAACTAAATGGTACATGGTATACCAATACAAAATAAAAACAAATTAACTTTTGTTTCCACTAGAACAGTGTTAAGTGAGGATGGGGCCCTAAGTAAACCTCTAATCCTGTAAGTCAACGTTTGTAAATTAAATAAAACATTGAAAATACATACGAAACTTCATTGTGCATATAGTCTGTCAATTTGTGGGTACAAAACATAAATTTTGGCCAATTTGTGATAGATCTTGAGAAATGAATGGTCATGAAATTAAAGTTAACAAGACCTTGGATGGATCAGGGTTAAAGTTAGCAGCTCGAGTATCTTTTACATCGCGAGATAACCAATGGTTACCTTAGGCGAGTACTGCTTTGGTTTTGTGGCATATACGCGGGAAAATATATATTAACCTAAACCGAACAAAAAATACAAACATAAATACATACAGAAATCGGATTTTTTCGTCTGGAGTCAGGTTTTTCGTGAGAATTTCACTCGCAATAATGCAACAACATGGCGGGTTTACACTCTACACTACTATGCAAAGCCGAATTACATTTTCACTTATTTAACCAACAAACGCCACTTTTGCAGGCCTTCTCGTTACTTAAACTGCTAAATGGAACACTAACGATGTTAATTAAAAATTACCTGGTTATCCTGTCCAATTTTTCGCATTGAAATCATATAAAATACGGAGCAAACACAACACTTGCACGTACCACAAAACCCGCTTGCCCAAGCCTAGCACGTCGTATTATGGCTGCCAAAGTGTAGTTTGTCTGATCGTTAGGGAATTAAAATTTGACATTTAAAAGAACTTAGTCAACAAATTAATAAAATATGCCTAAAAATTGGCCCCTTTTTAAAATATGTTGCTCTCAGGCTAAAAAATATCGACAAATAAGTGATTCTTGTAGAAGATACTTTTAGATGATTATTGTTCTGTGTACTTTACAAAGCAAAAATGGCTGCCCTGCAACTTTCTATATCCAAATATTATTGTTGCATCCAACAACTGTTTCTAATTACATTTTTCGTCAAAAAGCCATTTAATGTCATTTTAAGCCTGATTAACTAGAAATGTACTTTACCAAAAAAAATGAATGGGTCTTCGAATTTTTACGTACGTCACACTTTTTTCAAGAAATGCCACTCTAGTGGGTGGGTTCATTTTCATTCTCTTTTGTTTATTCGTAACATTTTTTTTTATTTAAAAAATGTTTATTATCGCCTAAATTGCATCTTTTTGTAAATATAAGTAAAAAACTAGTTTAAAAAGTTAACTGAATAAAAATTACTTAAAAATTACAAGAAAATACAAAATATAAACAATGGAAAGTCTATATCCCCCTCCACAGCCATTTTCACGAACTGCTACGAGTATCTACGAGTTATTAATTATCTCTATGCGCTACGAAAACAATTAACTTTGGCGCTAAATTTAAATTTAAAAACTAATTAACCGCATGACATCTTGGCAGAATTTTTGTACAATGTAGAAAACTTTATTGTATGTAAAAGCAAGTACATACATAATTACATGCTTACAGCTATTTATTTAAATTACAATACACCCCAAGCTTCTTCAAATGCTGAACAAAGTTTTGTACATGTTAAGGCAGCAGATAAGGGATAATTGCTGATAGCCACAGTTTCTTCAGTATAATCAACTTCTAATTTTCCATGAGCCATTGCACCAACCACCATAACAATTGGGTCTTCTGTTTTGGGAACCAATTCTCTTGGATTTACAACTTTCTTAGAAGAAAATGACATACAAATCTTCTTAACTCCAACTGGTAAATGATCTGTGACAGGATTTTTGATCACCTTTAAAAGCTTCATGTTCCCATCACTTGCTCTTACTGAGAATTTATGCAATAACTGAACTAAAATAAAGAAATAAATGTGTTACACTGCAACATCTTTTTCCCTTTAGGTATAATTTACCCATTAATCCAGCAAATCGTTTAAAGGTTCGTGGAATTCTTGTCTGGGGATTAATTTCTATAAGAATATTATGATTTGTATGAATATAAACTTGCAAAAGGCCAGCCCTATTCAGCGGACTGTCCAACAACATGAGAAGACACTGGTGTACAATATCAGGACGACAAGAACCAGGGTCTTTGTTAGATTTTTTTAAAATATTGACATGATCATCACAATTAAGTAAATCAAACGAATTTCCTACCTGCGAATACAAATATTTGTTATATTAAAAGATAAACACGAATCCTAACCTAAAAACTCACCTTCACACTCTCAAGCTGCGCTTGTTCTAAGATAACTATTAAACGTTTTTCTTGATTTTTAATATGTCCTGTAACAAAATGTTTAGGAACAGGATCAAACTCGTTGTCATCTTCTTTATTTTTTAATTTTCTTTTCTTCCCCATTTTACCAATTATTTTAGGTTATGTTTTTACCATAGATATCAGTTGCTGCGAAAATGAGATGCGCTTGTCATAGAAAGAAATGGAGAAGTGTTCATTTTACCGAACGCAAAACGAGGCTTACGTTGATAAAAAAGCAAATGGTTTCAATTTCTGTTTTGGATTTTTACTGGTTGATTGTGCCAGATCTAAGTAGTTTATTTACGATTTTGTTTTTTTATGTTTCTACGGTCCGTAAACAAGAATCTGTCTTGACATGCTACCGTAAAAGTAATTAAATTTTTTCTCGCCAATAAATATAAGTGAGATTACGCAAGCATTAATCGTTTAAGTGGGTTATTAAGAAGTACTTTTTTAAGTTTGTAAATTAAATAGATTCGTCGAAGCTAAAGAAAAGACGAGAATGAATCCTGTACCGCATGCAAGTTACCCAATGGCGTCTCTCTACGTAGGGGATCTCCACGAAGACGTCACTGAAGCAATGCTTTACGAAAAGTTTTCTTCTGCTGGACCACTGTTATCATTAAGGGTATGTCGTGATATCGTTACAAGAAGATCCCTGGGCTACGCCTACATTAACTTCCAACATCCTTGTGACGCCGAAAGGGCTTTGGATACAATGAACTTTGATCTCCTCAAAGGGAAACCCATACGGATCATGTGGAGCCAAAGGGACCCATCTCTTCGAAAATCTGGAGTGGGGAACATATTTATCAAAAATCTTGACAAAAGTATAGATAACAAAGCTTTGTACGACACATTCTCAGCTTTCGGGAACATCCTTAGCTGCAAGGTAGCAATGGACGACCACGGTAACTCAAAAGGATACGGCTTCGTCCATTTTGAGACGGAGAGGATTGCAAAGGAGGCAATCGAAAAGGTCAATGGGATGCTTCTAAACGGCAAAAAGGTCTACGTAGGAAAATTCATACCCCGAATCGAAAGAGAAAAGCAGCTGGGGGAGAAGGCAAGGTTATTTAACAACATCTACGTCAAGAACTTCAAGAAGGACTTGCAGGACCATCAGCTCCACGAGATGTTCTCCAAATATGGCAAAATAACCAGTTGCGTCATCATGCGACACGTAGACGGTACGTCGAAAGGGTTCGGTTTTGTGGCTTTCGAAGATCCCAGGGCTGCCGAGAAGGCGGTGAAGGAAATGCACAACAAAGAGTCGAATGGGCAGGTCCTTTACGTTGCAAGGGCCCAGAAGAAGGACGAAAGAGCCAGCGAACTCAAGAGACAATACGAACAGTATCGTTCAGAAAGATACCATCGTTGTCAAGGGGTGAACTTATTCATCAAAAACCTCGACGACACTATAGACGACGAAAGATTGAGGAAGGAATTCAACTCGTACGGTACCATAACGTCAGCAAAAGTCATGACAGAGGACGGAAGGAGCAAGGGCTTCGGATTCGTTTGTTACACGTCACCCGAAGAAGCCACCAAAGCAGTTACCGAAATGAACGGTAGGATGGTGGGATCCAAGCCCCTCTACGTCGCCCTGGCACAAAGAAAGGAGGACAGGAAAGCGTACCTGGCCTCCCAATACATCCATCGCGTTCGTATCCAGCAAAACATTGGATTTCCACCACCAAACGCCCCCTACCTCATACCATTCGCCCAAGGTCCGAGGTTCTTCAACCATATCAGGCCAGCGCCTCGTTGGCCCGCGAACGGACCCATCAGACCTAACGGAACTTACGCTCCTCTCCCAGCATCGCCCTACAGGGTCGCATCGAGGGCCTCCATTCCTAACAGCAGCATCAGGAACTCGATCATTGCTCGTCCTATCACGGGACAACAGACCCCCGTGGTCCATTCGAGACCCAACAGCAAATACACCACCAACAATCCCAGCAACGTGCTGAGACCCGTGACCGTCAATATCAATAATGGAGGAGACAGTGTACCCCTCAATAGCAACGTGATATCGTCTTCGGTTTCTGCGGACCAGAAGCAAGCCATTGGGGAGAGACTGTTTAAGTTTGTGGACAAAATTAACTCTGAATTAGCGGGGAAGATAACGGGGATGCTTTTGGAAATTGACGTGTCCGAACTGCTTCATATGCTGGACAACCAGGACTCCCTGAGGGCCAAGGTGGAAGAAGCTATTGCTGTACTTAAGGCTCACCAAGCGAAAAAGATTAATATAGTGCAAGATTAAGGAGGGGAACGAACGGGTGCTAATGTGTGTACCAACCCCCCATTTTTCTGTGGTATTTACGTAGTTAGGATTAGATGTTTTTTAGTTACCTATATTATTGCTTGTAGGCATTCAGGAAAGGGGCGTTTTATGCAAAGATCCTAAAACACTACAAAAATGCTGACCGTCCCTCTCCTTTTAATTCGCGTTATATCTTAAGTTTATAAACTTAATAATTTTTTTGTCTTATTGATTTTGTATCTATACGACGTGCGAGGGGTAGTTTATTTATATACATCCCCCGTCGATTTATTATTTATTTTGTACCTACTGGCAAACTTCAGCAATCAACAAATAAATAGTTAATTGAAATCGTCCCCATTCTTTTTATGGACAAAGGCAGAAAGGTTTGCAAGAGTGAGTTAAAAAAATACATAAATATTTATTAAATAAATGTTTGTCAATTTTAAATGTCAATTTTTAAATTTTATTACAACCTTGGTCAAAACTTTCGCGACGCCTCTGGTAAGAAACTTTTATAAACTAAACACACACAAATTTACATACACACACACACACACACACGTAAAAAAAAAACCGTTAGACAATAATGATGGTACATTGTTTACACATACAAACGTGTTTTATGGGTGGGGTTTGTCTACGAGGTAAAGTGGGTAAAGGTACGAATGGTATAATAATGGTTCTGTTTCTGTCTGAAATTTTCTCGAATAATTAATATCTACCGATAAATAAGTCTAAACTTTCATTAAAGTTTCTCTAATAATGAGTTTGAAATCTTAATTACATATTATTTCAATAACAAATTAAATTGAATGTGTAGGTACTGCTTACGTAGGAATTGTTTTATTGCATTAACAATAATTAATAATGGCTACAACAGGTAAGATGCAAATATATTTTAAGTTTTACAATTATTAAGGTCATTATATTATAATTTCTTGTTTGAAACTAAAATAGAAACTTTAGGATTACTTAAAATAGCAGTGGCGTACCTTTAAAACTTTACAAAGGGATTCAAACAATTAAACAATATCTTTTTAGACGAAACGAGGGAGGACATACCCCTAAAGAAAGACGGAAAAAGAAAAGGACTAAAACTATGCTCTGAAGATTTTTTAGGGGGCTCAAAGTTTATCAACATTTCTTTAGCAGTGATTACTATTGCGATAACAATTGCACTATTTTTCCAAATTTCTTATGGAGATTATCAGGTAACAAAATATATTGTATAATGGATTTATTATATTATATGTATATATAAACAGATAGTCCCTCATGGTAGTGTTGCAACTGATTCGAAAGAATGTTCTATAATTGGTACGGAAGTTATGAAAAGGAGTGGAAATGCAGTGGATGCAACTATAGCAAGTGTATTTTGTTTATGTGTTGTTTCACCCCACGTTATCAGTCTAGATGGGTAAGTTTTCTATTTATTTAAATTACTTTTAATTAGTTACGTGATTAACTTTCTAGACAAGGTGAAGCCATTATTTATGATCATAGGGAACAACTCCCCCCTGTTGTCATTAGTTTTAATAAAAATGCTGCCAGTGTATCAACTGTACCAAATTTGGTTGCTGGTCTTTCTTTTTTATATCTTCATTATGGCAAAATGAATTGGAAAGACCTTATTGAACCATCCATTTCACTTGCAAGGTGAATTTTTAATATAATAAAAATTCAAAATACCTATGTATTTTTTTATTTTCTAGAAATGGATTCAAGATTTCTTCAAATTTAGCAACAGCAATGAGGTTTTTGGAAGCCGAAAAACTTTTTGGACCTCTTAAAGAAAATAATGAATTAAAATTAAAAGTTCTTGCAAATACTTTGGAAAAATTTTCGTCACTTACTAACGATGGTATTTTATATAAGTATTATAAAATTTAGTTTTATTATTTATTATTTTTTATTGTGTGTAGAACTTCGAAATTTAATTCCTCATCAAAATCAGCCCGAAATAACAACCACAGCCAACATGACTTTTGAATATTACAATATATTTGTCCCTGGAGGTATTTCTGAAGGATCTGTGCTCCTTCACACCCTTAAACGATTCAATCAGGCAAATTTAACAGACTCAAATTCTACCATTGAAAGCGAATTTATTCCCAAAATTGCAAAAATAAATAAAATGGTATATGATGAACTTAATATGAGTGATACATTTTTTGAGGGAACCAGCACAAATGTGGCCGTAATAGATGACAACGATTTATATGTTTCATTTGTTGGGTTTGTATTTTTTTTTGTTTTTATTGTTTAACTTTTGCGATTTGTTTTTTATCTTTTGGCTAACAAAACAAACTTTTTAGGGGTTTACATGCACATTTTGGAAATCGAATATTTAGCAATGGTGGTTATTTACTGGATATTAAAACTGAACTCCAACCACCCTCCAGGTTCCCTATTTTAATTTTGGACAAGGATTATATTTGCGGCAGAAGAATTATGTTTGGGGCCTTTAATTTCGTAGTGGCTTCAGAAATTGTTTCCCATTTATTAATAAATTCGGAAAATGTGACAACGAGCGTCGAGGCGCCTCGTTTTTATATCAGACCTGATAATTTATTTGGAACTGAAGGTTAGTGCAGTGACGTAAGGGTCAATTAATTACAAAAAAAAGGTTTTAATTATTTCAGATATGCGTTCTAAAACTTTCAATTCTGCTACGATAAGAAATTTAGAAATTACGGCTGGAAATGTCACCCCATTGCATAAACCTTATCCTAGTTGTAATATAGTGGAAAAGAATGGGGACACTTTAGTTTCACATTCAGATAGCAGAGGTGGAGGAATATCTAGTCGATTTTAATATTTTCTTTGATTATTTACTTTGGCTGTGAAACTGTATATGTTTAAAATGTATTTATGAGACGTAAAATTAATTTTCTATCTAATTATTGATTAAATTTACTGTATTTATTTTAAACATCTTTTGTAAAATAAATATTTTATTAGAAATTCTAATTTAATAGCTTATTTATTGATTTTATTGACTATATTTGATCAAAAGTTCTAATTAAATGCCTATTTTATTGCCTTTTTTGTGTTTTTGACAGGCGCCATTTTGTTACCAAAACGGTAGGTACCGGTAAGACTTTGGTAGGAGGTAGTAGCTACCGTAGCTACTAACTGTCCAACTAAAACGCTGCTTCTTTTTTCTCCTTTATATAGGTTATGTTTCACTGTTTTAAATGTCAGTGTCAATGTTCTGTCAGTTGGAATTAAACAAAATACGACTATTTATTTATTGATAGACTATAACGTTTAAAATACCTTTGTGATAAAAGCAAAAAGTGGCACATATCATGGAAAACCCGTTTATATCTTCCTAACGTTTTTACGTAAGTAATATTCGTGCTTATCAGTGCTATATTTGTCTACAACTTAATGAAGTCTTCAACTTCAACCGACTTAATATCTATTTAGGAATCAAATGGTTTCATTTTATTTCTAAGGCTGCTATTATGGAGGATAGTGCAAGTCAAAAATCAAATGAATCGGTGGCTACGAGTGACGAATTCGATTTTGTTGATGACAAACCTGGTGCAAGCAAGACGCCGACCTTGAATATCAACAACGGGGACCTTAATGAACTGAAAAACGCTTTGAAGGAAGTCCTGCAAGAACCAAAAACAAACATGGAGACTATTATAATTGAAGAATCAAAAAAGGTTGGAAATTCTGTGTTTTTCAGTTGTCCTGTTGCACCAGGTACCGATCCACTTAGTGTCCCTGTAGAAGTGTCTCCTACAGAAAAGCAAGATGAAATGAAGCCAGACAGCAGTGAGGAAGAATGTTAGTTACAGGTAATAGTTTATTGTGCTAAAATAGTATTGATTATTTATAGTTTCAGATGTTGACCAAGATTGTACAATATTCAGCGGGGTGACCTATTTGGGAGCTGCAAATATAAATGCTCCTAAATCAGAAGCTGAAATCCAACGTAATATGGCCATATTAAACGAACAGACCTCTGAGCAAGGCCTTAAAATTGCTGTTTCTGTTCCTACCTCTTCACAAGGAGTAGTAGTGTAAGTGTTTTTTGTGTAGTTTAAATTCAGAGTAAGTAATTTAATTCGTTTTTTTTTTTTTCATTTATAGGCTTTATGATGCCAGTACACATTCTGTAATTGCCAGATATGAAATACATAGAATCCTGTTTTATGCTCGAGGGGCCATTGATAGTGATGAAGCAAGTTGCTTTGCTTTTACCTGGTCACATGGAGATACTCAAGAGTCTGCCATTTTTCAGTGCCATGTCTTCAGGTGTGATATTGCCGAGGCTGTCAGCAGAGTCTCTGGTAAGTCCCTTATTTATAAATTTAATATTTTTTAAATTTAATTATCAGTTTTTTTTGTGAAGAAAAATGAGCTTTAACATGTATGTACAATATGTACCTTCTTAATGTTGTTAGACATTGTTTGTTTTGTTTGTATTGTACATAATATCTACTTGACCCAGTACATAATGCTTATATATATAATGCATCTTGTTGTTGTTATTGCCCTGGATTGTATAACGATATTATTGTCAAGTTTTATTTCGGAATTAAGTCACTGATAAACATTTAATATTCGCTTTTGTGAATAAGTCTCTAATTTAAAAAACGATTTGTTAATTTTTTAGCGTGTTTTGCAAAGGCTTTTCAAAGGGCTCCGAAGTCCATGAGCAGTTCTGTGGCGTCTGCAACAGAAATGACCGGCTCCATAACAACCCTGCCCGAGGCCAGGACCTTGATGTACGTTTTTGAAGTGAATCTCGAAATAAAGGAAGACGATGGGAAAGTAAGTCTAAATTTCTTTTTTTTTGCTTTATATATATTTGATATCTTTTTAGGGTACATTTTCGACAGTCCCGAAAGACAGAAGTGGCTTCAAGTTGCGCGTTAACTTAGACAAGCAACTTTATCTCACCATTCGTCAAGTATCAGACAACGGGCTCCAACTGTTTATCGAACGTTGTTTTGGGATATTGATAGCCCCTGGGAGACACGTCAGGCATTCTGACATGCAATTGCTCGAAATGGTGCTTTATTTACTATTTAATTGACAAAAGTTTTTTATTGTCCGCCTTAATTTTTTGTAGGTACAGTTGGGACCCACTAGTTCTAATGGGGACAAAACGTCGTCAGTCATTTCGGCCTCCTGGGACCCCACAGAGCCCCCTTTTAATCTCCTAAACACTGAGACCCCGAAAGATACTAAACAGTACATGACTGTAGCTGTTGATCTGGTTATTAGGGGAATACAGGAGCCTGTAAGGTTCCAAATGGAGACTTTGGTGAAGACTTACCCCCAAAATGAACGCTTTTGGTATTTCCAGAAGAGGACTTTGGTGCAGCAATTCTTTCTCAACTTAAAAGAGGTTCGTAACTTCACAATTATGTTAGAGATAAATGATGAGTTAAAATAGAGTTGTGATAATTGGCTATCGATGCATAAAATATTCATTTACATGCCTCATCGTTTTTAATGTTTTATTTATTATTTTGAAATGAGATCGACCTTGTTTGAGGTCGTAAACGCATGACGTTTTTGCGTCGTAAATGTTTCAGTAAGTGTCCACCCACCCTGTATATGTATGTGATAATAACAACTTCGATAACGATTATAATTTTAATTTTCACAACCAACAAACACTTTTATTTTGTTATCATTGCCATTGCTAAAACAGAAGTGGTTTCGTTTTCGGTCGTTATCACGACGACATTGAGCTACGCTCTATTTTTTTTTCTACATACACATAATTGTGAATAAATTTAGTTTGCTATTGCAATCAATCACGTATTTTTGCTTGCGTCATTTGCGTATATGGAACAATAAAATAGCGTTGTGAGTATTTGGGCGTAATTTTAATTTTTCTTCCTACGTCATTTTTAAAAAGTGAAGTGCCTCGATATATTGATATCACAAACCGATATTCCAAAAGGTTCTAACTGGAGATTTGGGGGAGACAGTCTACGAAGTCCTGGGTATGGAAACTTCCGGAGAATTGGACAGGAACAGGCTGAACTTAACCCTTAATCTGTCCAACTTAATCCAATCCCCAAGCATCCCTTCGGTTGACAGCATAACACCCAAAGACGATTATCATTCAGGTAAAAAGAAACTTATTTAATTATTTATCTTACATTATCCGAAGCAAATGGAAAATATGGTTCAGAATTCACGGTGTGTTTTGTACAATAAAAATTGTTTGAATTAGATGGGGATGAGCCGCTGTTGAGTGGAACAGGCCTAGTATCCAAAGACTGTTCCGAAGACGTCTTGGACAATTGGGCCGACGTTCTGAGTCGCTGGAAGACGACTAAGCAAAGGCCAAAACAACTTTCGAGCCTTGTGAGGCATGGCATTCCGGAAGCTTTGAGGGGCGAAGTGTGGCAGCGTCTCGCAGGTACCGAGGAAAATTCTCAGATGATGAACACTTACAGGATACTCATAACTAAAGTAAACGAATAATAGGCCTTTAAAGGTTTGCAGAAATTTATTTCGTTTTCTAATTTAAGGAAAGTACTTGTGAGAATGTGATACAGAGAGACATAGCGAGAACGTTTCCGGCCAATGATTATTTTAAAGAAGCGGGGGGCTTGGGACAGGATTCTCTTTATAAAGTCAGTAAAGCGTATGCAGTGTACGATTCTGAAGTAGGATACTGCCAGGGGCTCAGTTTCTTAGCAGCAACTTTACTTTTACATGTATGTACTATTTTATATTTTAACGGTTTTTAGACTCGTTTTGTTTTATTGTTGTTGTAGATGCCCGAAGAACAAGCTTTCTGTGTTCTTGTCAAACTGATGTACGACTACAATCTTCGGGATTTATATAAAGACGGATTCGATAATCTGTATCTTCGTCTGTATCAATTGAACAGACTTATCGAGGAGCAGCTGGGTACGTTGTGGAACCATTTGAGAGAACACAGTGTTGAGACTCACATGTTCGCTTCCCAGTGGTTCTTGACCCTATTTACTGCTAGATTTCCCTTGTATTTTGTATTTCATGTGTTGGATATTTTTCTTCTTCAAGGAATCGATACTTTGTTTCAAGTATCACTGGCACTCCTTACGGTTAGTTTTGAATATTAAATCCTTGACCTTGCTTATATATTAAATTTTAGATGTGCAAGAAAGATCTGCTACAATTGGACTTTGAAGGCATTTTGAAGTACTTTAGGGTTCAACTACCAAAAAAATGTCGCACTGAAGAATCTGCAAAGCAGATCATAAAGGCAGCTTGCAGTTTTAAACTAAAGAAACTGAAGAAGTACGAAACAGAATTTATCGCAATGAAAGGTATTCTTTAATTTGTTTTCTAATTCATTGGGTGCGATTGTGTGAGCGTGTTTGCTTTTTATTCATATTTTTTTTGTATTCATTTAACGTATTAAAACGCTTCTGTATTACCATATGAATCCCAAAGCCAAAAGCATGTTGCATGTTCCTTTCTTTCCTTTTTTTCTACCACTCCTGTTTCTTGGCTGTCAGAACGAAAGTTGTACGCTTCCGTAACTTTTGTCGAAACAAATTATTTAGATGACTGGGAAATTATCATGTTGGATTCAGAGGCAGCTGATAACGCGGAATCGGAGGCCTCAGAGATGGAGCAGCTGAAAGCCACGTTGAACCGTCTGGAAGACGAGAAGAAAATCATTCTCGACGAAAACGCTCAACTCAAAGAGATGTTGAAGAGGGAAATTGCCAAAGCAGAAGCAAGCGATTTGAAGAACACAAACATCATTAATGACTACAAACTGGTACGACAGAGGCTTGAAATGCAACTGTTTGATGTCAGGGCCGACCTTAACAAATTAAAGGTTCTTTTTCCTAATAATTAATAATTGTATATAATGGTAATTGTGACATTTTTAGGAGAAAATAAGCGAATGTGAGAAATGTGGTGAATTAGTAGATAATCGTAAAAGTACAGACAACATATCACAGTTTTCTACTGAAGACGAATTAAAGAAAAACCTCCCTCCTGATCAACTAAAGGCCATTGAAAGAATTAGAGAATTAGAACTCGAACTAGCCCAAACTAAACTTGCCCAAGTGGAAGCAGAATGCAGAAATCAGGTTCGATTTCTTTTTAAAATTTTAAATTTTGTGAAAATCAAAAGGTTTTTCAATAAATATTTTTTTCTTTAAGGATCTTACTCATCAACTTCGAGCCACTGAATCCGAACTTAACACAGCAAAAAATTCTTGGCCCCCTTGGTTAAGTAGAACGTTAACATCAATAAAAGAGGTAGCAAACAAAAAGGATTTCCCGCATTTTACGTATTCTCACGCGGCTACGCCTTCATTTGTATCACACGTTAGCGTCATTAGAAGAGAGAGTGCTCCAATGAAAGGTAGCGACTCTTGCGACGAATTAGATTCACGTAGAGAATCCGCCCCTAATATTAAAGATTCCCAAAGTTGTTCTAGTCTTAAGGCACAGAACTGATCTTGGCTTTACTTCGGTCATTGAATTGATGATTTAATGACTGTATGTAATGATTACTTTTCTTCTTCGAAATATTAAAAGTCCTAAAATCTATTTACCATTAGTTAATATATAATAATATAATTATATTATATTAGTGGCAAAATGTGAAATATGTTTTAGGACTTGTTTAAATGTGCTATTTATCCAAATTATTTTTCGTACTGTTAAAATTATTTATTGTCGTAGTTTGTATAATTTGTATTATTATTGTATCCATGGCGTTTTTATTTTGTGTATTTTTGTGTCAGTATTTTCAAAAGAAAATGTGATTTGGATATTAAACTTACATTCGAAAGTGATATTATTTAAAGGATAATTAAAGGAAGCACAGTTTCTTAAAAAAAAAAAGTTTTATCTCACATGACAGTTATTTTTCAGGTAGAATATTATTTTTAGTTTTTGTATTGTAAATATTTTATTTACTTGCTTTAATAGTTTTGTAATATATCTGCTGACTTATTAATATATTATATTTGTAATTTTTTATTTGTAGCTGTAAACCAGGTTGTCACATTTAATTATAATTTACTCTTCAAAACATCAATTCAATGAAGCAAATTCTTTAATCAAGACCAAATTATATAAATAGAAAAAAACGTATCTTTTAATAGCTCTTACATTTTATTTTAAGCAACCTGGAACTGTAAATAAATAGATATCTTCACAGAGATAAAGTAGAATGACTACAAATATTAAAGTAGTGATATTAACATTAATAAATACTAGTTTTTGTTTATCACTAGTTTTTTTTATTAAACCATATCCTAACCAAAAAGTGCAAGTCTAATAATTTTTAATACAATACACATCAAATTAGTTTGATTAGTTTATGCGGGGCATAAGTGTTGTCACATGTAAGTTTTGTCTGCTTTCAAATACAGGTAATAATATCTGTTTTTTTTCACTTTATACCTTTAATACCGCCCAGTACTGTATTTTCTAATAATATGTTCTAAATCAAAGCTACTATTTGTTTATTTATTTATTGACTAAGTAAATTACAGTCAGATCCAAGACCCTGTAGAAGGTGGTTTTGTTCCTGCATATAGACTTGATGAAGCTTAACATTACAAACAAATATACAAAATTTCACAACTAAATACTTGATTTAAGTGAGTAATCTAAACAATTAAGTTAAAATTATTGAAGAACATATTACTTTGATAACTAAAACCAAAACAACAGGGCGGAGAAAATATTTATTACTGATAATTTAATAGGTGAATTACCTTATCAATAATAAAAAGCTCGATTCCATATTAGCTTTAATTTACTACAATTTCCTTTCACTAATTTGGGGTATAATTTAAAGTGAAAACCGGCCAGCTTATAACGATGGGAGAACAATTTCTTACACACTTTAACCCAAAATATGCTCTTTAAATTAATAATTTGTAAACCAGCTTGTAGATTCGGGCAGAAACAACGTTTTATAAGTAAATTAAAGTATTATATTCACCACAACAAGGTTTCCTGTACCATTCTCTTGAAGAAACAACACGAAACATCAAAGACTACAGGTGATTGTGTCGTGTACAGTATGTAATCGACCAAGACTGCTGCAAATAACCTGAAATTGGTTTAAATAATTAACCAGAATATACTACTACATTTATTTACCTTAATCCTTTAATTTTCTTGACAAAATTTGCACAACTTCAGTGGAAAATAACCATAACAAGAACTAACATAACCTAAAAATTAACATCTGTCAGTTAAGTATGTTTCCATAAAACACTAAATTTAAATAATGTTTAATATAAACGATCTACTTAAATAAAGTTAGTAAAACCTCTTACTATGTGTACATAAACGCATCTCAAGTCTTAATTTTGCATTTTTCTAACGACTTACAATTTTTTTCGGGTACCGATCATTAAGAAATGTATTCAGTTGTAATGGCTCATCAAAATGAACGCAACTTAAATTTTTACGAATCTGTTTCAAAAAAGAATAATAATAACACTAAATACCCGACCACACTTATGCTCTCCTAATACAAAATCGCAGTTTTAAAGTGTATTGAAATGAAAGAAATATTGGTGTACGGCGCCTTAATTATTTAACGTATTAAATAAATTATTTACTTATTAATAATTGGGTACTAAATTTTTAAATGAATAAAATAAAAGAAAGTATTTTAAAAATTAATTTATTTTATTGAATATCATTTTCTTAACTTCCAACTTTTTTTTGGGAAATCCCAATCTGTACCATTTAAATGTGCTTTTTCTAACTGTCCAAACGGATTTCAGATTCAACGATATATTAATGACAAAAGCTACCCCTATTGTGTTCGCCTAATAATAGGCTCTTCTTTTCTTCTGGTGAGCTTATCTCAAATACTGAAGCTTTTGGTCCCTAGGTGCAACACACATGCATTTTATGTCTCTAAAATTACAACTCCTGTTTGTAGAAGTGCAAAAGATGATTTTAAGAGGTTTAAAGTAGCTGATATGTAGAGATAAACACCTGGTTTTTGGTGTAATTTTTCTTCTTTTAAACACACTCCACCTCTCATATAACTATTTATTTCAAGAAGTGTCTAAGAAGTTGTTCAAATCCAATTGAAAAAAGTGTTTATAATCTGAAATGACTTTAAAATGTTGATTTTGGCAGACGTACATTCTGTATGATGCGTCTCGAAACGTTTGACTCAAGAAAGATAATTTCAGTCTTCTTTACCTTCTATGTGTAATTCTTTTCAAGTTAAACGATTTTTAAACATCTGATGGAGGAATTAGTTCGAGAGCTAGTTTTTCATCAGTTAATACATCTTGTAAACTGCTACTATTACATAAAATGCATAAAACTGTAAAAATAAAATTTCTGAGATTATTATTATACAGCTAGATAAAATAAGTTACATACCAATTTCCAATATAAAGAAACAAGGAACTACAGTCATGTTCTCAAGCCCTTCCGTAAGATTTACCCTGGAAATTAATTAAGAAATTTTACATTTTACCAACACTAATTAATTAATTATATACAGTTACTATTCAAAACTTGTTCTATTGCGCAAAATGTAATTTTTTGCCATTTTTCCTTTATGCAGTTTGTTTCGATTTGGCTTAGGCAACACACCATACTTACAAGACAAATATAGAATACAGAGCAAGTGCTTTTCGCCACCTACAGGGTGTACTAAAGTAGGAGTCGTGAAAACTGCCCTTGATGTACATTGTACTCTGCTGCAGTTCCCAATTCTGCTTCTTTCTTGAAGTATTTACTGTAGCCATCTATCGTCATCTTGGATTGTAGCTTTGGTTTCGACATTCGATTTTGATATAAATTTGGTGGGGTTTGAACCCCGAAGGGAGGAAAGGAAAGAAATTGGAGAGGAGAGGAAGACCAGGGAAAAATAGAATAGGGGAAATAGAGAGGAAAAATGAGCGAAAAGGGGCGTGAATGGAAAATGTAATGAGAGGTATCACAGATTTAAAAGGATGGAGATGATGTGTGTTGAATTTTTTGATATTGCTATCATATTTTTGTTTTTTTTCTTTTAAATCTTTTAAAAAAAGAGTGAACATACTTTGAGATCCCGCGTACTTAAAAACTATAACTATAAACTAACATACAGAGACCATTAATAGTTAAAAAGTACAAGAGCTAAACAGTATTAAAGCCAAATGTTGGTTTCTTTTTAAATCCAATCAGTTTAGATTAAATTTCTTGGTTGATTTAATTTACCATCGACAAAACAAATGGGTGTATTGTATTATTAATTGATTAATCATTAATATTGCACAACTACATATTGTGTTCCTAGGCAGATCTGGAAGACAACAAGGGCTTTGCCAGAATACAATACATGGATGTAACTATTTTCGATTATTTCTTCGCCAAGTATACATTTCAAATAAAACAAAAACTTTGAAAAAAAAAAAAACAACACGTAATAATTAATAACTCACAAAAAATAAAGTACATTCTTCTGTTATTTCATTTTTTTATCATTTTTATTTCCACGATAAAAACGCCTTTTTAAAAACAACACACGAAATGTATACCGTGACGTTAACTGAAGCTTGGTACATGTATCTTAACATCTATATATTACAAATAATTGTGATTATATATTTTTTGTACTCCATTTAATAAAAATACACGTCACCAACGACGTATCTGTAGATCTTCTCTATACATTTGTACTTGCAAAATAGCATTTAAATATGATTTCCTTTTAACATCAATATTTCATTTTTTTAACAACAAAATAGATACAGAATTATTAATTTCAAATTAATCCCATTCCAGATAGTGAAAGTTGCTTTCTTAATACATCTCCTACCTTAAAATATTCATAAATGCTGTCTGACACAATAAAATTGAAGGCAATATGGTAAGATTTAAATACAAAAAAAAAAAAACATACAAAACCAATTCACTATATAAAATGGGAAAATAAAAATCTGTTTATCCTTTTTTCCTCAATACTCACGTTTTATAATAAAAATCGACAAAAAAAAAAAAGGATAAAAACCGTTAGTAAAAATTACAGAAGAGGACGTTTGCTAACTGGTTTGAATTTCTAATCAGTACTTGTCAGTTAAAACTGACTCTGGAATTTCAAAGCAGTTTGAAAGACCTCATATTAATTTAAGTGCTAATTTGTCTTTGGATTTAAATCTAATCAAAGTCAGACATACATAATTCTTCTCAGAACCTCTCATGCATCTCATAAACACACACACACTTAAAGCATTTTCCCACTAAACTAAAATTTATACTCTCATATAAAACGTAAAATAAATCACATTATGAAAGTGGCTTAAGAATTACATCTAAACAGTCATAATGAACTTCTAAAATTAATATCACTTGAGCGGCTAAACAGGACAATCTTTTAATTTCACAGGCTGATTAATTTTTAAAAATTATCTGCACAGATAGGAACTAATTTTGTTACATTCTTTTTAATTAATTAATTTGAAAACAAAGAGAAAGTTTCAAATTTATTCCTTAGAGCATGATTTTAATCCAAAGTAAAATGCAATGAAGTAGAAATGAAACCAAAGGAAATGTATTCATACCATTAAAACAGGTACTCTCTTTGTTGAGACTGTCGTGTTCACTCGCTATTTAGGAAGTTATTATTGAAAGTTATGTCCACCCATCACAATAGTATAATCGATTGTAATATGTCTCTTTCATATTTCTCACGACCTGGTAGATATCCTGGTCAAGCTTGCACATTCAGAAGCATCTTAAGTTGTCTGGTGAAGTCAGACTGTTGAGAAGCTTCCTTTGCAAATTTGCAATTAATTGACATTTTTTGCATCCAATGCTGTGGTGGCGGAGGCAATGCTGAAGGAAGAGGTGGCTCTACCCATTTACAGCCAGCGTAGTGACCAGCAAGGAGACCTGGACTTGTCCTTGGACTAGATCCTTGACTATCGGAGGTCGAATACCTGTGCAAGCTCATTCTCTGCATTCCGATCGGGTTTGTGCGTGAATTGTTGGCGATGGTGTTGAAATAATAGGCCGGATTCGGGTGTTTAATTGCACGAGACTTTGTGTAGTCCCCTTTGTACGTACCCAGGTTTTTCTTGGCCATATCACTATCAGTGCAATATTGCGCTAACTGTCCATTAACACTGATTTTTAACAATTACTATAATAACACGGCGCCCGTGTCGTTAATATTAACTCGAAACAACTATTCGATTTTGCTTTTATTTTGAGGTCGAATAGCGTAAATTCATTTTGCACAAAATGGACGCTAATCATAACAAAGAATCCAAAATGGTTGTGGCAACGTAGATCGCACCAACACTTCTGTCGTTATTTAAGAAATGCTATCTACTATCACAGCCTTTTCCGATTCACAATTGTAATGTCTTTGCTTTAATAAACTTGGCAATAAAAATTTATACTATCTAATGAATATTTTATACTTTTATTTGGGATAACTCTCGTTCGTTCACTATCGTTCACTTCCATTCATTATCATCGTTAACATCATTTACGTCATCACACGTCACGTCAGCACGTACTTACCATAGAAATTTAGGGCAAATTCATAGAGCTATTGCAGAAATAAAGATGCGTTCGTTATGTTTACACTATCAAAATATTTCACCGAGGGATCAGTGAATTGTAACTTAAAATCGGCCTTTTTTTCATTAATTTAATGCTGTCAAGTATAAACTTTTAAAAACACACAATATTCTATCATGTTAATAGAGTTACAGTAAATTTTATTACATATTTAATTGTGAAATACAAAAAACGATGACAATATGCAATTACATTAATTTTTATATCAATAAATAATATTTTCTATTGCTTTAATTATGAAACGAAAGAATTTAGAATAATTACAATAATTAATTTATGAATTGTTAATTTTATAAATAATGGGAATTTGTCTCAGTGAAATCTGTCGTTTATGTTCTTTGATGACCTCACTCGCTTACTTTTCAATGCCGAGTTTGGTCTATTGTGTTGGTGTATAGAAATTTGAGTGTAATTTCGTGATTTCACAACACAAAAGAAAAAGTTTTATCTTGTTCTTGTCCCCTTTCTACCCGTAACAAGTTGTGTTGTAATAAAATTGTTTTTTTTTGTGCAATTAAAACGTTATTTTTGTGGATCGAAATCTTAGTTCCTTTATATTTAGTTGTTTTTGTTTTGTCAAGTGTGCAATGCTCCCACTGGATCAATAGTGCACTTCACACAGAAATATCATTTCGAGTCGTTTGAATAAAGTGGTCGTGGGGAAAGGTTTCCCATAATTGCATGCATATTTACAATTATTAGTCTTATCAGGGATTATATTCTAGGTAGTTTGTAATGAATCCTAACAACCATGGTCAACCAAGAAGGAACTCTTCTTCATATAATAGGCATGGAAATAACCATGGGCCTAGGTCTAATCATTCCCATAATAACCATTTGAGATGGCCCAATCGTTATTCTAAAGATTTTTCTAGAGATTTTGATAACAATTTCAATAGAGGGTAATTACCATAACAAGATAAGTAAGTGCATCCATTTTGAAGTTAAGTCAATATCTTTTTTGTTAGTGAGTGCTCAATTTCCAATGGATCTACATCCAAGGATTCAAATTTTGTTCATGGGTATCCAAAAAACCCACAATTGAGCCCAATCTTATGTGCAAATCATATGGCTTTTTCTAATGAAGCTCAAGGTAATACAATAGTTTTTCTTTTTCACATAACCTTAAAATTTATTAATCTACTATGAAATTCACTACAAAAATGCTTTTTGTCTGAGAGAATTCGTTATTTTGAAAGATGATAGCATTTTTGTTTCCTATTTCATCAAACAAAAAATTTTCTTTAATTTTTCAGTCCAAAAGGTCATGTCCATTTTTCAGATTCATTTCTCATCTATAATTTATAAATTATTCATGTGCCTCAACTAAACATTCAGTAGTAACTAAAAAGAATGGATTTTGCAATTATGTAGTTATTTAAAAAAGTTATCAGTTGAAAACAATTAACAAATAATAGATAGTCCTTTTATATCTCTTTTCAACAGCAAATTACCCATGGTTAATTACAATTTTTATATAGGACCTCAAGATCGCAGACACATGCCCGTTTCTGTCAATTCAGTGGACCGTCGTTTAAGTCAAGGTTATCAACACGTGCAAGACCGGCGCGGCATTGGAAACTTAGCAGATAGACGACACATTTCGCCCCCTTTGCATATCAACATTTGCGATAACCCCACCAACCTACTGAGCACTCCTCAAGCCGAAGAGCTGCAGAGGCAGCTTATGGACTTTTCTAATTCCCAAAGGAGACACGGACGAGGTAATTAATGTCATTAGGATGGCATCATAAAAATACTTCATAACGACTTTACAATTTTATAGAGCTTCACGTGAGCCCTGTGCAGTTCCAACAACACTCTACGCAATATTTCAGACAGGCTAGCGACGAGAGCATTAAATCGGAGAGTCCGTCTCGTAAACGAAGACGTCTGTCGCGTTCTGGACACCATTTGGAGCTGAACGCGCAACCCCCTTCACCACCGAGGCGGTCTACGCGACAACATTTGACCACCACGACCCACCACAACATGCAGGTACTACTTGGTGTATTGTGAAGAACTAATAATCTTACACAGTTTTTAAAGCAATATTATTGTGAGCTTCTTAGTTGTTTTGTATTTATATTAATATATCGTTTTATCTTTAGGGAAGCCCTCCGCTTCGCCGTCCACGTTATAGAGACAACAGGAACGAATTCCCGCACTCCCACAGCCAGACATTTCTTCCAAGTTCGCCTCCTACAGCCCACGCCCATCAACACCAGTCTACTGTCGTCATGGACATTAATCAGGTTCATATATTTGAGTTTCTGTCAGTGTAATTAAATTAATTCGTTTATTATTTTTTTTTTTGAACGACAGGTTCCTGTGACAATTCCCGTCAATCACGAGGCAGTGTGGAGCTACACGGCACCGCCCCCGCACATATCGTTGTGTTCAGCTCCTGCAGGAGCGCCCCATCACATGCACACGTGTCACGTGCACAACATTTATCCGGCGCCGCCGCCCCCACCGACGCATCATCAACTGATGTCGACCCAGCATTTCGCCGCGCCTCCAGGGTGCTTGCCGGCTCATCAAAGTTACGGCGCTTTCAACGGCGGCTCGGGAAATCTGTCGGTACCCGGACAACATTACACGCACCACCCCCATCAACATATTTCTCCACAGGTAATACACCTTAACAAAATAATACTTAACAATATAAAATATTACAAAATTTGTGATTATTTCAGAGATCAGATGCTATTGAATTGGAGCTGATAAATGACCATCATCATGCGCACACTCATCCGTTGCACGCCGGGCCGCCGTCGCTTCATCACGTGCCCCCTTCATTACAGGTATCTCCCTCGGCGTCCCTTTTCATGCCCCCGAATGATTCGCGAAACAACAATCAGTTGGAGCAGCTTTTGCATATGCGTACAGCACACGCTCGTTATTTGAGGGGTGCCCGTTTACCTCCACCTCCACTACAATCTCGGGCCCGTTGGCATCACAATGGTACCCCTCTCATGCAGTCTGCAGCACAATATTCCGGATTTCTGTTACACGTTTTGTACGTAACTGAATTTTTTATCCTATTATTTATTGTGTTATATAGTGATGAATTATATTTTAGGACCATGTTCTCAAATCCGCCCCTGTCTCCGTTCTCGCAGACGGACCTAAGCAGTTCGGACACGACCGAAACGGAGAACTACGAGGCGTTGTTGAACTTGGCGGAGCGGCTGGGCGAGGCGAAGCCCCGAGGTCTTGCAAAGTTGGAAATAGAACAGCTCCTGAGTTACAAATTCAATGCAGATACACATCAGGGAGATCAAACGTCATGTGTCGTTTGCATGTGCGATTTCGAGGCGAGACAGCTTCTCCGGGTGCTCCCTTGTTCCCATGAGTTCCATGCCAAGTGTATCGACAAGTGGCTGAGGGTAAGAAGTTACTAGTTTTTTTACAGCACTTATGTGTATTACTTTTTTTTCTTTTGTGTTCTATAGTCGAATAGAACATGCCCCATTTGCCGGGGAAACGCTTCGGAGTATTTCCACAACGCCGAATAAGATTATAATATACACACATATAATAGTTGTGTTGCTTTGGGAGATTGGCTGGCTCCCCCCGTTACTCCCAGAAGATTCCGGATGCGTTTTTTATTACCCGTTACGTATATTATTAATTTTTATATTATTAATCTTATTTATTTAGAGTGCCATTGTTTGCCAGTAAAAGTATTTTTCCCCTGAATTTCGATGATCGTCTCCGGACGGACAGGACGTGCGAAAACATTTTACGTAGCTTATTCTTTTTAATTATTTTTATTATTAATTACTTTTTTCGCCGTTGATGTTCCACCAATTGTAACTACCTCCAGGTCGTAACAGGGTTACTCACTGAGAGTCGCGATCGACGTTTTCTTTTTCTTCCCCCTTAGCTTTCTCTTTTTTCTCTCGATTTAATCACCTATTATATATATACACATACATAGCCCGAAAGCGGCACAGTTTCTTCATTATTATTTATAATTGCGCAAACAGAGAATAGAAATTACTGCTGCTTTAATTATTCTTCGATTTTTGAATGCAATGTAGAATAAATTATGTGTATGTAATTAAATTGGCGTTTGAAATTGGTTTTATAAGAAATGTCTTTTTTGGAGTCGTCAAAATAAATGGCACCCGTCGGTGCCTTTTAGGTGTTGTGAAATCGCCGAATTCTCCAATTGTATTTCTTAATAATTAATAGAGTTTTTTGTTATTAATGTAATTTTCGGTTTAATAACGAATAATAATTTTAAATTACTTCTAGTAGTGAATAAATGTTGTTGAAATTAGGGAATTATTATTGATAACGTTACGAATGATTGTGAACGTGCTTCTTCATGTTGTTCGTGGTGGTTATATTTTTCTTTTCTTTTTTTAATTACTATTATATTGTTTGTTAGCGTAAGTAAAGGATCACGAAATGCCATCTGACTTCTTATTAATTAATTGATTACTTACTTTTATTGATTAGTTTTTAAGCTCTCGCTACTATTGCTCACATACTATTATTATCTACTATTATTATAATTATAAATAAGTTTTTTTATTTTATTCTTTACGTTGTTGCACAGAAATTGGCGCGCGCGCGTTTTCGGTATAGATAATTAATTAATTTTAGCGGATTCATTTTTGTTATTAATTAATTGAAAAGACACAACTGTGCCCGTTGTTAGTGTTAAGGTCGTCTTACGGTTTCTTCTTTCCATCCATCCCTCCCTGTCACTTCTACTATATATACCGCGAAACGCAATACATTATTAATTAAATTATAAAAACCATCAGTGGACTACAGTTTGTTAAAGTGATATATATACGTAGTTTTTAACTTCAACTTTGTTGTAATTTTTAAAATGCAATTTTTGTATTTTTATTGTATAAGTTTCTTGATGTTCAGTGAGTACTACATAAAATTTTCAAATCAAATAATTCCTGTACTAAGATTACTAAAAATTGTCTGTTTTGTAGATGCAGATACATATGATATATTAAATTTAAAATTAACTTTTTTAACTTCCCTTGCTTCTATTATTACTACTACTACTCAAAAATTATTGTCATTCTTGTCGAAAACTATTAGGAATATTCTCTTTTGTCAGAGAGGAAAATAATAATTGTCTTCATTTAAACATTTTGCAAAAGATTAATGTAATAGGTGTGCCTTTGTATTGTACAATTTATTATGTGTATAAATAGTGGATTTCTTGTAAAGTGCGTAATGTTTCTCATGTTGAATGAAAGTATTTCAAGTGCCGAGCAGAACAGAAAAAAGAATAAAATTATCCTAGGCTTACATAAAAGAATGTATCTTGTAGTGCGTTTAGTTGTTTATTTTCTAAAGAGTTTTCGCCCATTTAGCTTTTAGATTGAGGAAAATTAATTGTTTAGTTACTATTAAAAACAATAAAATTTTGCTCTTTAGTTGTTGTTGTTCGTCATTCATTTTTTCGAAATTATTTAATGGGAAATTTGTTAAAAGCTTTTTAGAAAATAGAAATATTATCATTACTATATTAATTATTAAAGAATTTAGCGAAATAAGAGTTGCCTTTGAAAATTAACAATTTTTGGGGAATATTCAGTATCGTAACTCCAAAATTTGCCTACATGTTATCCAAAACAAAATAAAAAGCTTCAATTTTAACCTACTACCTGCTTGAACTTTTAGAAATTTCACGTCACGTTCCATTTTATATGTGCTGTAATGAAAACACTCTCATACCAGCAGTTGAAAAATTAAAAACTACTTAAACTCTTCCTCTAAACTACTTAATAAACATGCTGTATACCATTTTTTTTACTGTCTACTACATTACATCTCAACAACATATCTCTTTTTGAATTATATACTTAACATGTCTCTTTTTAATAAATTGCTATTATTATGTCGATGTACTCTGTACTATATAATAACGATAACGATAACTATTATTGTGTCCATATTATCATCACAAAATTGAAATAAAAAAAGGAGAGATGAATCAAAGCAATATATATTGTATAAATAATTATGATATATATATATTTAATGTTAATGAACGTTGAATGAGAAAGTGAATAATCATTTCAACACTTACCACAATTTTGTGAAAAAAATTTAATGAATTGCCTTTAGTAATTCTAATCCTCCTCTTTATTACTGTAGTAGCTTGTACAATATAATAAATATATATATATAAATAATATATATATAACTGATAATATTCAATTAAAACTAATAAAAGTTTTCCATACATATATCTTTTTTTATTTTTGTAAGGATTCTAATAGCAGTGTAAAATTGCAAGAGGCATAAAGCGAAGTAAGAAAATTTAAAAATTTCTTTTTGAAAATACAACAATACTCTGAGGAAAGTGCAAAATATTTTTATCACCGAAATTTGTAAGCGAAAAATCTAAAACAATTCAAACAGATAGAGGCCTTTTTTAAATATATATAAACCCATTTATTTTAATGCAGTGAATTAAAGGAATTATTAATAAACTTTTTTTTGTTTATTTTTTTTTACATAAAATGAGCATACATACAACATTCTTACCTTAAACATCATCCTCACTGTTATTTTTCTTGTTCCTCATTAAGGGTCTTGGCTGTAATTTTGCTTTGGCCACAGTAACCTTCCAGTCATCTTTGTGTCCTGGTTTAATGAACTTTTTCACCTTGGCCTTTTTCCTGGTACGTACAGCAGTGGGTTCCACAATATTCCTCTTCTGTAAGCTGTTCAGCCTGTCCAGTAGCAAATTGCCTTGTTTCTTAAGTGTCCTCAAGTTTCCTGTGAGATCTTTAATCTCAGTAAATACCAAGTCAGGTTCTTCATACTTCTTGGGGCCCACTCGTTTTGGTTGATGGATCATCTCCTCCTTTTTAACTTTCCGTTTTTGTTGAAGTTTCTCCATTTTTTCGTCAAGTTTCGCTAATTTCGTTTTGATCTGTTTCAGTTTGTAGATGTCGGCTACTTTTCGTCTTTCTACCTTTGCAAGCTTGAGGGTGTGTCGGAGCTTTTGCTGTTCCTTTTGCTTGCGTCGCTGTTTCAAATCTTTTTTTTTGTTAACAACGGGAGGATTTATGGAAATAGAGCCACTTGTGTCCACCTCGCTGTCTGAATTGTCTTCTTTTTGTGCTTGGGGCAGACCTTCAGACATCTCTTCCATCCAATTTTTCTAAAGAAAAAAAAAATACATACTGACAATCATATACCTATAATCAGGGCCGGATCTACCATATGGCTTTTTGGGCTTCAGCCCAGGGGCCCCCAGCTAAGTCAAGTCAAAGTCAAAAATAGACGATAATGCGAAAGAATCCATAATATAATATAAATCAAATATTTTACTGTCTCATTTTTTTCTATACTTTGAGTAATTAGATGGGCCCCTAAGTAGTATTAGCCCAGAGCCCCCTAAAGTCACGGTCCGACCCTGCCTATAGTTACATTTGATATGAAGGGCTTATAAATACCTGATTCTGTTCACTAGTAACTCTTCTAAACATTTTGTTGGTGACCCGATTTAAGTGTTGTTCTTGTTTGATAATTTTCTGTTCTTTATCAGCTATTTCCTTCAGCAATGCTTGATGGTCTTCTAACGAGGGGTTGTAAGACATTCCCGGATGAGGTGGTTCAACTGATGGTATGATGGTTTGTTTCCACCTCGTTATTTTCGGGAGTATTTTGCGAATTTTGCCCTCTCCACGTAATATGTTTTGCCTTGTACTGTTGCTCACCCATTCTGATTGAAACTGTGGTTCTTTTGGGCCTGAAAAATACTTATAAAAGTAAATACAACCATTACAAGATTAATTTAGAAAAAATACCTGACATATTTTCTGTATTCCACAAGTCAGTGTTATATTTATCTTCCATTGCTTGTTGATTCTTTTTCTCTATAGCTGCTTTTGTGTCTTTCAATGACTGCACTTCTGAAGGTTTTAGACTCTTTTTTGTCTTCGTTTCCAACTGCTTCTGTAACCTTTTTGAGATGATGTCCCTTTTTTGGTTACTTCTGTAATTATCAATTATTAACAAAAGTGTATAAATCATTTAGCAAATCTTACTTTAAATTGAGATAGACGGGCTGCTGGAAAGCTGAGAAGCTCTTAAGAGGTTTCACCGCTAACAGTTTCCTTTTTTCTTTTTTACTCAAAACAGGTTGTGTTGCATTTGAATCAAGTTGGAAAAGCTCCTTGTCGGACTTCTGTTCGATAAAGTTACTGAAAAGACACGTAATTAAATGGTAAAGTGTTCATATGAAGTACTTTCACAAACATACCCAACTCTTTCCTCGAATTCTTGTTCTTCCAGGAAATCCTCCACATCTTTCACTTTGGAATGCTTTCTCCATGCTATTTTGCGTTTTTTAGAGACACGTTTACGCTTTTCCACAGTCATTTTAATTAAAATTTATTACAAATTGCTACTTCTTACATGGCACTTAACCTCAAACGTCAACGTGAACACAAGAGAGGTTAGATTTCTATGATCTAGGCTGTAGGAATTGTTTCCCATTGAGTTGAATACCAACCTGTAAAATAAAAACATGAATTATAATTCAAAACTATTGGCGCCATTCTTTTATCATTTTAAAATAATGGAAACATCAAAATGTTTTGAATGCAGCAAGCGATAAAAGTCAGTCATTATTAAATATTTATCTTCCGCTCGAAATTCCACTTTATCTAATCATAGTCGTCCTTAAGAGATTATTACATATACATGTACTTAAGGATTTCAAAATTTGAATATTAGATAAGTATGTACATAAATTTTATTTTATTTTATATATGTATGTAGCATTATTACAATATTTTAAAAATTACATTATGTACTAAATCTAATTGTAATTTTATTTGAAAAACTAAATTGACATATTAATATTTTATCACACAGTTTTGAAATGTTTAATTATATCACTAAAAAATAGTAATAGCTATAACAAACAGTCAAAGTGTATACCAGTTTTAACCAAGAAGTTGTTTGTCAAACAAAAATTCTCCAAGAACACCATGCTCACCTACCATTTTATCTAGTGTTGATATGTATCCAGCTAGCTCACGTTGACCTTTGTACTGTTCCTCCAAGAACTCCCCAGTCAAATAATCGACGAGCTAGAACAAACAAATACATGTTAAAACAAAAGAAAAAATAAATAGATGTTTAAAAAAACAAAATAAAAGCGAAACAAACATGATAATCGTTGAAGTTGTCTTCTCCTAACTGAGGATCCTCGCAGATTTTGATAACGTCCCTAATTTTGTTGGTAACTTTGGCTTCAAGTCTAAGGGCGTCCCTGAGGGCACTAATACCATCAGCCCATGTTTCAGAAGCTGGCTCAATCTTTATATACAAAAAAAAAACAATCAATTAAAACTTTTATTTTTTTTGGAATTTTATTTTTTCCTACCTTTTTTTGGAGCAGGGTGCTAACATTTTCTGTTAAATTGCCCCTCATTAATAAGTACGAGATAAGTTTGATGGAGTGTTGCCTTTCTTCACTGGCGGCGTTGAAAAAGAAATTTGCAAAGCCGGGCCTGTTGATCACGTCCCTGGAAAAATGGGCGCCCATTGCCATGTACTGGATGGCGGCTCTCATTTCTTCCTGGATCTGATCTTGCATTTTAATCACGCAGGGATCAACCATCGATAGCCATTCGGTAGGAACGTCCACTTTTTTGTGTGTACCTGGTATTATAAATAAAAGTGTCATTATTTTTTTAAACGCCCCTCGTACATACAATACTTAATAAAAAAAGTGGAAAAAAGCGCTTTATAAGTGTAAAAACTATAAAAAAAATTGTATGCATATATAATTAGATAAGTATGTATGTATATATAACGTTGAAATATTATGTGGTGGTTAATAGTTCAGTTTTATTTATTTATAAGTAGAGAAAGGCACGTTCGCGCTGTTATTGTTCGTATCAATGTACAATTGTTAAAAATAGATAACATTGCACAACATTGGTAAATATTTATTATTTACAAGTCTTGTTTGTATGATTTTTCAATTAAAATAAAATTGCTGACTGTGTATAACTTTGGTATGTAAAAGGGGTTGCCTATAAACTAACTCTTCACAACAATTTATTATTTTTATTTTAAATTTTAATTACACAAGAGAAGGAATGATTAATTATTGACGATTCATATACAGTACATACGTAATTACGTATATATGATGCATACGTAACAGAATTTCCAGTGAATTGGATTATTTTATAAGTAAATGGACTTTACTTTTACACAAACGTGTATTATACAGAACAAAAGATAATGGAATTAGAAAAGTCCACGTAATTCAACAATTAGGTAGTTTGTCATTTGTTTTACTAAAAACAAGTGATAAAAAAAAAGCACTTTCACTTGTTTATTTATTAGGTACGTATATAAACCATGAAAACGACTTTATATGTTTTAACAATGAAAAAAGAGCGTTAAATAAAGGTTAATACTATACCAAGATGGCGGCTGCTTTATTATACTAATTTCCGGTAGCCATCTTGTCAGTACAACTAAATTATTATAAAAAAACGTTAATAAAAAACAAAAATTTCTCAAATCAACTATGCAGGCAACATTTTTGAGATTCAATTGTCCTTTTGCAACAATAAAACCAAACAAACGAAAGCGTGAAGACAGAATATCCTGACAGGGGGTACTTTTTCCGATAATAAACCGGTTTGAGGGTTATTTGGAGTCGTCTGGCGTGCTTTAGGGTTGGTAAACAGATCAGTTGATAATGACGTTATTGATTTACTAATTCTTATGCGTAAATAGAATAACTTACATTGCAAATCGGCTGCAAACGACGTCGATACAACACTGACAAAAACAATTGTAAAAACAATGACCTTCATGTTTTTGTTTACGATTAATAGCTTCTTCTGTGCAATAAAACAATACGAATTGTCTCTTCTGATGTCTCGTTTACGAACACTAGTAGGTAAAGTTCAGCTGAATTAACTGATATAGTGGTTTCGGATTCAGGAGAGTCCAAATAAATTCACGCACGCTTTTTACACTGCTGATAAATAATAATCACAACATTGTTCCCCTTTTAGATAACTAGCGAGCTGTTGTTGGAATCTTTTTCCCCCTCTATGCTTTGTCGGACATTTTCTTTGTGTAATAAATGCGCAATATGTTTTGAGCATGCCTACCAGTCTGAATCAGGTCTAGAACAGTCGGTTTTTCGGTTTTTATAAATAAATTAATTACTATTACAATTCATACGTAAACGATAACAGTGTTCATAAAGTTTTTCACAAAGTTTCTGGTGTTTCTGTATTAATTAAATTAATTAAAATTCGGTTTAATTTTACAAAGTAAAAAAAATATGAAGTCGTTGTTTTTGTTTATTTTCGGTGTTATTGTTGTCGTAAAGGCACAACAACAAAATGAATATTGTTACAAAAGTGTCTTGCAAGCTTGCTCTCATACAACAAGCAAATTGTGTAAGTAAAAAAAAATGTATTTTAAAAATATGTAAAAATATTAAAATGAAAACAGAGGTGTTAAATGTTTCTTTTGTTATATTATTTTGCCCTTTGCCCTTTAATGGCAGACATATTTGACTAGAGCAGTGCTCCTTATCATTATCAAGTAGTTTATGATGACAGATGTAACAATCATTCAACAATTAATAACTTATGGAATAAAAAGAACATTATTGCAACAGCTGAGCCGTAATGGCGGGCGTGACGTCACCAAAGTTGTATCGACTCATCGACATAGGCGTAACATACGCACAAGAAAGGACCATTTAATTTATAAAAATAAATAAATTTTCTATTGTTCAAAACATTTGAAAAGAAAACAAAAACAGTTGAGATTAGATTATAGTAGTGGGAAACATTTGAATGCAGTTTGTTTTTTGCTTTTGTTTCAGCGTCGGAAGTATTGCCCGAGTGTGACGCTAAATATGGAGCGATAAACGAAGTTGTTGGGGATTTGCAGGCCTTTGTAACCACCCACATAACGCGTTCTTTTGAATATTTGTTAATGTCCACCCATTATGCCAATTACCAAAAGAACAGGCTCGGATTCGAGAAATTGTTCCGCGGCCTTTCCGACGAGAAATGGGAACAATCTATCGAAATAATAAAACATTTAACCAAGAGGGGCGGAAGAATGAACTTCAGAAGATGGAAGACGGACGAACGTAAACCGAAACAAGAAAATTACGAATTGTACGAACTCGAAAGCGTTGCTAAAGCTTTGGACATAGAGAAATCTTTGGCTTTGGAAGCACATTCTATTCATGATTCAGTCAGTCGTCGTCTTGAGAAAGCACATGATCCCGAAATCTCCTCTTACATTGAGGAAAAGTTTGCTCACAAACTTGCTAATAATGTCAGAAAATTATCTGGATACGCGTCTGATATTCACTCCTTCCTGAAGACGAAAGATAGCCCATTGGCTCTGTATTTGTTCGACAATTATCTACAGAAGTCTTTGTAACTTCATATTTTGTGATTTTAGATATAGTTATTGTACTTTAAGTCTTCTTTTTGTTTGTTTTTATTAGAAATTTAACCTTTAGTATAGTGTCAAATCAAATTTGTATCATATGTGTATTTGAATTGAATAAAAAATTAAATGAAACGTCAAATTGGGTATTTTATTCCCTAATTAATGGCTGGCTGTTACGCCACTGGGATTCTTATTTGGCGCCAAAACTGCAACAGTTGAAAATGGGCGCCACATGTTTAACAAATGAAAAGAGCCGACAAATGTTTAACAATTGAGAAGAGGAGGCAATTGTTTAACAATTGAAAAGAGGTGCCAAATGTGTAATGTTTTAAAAATGGCACCAACGATTGTTTAAAAAACAAAATCAGATGAAAAATTGTTTCTTTGGCGCCAGTTTAACAAAATTTAAATTTGATGACAAGATTTAACAATAAATACAAAATACTACTGGGTTAAATTATTATAATTTTATTTATGACTAAATTAAAAAAATAAGACCCGACAAAAAAAGATAAGTAAATGAAGTTTACGATTTTTTTTATGACTAAAATAAGTAGCAAGTATTAGATATTATGGGCCCCAAAGTAGCTTATCATTGTTAGATTTTCTTTTATGTAAGAGAATATCGATTAAATCAAATTTTTGTTTCTATTTATCTTTCTTATCATCTTTTATACTTAAAATGGTATTATACTGGATAAGATGGAACGTCCTTAGTTAATAATAAAAAAATATAACTGCATAGCAACAAAGTTATGAATAAATAAATTTTCCTGAAACAAAACTATTGTTAATATTGTTAGCTAATTTTTGGAGTCAAAACGTACTAATTATTTGCAATACAAAAAAACGTTTTAATATTTATTTATAAATAAATTGGAGACTGTCACGTACATATGCAAAGTTTACAATATGTGTAATATGTATTTAATTTGTTGATGTCGAGTCAAAGTTCAAAAAAAATTTGAATAAATGGGAACATTATTGTTAGTTAAATTATAATATGGTCGAGTTATTTTACAATAAAATGAGATTTCTAAAAATAACACATACCAGAGCGTACTTAGAACAATTTTTCAATAATGATAAATTATTTTTAAGAGTAACAATGATTACCTATTAAAAAAAAAATGACAGGCCAATCAATCTAATTTTTTTTATTTATTAATTTATCACGTGTTTAATTTTATTTTCTATGCAAATAATTGATAGGTGCCCTATGGGTGGATAATATAATTGCATAATTAAATAAATAAATAAATAATTTTTACTATTGTCATTGATGCCTGTGATCACCTAATTGTAATGTAATTTTATTTAATATACCTACTTGAAAAACTTTCTTGGACAACTAACTTATAATTGCAAAATTACCCTTTAATAAACGACTGCCCATAAAATTTTCTTATTATTAAAAAAATTGGGTCGTACTAAGAAAGAATAAAAATGCCCCCCCAAGAAGAAGCATTCAACCTTTCGCAACGTTTTATGATCTATTTTGACCTGGATTTAAATCGTAGATCAAGGGTTGGAAAATTAGTTAATCTAATTTTTTTAACGAGCATAACGGCAATCTGTATGATAACAGCTTTTCAAATATTCTTTTGTGTCTTAACGGTTCAAAATATTGCCGATATTTACGAAGGAGCAGTGCTTTATATGCAGGTAAATTATATATGGTTATTTATAGGGTGCAAAAGGGTTATTATAGGGTCAATGATGGGTGAAAAAGAAGGTCAACTATTGGACGAAAAAGGGTCAACTAAATGGGTAAAATATTGGGGCAAATATAGGAAGAAATAAGGTTAATTACAGGGTGAAACTGGAGGTTAATTATAGGAAAAAAAGGTCAATTGAAGGGTGAAATAATAGGGGACAGTTATAGGAAAAAATGAGGTCAATTAAAGGTAAACAAAAGGTCAATTAGAGGAAGAAAAAGGGTCAATTATAGGGTGAATTATTGGGGCTATTATAGGAAGAAATAAGGACAATTATAGGGTGAAACTGGAGGTTAATTATAGGAGCAAAAAGGCCACTTAAAGGGTGAAATAGTAGAGGACAATTACAGGAAGAAATAAGATCAATTAGAAGTAAAGAAAAAGGTCAATTATAGGAGGAAAAAGGGTCAACTGAATGGGTGAAATATTGGGGCAAATATAGGAAGAAATAAGGTTAATTACAGGGTGAGACTGGAGGTTAATTATAGGAAAAAAAGGTCAATTGAAGGGTGAAATAATAGGGGACAGTTATAGGAAAAAATGAGGTCAATTAAAGGTAAACAAAAGGTCAATTAGAGGAAGAAAAAGGGTCAATTATAGGGTGAATTATTGGGGCTATTATAGGAAGAAATAAGGACAATTATAGGGTGAAACTGGAGGTTAATTATAGGAGCAAAAAGGCCACTTAAAGGGTGAAATAGTAGAGGACAATTACAGGAAGAAATAAGATCAATTAGAAGTAAAGAAAAAGGTCAATTATAGGAGGAAAAAGGGTCAACTGAATGGGTAAAATATTGGGGCAAATATAGGAAGAAATAAGGTTAATTACAGGGTGAGACTGGAGGTTAATTATAGGAAAAAAAGGTCAATTGAAGGGTGAAATAATAGGGGACAGTTATAGGAAAAAATGAGGTCAATTAAAGGTAAACAAAAGGTCAATTAGAGGAAGAAAAAGGGTCAATTATAGGGTGAATTATTGGGGCTATTATAGGAAGAAATAAGGACAATTATAGGGTGAAACTGGAGGTTAATTATAGGAGCAAAAAGGCCACTTAAAGGGTGAAATAGTAGAGGACAATTACAGGAAGAAATAAGATCAATTAGAAGTAAAGAAAAAGGTCAATTATAGGAGGAAAAAGGGTCAACTGAATGGGTGAAATATTGGGGCAAATATAGGAAGAAATAAGGTTAATTACAGGGTGAAACTGGAGGTTAATTATAGGAAAAAAAGGTCAATTGAAGGGTGAAATAATAGGGGACAGTTATAGGAAAAAATGAGGTCAATTAAAGGTAAACAAAAGGTCAATTAGAGGAAGAAAAAGGGTCAATTATAGGGTGAATTATTGGGGCTATTATAGGAAGAAATAAGGACAATTATAGGGTGAAACTGGAGGTTAATTATAGGAGCAAAAAGGCCACTTAAAGGGTGAAATAGTAGAGGACAATTACAGGAAGAAATAAGATCAATTAGAAGTAAAGAAAAAGGTCAATTATAGGAGGAAAAAGGGTCAACTGAATGGGTGAAATATTGGGGCAAATATAGGAAGAAATAAGGTTAATTACAGGGTGAGACTGGAGGTTAATTATAGGAAAAAAAGGTCAATTGAAGGGTGAAATAATAGGGGACAGTTATAGGAAAAAATGAGGTCTATTAAAGGTAAACAAAAGGTCAATTAGAGGAAGAAAAAGGGTCAATTATAGGGTGAATTATTGGGGCTATTATAGGAACAAATAAGGACAATTATAGGGTGAAACTGGAGGTTAATTATAGGAGCAAAAAGGCCACTTAAAGGGTGAAATAGTAGAGGACAATTACAGGAAGAAATAAGATCAATTAGAAGTAAAGAAAAAGGTCAATTATAGGAGGAAAAAGGGTCAACTGAATGGGTGAAATATTGGGGCAAATATAGGAAGAAATAAGGTTAATTACAGGGTGAGACTGGAGGTTAATTATAGGAAAAAAAGGTCAATTGAAGGGTGAAATAATAGGGGACAGTTATAGGAAAAAATGAGGTCAATTAAAGGTAAACAAAAGGTCAATTAGAGGAAGAAAAAGGGTCAATTATAGGGTGAATTATTGGGGCTATTATAGGAAGAAATAAGGACAATTATAGGGTGAAACTGGAGGTTAATTATAGGAGCAAAAAGGCCACTTAAAGGGTGAAATAGTAGAGGACAATTACAGGAAGAAATAAGATCAATTAGAAGTAAAGAAAAAGGTCAATTATAGGAGGAAAAAGGGTCAACTGAATGGGTGAAATATTGGGGCAAATATAGGAAGAAATAAGGTTAATTACAGGGTGAGACTGGAGGTTAATTATAGGAAAAAAAGGTCAATTGAAGGGTGAAATAATAGGGGACAGTTATAGGAAAAAATGAGGTCTATTAAAGGTAAACAAAAGGTCAATTAGAGGAAGAAAAAGGGTCAATTATAGGGTGAATTATTGGGGCTATTATAGGAACAAATAAGGACAATTATAGGGTGAAACTGGAGGTTAATTATAGGAGCAAAAAGGCCACTTAAAGGGTGAAATAGTAGAGGACAATTACAGGAAGAAATAAGATCAATTAGAAGTAAAGAAAAAGGTCAATTATAGGAGGAAAAAGGGTCAACTGAATGGGTGAAATATTGGGGCAAATATAGGAAGAAATAAGGTTAATTACAGGGTGAGACTGGAGGTTAATTATAGGAAAAAAAGGTCAATTGAAGGGTGAAATAAAGGGGACAGTTATAGGAAAAAATGAGGTCTATTAAAGGTAAACAAAAGGTCAATTAGAGGAAGAAAAAGGGTCAATTATAGGGTGAATTATTGGGGCTATTATAGGAACAAATAAGGACAATTATAGGGTGAAACTGGAGGTTAATTATAGGAGCAAAAAGGCCACTTAAAGGGTGAAATAGTAGAGGACAATTACAGGAAGAAATAAGATCAATTAGAAGTAAAGAAAAAGGTCAATTATAGGAGGAAAAAGGGTCAACTGAATGGGTGAAATATTGGGGCAAATATAGGAAGAAATAAGGTTAATTACAGGGTGAAACTGGAGGTTAATTATAGGAAAAAAAGGTCAATTGAAGGGTGAAATAATAGGGGACAGTTATAGGAAAAAATGAGGTCAATTAAAGGTAAACAAAAGGTCAATTAGAGGAAGAAAAAGGGTCAATTATAGGGTGAATTATTGGGGCTATTATAGGAAGAAATAAGGACAATTATAGGGTGAAACTGGAGGTTAATTATAGGAGCAAAAAGGCCACTTAAAGGGTGAAATAGTAGAGGACAATTACAGGAAGAAATAAGATCAATTAGAAGTAAAGAAAAAGGTCAATTATAGGAGGAAAAAGGGTCAACTGAATGGGTGAAATATTGGGGCAAATATAGGAAGAAATAAGGTTAATTACAGGGTGAGACTGGAGGTTAATTATAGGAAAAAAAGGTCAATTGAAGGGTGAAATAATAGGGGACAGTTATAGGAAAAAATGAGGTCAATTAAAGGTAAACAAAAGGTCAATTAGAGGAAGAAAAAGGGTCAATTATAGGGTGAATTATTGGGGCTATTATAGGAAGAAATAAGGACAATTATAGGGTGAAACTGGAGGTTAATTATAGGAGCAAAAAGGCCACTTAAAGGGTGAAATAGTAGAGGACAATTACAGGAAGAAATAAGATCAATTAGAAGTAAAGAAAAAGGTCAATTATAGGAGGAAAAAGGGTCAACTGAATGGGTGAAATATTGGGGCAAATATAGGAAGAAATAAGGTTAATTACAGGGTGAGACTGGAGGTTAATTATAGGAAAAAAAGGTCAATTGAAGGGTGAAATAATAGGGGACAGTTATAGGAAAAAATGAGGTCTATTAAAGGTAAACAAAAGGTCAATTAGAGGAAGAAAAAGGGTCAATTATAGGGTGAATTATTGGGGCTATTATAGGAACAAATAAGGACAATTATAGGGTGAAACTGGAGGTTAATTATAGGAGCAAAAAGGCCACTTAAAGGGTGAAATAGTAGAGGACAATTACAGGAAGAAATAAGATCAATTAGAAGTAAAGAAAAAGGTCAATTATAGGAGGAAAAAGGGTCAACTGAATGGGTGAAATATTGGGGCAAATATAGGAAGAAATAAGGTTAATTACAGGGTGAGACTGGAGGTTAATTATAGGAAAAAAAGGTCAATTGAAGGGTGAAATAATAGGGGACAGTTATAGGAAAAAATGAGGTCAATTAAAGGTAAACAAAAGGTCAATTAGAGGAAGAAAAAGGGTCAATTATAGGGTGAATTATTGGGGCTATTATAGGAAGAAATAAGGACAATTATAGGGTGAAACTGGAGGTTAATTATAGGAGCAAAAAGGCCACTTAAAGGGTGAAATAGTAGAGGACAATTACAGGAAGAAATAAGATCAATTAGAAGTAAAGAAAAAGGTCAATTATAGGAGGAAAAAGGGTCAACTGAATGGGTGAAATATTGGGGCAAATATAGGAAGAAATAAGGTTAATTACAGGGTGAGACTGGAGGTTAATTATAGGAAAAAAAGGTCAATTGAAGGGTGAAATAATAGGGGACAGTTATAGGAAAAAATGAGGTCAATTAAAGGTAAACAAAAGGTCAATTAGAGGAAGAAAAAGGGTCAATTATAGGGTGAATTATTGGGGCTATTATAGGAAGAAATAAGGACAATTATAGGGTGAAACTGGAGGTTAATTATAGGAGCAAAAAGGCCACTTAAAGGGTGAAATAGTAGAGGACAATTACAGGAAGAAATAAGATCAATTAGAAGTAAAGAAAAAGGTCAATTATAGGAGGAAAAAGGGTCAACTGAATGGGTGAAATATTGGGGCAAATATAGGAAGAAATAAGGTTAATTACAGGGTGAGACTGGAGGTTAATTATAGGAAAAAAAGGTCAATTGAAGGGTGAAATAATAGGGGACAGTTATAGGAAAAAATGAGGTCTATTAAAGGTAAACAAAAGGTCAATTAGAGGAAGAAAAAGGGTCAATTATAGGGTGAATTATTGGGGCTATTATAGGAAGAAATAAGGACAATTATAGGGTGAAACTGGAGGTTAATTATAGGAGCAAAAAGGCCACTTAAAGGGTGAAATAGTAGAGGACAATTACAGGAAGAAATAAGATCAATTAGAAGTAAAGAAAAAGGTCAATTATAGGAGGAAAAAGGGTCAACTGAATGGGTGAAATATTGGGGCAAATATAGGAAGAAATAAGGTTAATTACAGGGTGAACTGGAGGTTAATTATAGGAAAAAAAGGTCAATTGAAGGGTGAAATAATAGGGGACAGTTATAGGAAAAAATGAGGTCAATTAAAGGTAAACAAAAGGTCAATTAGAGGAAGAAAAAGGGTCAATTATAGGGTGAATTATTGGGGCTATTATAGGAAGAAATAAGGACAATTATAGGGTGAAACTGGAGGTTAATTATAGGAGCAAAAAGGCCACTTAAAGGGTGAAATAGTAGAGGACAATTACAGGAAGAAATAAGATCAATTAGAAGTAAAGAAAAAGGTCAATTATAGGAGGAAAAAGGGTCAACTGAATGGGTGAAATATTGGGGCAAATATAGGAAGAAATAAGGTTAATTACAGGGTGAGACTGGAGGTTAATTATAGGAAAAAAAGGTCAATTGAAGGGTGAAATAATAGGGGACAGTTATAGGAAAAAATGAGGTCAATTAAAGGTAAACAAAAGGTCAATTAGAGGAAGAAAAAGGGTCAATTATAGGGTGAATTATTGGGGCTATTATAGGAAGAAATAAGGACAATTATAGGGTGAAACTGGAGGTTAATTATAGGAGCAAAAAGGCCACTTAAAGGGTGAAATAGTAGAGGACAATTACAGGAAGAAATAAGATCAATTAGAAGTAAAGAAAAAGGTCAATTATAGGAGGAAAAAGGGTCAACTGAATGGGTGAAATATTGGGGCAAATATAGAAGAAATAAGGTTAATTACAGGGTGAGACTGGAGGTTAATTATAGGAAAAAAAGGTCAATTGAAGGGTGAAATAATAGGGGACAGTTATAGGAAAAAATGAGGTCTATTAAAGGTAAACAAAAGGTCAATTAGAGGAAGAAAAAGGGTCAATTATAGGGTGAATTATTGGGGCTATTATAGGAACAAATAAGGACAATTATAGGGTGAAACTGGAGGTTAATTATAGGAGCAAAAAGGCCACTTAAAGGGTGAAATAGTAGAGGACAATTACAGGAAGAAATAAGATCAATTAGAAGTAAAGAAAAAGGTCAATTATAGGAGGAAAAAGGGTCAACTGAATGGGTGAAATATTGGGGCAAATATAGGAAGAAATAAGGTTAATTACAGGGTGAGACTGGAGGTTAATTATAGGAAAAAAAGGTCAATTGAAGGGTGAAATAATAGGGGACAGTTATAGGAAAAAATGAGGTCAATTAAAGGTAAACAAAAGGTCAATTAGAGGAAGAAAAAGGGTCAATTATAGGGTGAATTATTGGGGCTATTATAGGAAGAAATAAGGACAATTATAGGGTGAAACTGGAGGTTAATTATAGGAGCAAAAAGGCCACTTAAAGGGTGAAATAGTAGAGGACAATTACAGGAAGAAATAAGATCAATTAGAAGTAAAGAAAAAGGTCAATTATAGGAGGAAAAAGGGTCAACTGAATGGGTGAAATATTGGGGCAAATATAGGAAGAAATAAGGTTAATTACAGGGTGAGACTGGAGGTTAATTATAGGAAAAAAAGGTCAATTGAAGGGTGAAATAATAGGGGACAGTTATAGGAAAAAATGAGGTCATTAAAGGTAAACAAAAGGTCAATTAGAGGAAGAAAAAGGGTCAATTATAGGGTGAATTATTGGGGCTATTATAGGAAAAATAAGGACAATTATAGGGTGAAACTGGAGGTTAATTATAGGAGCAAAAAGGCCACTTAAAGGGTGAAATAGTAGAGGACAATTACAGGAAGAAATAAGATCAATTAGAAGTAAAGAAAAAGGTCAATTATAGGAGGAAAAAGGGTCAACTGAATGGGTGAAATATTGGGGCAAATATAGGAAGAAATAAGGTTAATTACAGGGTGAGACTGGAGGTTAATTATAGGAAAAAAAGGTCAATTGAAGGGTGAAATAATAGGGGACAGTTATAGGAAAAAATGAGGTCTATTAAAGGTAAACAAAAGGTCAATTAGAGGAAGAAAAAGGGTCAATTATAGGGTGAATTATTGGGGCTATTATAGGAAGAAATAAGGACAATTATAGGGTGAAACTGGAGGTTAATTATAGGAGCAAAAAGGCCACTTAAAGGGTGAAATAGTAGAGGACAATTACAGGAAGAAATAAGATCAATTAGAAGTAAAGAAAAAGGTCAATTATAGGAGGAAAAAGGGTCAACTGAATGGGTGAAATATTGGGGCAAATATAGGAAGAAATAAGGTTAATTACAGGGTGAACTGGAGGTTAATTATAGGAAAAAAAGGTCAATTGAAGGGTGAAATAATAGGGGACAGTTATAGGAAAAAATGAGGTCAATTAAAGGTAAACAAAAGGTCAATTAGAGGAAGAAAAAGGGTCAATTATAGGGTGAATTATTGGGGCTATTATAGGAAGAAATAAGGACAATTATAGGGTGAAACTGGAGGTTAATTATAGGAGCAAAAAGGCCACTTAAAGGGTGAAATAGTAGAGGACAATTACAGGAAGAAATAAGATCAATTAGAAGTAAAGAAAAAGGTCAATTATAGGAGGAAAAAGGGTCAACTGAATGGGTGAAATATTGGGGCAAATATAGGAAGAAATAAGGTTAATTACAGGGTGAGACTGGAGGTTAATTATAGGAAAAAAAGGTCAATTGAAGGGTGAAATAATAGGGGACAGTTATAGGAAAAAATGAGGTCTATTAAAGGTAAACAAAAGGTCAATTAGAGGAAGAAAAAGGGTCAATTATAGGGTGAATTATTGGGGCTATTATAGGAACAAATAAGGACAATTATAGGGTGAAACTGGAGGTTAATTATAGGAGCAAAAAGGCCACTTAAAGGGTGAAATAGTAGAGGACAATTACAGGAAGAAATAAGATCAATTAGAAGTAAAGAAAAAGGTCAATTATAGGAGGAAAAAGGGTCAACTGAATGGGTGAAATATTGGGGCAAATATAGGAAGAAATAAGGTTAATTACAGGGTGAAACTGGAGGTTAATTATAGGAAAAAAAGGTCAATTGAAGGGTGAAATAATAGGGGACAGTTATAGGAAAAAATGAGGTCAATTAAAGGTAAACAAAAGGTCAATTAGAGGAAGAAAAAGGGTCAATTATAGGGTGAATTATTGGGGCTATTATAGGAAGAAATAAGGACAATTATAGGGTGAAACTGGAGGTTAATTATAGGAGCAAAAAGGCCACTTAAAGGGTGAAATAGTAGAGGACAATTACAGGAAGAAATAAGATCAATTAGAAGTAAAGAAAAAGGTCAATTATAGGAGGAAAAAGGGTCAACTGAATGGGTGAAATATTGGGGCAAATATAGGAAGAAATAAGGTTAATTACAGGGTGAGACTGGAGGTTAATTATAGGAAAAAAAGGTCAATTGAAGGGTGAAATAATAGGGGACAGTTATAGGAAAAAATGAGGTCAATTAAAGGTAAACAAAAGGTCAATTAGAGGAAGAAAAAGGGTCAATTATAGGGTGAATTATTGGGGCTATTATAGGAAGAAATAAGGACAATTATAGGGTGAAACTGGAGGTTAATTATAGGAGCAAAAAGGCCACTTAAAGGGTGAAATAGTAGAGGACAATTACAGGAAGAAATAAGATCAATTAGAAGTTTTTTTTTTTTTTTTTTTTTTTTTTTTTTTTTTTTTTTTTTTTTTTTTTTTTTTTTTTTTTTTTTTTTTTTTTTTTTTTTTTTTTTTTTTTTTTTTTTTTTTTTTTTTTTTTTTTTTTTTTTTTTTTTTTTTTTTTTTTTTTTTTTTTTTTTTTTTTTTTTTTAAAAAAAAAAAAAAAAAAAAAAAAAAAAAAAAAAAAAAAAAAAAAAAAAAAAAAAAAAAAAAAAAAAAAAAAAAAAAAAAAAAAAAAAAAAAAAAAAAAAAAAAAAAAAAAAAAAAAAAAAAAAAAAAAAAAAAAAAAAAAAAAAAAAAAAAAAAAAAAAAAAAAAAAAAAAAAAAAAAAAAAAAAAAAAAAAAAAAAAAAAAAAAAAAAAAAAAAAAAAAAAAAAAAAAAAAAAAAAAAAAAAAAAAAAAAAAAAAAAAAAAAAAAAAAAAAAAAAAAAAAAAAAAAAAAAAAAAAAAAAAAAAAAAAGGGCAATTGAAGGGTGAAATAATAGGGGACAGTTATAGGAAAAAATGAGGTCTATTAAAGGTAAACAAAAGGTCAATTAGAGGAAGAAAAAGGGTCAATTATAGGGTGAATTATTGGGGCTATTATAGGAAGAAATAAGGACAATTATAGGGTGAAACTGGAGGTTAATTATAGGAGCAAAAAGGCCACTTAAAGGGTGAAATAGTAGAGGACAATTACAGGAAGAAATAAGATCAATTAGAAGTAAAGAAAAAGGTCAATTATAGGAGGAAAAAGGGTCAACTGAATGGGTGAAATATTGGGGCAAATATAGGAAGAAATAAGGTTAATTACAGGGTGAGACTGGAGGTTAATTATAGGAAAAAAAGGTCAATTGAAGGGTGAAATAATAGGGGACAGTTATAGGAAAAAATGAGGTCAATTAAAGGTAAACAAAAGGTCAATTAGAGGAAGAAAAAGGGTCAATTATAGGGTGAATTATTGGGGCTATTATAGGAAGAAATAAGGACAATTATAGGGTGAAACTGGAGGTTAATTATAGGAGCAAAAAGGCCACTTAAAGGGTGAAATAGTAGAGGACAATTACAGGAAGAAATAAGATCAATTAGAAGTAAAGAAAAAGGTCAATTATAGGAGGAAAAAGGGTCAACTGAATGGGTGAAATATTGGGGCAAATATAGGAAGAAATAAGGTTAATTACAGGGTGAGACTGGAGGTTAATTATAGGAAAAAAAGGTCAATTGAAGGGTGAAATAATAGGGGACAGTTATAGGAAAAAATGAGGTCAATTAAAGGTAAACAAAAGGTCAATTAGAGGAAGAAAAAGGGTCAATTATAGGGTGAATTATTGGGGCTATTATAGGAAGAAATAAGGACAATTATAGGGTGAAACTGGAGGTTAATTATAGGAGCAAAAAGGCCACTTAAAGGGTGAAATAGTAGAGGACAATTACAGGAAGAAATAAGATCAATTAGAAGTAAAGAAAAAGGTCAATTATAGGAGGAAAAAGGGTCAACTGAATGGGTGAAATATTGGGGCAAATATAGGAAGAAATAAGGTTAATTACAGGGTGAGACTGGAGGTTAATTATAGGAAAAAAAGGTCAATTGAAGGGTGAAATAATAGGGGACAGTTATAGGAAAAAATGAGGTCTATTAAAGGTAAACAAAAGGTCAATTAGAGGAAGAAAAAGGGTCAATTATAGGGTGAATTATTGGGGCTATTATAGGAAGAAATAAGGACAATTATAGGGTGAAACTGGAGGTTAATTATAGGAGCAAAAAGGCCACTTAAAGGGTGAAATAGTAGAGGACAATTACAGGAAGAAATAAGATCAATTAGAAGTAAAGAAAAAGGTCAATTATAGGAGGAAAAAGGGTCAACTGAATGGGTAAAATATTGGGGCAAATATAGGAAGAAATAAGGTTAATTACAGGGTGAAACTGGAGGTTAATTGTAGGAGCAAAAAGGTCAATTGAAGGGTGAAAAATTGTGGGAATCACAGGGCGAAGTAGGATCAATTACAGGGTGAAAAAGAAGGACAATCACAGGAGGAAAAACGGCCAATAAAATTGTGACAAATAAGGTCAATTACAGATAGAAATTAGGTCAATTATCAGATTATAAGGAAGGCCAATTATAGGGTTAAATAGAAGATTAATTACTGGAGTAAAAGGGGTTAAGTACCGGGGCAAATTAGAGCAATTAAAGGGTAAGAAAGAGGCCAATTACAGGGTAAAAAAGGCCAGTTACATGACCCTTAGGGTAAAATAGGATGACGGATGAAAAGGTTAATAATATTAATTACAAGACGAACAAAGGCCAATTACAGGGCGAAAATAGGGTCAATTACAGGTTGAATAATTGCCAAAAACAGGGTAAAAAATTAATTAAGATAATAATGAAAAAGGGTTCCAATTACATAAAAAAAAAGGAGCCAAATTAAAGGATGAAAATTATAGGGTTAAAAAGGCCAATGGTAGGGCAAAAAGGGACAATTACGTATATAACCCTACTATCAATTCTAATACTAATACTGATACCGTTACTGTTGTTACAGGTAGTCAGTAAAATAAATATGATGATATGGAAAAGAAAAGAGCTAGAAGAACTAATGGACGAGATAAAGGCCCTCTGGAAGTTGGACAAATTTGGCCCCGAAGTGGAAAAAGTGCTACAAACCAACCACAAAAACACGATGAACGCCTTAAAATTATTTAGACTAACAGTCTACCTTTCTATTCTAGTCTCAATGTCAAAATCATTCCTTACCGACAACTACCAATTGACTGTGGGCAGATGGGTGGTGCCCAATGGTAGTTACTACGAAATCATTTTGGCTTTAGAAGATTTAACAGCCCCATATATAGTACTTATGGTTTTTGGTTTTGACTCTTTATTTATTGCTTTTTGTACTCAATTGGCCATTCAGTTTAAATTGTTAAAATATGGATTTTATTCCATGGAAAAGACGTGTGGGGGAAACGAGGAAAATATTGGAAAAACACTGACATGCTACATAGAGTACCACAACGATTTATTGAAGTGAGTAGGTAGTACTCGTATAGGTACGTAAACAAGTGGCACTTGAAGTGCATTTTCTTTTTTATTTATTTATTCCAGTAGGTAGGTAGGTAATCACGTAATCTAATCGCAAGAGTACTTTAGGACTTTTTTAGATTCTTCTCAATTTCTGGGAAATAATAATAAATAAAACTATCATCATTGTTGTTTTTTTAGAATATATTCAAAGCTTAACAGCATCTACTCCTCCCTTTTATTTTCCCAGTTATCATCAAGTTTGTTGATACTATGTTTTGAGATGTATTTACTGTCAGACTCGTAAGTAACATACATATCTATGGTATTTCCTGGCTAAGTATTTTTTATAATAATATCGTTTATTTTTGTAGATTTTTAATGGATACTGGAAGATTCATAAACAATCTTGTTTTTATAACTAACGTCTTACTAGAAATTGGGATTTATTTTTTTGCTGCCAATTTTTTAGCAGACCAGGTGATGTGGGACATTACTACCAACCCCTAATTATTTAATTTTAATTTTTCTTCACTTCATTTTGGGGCATTGGTATAAAAAAAAGAGGAGTCAATTACAGAAAGAAATTAGGTCAACTAGAGGGTAAGAAAATGGTCAGTTACAGGGTGAAAAAATAGGGGCAAATTACAAGAAGAAATACGGTCAATTAGATATTAAGAAACAGGCATAGTACAAGGGTAAAAGGAGCCAATTAAAGGTGAAAAATAGGGTCAATTACAGGATAAAAAAGAAGGACAATTAAAGACGGAAAAATGGTGAAAAATAGGGCCAATTACAGAGAGAAATTACATCAATTACCAGATTATAAGGAAGGCCAATTACAGGGTGAAACAGAAGGATATTTTGTGGAGTAAAAGGGGTTACATATAGGGGGGAATTAAGTCAATTAGGGGTAAATAAGAGGCCAATTGTAGGGCAAAGAGAGTGTAAATTATAGAATGAAATAAAGGTCAATTAAAGTGTAAATAATGTCAATTACAGGGTGGGCAAGAAAATCAACTACAGGGTTAAAACGAGGTTTAATTTCAGAAGGCTAAAGGTATAATTTATAGGGTGAAAAATAGGGTCAATTATAGGCAGAAGTAGGATCAATTACAGGCTAAAATCGAAGGCCAATTAAAGGAGAAGAAAGGGTTAATTAAAAGGTGAAAAATAGACCGAAATTAGGCCAATTACCAGATCAGAAATAAGGTCAATTACAAGGTGAAACACACAATTAATTACTGGTGTAAAAGGGGTTAATTACAGATGGAAATTAAGTCATTAGAGGGTAACAGAGTGGTCAATTACAGGGTAAGGGATAAAATCAATTGTAGGGTTAAAAAGAGGGCCAATTTCAGGAGGACACAGCAATCGTTTTAGGGCTAATTACAGGGAGAAGTAGGATCAATTATACGATGAAACAGAGGGTTAATTATTTGAAAATAAAGGGCTAAATATAGGGAGAAATTAGGCCAATAATATAATTAAAAGAATATACATAATTAAAAAAAAAAGAGGACCCCTAAATTACCCAAAAATCAACCCCCACATTCTATTGTTTCTAGTTACTTATTTGAACTAAATTAATTATGGGTCTGTTTGTTCTAATAATAAAAATAATAAATAAATTCTAATTTGAATATGTATTTAGACAACCGATCTGGCGATGGGTATTTACGGGTGCGACTGGGAACTGCATGGTAACTCGAAAAATTCAAAAAAGATTGTCACCTTAATCATGCGAGCCCAGGGGATGAAACCGTTGAGGGCTGCTGGGGTGTACAGCATGGATTTGACAACATTCTTGGTGGTAAGAGTCTTGTTGTTAACTGAAGAATGAGGGGGTGGGTGTAAACTTTAATTTAATTATTTTTTATAGTTTTTGAAGACCAGTTTCTCAGTGTTCACAGTAATGAATGCAATTAAAGAAAAATAATGTAACATGCACTTATTTATTATTTTAATTATTGTTGTGTAACTACTTATAAATAAATTTAAGAGGAATTAATTAATTTGGTTTATATCTGGTCCTTAAAAAGAATCGTTTCCTTGTATCCGGGGGCGTGGCGATGCCCATCGGGACTTTGGCCTTATTTTTGCAAGAGCTCATCAAATACAAGTCCCAATCGAGACATTGGGTCCCAATGAAATAATCGGGCGAATCGAGTGACTTTAAATAGTAGTCGTGGGAGAGCGAGTGACTGCACATGTTTTTATTACCCTTTGCTGAAATAAATCTTTAGGGTAGGTAGACAACAATAACAATAAAGGGTTTTTCAAGTTAGAAATATATGAATTAGTAGAAGGAATTACATTATGAAACTTGGGCTCATTTGGTTATTGTTTATGCCGCTTCTTTTAAAAATATTTTCAAGTTCGATTTACATCCGGTTATACCGGAAGTCGATACCAACTTTCTTATTTTAAATGGAATGGTATATTTTTTACGCTGAATTCGAATAAAACGTGTAATTCTAAGGTAAGTTTGATAACCAACTTGTACACCTATGACGATCGGTTTCTGAGTTAATTTAATTTATAGAAAAAAAATCGCTACCGCAACCGAAATTATAAAAAATCATAACTTCCAAAAAATACGACTCAGACTGTTTAAATTTTTACTAGTAATAGTTGAATATTAGTGCTAACGCCTTGACAAAATTGAACTAAATAATTTATACAGGGCGCTCATAATAAATGTTTTATTTTTTCAATCGATTCATTGTTTTATTCTTTTTCGATTCATACTGTTCTATTTGAAAATTTTTGAGTAATTTAAAAGTGTAGGTGCCATTTTAAAAAACGAAGTTATTCATGATTGAAGTTCCTAAACTTTAGAAATTTATTTTGAACGCCCTGTATGATTAAATTTGTTGAATTTTGTCAAGACGTTAGCACTAATATTCAGCTATTACTGGTAAAAATTTCAGCACTTTAAGTCGTATTTTGTGGAAGTTATGATTTTTTATAATTTGGGTTATAATCAAATTCGTGTTTGAAGTTCCCAAATTTTAGAATTTTATTTTGAACGCCCTGTATAAATTATACAGTTCAATTTTGTCAAGGCGTTGGCACTAATATTCAGCTATTACTAGTAAAAATTTCAACAGTCTGAGTCGTATTTTGTGGAAGTTATGATTTTTTATAATAAATAATATAAATATAAGAAATCGTGATTGCAACCCTATTTATAAAAAATCATAACTTTCACAAAAAATAGCTTAGAGGGTTGAAATTTTTACCAATTGTGGAGGAAACGTGTGGCTAACATCATGCCAAAATTGAGCTTCATAATTTGTACAGGACGTTCAGAAATAAAATCCAAATTTTAAAAACTTCAAAAAACAAATCGTTAATTGTAACCCTATTTATAAAAAATCATAACTTTCACAAAAAAATAACTTAGAGGGTTGAAATTTTTGCCAATTGTGGAGGAGACGTGTGGCTAACATCATGCCAAAATTAAGCTTCATAATTTGTACAGGACGTTCAGAAATAAAATCCAAATTTTAAAAACTTCAAAAAACAAATCGTTGATTGTAACCCTATTTATAAAAAATCATAACTTTCACAAAAAAATAACTTAGAGGGTTGAAATTTTTACCAATTGTGAAGGAGACGTGTGGCTAACATCATGCCAAAATTGAGCTTCATAATTTGTACAGGACGTTCAGAAATAAAATCCAAATTTTAAAAACTTCAAAAAACAAATCGTTGATTGTAACCCTATTTATAAAAAATCATAACTTTCACAAAAAAATAACTTAGAGGGTTGAAATTTTTGCCAATTGTGGAGGAGACGTGTGGCTAACATCATGCCAAAATTAAGCTTCATAATTTGTACAGGACGTTCAGAAATAAAATCCAAATTTTAAAAACTTCAAAAAACAAATCGTTGATTGTAACCCTATTTATAAAAAATCATAACTTTTACAAAAAATGACCCAAAGGGTTGAAATATTTACCAGTTGGGGTCTAGACTTGTGGCTAACGACATGCCAAAATTGAACTAAATAATTCATACAGGGCGTTCAAAATAAAATTCTAAAGTTTAAAAACTTCAAACACGAATAACTTCGTTTTTTCAAATGGCACCTACATTTTTAAATTACTCAAAATTTTTCAAATGAAACAGTATGAATCGAAATATAATAAAAAAAGGAATCGATTGAAAAAATAAAAAATGGTAGGTGCCATTTGAAAAAACGAAGTTATTCGTGTTTGAAGTTTTTCAATTTTAGAATTTTATTTTGAACGCCCTGTATAAATTATTTAGTTCAATTTTGTCAAGGCGTTAGCACTAATATTCAGCTATTACTAGTAAAAATTTCAACACTCTAAGTCGTATTTTGTGGAAGTTATGATTTTTTATAATTTCGGTTGCGGTAGCGATTTTTTTTTCTATAAATTAAATTAACTCAGAAACCGATCGTCATAGGTGTACAAGTTGGTTATCAAACTTACCTTAGAATTACACGTTTTATTCGAATTCAGCATAAAAAATATACCATTCCATTTAAAATAAGAAAGTTGGTATCGACTTCCGGTATAACCGGATGTAAATCGAACTTGAAAATATTTTTAAAAGAAGCGGCATAAACAATAACCAAATGAGCCCAAGTTTCAGAATTTAATTCCTTCTACTACTTGAAAAACCCTGTACATATATGGTACGTACCACATTGGGGTTGAATTCGGCCACCGTTAGGGTAAAAGTCCACGTGACCGAGGTCAGCGTAATATCCGTATAACGCATCAGTGTGTATAATGTCGACGAAGTCGGCGTCCCTTTTTTGAATTCGGCGCGTTTTGCTTGTAAAAAGGGCGTCAAAAAAGGGACCAGCTGGGTCCAAACCTTCAAAATTTTATTTATTTATAGATAGATAAGTACACAATACATACCACCTCAATCTAAAATTATTTTTTTTTGTTACCACTTATCCGTTTCACTTTCGTGCCTAGTTGGGTGTCGATTTTGTGGCCAGTCAACCCCGCCAGATGCGCCCCCACCGAATGCCCAATTATATGTACGTTTTTCACGTTGGTGGTGATGTTCTTTTTCTCATTGTTTTGGGACAATAGTTCTATCAGTCCGTTTGCAGCTATCTGGGCGACCAATCGTGAATTGTAAGCGGCTTTTATGTACAGGGTTTCGCTAAGTGTACCCCAATCGAGAGCTATTGCGTTACAGTCGTCTACAGGGGTAACATTATTATTGTTATCGACAAATACTATTTGTATTAGTGTTGTTGTTGTTACCTTTTTGGGCGAACGTTTTCGCCATGTTTATGACCCAGGGCCAACTGGAATTAACGTTAAACCCGTGGATAATGACCTTTGTGCACTTTTTGGGGTCGAACAAATACTTGTTAGAGTCGTTCAACAAAATTGCATCCCCACCGTCTTTTGTGTACAGGAAAAAATAGACGTCGCTCTTATTTCCTAAAGAGTCACCCTGAACTGAAACTTTTTTATCATTCATTTATTTATTAATTATGTTTCTATTGTATTTGATATCTATAAGTGTTTTGTAGATACCTACCCCTTGAAAATAGTGGCGCTGTTATCAATATTGTGAACAATAATTTCATTTTCTTTTTTTTTTTTTGTTTTGCAGCAGTATGTACGAGTATTGTAGACAATAAATAAGTAGTCAAAGGAAAATGAACTTTGAAAACCACGAACGATATCATGCATACCTTTATCGTTACACAAAGATAGTTTTTGTTGAACATAAAAATTCTATGTCAAAAATGAGGCAATTTGTATGCGAAAAACGTTTGTAATTGTTGTTACCTGATTCATTTAATTTTTAAGTTTTAATTTTTTGTAACAGCAAAAAAAATTTTTTTTTTTACAAATAAAATATACACAGAGTTCTTCAAACTAAGGTGCCAAATATTTTAAAATAACTGTTGGATTACCTACACCGGAAGTTGATGCCAATTTTGTTATTTTAAATGGAATTATTTTATTTTTTAAGACGAATTCGTATGAAACAAAATTTTAGGGTAACTTTGATAACCAACTTCAATGCTCACGATGAGTTAGTTTCTGAGGTAATTTAATTTATTAAAAATAAAAAAATCGTGATTGCAACACTATTTATAAAAAATTATAACTTTCACAAAAAATAACTTAGAGGGTTGAAATTTTTACGAATTGTGGCGAAGACTTGTGCTAACATCATGCCAAAATTCAGCTCCATAATTTGTACAGGGCGTTCAGAAATAAAATCCAAATTTTAAAAAGATTCAAATTCAAAGAAATGGTTGATTGCAACCCTATTTATAAAAATTCATAATTTTCGGAAAAAATAACCTACAGGGTTGAAATTTTTACTAGTTATGGTGGAAGCTTACAGCTAACGTCATGCCAAAATTCAGATCCATAATTTGTACAGGGCGTTCAGAAATAAAATCCAAATTTTAAAAAGATTCAAATAAGAAATGGTTGATTGTAACCCAAATTTTTAAAAATTCATAATTTTCACAAAAAATGGCCCAGAGGGTTGAAATATTTACCAGTTGTGGTCGAGACCTATGGCTAACGTCATACCAAAATTAGAGCTTCATAATTTGTACAGGGCGTTCAGAAATAAAATCCAAATTCTAAAAACTTCAAAAAAGAAATCGTTGATTGCAACCCTATTTATAAAAATTCATAATTTTCGGAAAAAATAACCTACACGGTTGAAATTTTTACCAGTTATGGTGGAAGCTTACAGCTAACGTCACGCCAAAATTCAGATCCATAATTTGTACAGGGCGTTCAGAAATAAAATCCAAATTTTAAAAAGATTCAAATAAGAAATGGTTGATTGTAACCCAAATTATAAAAAAATCATAACATTCACAAAAAATGGCCCAGAGGGTTGAAATATTTACCAGTTGTGGTCGAGACCTATGGCTAACGTCATACCAAAATTGAGCTTCATAATTTGTACAGGGCGTTCAGAAACAAAATCCAAATTCTAAAAACTTCAAAAAAGAAATCGTTGATTGCAACCCTATTTATAAAAATTCATAATTTTCGGAAAAAATAACCTACAGGGTTGAAATTTTTACAGTTATGGTGGAAGCTTACAGCTAAAAGTCATGCCAAAATTCAGATCCATAATTTGTACAGGGCGTTCAGAAATAAAATCCAAATTTTAAAAAGATTCAAAAAGAAATCGGGTTTATTGTAACCCAAATTTTTAAAAAATCATAATTTCAAAAAAATGGCCCAAGGGTTGAAATTTTACCATTGTGGGAACTGTGGCTAAATCATCCAAAATAGCCATAATTTGTACAGGGCGTTCAGAAAAAAATCCAAATTTAAAAACTTCAAAAAGAAATCGTTGATTGCAACCCTATTTATAAAAATTCATAATTTTCGGAAAAAATAACCTACACGGTTGAAATTTTTACCAGTTATGGTGGAAGCTTACAGTAACGTCACGCCAAAATTCAGATCCATAATTTGTACAGGGCGTTCAGAAATAAAATCCAAATTTTAAAAAGATTCAAATAAGAAATGGTTGATTGTAACCCAAATTATAAAAAAATCATAACATTCACAAAAAATGGCCCAGAGGGTTGAAATTTTTACCAGTTGTGGTCGAGACCTATGGCTAACGTCATACCAAAATTGAGCTTCATAATTTGTACAGGGCGTTCAGAAATAAAATCCAAATTCTAAAAACTTCAGAAACGAATAACTATAGTATGTATTTTCAAATAGCACCTACCATATTTTAATTTTTCATTCAATTTTTCTTTTTATTCCCTTTAGGTCCATATGGACGTTTCTTATTGTTTTAATTGAAAATTTTGTAAATAATTTTGGAGCTTTTCAAAATTTGGATTCGTTTTCTGAGCGCCCTGTACAAATTATGAAGATGAATTTTGCAATGACGTTAGCTGTAAGTATCGACAACAACTTGTAAAAATTTAAATCCCTTTGGGCCATTTTTTGTAAAAGTTATGATTTTTTATAAATAGGGTTACAATCAACGATTTGTTTTTTGAAGTTTTTAAAATTTGGATTTTATTTCTGAACGTCCTGTACAAATTATGAAGCTCAATTTTGGCATGATGTTAGCCACACGTCTCCTTCACAATTGGTAAAAATTTAAACCCCTTCTAATTTATTTTTTGTGAAAGTTATGATTTTTTATAAATAGGGTTGCAATCACGATTTCTTTATATTTTATAAATTAAATGATCTCAGAAACTACTTAACGTAGGCATACAAGTCAGTTATCAAAGTTACTCTAAAAGTTTGTACTTATTTCATACGAAATAACAAGATTGGAATCAACTTCCGGTACAAACTAACCGGAAGTGGCAATCAGTTCAAATTAATTCAATTAGTAGATACTTAAACATACTCAGTTATTTAATTAAATTATTGCAAACGGGGGTTGAGGGTTAGTCTTTAGAAAAAACTTCCCCCTCGTTGTTAAAGACACATTTTCTCCCATTATGGTCTTTTTATTCCCATCACACTTTCCAAGTCTGAAAAGGTCCCACGATCCACATTCTTTTGCAACAAAATTTCCTGACAAAATCGACTCCACAAAAAAATAGCACGCCCTACGGTGACTACACACCTCATCTACGTAATTTAAAAAAAATTATTTATTTATGCAGTCATTAATTAATTTATTGTTTCTTACCCATAATACTACACCCTGGTTGCGTAGGGCCACCCCCGTTGGGATAAAAGTCAACAGAGCCCATAGTTCCCCCAAACCCAAGCACACCCCCATTCGTATGGATGACGTCAACGAACTGGGCACTAAATTCCGTAAGTCTGTACTCAAACCCCCTTTTCATCGGGGTTTCGTATCCCGGTTTGGCCGGGTCCAACCCTGTGATACGTGCCAGTTTATAAAAGGCCACCCTGTATACTTCTCGTCCCGCAAAACCGCACACGTGAGCACCCAACGAGTGTCCCACCAAGTGCACATTGTCTAAAAACGTTTCGGACTGTCCTGTCATCATCAGGATACTGTTTGCGACCACTTTACCCACATCCCCCACCTGGATATTAAATTATCATTGATTCATTAGATGCCCATTTAGGGGTAATTTTTTTACCTTGTTGTAAGACTTGAAATAATTATAGCTGATACTGTAATTGGTCCAGTCGACTATAAAAATGTTATAGTCCCCCTTTAGGAGGTAAGTTTGGGTTAGATTTGTGAGCCAGGTCTCGTTTGTGTGACACCTCCACCCAGGCACTATAAAAACAGTTTGTTTGCTAGTATCCACACTGTATATATTATTGTCGTTCATTTGTTTTGGAATGGAGTTTTTAGTATAGAGAGTGAGGAGCACGTTCTCGTTTGTTTCAATAGACAAGGAAAAACAAATTGCTGTCGAAAACAAAAAAAAAGAATATTTAAATAAAAAAGCAAAACGATAAACAAAACAATGTTATTGACCTTTGACCAATAAATAAATTATGTATGTAGTTGTTACAACAATGCAATGGTTGTGGAAATGTTTAATGTTGTTGTTGTTGTTGTTGTTGTTGTGCAATTGCAAATTAAATTTTAGTTTTACTTTGTCCCCTTACCTACCAACAAATAATGTTGACGTTAGCACTTCAATTTTGACCATGTTTTCGTAATAAATTCTTTGTTATCAACCGAAACGATTGTATATTGGTAAATATCGACATATGTAAAGTTTGTCAAAAACATGTAGGTAAATAAGAGATACGAATTGCGGTTGTCTAACCTAAAGACGATAAAAGTTTGTCAATATATTAATATTGATACGTATCTGAATATTGTTGGTGGATTTATACTTTTGTTTGTATTTATTTTCAAACATTGGACCAACATGTTTGGACACTTGTGAATTGAAATTACCTAAAAAAAGATATTTTAGTGAGAAAAAAGCGTTTTTTAACGTTTTTTATGGTTAATATATAGTACTTGTAAAGTATGTGTTGATTGGGTTGCCTATATGCACTACTTTACAAATTACATTATAATTGCAAAAAAATCGAAATTAGCAGTACAAACTGCTTCAAATTAAAGAAAATAGCAATAAAACATAATAATTCAACAATTTTATTCAATAGAACCGAATTTATAAGTCTATTAAAGCATAAATGTTTAACTGTCCCGGCGCCTTCACCAAAATTTCAAAGACGTTTATAATAATTATTGCTGAAAGGTTATTTATTTTCACAAACGATTTATTTTTGGTTCAAAATTAACCAAATACAATATAAATTAACTAAATATTTTCGATTAAAAGTAAAATATGTTAAAAAATTACTTACGTGTGTTTTAAAAATTATTAACACTTATTAGCACAATTTTTATTGAAAATAATACTAATTAATTGATTAATAATCATATTAAATGTTGTATTAGGTTAATTTAGTTTAATAAACCGATTTTAGTGAGAGAAAGTCGTTTTCAAACGTTTTTTATGGTTAATATATGGTACACTTGCAAAGTACGTGTTGGTTGGGTTGCCTATACACAATATTTTAAAAATTACAGTAGAATTGCAATAAAAATCAAAATTAGCAGTACAAACTGCTTCAAATTAAATAAAATATCAATTAAACATAATAATTCAACAATTTTATACAATAGAACCGAATTTATAAGTCTATTATAGCAAAAATGTTTAACTGTCCCGGCGCCTTCACCAAAATTTCAAAGACGTTTATAATAATTATTGCTGGAAGGTTATTTATTTTCACAAACGATTTATTTTTGGTTCAAAATCAACCAAATACAATAAAAATTAACCAAATATTTTCGATTAAAAGCAAAATATGTTAAAAAATTACTTACGTGTGTTTTAAAAATTATTAACACTTATTAGCACAATTTTTATTGAAAATAATACTAATTAATTGATTAATAATCATATTAAATGTTGTATTAGGTTAATTTAGTTTAATAAACCGATTTTAGTGAGAGAAAGTCGTTTTCAAACGTTTTTTATGGTTAATATATGGTACACTTGCAAAGTACGTGTTGGTTGGGTTGCCTATACACAATATTTTAAAAATTACAGTAGAATTGCAATAAAAATCAAAATTAGCAGTACAAACTGCTTCAAATTAAATAAAATATCAATAAAACATAATAATTCAACAATTTTATACAATAGAACCGAATTTATAAGTCTATTATAGCAAAAATGTTTAACTGTCCCGGCGCCTTCACCAAAATTTCAAAGACGTTTATAATAATTATTGCTGGAAGGTTATTTATTTTCACAAACGATTTATTTTTGGTTCAAAATTAACCAAATACAATATAAATTAACTAAATATTTTCGATTAAAAGTAAAATATGTTAAAAAATTACTTACGTGTGTTTTAAAAATTATTAACACTTATTAGCACAATTTTTATTGAAAATAATACTAATTAATTGATTAATAATCATATTAAATGTTGTATTAGGTTAATTTAGTTTAATAAACCGATTTTAGTGAGAGAAAGTCGTTTTCAAACGTTTTTTATGGTTAATATATGGTACACTTGCAAAGTACGTGTTGGTTGGGTTGCCTATACACAATATTTTAAAAATTACAGTAGAATTGCAATAAAAATCAAAATTAGCAGTACAAACTGCTTCAAATTAAATAAAATATCAATAAAACATAATAATTCAACAATTTTATACAATAGAACCGAATTTATAAGTCTATTATAGCAAAAATGTTTAACTGTCCCGGCGCCTTCACCAAAATTTCAAAGACGTTTATAATAATTATTGCTGGAAGGTTATTTATTTTCACAAACGATTTATTTTTGGTTCAAAATCAACCAAATACAATAAAAATTAACCAAATATTTTCGATTAAAAGCAAAATATGTTAAAAAATTACTTACGTGTGTTTTAAAAATTATTAACACTTATTAGCACAATTTTTATTGAAAATAATACTAATTAATTGATTAATAATCATATTAAATGTTGTATTAGGTTAATTTAGTTTAATAAACCGATTTTAGTGAGAGAAAGTCGTTTTCAAACGTTTTTTATGGTTAATATATGGTACACTTGCAAAGTACGTGTTGGTTGGGTTGCCTATACACAATATTTTAAAAATTACAGTAGAATTGCAATAAAAATCAAAATTAGCAGTACAAACTGCTTCAAATTAAATAAAATATCAATAAAACATAATAATTCAACAATTTTATACAATAGAACCGAATTTATAAGTCTATTATAGCAAAAATGTTTAACTGTCCCGGCGCCTTCACCAAAATTTCAAAGACGTTTATAATAATTATTGCTGGAAGGTTATTTATTTTCACAAACGATTTATTTTTGGTTCAAAATCAACCAAATACAATAAAAATTAACCAAATATTTTCGATTAAAAGCAAAATATGTTAAAAAATTACTTACGTGTGTTTTAAAAATTATTAACACTTTTAGCACAATTTTTATTGAAAATAATACTAATTAATTGATTAATAATCATATTAAATGTTGTATTAGGTTAATTTAGTTTAATAAACCGATTTTAGTGAGAGAAAGTCGTTTTCAAACGTTTTTTATGGTTAATATATGGTACACTTGCAAAGTACGTGTTGGTTGGGTTGCCTATACACAATATTTTAAAAATTACAGTAGAATTGCAATAAAAATCAAAATTAGCAGTACAAACTGCTTCAAATTAAATAAAATATCAATAAAACATAATAATTCAACAATTTTATACAATAGAACCGAATTTATAAGTCTATTATAGCAAAAATGTTTAACTGTCCCGGCGCCTTCACCAAAATTTCAAAGACGTTTATAATAATTATTGCTGGAAGGTTATTTATTTTCACAAACGATTTATTTTTGGTTCAAAATCAACCAAATACAATATAAATTAACTAAATATTTTCGATTAAAAGCAAAATATGTTAAAAAATTACTTACGTGTGTTTTAAAAATTATTAACACTTATTAGCACAATTTTTATTGAAAATAATACTAATTAATTGATTAATAATCATATTAAATGTTGTATTAGGTTAATTTAGTTTAATAAACCGATTTTAGTGAGAGAAAGTCGTTTTCAAACGTTTTTTATGGTTAATATATGGTACACTTGTAAAGTACGTGTTGGTTGGGTTGCCTATCCACACTACTTTAAAAATTACAGTAGAATTGCAATAAAAATCAAAATTAGCAGTACAAACTGCTTCAAATTAAATAAAATATCAATAAAACATAATAATTCAACAATTTTATACAATAGAACCGAATTTATAAGTCTATTATAGCAAAAATGTTTAACTGTCCCGGCGCCTTCACCAAAATTTCAAAGACGTTTATAATAATTATTGCTGGAAGGTTATTTATTTTCACAAACGATTTATTTTTGGTTCAAAATCAACCAAATGCAATATAAATTAACTAAATATTTTCGATTAAAAGCAAAATATGTTAAAAAATTACTTACGTGTGTTTTAAAAATTATTAACACTTATTAGCACAATTTTTATTGAAAATAATACTAATTAATTGATTAATAATCATATTAAATGTTGTATTAGGTTAATTTAGTTTAATAAACCGATTTTAGTGAGAGAAAGTCGTTTTCAAACGTTTTTTATGGTTAATATATGGTACACTTGCAAAGTACGTGTTGGTTGGGTTGCCTATACACAATATTTTAAAAATTACAGTAGAATTGCAATAAAAATCAAAATTAGCAGTACAAACTGCTTCAAATTAAATAAAATATTACTAGAAGTTGATCATCCATCAATTGAATTAAATGGAATTGAATGTATAGGGCAATTACAGTCTTTGTTTAAATAAGTACCTACTAAAAGTTGTTATTGAAATTTTGGTGAAGGCGCTGGGACACTTAAACATTTAACTGTAATAGAGCTATAAATTCGGTTCCATTAAATAAAATTGTTAAATAATCATCTTTTATTGATATTTTGTTTACTTTGAAGCAGTTTGTACTGTTAATTTTTTTTTTTTACAATTATACTGTAAAATATTATATAGCGCATATAGGCAACCCAACGACGCAGTACTTTACAACTGCCTATTAATTTTGCTTTAAAACAATAATTTATAATTGATATTAAGTTTGATACGTTATATTAAATTAAATTATAATTTTTTTCAATAATATTAATGATATCTGCATATTTGAAATAAATAAATATACATTTTCTGCATAAAAAAAACAAAACAACAATAAAAGAATGTTTTCTTTTATTTCTTTTTTTATTACTTATGTACCTAGAAGTTGTTAGTTCAATTGTTTCTGGCACAAACAATATTGAACTAGACCAGGATTTAAACTAGTGAGAGGAGTTAAGAGTTAGGGCGCAAGATCGGGTTTGAAATTAGTTTACCCGCACGCAGTCCTAGCAGCTTTCCAGTGTAAAATGGAATTCGGGAAGATGAACACGTTCCTGCTTTTGCGAAAAGTGCCGCCGCGGAAACATTAAAAACTCCAACTTAAAAAAAAAAAAAAATTAGACTGTTTTTTGAAAAACATTATTTCAAAATGTGAATAAAATTAATAACTATAAGTTAAATATCTACAATTAGTAAAAAAAGATGTTGGTTGCAACATTTGTTGTTGTTCATTGTGCCTTAGCATCAGCTCTTGGCATTTATGATAAAATTGGTAAGTTTTAAAAAATAAATTTTACAAAAAAGTTTTGTACTTAAAAAAAATAATTTAAAAAAATTTTCTTACGCCTAAAATTTATAAATAAAAAAATTATATTTCCCCTGAATAAATTATGTAATTTTTTATTATTAAAACTGGCTGTGTAGGGGGTCGAATTAAAATTAATATTAGGGGCTGAAATTTGGTGTATGTTTTAGAATAAAAAATACAATAAAAATTTAACGCCCAATTTTATTAAAAACCACCCTAATATATGTACAGGAATTTATCTTATTTTTATAAGGGTTGTGAGGGTCATGGAATTAAAATATAAATTCAAGTAGAAAAAAAATGTAACAATTGGGGTTAAAAGAATCCTTAACCGACATCCTTTTTAAAACTCGAGAGAAATTTACGGGGTTGTCCATTAGTGCGGGCACGAACCACTTTTATTTTGAAGAATAAGGGTAGAAAAAAAAATGTTTTTCGTTTTCGATTGAATAGGTCCGATTGCGACTGAATTGACGAATGAATCAATGGGAATGGAAAATGTTTTCTTACAATTATCCGATGGCGATGGCGTTTATTCTTGTCCCAATTTTTCCCGGACGCGGACAAATGGAAAAGGGACACCGGTCGTCCCCGTCGTCATTTTTCCACCGAAATCAATCGGCGTGAGATCGTATGTGCCTGTCAGTCCGAAGTTAATGTTGATACATTATTCCCGACTCAACCCCCGGGGCCCTTTTATTGACATAATATATCAAAGCCATAAACCACCATGTCGCGTCCGTCGTTGAGAAACAAAGAAAAAAACCCTTCCACCACAACAACTAAAACAAAAACAAAATAACAAATAATAAAACAATTGAATCGCCAAAAAGCAATTGACGTACCAATGGAAAGTTTGTTAGCATTATAAGTGAATTTTGTCGTATGGGGGATTCCCCCCTGGATTCCAGGACCTGTGGTTTCGACAGCTGGCTGTTGTTGAGCCCGACGACCGACAGAAAGAATGATAACGCCGGTGGGCGAACGACGACGACGACAACGACAAACACGTCGTTGGCGACGTTTCGACTTTGAAGACCTCCATTAGCGTGATTAATTGTTTGGGCAAACAGTGTGAGAGAGAGCCGGCTGAAACTTTGTGAAAACCGGCCTGACGTCAATGATCGGAATACAGCCGGGGGTGGGTGGGGGTTAGAGCTGTCCCAACACAATTAATTACTTTTCACGGGAAGAAAAACCGATATTATTTCCGCGCCGAAACACCTGAAGGTATGCGACACGGTAATTTTTACAACAATATGGTTTTAGTCGTTCAGAATCTATCAATAGATGGCAATACAATGCCTGTATGATACTATATAATAATCAAGGATTGTATGAACCTATTACCGCTCCGTAGAAACTTTAAAGGGGGTAAGATTTGATCTGTATGTGATCATATACCAATCAAGGGTTGTGTGAACGTATTACCACCACTTAGAAGCTTGTGTGGGGATGGAAATTGATCTGTATGTGACCATATAACAATCAAGGGTTGTGTGAACGTATTACCGTCCCTTAGAAGCTTCTATGGGGGTGGAAATTGATCTGTATGTGACCATATAATAATCAAGGGTTGTGTGAACGTATTACCGCCCCTTAGAAGCTTCTATGGGGGTGGAAATTGATCTGTATGTGACCATATAATAATCAAGGGTTGTGTGAACGTATTACCGCCCCTTAGAAGCTTTTATTGTGGTGAATATCTATTTAAAGAGTCCATAGTCTACTCAGTGATTGTGGGTTCTAGTACAAGCTGGATACAATTTTTTTTTTAAATATTTTGAACGTGATATTTTTTTTTCTACATAATAGAAATGATAAACCTGTCTGCGATTGTTCGGGGGTTACAATAGGGCAAAAAATTATAAAAACTATCGTGTGCAACTCTTTTCTTCCCTTTATGCTCTCCCCCTTGTCCTGTGCATTAGCCAACGCGTTCATGTGCGTGACCTTCCGCAATTATCCCACCGCTTTTATAAACAACCAACACCACCACTACCACCTAAACCCATTGTTGCTGCTGAATAGAATGAATTAAAGGGGATGTAGTACCTACCTATTCGTATATTGACATTTTCTCTTACCTATTATACATAAACGTCCCTTTCGTGATAAATAAAATTTTCGTAAATCGTCCGGTAATTTTTTTCTGGATAGGGTGAGATACCACCACAGGACACGAGGGCACGAGGGCACGAGGGTGTACTTAACTTAATTAATGAAATAAAGTTTGAGATAAACTAAACACAAAAGTTTAATAACCGAATGTGTTGTTTATGTTCGGGTGGTAGTAAACGGCCCCAGGTAACGAATAAACACCCCGTGTAATAAAATGCGACCCTAATCAAAGTCCGGCTGTCACCCCTATCTAAAATACAAGGGACAATTTGGTTACTTTGTAAAATAGATTTATTATATACATTTAGTGTAATACATAATACACCCCTGACACGATTTATCTATCTATGAGGTTGTTATATTTAACTACATCATCCCTTAATTCCTTCTTCGAATTAAATTTCCACCTACCCCATTGATCTCGTTCTTCGTGTACGTACATATGTATTTATGTATGTAGGTAACTGTGTAATAGTGCTTTCAACAAACAGCACGCATCCCCTTTCAGACACGAACGAAATACAACCCCTTGACCTTCACTGTATATTAATCACGCCAACATTTTTGACCAGATAATATCATTCACATAAAACATTTTAATACATAGCTAGGTACGTATTTGATTTAAATTTTTGATTATTCAGACCTCAATAAACCCAAACTACCCCAATAAAAATAATAGTTTGTAGTATCGTAGTAGATACTCATCCATCGTATTGGTAAATAGCTATTTATTTGTTTTATGGAATGGTTTTAGGGGGGGGAGGCGGGTGAGAAATGACCCCGTTGACCTCCGGGACAGATTGATGAAAACTGCTAATCGTAAAAGTTCACCCTGTACGAAAAACAAAAAAGTCGTGTTTTCTTCTCGCCGATTCGAGTCGGTTCGAGTTTTAGGCAAGTACAAAAAGTTTTAGACGTTGGGGATTTAAGCTATAACCGAACTATAAGGCAGACACATAAAATTTGTTTTGTTTCGTTTTGTTTTAGCCCCTTTTTTTCTTTTGTTCGGTTAATAACAGGCTTCCAGAAACAAATGAATAAAAACACTTCACTACAGTTATGGTATAGTGTGTTGCTATTGTTTTTCAACTGTTATTATTTAAATACATGTTAAATTTGAAAAGGAGAGTTGTATATACAGGGTGGACAAATTTTGGTGTTTTTATTGGATACAAAAAAAATAAATAATGGCAGCTTTTCCATCTAGTTTTTTTGAGACAAATTCATTAGTGTTTGTTTTCAAAAAAAATTCGACTTATGAGCAAAAGTTGAAGATTTCGAGTTTTGCTACATGTCCATATCTCGGTTGTTTGCAAAGATAGATAAAAACTACTTCTATAATCATTGGGCACTTTTTTACGTAGAATACAGTGGCGTCGAAAAAATTTAAAAAAAATGATGCACTTTCAAAATTTATGATTTTTTAAAGGGGAATCATAGTTGGCTATGCTTCAATTAAAAAGGCAATTTTTTTCTCTTTTCAACGATATGTAACAAGTGGGGTCGCATTTGACGTTTTAAAGCACTTGTTAACAAAAATAATATTTTTGTAATGTACCTTCACTTTTTTTAATTGAAACTGTAAAAATGTAAATATTATCTCGCACTTTATAAAAGCAAAAGACAGATCATAGCCACAAAAATAACAGATCCCTGTTTGAAATTAATAAAAAAAAGTTAAAGGTAAATTACAAGAATATTATTTTCGCTATTAAATGCTTCGAAAAGTCAAATGCGACCCCACTTGTTACATATCGTTGAAAAGAGAAAAAAATTGCCTTTTTAAATAAGGCAAAGCCAACTATGGTTCCCTTTTAAAAAATTATAAATTTTGAAAATGCATGGTTTTTTTTTAATTTTTCCGACGCCACTGTATTCTACGTAAAAAATTACCTAAAGAATATAACAGCAGTATTTTTCAATCTTTATAAACAACCGAGATATGGACATGTAGCAAAACTGGACATCTTCAACTTTTGCTCATAATTTTTTGAAAACAAACACTGATGAATTTGTCTCAAATAAATAGATCAAAAACCTGCCATTTACAATTTTTTTTGTATCTATTACACATAGAAACATCCCTACAGTTTGGGGTAAAATAGCGAAGATATGATGTAAATTAACACTTCCTGTTGATGATGATGATGAAAGTTATTGTCTGGAATAAATTCGGGAATAGTATGGGTAGGTGGCGATGGGGATGTTGGAAATCCATTCATCCGAATGCAGTCGAAAATTTTCAAATGTTACGTTACATCACAAGGGTGAGATATATATGTATGTAGATATAGATACCGTGTTGGATCTCATGCATATTGATGAAAGCTAGAGAACGCGGTATAAATTTCCCGTTCCACCGGGCAACCCCTTTTCTCGCCCCCTCCGGCCCGTCTCTCTCTCTCTCTCTCTTCCTATCCACCCCCTCGGCAGGGCAGTCCGGCACAACTGGCCGCTATTCTTTGAGATTTATATCCTTCCCTGTTAAGACGATACCACCACTATTCAATAGAACTACGTACTTGTACGGGGTTGAGCGGTAAGGGGTTGTAAACAGCACAGGACACACATGATACAGGAAACGTTTCAAAAGGGGGTGGGAAATTTTACAATTATTCTTTAATTGACATCATCGTAATATAAAATGATTTAGGGATGATGGAGGGAGTACAGGTACGACACGACGGTCACAAGAAAATTATAAATAACCCTAAAGCAGACACATATTAATTATTTATTGGTATTATTAGGTTGACCGCGGAAATGTAATAAAGGACCGCAGGTGGTAGGGGGTGAAGAACAATCGAGGGACATCAGTAATGTTAAACTCATTGTTTCGTTCGTTGGTTTATTAGATTGCCAAAGTTTCGTGAGGGTGGATATCTCGAACACCGATTACTCACCCTGGCTGATACGAAAGAAAGAAAACTCGAACAAGTTCTAAGCAACGAAATTTTGTTTTTGTTCTTATTTTGTTTTCAAAACAAACAAAATAGAAACGAGTAAGTATTTGAATTCAATTGAAAATGACAAAAATTGAAATGCCCAAATACAAATCGTAATTACTAAAGCGTTTTGGAGCGTGAAAAATTCAAAGAAGATGGATAATAACAATTTTTGTCTTCCTTTCAAATCAAACCAAACCCTGTTCCTTCCTCCTGTCTCATTAAAAATAACAAGAAGTAGATAATGCCACGGTTACAGCTTCCTATTTATATCGTATCAAAGACAAAGGACGACTAGGTAGGTACATATTATATTACTTAGTTAGGTACATACTCGTATATAATGTAATGCAAAAAATTTTAAAAAGGGTTTCCTCATTCACCAACCAACCACTAGCCGACTGGGTGGCTGCAATAAATAAAAAAACATTAAACGAATATTTTTCAGAGGAAAGAAGGGTAAAAAATAAAATAACAACCATCGAACAACTATTCTACTCGTCCAGCGTAATTAACAGATAAATAAGGGAGAAAAAATGGGTCACTACGTTACTAGGGTTCATTAAAGGATTAATTATTTTGATTGGGGTTGAAATTAAAAGAAAATACTTGTACATAATTCCTTACAAGTACTAAGTTTTTTTATTAGGGGAATTCCCACGTTCGTTCATGACGTAATTAATTTTGAAAGGATTTCCGTCAACACACACACACACACACAGCATCCCCAATAACTTTTTTTATTTGGCCAATTAATTTCGAGCACAAGGTGTTTCTATTATCTTCTTGTATTTATTTATATTGCCTAAGGGCGGTATCGACCCCTGAGGCGAAACATTGCGCCATAAAAAGATAATTACCTACCTACCGGAGGGGTCGCGAGAAGCGAACCGTCCAATAAAAGGGTAAACTACATAACATTGCATTACATTCCAAACTTAATTGACCATGTAACAAAACGGCCATTGGTGGCCATTCATGGTTAATGTCTCCTTTTTTTTTTTTTAATTTCATCCCCGTTCTTTTTGGGTTCGCCAAATACCACCCACCCGCCCCCCGGGTCTTTCTGTTAAATAATTTATTTTTCCTTTATTTTCAGGATACTTTTGGCACATTACCGACTTCCACTACGACCCCTTTTTCAGCCTCAACGGAGACACAAGGAAAGGTAAAGGATTTTTGTTTTAATAGTAAAGTAACAAAACGCCCTCTATTAAATCTTGTGCCATTTGAGGCTCTAATGCGGCCTAAGTGATATAATAATAGGGGAGAGATGGTCCGGTCCGGTCCGGTCCTGTACTAGAACAACAATGGCAAGAGCTAAGAAGCCGTCCGGCTGCGTATAATAAATAATAACCGGGTCTATTCTTCTTTGGCAGGATGCTGGCGTGTGGACACGGAGGGCGGCCCCCGAAATTATCGGAAGCCCGCCGGGCGTTACGGCGACTACGCCTGTGATTCCCCGTGGGAACTTGTCGAGTCAGCCGCCAGGATAATGGGCCTCCGCCAGGCCGACAACGTCGAATTCGTGCTCTGGACAGGGTAATACATAGAACAATGTCTTAATCAACCCAAAAAAACCCCACAGACCCTTGTACAACAGGGAGCATCCTTAAATGCAACTATTAATTGTAATGAGCATTACCTAAAGAGCGAGTTGTTAAAATATTCACTTACTGATAGTATAACGCCATCTGTTGGTTATTTTGTACTTCTGTAGTGACAATATATCCGATAGATGGCACTACAACGCCTTTATACGGATGTTATACCAACTTAATCCTAATATAACTCGATTTTTGAGGGTACGTGTTCATTAGAAGACTCCAGCAATTAATAGAGGCTATAAAAATTAGTTTTGTTGTCTAATTAACCCTAACCTACCCTGCCTCCCCATTCAATTGCACATTCCGATACATTTCACGCCCGTTAAGATTTATTGGCGAAACGTGGCAGACGGTGGGAGAATGGCACACGTCAGAGGTTGTTGATTATGATTATTAATTATTTTGTACCTACGGTAAGACTGAAACGGAATTTATGGGACGCGCGTAACCGACAGGGTAACATAATAATGCCGTCATCGCACCCTCTGCACCAACCCCCGCGAACATTATTAATTAACTGGGCACTAAACACGTTAAGAACTACGTACTACTCATAGGCACATTTTTTGTTTTACCCTCACCTTTTTACACCTATTTATACCCCAATCTTACACTGAGAGTAAAAAATAATTTTGAAATACTCACAGGCACATTTCTTCTTGAATTACCCTATTTTATTTAATCGTTTTCTTAACCCATTTCCTAAAACCTAAAACAATTTGTCACAGACACATTTTCGCCCTTTTTACCCCGTTTACCCTGTTGTTTTAGAGACGCCCTGTCCCACTCAATAAAGCGATACGAAAAACCCCTCCAATTGGAATACATGCAGAATTTAACTGACCTGCTGACGAAGACGTTCAGTTCCCAGTTTGTGTTCCCAGCTTTGGGCCACGACGACCCAGGGTCAAAAAAGCAACTGGGTCACATGTGGAGCCGTTGGCTTCCCACCGACTCCATGAAGACTTTTGAAATGGGTAAATTGAATTTGTAACGACCTAATCAATTATTATCTACTATATGTATAGGGGGTTTCTATTTGATCGAGAGGAAGACGCACAAGTTGCAGATCATTGTGCTCAACACCAACCTAATGACCAAGGGTAAACACGACGAGGACGCGAACAAACAATGGGAGTGGCTGAAAAAGGTCCTGGAAAAATGCGAGCACCACAAGGAGACAGTGAGTTCCGAAAAAACAATTTTTTCTTTTGTTTACAATCACTTTTCGTCAATTTAAATTAACTTGTTGACATGGAAGATAAGGGTAGTAACTGATGTTACTTTACGACCCTTATCGTGTATGATAAGGGAACAGAATAATTTAGTGCCCAAATCGATAGCAACGGGGAGAACAAATAAACAAGGGTGATTGGATTGATAGAAGCGAGATATTGATGTTTTCTTTTAATTTTCTTTTGTTTTGCCTTTTAACCCTATTGTTATTATATTTTATTTTTTTCACATTGGCACTCACCCTTATCTCCATCTTCAGACGTCTGGTTATTAGAGTCCCCGATACCTGAAACAAAAACAAAAATATTTAATTAAACTTGTCTAAATTTCACCCCCTTCAAAATACAATACAAAAACAATTTCAATACGATTAAGTTGTTACGTATTGTTCTCATCAATAATATAATTTCTTCGATTAAAATAAATTACGAAAGTTTTTTATATTCATAGATTTTTAAGTAAATGTCTCAGAAGAATTTGAGTAGCTACTCGTAGTTTAAACAGAGTAAGTCGCGAAGGGGTTTAGAGGGATTTGGAAGAGGTAACAAACCGCCCCTTTCAAAACAATGGAATATTAATTAGAGCTGGAATTCGGCGTAACGATAACAGAAGTTTTGTGCCATTTCGCATAAAATTATCTTTAGAATTATTAGTAATAATTCCTCGCCCCTTACAGTCACCCCTTTCCGACGACTCTCTCTCTATGTACGTAACTATGTACATTTACTTCGGAAATGTACAAACAATGAAAGTGGTGACGGAAGTGACTTTAAGTGCTCCTGACACCCCCTCTTGTATGCCGATTCAGGGGGGTGGAACAAGAAATAGGGGCGACGACGCCAGACGACGCTATTCTCCTGAAAGAAAATTAAAGGGAGAACGAGAATCTTTTGTTCGCTGAAATACAAATTCTCCTTCAGGGTTTTACAATTGTAATAAGTACGACATGTCCCTGCACCCGCACCCGCACCCTTTCTGAAACAGCAAAGTCTCCCAAAAATTATCCTTTAAATGCTTCATAGTTTACACTGCCGATGCCGTTTCGAGATCAAAGAAAATAACCGGGAAATAAAAGAAACGTAGCACGTTTGATCGTTTGGTGTGGTTACAGGTGTACATAGCAGGTCATATTCCTCCGGGATCCGACGAGAGGCAAGGGACCCTTCCGGAACAAGCTTATTCCGATTATCACAACAAGAAATATCTTCAGATAGTACGACGATACTCGAAGATAATCGTGGGACAATTTTTTGGACATCTCCACTCGGACACGTACAGGATAGTCTACGACGAAGAAGGTAGGTGGGTGTAACGAAACGTATAAGTTCACGTTGAAGTAAATTGTTCCAGGTACTCCTGTTAATTGGGCATTTATTGCCCCATCCCTTACACCTCGCAGGGCCAACGTCGGTCACAACAATCCCGGATTACGGCTGTATAAGTTCGACCGGTATACTGGAGAGGTAAGTGCCCTATTTATTAGCAATGGCCATTTAAAGACGTAAAGGATATTCTTTGTCCCGTGGTTATATCTCAAAGGGTTTAGAAGTTATGAGCGAATGTTTAGGCACGAGCGCTTTCACGTTTAAATATGCGGGATACAGGAAGTGAAAGTATGAGGAGGGGATAAAATGCGCGTGATTGGCTGTGAGATACGCGCGGTACAGGCAACGAGAATGATAGAGAAAGCGGCGGGGCGTGGCAGATTCTAACGTACGCACGGTACTGGCGGTTACAGCAGGAGGAGTGAGCCGCTGCGCTGCTTGATTGGCTGTGAAGTACGCGCGGTGTAGAGTGGGGGAGAAACGGCAGACTCGCATGGCATTTGCGCTGGGTATGCCAGTATGCGTGTGGCCGCGGTGCCACGCGCTTCGTTCAGGAGACCCTGTACATTTTCTCTTCAGGAAAACATCGAGATCTTCGATTAGATACGTTGTATTTTAAAATTTTGATGACAACCCGAGTTCTTTGATTGTTCTGTTGTAGTAATCTCGCCGATTAGTCTTTTGTTGTTTGATTTTTCCGATGGATAGACGATACTAAACCAGCTCGGGGGAAGGCTTAAAGACAAAACAATAAAAGTGCAACGTAGCCGAGTGTAAAATTCGCGCTAATTTCTCCGGTTGACGGGTATCGACCAGTTCGAAAATTTCACGTCCTTTCTTTCTCCCTTCAATGTAGTACAGGAGCGAGTGCAGCGAGTCCAGCGGTTTGTCCTGTAATTTAAAGATACTAGGGGACCGAACGAACCGAACTACAAAATTTGATTACGATTGTGGGGCGGATATGGCCGGCTGTTAATTTCGACCGAAATTAAAAGGGATGTAGCCAGTAAAGTGCCGCCGACAATTGTAATCGTTGGAAAAAGTAGGTAGCAGAATTGCCCCAACACAAAAAAGAAAAAATATTCCAGGAGGGTATTTGAAGTTTTCTTTTTGATTTAGGGTGACTTTTGTACAATAATACAGTAACTCGCGGGTCGTACTTACATAGGTTCATATATCTTTATAATGCGAGAACGTAATAATAGAATTTTATGCCGGTTGAAATATAATAGTTTCGTACGCCATTTATATATAATATGTGGATATTAAAGGGTGAACTATTTTCATTAAATATAGTGCCAGATGTCTGGTCTTTACGCCATTCTCTAACAATCGTAACAAGTGATATACTTTTCTTGTTCTTTAGATAATCGATTATTCGCAGTATTATTTGGACTTGCCAAAGAGCACCAAAGAAAACGCCAATTGGCAGGTCGAATACAACTTTAGCAGTTATTATGGGATCAACCAGATAACTCCTTTGACCTTGCACGGGTTGGCGGAAAAGCTGACCATCAGCCCACTGTCAGAGAGTCAGAAATTCACAAGGTAGGTACCTACTCGTTTTTGTTTAGAGGGTCTCCTTAATAACCCCCGTTTTTTAGGTATTTTAGGGCGAATTCCGTGGGGGTTATAGGGGGTTGCGGTTTCGGCTGCGCCCTACACCACTACTGCGCCATAACCCGCCTGGACTTTGTCGAATTCGAGATTTGCCTGGACAGAGTTTCGAGTGCTCTCGCGTCTTCAGCAGTTGAAAATTTCAAGGCCCAAAGGACGTTTTTATTTACAGTGATGGTGATCATATTAAATATTATTTTTTACGTCCTCACATAAACACTGTGATAACAGGGGTGAAAATGTGTAATAGTTTTAGCATTTTTGTGGCTCGTAATGATGTACCTAATGAATTATGAGGACTTTGAAGTGCTGATAAATGATAACACAAACTTGCATTTTGTACTAATACTTAATACATTAAACTGTAAATAAAGATTAAACATAAGGTGTAATAAAAAAAAAGGACGACGATTTAAAAAGATATTAATTAAGATTAAGTACTTAATTAAGGTGTAAATATAATTTCCTTTTTCGAAAACTTCTGTGTGATCATACATAATGTAAATGTGTTGGAAATAAACAAATAAATATTCTGTTTTCAAATTAACTTGTTTTATTTTCTAGTGGGGTGCAAATATAATTCTTGATACGTAGGTAAGTAAAATTTAATTATTATAATCGGCCTGCTTCCTTTTTGTAAATTTGTCCCCATTGAAATTTACCGACCGTCAACTAACAACTAAAAATTTTCGAATTGAATAATAGCACCGGGTCGTAAATTTTCCGTTTCAACAATTATGATCGTTAATTACAGCATTTACGGCGAGACCGTTCTTTCGGTATTATAATAAAAAAAACTTTGCTCTAAGTGTCACAACGAAACGAAATTTAGTTAAGCCCGTTAAATTTATGGTGGCGGCGCGGTGCGTCGTGTCGCGCCTAAAACAACAATTTTTCATTTTTCCACACCCACCCAACTCGCCAATTTATTTAGGCAATTCCTTCTTTTAAGTCCACTGACTTCACTTTAAAAAAACTGATAAATACGTCATCGTCACATCCCCTCCCCCTTTTTCTGTTAACAACCCTTGGAGTTTAAATGTCATTTACCCTTCGCAGACACAATTACTTATGAATGTATGTATGTATCTTGTTGATTCAACGGAGTTACGAAGTTGACAGGGGGTGAGTTGTGTCGAATTTCGGTCTGGCCTGATTAATTCAAAGAAAATCTTAATCAGCTCGGAGATCTGACAAAGCAATAAGTTTCGTAGTGGTATTATAAGTCCGTGTCAGTCTAGTCTGGAACTGCCGAACGGGGTTCAATTAAACCCCCAGATGAAAGCGCTATCCGGTGCAACAGTTTACAAATTTACTAACTAAATTCCAATAAGAACATGTAACCACGTATATAGATACACACATATACATATATACGTACGTAGCTTTCGTCAAATTTGGCAAACTTCGAAGCACATTCCATATACACGACAGCGGCACGATTGGCACTAATCGTAAGTTTACTGAATCTCGACATTCCTCACAACTAAAAAACAACCGCATCTACAACTGAGCATCACAAGCAATAGATGAAACAAAAACAAATGCTTGTAGTGGGGCAGCCAATAGGAGTTAACACCCCCTTCGTTTCCATCTCTCTTTTTTTAATCCTTGTGACTCACCACTTACGACAATGGGTCAATTACAAGATGAAGTTACTTATGTACATACATCCATAATAGAGTATCAGAAGCGCGAATTTAAAACAACAACAACAACAACAAAAGGACGGTTTAATTGGAAGTCAGTTTGTGCCCCTTAATAATGTAAGTTTTCCAGGAGAGAGAGGCAGGGAGAGACAGGGAGAGATGATTATGTACGGACGTGATAATGTTAACTTATTGCATTGGGAAAGAAAAAGAACTGAAGGGATCGTAACCAGTTGGTTGTTACCTGGAATAAGCGCTCGTTACATCCGGCTCGGTGTCTAAAATGCCAACAATGCAATTAGAGATGTTCAGGAAAGAGCACAAAAATGTTTGATTAAATAACGACTAGATACATATATAACGAGAAATTAAACAATACAGATCGATGAAAGTTCACGTACCTATAGGTAGAATAAAAATCATTTCAGCATAAGGATAGTTTTTGTCCCGTCTCGATATCTCAAACGGTATACGAGTTATGCGAAAAGAAATAAAAGCCACGCGTGGTACACACATCCTTATGAAACATACGCGCGGCACTGAACCTTGAAGACACGCGCGCGGCAGAAATTCTTGAAAACATGCGCGTGGTACCATTCCTAAAACGTACGCGCAATAGTAGGAGTGGCGACAGATACGCGCTCGCCTTTTGTCAACAAGTCAACATACAGCTGCTCAGTACGCGCACAGCATCGGAGCTGTGCAGATCGTATCGACAATAATTGAACGCCTAGCTATTTAACGACAAAAGATGCCTTTATTCGTTTGTTCAAAATGTTCTGCTGTCCCCATTCAATTCTTTTGCCCTGATTCGTTTGTTTTCTTATATTTGAAGTGTTCTTCTGTTTCTGTAGCATTTTACACCCTGCACACGGGATTTAAAGCTTTAGTAACAAATAAAACTTAAAATGTTTCGGTATTTCCAGAAGGTTCTATCGTAGTGGCGTACGTACATAAATATACACACTTGTATGTATGTATGTATGTATGAATAAAGTCCCGTAGTCAGGTAATTAATTACCCGCCTTTTAGTGCGTAGTTTCACGGGCCACAAATTTGAATTAGCGCGCCAAGAGTAAGTGTTAATCTGCACGGTTCACGCGGCCGGGCAAGATATATGGCGGAACATATTTTAATTGAGAATCTTAAAGCGAAACAGCGTGCGAAAGAGAGAGAGAGAGATAGAGACCGCTTTAGAATGCATGGTAAAATGTCTGCTCTATGTGTGTGTGTGAGGGTAACCGCGGTACCAGACTGGGCTATTAAACTTGGCCGCTGACGCTACCACCACCAACAGATGATTCTTATGCACCATTAACTTTTGCATAGGCAAAATTAAAGTTTTAGCATATTTGCTTGGTGGTGCAGCGGCAGCCGAAAGATAACAGGACAGAAATGCACTCCGAAACGATCTATTTAATGAGCATTAGAACTTCTTTCCGTTAATTAAGTGGCTCTTTTAAATCTGGGATGGGGTATACGTAATAATAATAAAACCCGCTGACTGGCGTCCTCAAAACTGAACCAAATTTCATTTTCTAATGTAACGGCCCCGAACGTTTTTATTGCATTACAAGACGTTGAAGACTCCGTGTCACTACCTTAACAACCCTCTGTCCCCGAGTTCTTCTGATAATGGTAACAGTCGTCCATTTAGTTGATAATAAGGGAGAGAGAGGTTCACGCTCGACAAAATTCTGATAAGGCTAATTAATTAATCTTAAGATTATTGGGATGTTCGTTCGAAGGGTGGATTGGATCTGTCTGATGTCTCCGAATTAATTAATCTCCCCCTATCAGATAAATAAACAGAACGTTTCAAGATTAAACGATCACAAAAAAAAACACGACCGATTCCGTCTCGTTACAACCGTAATCCGATAAATTACGTAAACGTAAATTTTAGTAGAGATAAATAAGAGAATATTCAGGACGCGGCTTTTGATCTGAAATTTCCAAACATTCAATTTGCAGAAGACATAGCGCGCCGCTGTGGAAATCCGAGAACGAGTACAAGGATCTATTTACATTCGTTTACGTCTAGACAAAGTTACATTATGTTCTGTAAACACACAACACCTTACTCCGTTCACCGACAGTATCACACTATCATATTTCCCAACCCCTCAACAGTTCCTCAGAAGGTATCGATATCATACATTGGCTGCTTGATTTTGATCCATAAAAGCAATACTCTAGCAAAAAATAATATACATATAATACAAATAGAGATTAATTTTAAGGATTACAATAGTTTTTGTCCCGCCTCGATATCTCAAACGGTTTGGGAGTTATGACGAAAAGAAATAAAAGCCACGCGCGGTACAGAGGCCTTTAATAAACACGCGCGCACGGCACAGGTCCTTAAAGACGTACGCGTGGCACAGATTGTTGAACATGCGCGTGGTATCAATTCTTGACTATACGCGCAGAAGTGGGTGTGGCAACTAATCGTCTTTTGTCTACCGGTGCGCGCGCGGTGCACTGCTTCAGTATGCGAGCGGCATCGGAGCTGTACGGATTAAAAAAGATGCTCTGTTTTTTTTAATTAATTTGGAATACATAAATCTGTGCCGGTTGTAAAACACTGTACCATGAATTAAATTAATGCGAATTAAAGGCAAGGAATGTGTTACATATGTGCATATAGTTCCGTTTTTATTAAATATTATTTATTAAATTAATAATGTCAGAGAGAGAATAAATTAATGTATATTTCGCTTGCAGCATCTGATATTTCAATTAACATCCCGCCATGCATGTCGAATAAATAAAACACAAATACATAATAATAAAAAAAAAAAGAAGAGATAACAAACCGTTATAAATAAATTATCAAACCTATTTCGTTTTGCGAACATCACACACGGCGTCCATTTGATGTAAAATTCATACAACAGTCGTCTGTCAAAGCGCAAAAACACGAAACAACAAACTAGTTAACTTTTATTTTAATTAAGCATCAAAAAGGCAATTCGTCATTATTTTGATCAAAGGCCACCGAATTATTATTTTGTGCCATATTAAATTAGTAGTAATACTAACGAAGCAGTTTTTCATCCCTTAGGGATTTGAAACAATAGAACTGGAAGCGGGTAGATTTAGTGTAATTATTAGAGGTTGAGTTTGAAAAAGAAAAGAAAAAATAGTGTAGGTAATTGCACCCTCCACATGCAATCTTTCGATTAGCTACCCCTTCTGCGTCAAACAATAATATAATACAGGAATGAGGAAGGAAAAGCGTATTCAGAAAGAAAAAAGTAATAATAGGAAATGTTTCCTTGAACACAATTTAGACAAATCGGCGGTGGTTTTCTTTGAAGGATTGTTCCCTTTAATGTGATGCCTCTCAAAAGCGAAACAGGGATTCGAGTTGTTTGCCTCTCGTATTATCAAAAGCCCTCGTCCTTGGTTTACTTGATGACAACAAAAGCTTATCTATAGGTACCATAAACATTATTAGATATTTATTAACGAAATAACAAGGCGGGTATTGGGTATATGAAGAAATTTAATCCTTGTACACCATTAGAAACGAAAATATTAATCAGAAAGGGGTCAGGATAACGTCACAACACTCCTTTATGCTCACAAGATACTTGAAACGACTTAAGTGAATTTAAAAATTAAAAAAAAATTAACCACAATGTAATGAATGTACTGTACCATGTAAAAAGTATAGTATTAAGAAGTATAGTAAAAGTTTTTTACGGTGACGCCTTTTTTAATAATTAAAAAAATTATTTTTTATCAAAGTAACAAACTGTGGTCGTGTTCCTTAAGGACTTTTGTACTCTCGTAGCCTGGCCAAGATCATAATACACCTATAAGTCCATATCATCCCTTGGAGAAAGCCCTCAGAACCCTTGAGATAATTTTAAATTAAAAAAATTAACCACAATGTAATGAATGTACTGTACTATGTAAAGAGTACACTATTAAAAAGTATAGTAAAAGTTTTTTACGGTGACGCCTTTTTTAATAATTAAAAAAATTATTTTTTATCAAAGTAACAAACTGTGGTCGTGTTCTTTAAGGACTTTTGTACTCTCGTAGCCTGGCCAAGATCATAATACACCTATAAGTCCATATCATCCCTTGGAGAAAGCCCTCAGAACCCTTGAGATAATTTTAAGTTAAAAAAGTTAACCACAATGTAATGAATGTACTGTACTATGTAAAGAGTACACTATTAAAAAGTATAGTCAAAGTTTTTTACGGTGACGCCTTTTTTAATAATTAAAAAAATTATTTTTTATCAAAGTAACAAACTGTGGTCGTGTTCTTTAAGGACTTTTGTACTCTCGTAGCCTGGCCAAGATCATAATACACCTATAAGTCCATATCATCGCTTGGAGAAAGCCCTCAGAACCCTTGAGATAATTTTATGTTAAAAAAATTAACCACAATGTAATGAATGTACTGTACTATGTAAAGAGTACACTATTAAAAAGTATAGTCAAAGTTTTTTACGGTGACGCCTTTTTTAATAATTAAAAAAATTATTTTTTATCAAAGTAACAAACTGTGGTCGTGTTCTTTAAGGACTTTTGTACTCTCGTAGCCTGGCCAAGATCATAATACACCTATAAGTCCATATCATCGCTTGGAGAAAGCCCTCAGAACCCTTGAGATAATTTTATGTTAAAAAAATTAACCACAATGTAATGAATGTACTGTACTATGTAAAGAGTACACTATTAAAAAGTATAGTCAAAGTTTTTTACGGTGACGCCTTTTTTAATAATTAAAAAAATTATTTTTTATCAAAGTAACAAACTGTGGTCGTGTTCCTTAAGGACTTTTGTATTCTCGTAGCCTGGCCAAGATCATAATACACCTATAAGTCCATATCATCCCTTGGAGAAAGCCCTCAGAACCCTTGAGATAATTTTAAGTTAAAAAAGTTAACCACAATGTAATGAATGTACTGTACTATGTAAAGAGTACACTATTAAAAAGTATAGTCAAAGTTTTTTACGGTGACGCCTTTTTTAATAACTAAAAAAATTATTTTTTATCAAAGTAACAAACTGTGGTCGTGTTCCTTAAGGACTTTTGTATTCTCGTAGCCTGGCCAAGATCATAATACACCTATAAGTCCATATCATCCCTTGGAGAAAGCCCTCAGAACCCTTGAGATAATTTTATGTTAAAAAAATTAACCACAATGTAATGAATGTACTGTACTATGTAAAGAGTACACTATTAAAAAGTATAGTCAAAGTTTTTTACGGTGACGCCTTTTTTAATAATTAAAAAAATTATTTTTTATCAAAGTAACAAACTGTGGTCGTGTTCTTTAAGGACTTTTGTACTCTCGTAGCCTGGCCAAGATCATAATACACCTATAAGTCCATATCATCGCTTGGAGAAAGCCCTCAGAACCCTTGAGATAATTTTATGTTAAAAAAATTAACCACAATGTAATGAATGTACTGTACTATGTAAAGAGTACACTATTAAAAAGTATAGTCAAAGTTTTTTACGGTGACGCCTTTTTTAATAATTAAAAAAATTATTTTTTATCAAAGTAACAAACTGTGGTCGTGTTCCTTAAGGACTTTTGTATTCTCGTAGCCTGGCCAAGATCATAATACACCTATAAGTCCATATCATCCCTTGGAGAAAGCCCTCAGAACCCTTGAGATAATTTTAAGTTAAAAAAGTTAACCACAATGTAATGAATGTACTGTACTATGTAAAGAGTACACTATTAAAAAGTATAGTCAAAGTTTTTTACGGTGACGCCTTTTTTAATAATTAAAAAAATTATTTTTTATCAAAGTAACAAACTGTGGTCGTGTTCCTTAAGGACTTTTGTATTCTCGTAGCCTGGCCAAGATCATAATACACCTATAAGTCCATATCATCCCTTGGAGAAAGCCCTCAGAACCCTTGAGATAATTTTAAGTTAAAAAAGTTAACCACAATGTAATGAATGTACTGTACTATGTAAAGAGTACACTATTAAAAAGTATAGTCAAAGTTTTTTACGGTGACGCCTTTTTTAATAACTAAAAAAATTATTTTTTATCAAAGTAACAAACTGTGGTCGTGTTCCTTAAGGACTTTTGTATTCTCGTAGCCTGGCCAAGATCATAATACACCTATAAGTCCATATCATCCCTTGGAGAAAGCCCTCAGAACCCTTGAGATAATTTTAAGTTAAAAAAGTTAACCACAATGTAATGAATGTACTGTACTATGTAAAGAGTACACTATTAAAAAGTATAGTCAAAGTTTTTTACGGTGACGCCTTTTTTAATAACTAAAAAAATTATTTTTTATCAAAGTAACAAACTGTGGTCGTGTTCCTTAAGGACTTTTGTATTCTCGTAGCCTGGCCAAGATCATAATACACCTATAAGTCCATATCATCCCTTGGAGAAAGCCCTCAGAACCCTTGAGATAATTTTAAGTTAAAAAAGTTAACCACAATGTAATGAATGTACTGTACTATGTAAAGAGTACACTATTAAAAAGTATAGTCAAAGTTTTTTACGGTGACGCCTTTTTTAATAACTAAAAAAATTATTTTTTATCAAAGTAACAAACTGTGGTCGTGTTCCTTAAGGACTTTTGTATTCTCGTAGCCTGGCCAAGATCATAATACACCTATAAGTCCATATCATCCCTTGGAGAAAGCCCTCAGAACCCTTGAGATAATTTTATGTTAAAAAAATTAACCACAATGTAATGAATGTACTGTACTATGTAAAGAGTACACTATTAAAAAGTATAGTCAAAGTTTTTTACGGTGACGCCTTTTTTAATAATTAAAAAAATTATTTTTTATCAAAGTAACAAACTGTGGTCGTGTTCTTTAAGGACTTTTGTACTCTCGTAGCCTGGCCAAGATCATAATACACCTATAAGTCCATATCATCGCTTGGAGAAAGCCCTCAGAACCCTTGAGATAATTTTATGTTAAAAAAATTAACCACAATGTAATGAATGTACTGTACTATGTAAAGAGTACACTATTAAAAAGTATAGTCAAAGTTTTTTACGGTGACGCCTTTTTTAATAACTAAAAAAATTATTTTTTATCAAAGTAACAAACTGTGGTCGTGTTCCTTAAGGACTTTTGTATTCTCGTAGCCTGGCCAAGATCATAATACACCTATAAGTCCATATCATCCCTTGGAGAAAGCCCTCAAAACCCTTGAGATAATTTTATGTTAAAAAAATTAACCACAATGTAATGAATGTACTGTACTATGTAAAGAGTACACTATTAAAAAGTATAGTCAAAGTTTTTTACGGTGACGCCTTTTTTAATAATTAAAAAAATTATTTTTTATCAAAGTAACAAACTGTGGTCGTGTTCTTTAAGGACTTTTGTACTCTCGTAGCCTGGCCAAGATCATAATACACCTATAAGTCCATATCATCGCTTGGAGAAAGCCCTCAGAACCCTTGAGATAATTTTATGTTAAAAAAATTAACCACAATGTAATGAATGTACTGTACTATGTAAAGAGTACACTATTAAAAAGTATAGTCAAAGTTTTTTACGGTGACGCCTTTTTTAATAATTAAAAAAATTATTTTTTATCAAAGTAACAAACTGTGGTCGTGTTCCTTAAGGACTTTTGTATTCTCGTAGCCTGGCCAAGATCATAATACACCTATAAGTCCATATCATCCCTTGGAGAAAGCCCTCAGAACCCTTGAGATAATTTTAAGTTAAAAAAATTAACCACAATGTAATGAATGTACTGTACTATGTAAAGAGTACACTATTAAAAAGTATAGTAAAAGTTTTTTACGGTGACGCCTTTTTTAATAATTAAAAAAATTATTTTTTATCAAAGTAACAAACTGTGGTCGTGTTCTTTAAGGACTTTTGTACTCTCGTAGCCTGGCCAAGATCATAATACACCTATAAGTCCATATCATCCCTTGGAGAAAGCCCTCAGAACCCTTGAGATAATTTTAAGTTAAAAAAAGTTAACCACAATGTAATGAATGTACTGTACTATGTAAAGAGTACACTATTAAGAAGTATAGTAAAATGTTTTTACGGTGACGCCTTTTTTAATAATTAAAAAAATTATTTTTTATCAAAGTAACAAACTGTGGTCGTGTTCTTTAAGGACTTTTGTACTCTCGTAGCCTGGCCAAGATCATAATACACCTATAAGTCCATATCATCCCTTGGAGAAAGCCCTCAGAACCCTTTAGATAATTTTAAGTTAAAAAAATTAACCACAATGTAATGAATGTACTGTACTATGTAAAGAGTACACTATTAAAAAGTATAGTCAAAGTTTTTTACGGTGACGCCTTTTTTAATAATTAAAAAAATTATTTTTTATCAAAGTAACAAACTGTGTTCGTGTTCTTTAAGGACTTTTGTACTCTCGTAGCCTGGCCAAGATCATAATACACCTATAAGTCCATATCATCCCTTGGAGAAAGCCCTCAGAACCCTTTAGATAATTTTAAATTAAAAAAAATTACCACAACGTAATGAATGTTCTGTACCATATAAAGAGTGCACTAACAATAAGTATAGTACATGCCTTTCACGTTGACGCCTGTTTTTAATCATAAAAAAAATATTTTCTATCACAATAGCCAACGTTAAGGACTTCTGTAGCTTTGAGCCTTAGCTGTGTTGATAATTAATTGGAGATTGTGCCTGAGTCCGCCCCTGCGGCCATTATTCATTAGACCTAGGCGTCAGATAAATTTGTGCTGATTTAAAATTTACGGCAACTGCACCGAGCCCTTTGCCTTTTAGTAAATAAATTCACTATTCTTTTTTTTTATCGTTATATGGTACATGTTCGGACTGTCGGTGTGTTTTCATCCCTCCAACCCCTCCCCGTCTCCCAATTTCCGCATATTGGTTCGTCGGATGACGTGCTCGAACGAAAAACATTACCTCCTGACATTATCTAGACGCTCTAACTGGAACTTTACTTTATTCGACGCTGTCGTTATTTATAATACGAAAGATGACTCAATTTTATCCGTGAAAGTTCCGAGAGCAGCAGAAGGGAACGCGAACGTTAAGGAAAATGTAATAAAAAAACTAAATAAATTTAAGAGCTCCCCATATAAGTCTTTCCAAAGGTCTGGCTGAGGAGGTTTGAAAAATAAAAATGTCACAAACAGATTAAAGGGGAGAAAAAGAGTACAAGATTGACAAGGGTGTTTTTATGGGCAATTAATCGGCCCTCTCTTATATCTCCCATTCAAATTGACCCAACTGACTTTATTCAATTCGAAGTCACAGTCCATTTTATTATATTAGTACATAGGTACCTACTCGTACCTACCCATAACAAATTAATTTTTCGATAAAAATAAAAAATAAAAAAAGCTTTTCGTATTAATTATGTTGTAATTCACTTTCTTAAACCACCAGGACGTTAATTTTCACAATGGAGAATTTTTTGGGGGACAGATTTAGGGCCTGCTTTCTTCAGGAAACAATTTGTGATTAACTGTGTTTTCCCCGGTTTTTTTTCAACCCTCCAAAATAATAAATTATGCCCATTTCTCCACGGATTCCCTTACAAATAAGATGAATATGCTTTCTTACCATCCGACATCAAAGAATGCTTTAATTTATCACGGTCTGCATTATAATTTCTTAATAATACATAAATTACCCCTAACTAACTGTTTATTGCAACAATTCTTGTGCTATAGTTTCAGTTGTCAGGCAGTCAAAAAATTAGTCACAATTTAACGAATGCATTATACTTTATGTACAGTAAAGTATTGTAAATGTTTTTCATGTTGACGCCTTTTATTATAAATCAATAAAATGATTTTCTGTAACTATAAGCAACCGTAGATAAACGTATTCGAAGAAAAGTGGCGGAAAATGTGAGCTGTAACTTTCCTTCGTTTCCTTTCTTTTTATTCAGCCGATGAGAATAATAATTTTCCGAAGAGGGCCTGGCGTCCTGGCCGAAGGTAGACTACTTCTGGACGTTATTTATGGGATGTACCATATTTCCTATTCGTGCAACTTTTTTGAATGTGTACTGATTTATACGGGAAGACTGGCAACGAATATATTATCTACGGGGTGCAACATCGCATTTAAAGGGGGTGCTTCCGAAGGAAACAACCACAAAAATATCATATTTACCTACATAATAATTATATGACCATTAAAGCCCTCCAGATACCATTATAGAAAGATGTCTGAGACACAGTACGGTAGGTACCTAGGTACATAAATTTCTTTAATCAATGGCTAAAGTCTTGCACCGCTCTGTCTCAAGGAAGCAATATCTCTTGCCACCCCCGAACCGCATTATGGTTCCCAGCTGAACAAAAAGGCTATTACACGAACTTGCGAAGATTATTAAAACGATATACACCTATTTAGTAATCTCCAAGCTCACAGCCCCCATCCCATCCCTTCACGAGATTAGCGATACGATACCTACCTATCTACCTCTACGTATTCCAAAACCAACATCCCCTAAAATGTATTTTCTGAAAAACGACCTTTGCGTCGGAATGGCAGGCACCCACCCTCGGTGTCCCCCTTCACTTTTATTAGGCAGACAGTCGAGACAAAACACACAGCGATAGGGGGGTAAGTAACTACGTATCTACGTCTGTATGTCTTTTACCTTACTTAACTTAACGTTAACGCCACCATAATAGAAAAGAGGATAAGGGTAGGTTTAACGTGTAGGTATCTATTAATTTAAAACCGACCACATTAGGGCTTTTGTTTTGGTGCCAGACAATAACACACAACACAATATCACATTAAATTGGGAAATATTTTTACGAATTTTTTTATCCAGGGCGTAAAAGTTGATGTGATTTGTCCCCGGACCAGAATAAAACAAAGGGGATGGATGTATCGGACAAATCTGTCTTGGCAAAAGGGGGAGAGGACCGGATTCTCAAGATTTATCTACAGGAAGATTTGCTGCAACGTGAAAGAAAGAAGGAAAGCTGCAGCAGTAGTAAGGAATAAAGTCGAAAAGATCCGTGGAAAAAATCAAGATGGATCCGTGCAATAAAGAATCGAAATTAACTTTAAGACTGAGATAAGCTGTGTAATAAATAACGTCACGACGAAAATTCGAATGAAACAGACGCGGAAACACGTCACAGGAAACAAAATGTACCGAACTACGACAACATTCAATTCAAACAAACAAACGAAATAAAAAAAAAACAATCATATTGCTAATAAATCTCATCAGCACGCCGCAAGTTATTTAGTTACAGCGATAAAATCATTTTATGCAATAGAATTGTATGTTTATTAATTTAATGCTCTTAAAGGGTTGCGGGGTGGCACGTCTCCCATCATATAGATCCAACTGACACAAATATAACTGCAGTGCATATTTCACCCCTAACAACTTAACTAAAAGCTTCCCGCGAACGTAGCAGGTGATAAAGGGAGCGTTTCATGTCTTTAAATACTACCCACAGGCAGATAAATGCACCACGTATATTATTATCACCTACACATATATAGTAATTATAATCGAGAGGGGAAGAAAATTACGTACAATGTGATCTTTGATTTAAAACGTATTGCTTGATAAAGTTAGCGAATTATTAATGCGAGCTTTAAAATCACCCCGAAAGGCCGGTAAACTTTGGAAAATCTTTTTTTGTCCGGCGCGCGGGTTAAGCTTTTGCGAGAGGTTACTTCTTACCACCACCACCACTACTTCTAAAGCCCCAACATTAATCTTATGCATACGGTTTTTGTTCTCTTTCTGTCTCCCTCTCACCCTCGACCACTTTTTTACCCCGATCCCTCCGTCGCAGACACGATGGACCGGCAAAAAACGCGGATAACGTTTTCACACCTAACACCTTTGTTAAAATTTCAGGCCGTGGAGGAAACATAAAATTAATATTTGCACAAGAATTACACACCTACATCTAATAATATTAATAAGGAAATATTCTTAATTTTATACGTAATAAGAATTCAGTTAATGCCACGCGTTTATTAGAGTTTCTAAGGGTTCAAACAAGCTCCCTGTTCATTTATAGTCCCATGCGTTCGTTACAGTCACCGCCTCGTATCAATGCCTCGCGTATATTGGTTACATTCATGCTGTGCCGTGCGTACGGTTCCCCCACTCACTATCGGTGTCCGGCATTGATTGGACTCCCCACTGCGCGAGTATCACGCTCACAACCAATACCGCGCCGGTCTCGTGCGCTTTCCCCGTCCAATTGCTGTACTACGCGTTCCTTAGAGTCTTAACCGTACGGTTACGAGTGTTCCACGCGTACTCTTAACAATACCGCGCGTGAACTAAGATCCTAGCAATTTTAATCGAGTATAGCTCCTAAACGGATTGAGATATTTCAACGGAACAAACGCCACGTTTAAGTAAATGATGTCCGCTACTCTATAGTCTACTGTGTGGCTTCGAAGTATTAAATGGGTAGTTAAGAGTTCTCAGGGGAGGGATTCTTAAGCTCGGTTGTAGGGTGTTATTTATCATCATCCGTTTTAAATTTACATATGACGGAAGAACAGATGGGAAAGGGGGGCGAAGAGGAGTGACGGTGTTTATAAAGATCTCCCGCGGCAATCTATCAAGCGCTAAGACAAGGGTTCAACGGCAAAAACTCAAAATAACGTCGTCGTCGCGCTGGCAAAGTTCAAAAACACAGCCTGTCCCGATTCACTTTTTCTCATTATGATTATTATTTAAAAATAATGCTGTCAAAGCTTTGATGGCGTTTTATTGGTTCGAGGCGCGAACAAGCCCATCCGGAAAACAATTAAGCTAAGGTTTAATTAATTAACGAAACTTTACGAAATGCTATTAATGCAAGGTGCCGTCGAGTAATTTGCTAATAAATGAGAAGTTTACGTATATAGAACGACGCCGGCACTTAAAACTATGTACGTATAATTATAAAACGAACAAACAATATCGAATAATTGCGCTTCAAGCCCGAAATATAAATCTCCAGCTTTCGATAATAACAAACGAAATAATTGATACGTAATTTCGACAATGGAAACAATTGAAAGCGCACACTTTAACTACCCACCTCTCCCTTCTCGTTCATTTCATTGTTAATCGAAGCTCAACTTTTTCTTACGTTTCCCTATCTTCAATTATTTCGTTCCGCTGTTTATGTTTATGTTTAGCTAATTATAAGGTCTGGTTCGTGATTGAGGGCACGCAAATTTGCATATTTAATGCAGCATCGAGTGGCAGCTTATGACAACAGAACAGACCCCTTAATATTGAACATTTACGGGCCGCCCGTTCCCCCCCAATTCCCACTCCTTCTCCGAATGCTTTGCATAAATTTATTGCAAAATCGTAACTCTAACAATTAATTTCGAAGCGAAATGTTACTGTGCAAGAACAGCACACCAGCAGGGAGCAGTATAACCCCCCCGAGTGGGGAAACTGCGAAAACTCTGCAGCTGTTCCTTCGGCATTTACCTAACGAACAAACTAACTAAACTAAACTGATTGCCAGTCTTAAATGCCAGCTAATTATCAGAACTACTACTACAGGTTGCAACAAACTATTTTTCGAATTATGTAGAAAACTTCACAAATAGAGAGAGAGAGAGAGAAGTAAAGACTTTTCAAATTGGTGGAGTTGTCTTATAGCGAAATACAAGTTGGCAAAGTAAGGGCTACGTTGTGTGGTGAAATACGGTAAACAACCACGATATTCGTAAATAATTAAGGACGTGGCGCGATAAATAACTTGAAGCGACACGCCAAATGCCACTTGTACATAGTTCTAACTGACACAAAGGTAACTTTAACATGACCTCACAACATCATCTACATCTGATAAGGGCGAATGGTACAAAAGTAAATGATACAAAACAAGACAACTAAACAATACCTAAAAGGCCGTCAACTGGAACAGAATTTACTATACTTCTCTATATAGAGTAGAGGACATATTTTACTAAAACGTGGCGTTTGTTCCGTTGGAATATCTCAATCCGTTTAGGAGTTATACTCGATTAAAATTGTTAGGATCTTAGTTCACGCGCGGTATTATAAAGAGTACGCGTGGAACACTCTTAACTGTTAGGCATGCGTGGTACTGCAATTGGACGGGGGAACCACAGGAGGCGTGCGCGGTACTGAGAATGGGCGGTACAGATTGTTAGGTACGCGGTATTGGTTGTGAGCGTGATACTCGCGCAGTGGGGAGTCCAATCAACGCCGGACAATGGAAATGAGTGGGGGAACCGTACGCACGGCACAGCATGAACGTATTGTACAGTACATTCTCGAATTGTAAACTGGTTTAGAACAGAATGTAGATGGGTTTATGGATAAAAATACGAAATAAAAACACCTGTAGAGGCAGGAAATGTTGTCGTCACGGCATTGGTGAGCTCATTAATAAACGATGAGAGACTACGTATTTCCAGGGACTTTCCCTAAGAGGAAAAAGTCGAAGAGATCCACAAACAAACGACTCCCTGTAGATTTAAGGGTAGTATATTGATGCCTCGCGATATACCTATGTAGTTTATTTGGCGGAAAATATTTCGAGCATCAGAAGCAAAAGTTCGATGTATTATTGTGTAGGAATGTATGTTTGTATGTATTATTCGAAAAACAAGGCAACCAACAACCGATCCGCTCGTCGTCGTCGTCGTCTGGATCGAGGAAGCACGTGTCGACGAAATCCCGCGGGACATCGCAAGTCGAAAAAAGTTTGCCGCAAGCCTTTCGCATGTTTATTTCAATTTCCAGTGTCTAAATATATCGATAGATTTATTTAAATCGAAAAAGTCTAGTCTAGGAATTTTACTACGTAGGTAATTAATTTCTGTAAAGTCCCTGGTGATATGTAACTAGTAATTTTGGGTACCACGAATTTACACACATCAAAAGTATTTGACACCCACGCAGGACGTTTGGAATCACATATTATATAATAAATTTATATTCATGAGTTTCTGTGTTTGCTAGGGGTCGCTGGGTTGGACCTGGCGAAGCGTAATATTGCTTCTGGAAGAAAATATATCGTCCAATAGATAGATAACATACATATACATACATATTATTTCTTTAAATTGACAAAAAAGGAACAGGAATTTTTATTAAAAAAAAAATAATCAAACTAATTTGGATAAAAAAAGACAGTCAGTCAAATTAAATTAATTAAAACGATTGTCAAATTAAATTGAATAAAAAAGACAATTAAATAAAAAAAGACAGTCGATTTCAATTAAATAAAATTACAGTCAAACTTTGATAATTAAAAAAAGACAGTCCCCTTGATTGAAATAAAAAAACACTGTCAAATCAATGAAAAAAAGACAGTCAAATTTAATTAAATAAAAATGACAGTCTTAAAAAAAATGGCTGAAGGAAAAGCCAGTGCTGGTGCATATATAAAATTAAAAGGAGTCAAAAACCGTAAAATAAATGGTTAACAGTAAACTGGGAACGTTAGGTACTGGTGCAAGATCGCAAAACTAAAACTTTAATTATACTCGGTAGGAGTCTTTGAGAACTTCAATTAAAGTCGAATGTTAGGAATAAATCTCAAACTGCCGTTTTAACAACGAAGGTAATGACTGAATTAGTTCGAGTATTTTCCTGAAAAATGGCCATCAAACAAATTAACGCCACCAAAAGCTACCCAAAATACTACCTTTAGCTTTACAAAACATAATAATTACCTACTTAGGTATCTATAGATAATAGAAACAGAAAAAATAATAATTACCTACTCTATAATAGTATCTATAGGTAGATATCAGTAATTAGATCAGTTAAAAGCCTCCCTTACTTTGACGCTTATCAGGGTTGAAGTTGTCAAACAAAACAAATTTAAGATAGGTACATTAATCTTAGTCAACTAAAATCCCTCCCTGTGTTATGTACGTTTTCCCAAATCTTCCGGAAACTACATCTTGGCCCAATTGTTCAAAACGTCTCAACCATTTTTTTTTTTTTTTTCGAACCCTACGTCTAAGTACATCTTTTATCCCTGTCAAACTAATACCTATAAAGAGTTCAAATATTTTCTTGCTATTAACACCTAAAAAAACTGACAATTGGAAAGTATACTAACTGTAGGTAGACTGTATAGTACTATTTTAATAATCATGTGGTTAAAAAAATAAAACAATATCTAAATGATCGTCAATTGGGATAACATTTCCTGTAGATACTTCTTTATAGTATAAAAAAAAAGCGAAACAAAAGGAGACACTCGTTTGTCTTTGTTATTCTTTTGTCATTTCGTTGATCTTGTTATGTACCTACATATACAGAGTTATTTCTTTTGTTTTGTTTCTAACGACGTTGTCCCGCCGTTCCTTTTACACATCTATGAAATATTGTGTTTACTTGAAAGAAGGGGATGAAGAAAAATTTGTTTTTCTCACTTTCAAAAGTACACTACTGTGCCCGTGTGAATGGAGGAAACGGAACGCCAGGACATCGTTGGCCCGGAAAATTGCCAATTCGTCTTTATTATTGGAAATAAGGAAAACGTAACAACGTTCGTTGTAGGAACATGTAAATTACAAACATTTTTTATAATATACAAAAGGTGACAAAATTTACACCCATTTACACTATAGGTATATAAGTACTTGACGTAATTTTTAATCAAACGTATTTTTTATTCTGGAGCTACATTCTAGTTTAGTGTTAAAGTCACCCCCTGGACAAACAAACCGTTTTACTGTTCATATAGATAAATATTTTATATGTTTGAGTGCCCTTGCTGTCATACATACGTACCGGTATATATTTTATATCGACCACCCCTTTGCACAACACACAAAAATAATTTAGTTAAGATTGAGGGATGTTCCAATTTCTATTTTTCTTGTTGCAACCCCTCGATATTTTGCTATGGACGTACGTCGTTTTTTGTTAACAAATTGTCATATCGTGTCGTGTAGGATACGATACATAGATAGATTATATTGTTGGGGGGATGGAGCGACAGGTGAATTTCGCGGTGCAACGGGACCGTATAATTGGAAAGCTAAGCGAGTGCTTCCGAAGGAAAACGTTTCAAAGTGAATTTCACTGGACAAAACTTTTAGCAACACACACTTCTCGGGGATTATCCGAAGAGCTGGAATAATAGGGTCGATAGCGAATAATGCGGAACCCTCTGAAGATAAATTCTCTTCTCTGTGTTATAAACGTAGGTACCTACATACACACTATTTTCGTACAAAAGCTATCAACAACCGCTTTGTTGTAAAGAACACAAAAAAGACAAAAGAAAAACACGCGAAAAGAATTCAATCATATCATGTAGGTACGTATGGATGCCACCACCTGTAGATAGACACAAACAAAACAAAACAAAAAACAATTACTTATTAGATATGTATTTAAAACAGTTGAAATGCCCTTATACCTATAAACGACAAAGAAACAAAGGAATTGTGAGAAAAAGCCATGAAACTTTACAGGTGCACAAAAGGGTAAAACATTTATGAGTTGGGGTAGTTTACGTAACATGCACCGGCCAATTTTAGTTGTTTGCAATGAAAGTACAGATAATAACAAAATAACTTATATAAAGTGGATTATGTCAATACGAAAATAATTTACTATATCTACTATATTTTTGTATCTACAGTGCACTCATCCTGTTGTGGCTAAAATTATGAAGTAAAAATATCAATAAACCTGAGCTTTCCGATTAGTAACTTTCCGTTCATAAAAAAATTATGTAAACACTCAACAAAAAATTAATAAATAAATAATAACGGCGTAAGCTTTTTAATATTAATTTCCGTTTGTTTGCTGACGGTTTATTTCGAAAAAATAAGAGGCTCAATAAATAATTAAAGCGGATTTGATACATCAAAATGTACGATAACGTTAGGGGCGTCGCAAACAACAAAGAAACAATCGAGTGTGGGATGGCCGATATTTACTTACGTACCGTTTGACCTCAAACTCTAATTTTATGACACAATAAATGTATCTTTGCATGTATATTAATTAAAATTCAGGATTTAGGGGTAACTGCCCGTTTATAATCTTCCAGGACGATACAATGAACCACAAATATTCGTTAAATTGTGTAAATAATAAGAAATATAGGCAACTCACCGTACAAGAAGTAGCGTCAAGGCGTGTTGTGGGTTGCAGATGTCCAGCTGCTGCGAGGTCGGACCGACAGTTGAGTTCCACATGCGAAACAGTCAACACGAAACAAAAGAACTGTAAAAAATCGAGATAATATGTTTACTTCTTTTGTTTGTTTAATAAATTGTTGGGGCGTTTCTCGAATGACTATTTTTGTACGAAACAGTACATACGATTCCTTTTGCTTTTTAATTCTTATACGAATGTACTACCAACTATGTAACTAAAACTACATACAATAACGAGAGAGAAGTAGGTTACTATTTTGTGGAGAGAACAAGCTGAACGTCAGAAAACAGACGTTTCAATTGTTGTTATATAAATAAAAACAAAACGAAAACGGGGAAAAAACTTGAATAGCTTTTAAAATCGCTAAAGAATAAGTAAAAAGACAAAAATTAGGCCAACCGTAATGCCTAACCGTCTCTTTTATTACGACCAACCAAAAACGAGACAAAACAACCGCTTATAAAGAAATCCTCGGTACATGTACCTACAGCTACATACCTGCACACATAATACGTCATAAATATTAATGTATCTTCTTACAAAAATAGATTAATTGGTACATCCGATGAGGTACTAAAATATCAAAAAACAACATGCATCGCTTTTGATTATTTTGTTAAAACTAGGGAAGTATTTTGTAAGTACGTTGGTACGATTGTATTTACTGGAGCAAAAGATTGATTAGTGATCGACGACTTTATCATTCCCGAGACGTTCTATTCAATGAATTCATTCGACTTTGTCAGTAAGTGCGTTCGGAGGGCAGCGTGTCGAGTTCATACTTCAAAGGAATCCTAACGATTTCGCCCATTGAAAGGATTTAACAACGTCCTTTGCACTCGTCCTTTGTCGTACGTACTCACAATCAAACGAAGAACAAAAACACGTACAACAGGGTGACAATGTAAACGTATAAAACACTCTCTACTTTGGGGTCCATATCACGCGTGCAAATGGTTCTTAATGCCACGCGTTCATTAACAGTTCTACCACGCGTTCAAACTACCCACTCAATTTTTTATAGTCTCATGCATTCGTTACAATGCCGCGCGTATACTGGTTATCTTCATTTTGTGCCGCGCGTACGGTTCCCCCACTCACTATCGGTGTCCGACGTTGATTGGACTCCCTACCGCTCAAATATTGCGTCTCTTTCCCCACCAACGCGTGCCTATGAGTCCGTACCGCGCGAATATCCCGCCCACTCTCGCTACCGCGCACTCTCCCTGTGTTTCCCTTGTCCAATTGCAGTACCACGCATGCCTAACAGTTAAGAGTGTTCCACGCGTACTCTTAATAATACCGCGCGTGAGCTAATATCCTTCCTTGTAACTTTAAACGAGTATAACTCCTAAACGGATTGAGATATTTTAACGGGACAAACGCCACATTTTAGCAAACGGTATCCTCTACAGACTTGGCAGAAAAAGTCTTTGATTGTGTACCTAGTTAGGAGTTAGTTTGTAGAGATTTTCATGCCTTATATAAGTATAAAAAAACTTAGATAGGTAATAGCCCCAACCGGGAGGCTGCTTCAACCTCTTTACGTAGTACCTAGGTCCCTATTCATTTAACTAAGTGAATACGTAAATAATTAAGGGGCGTTTTAGCAACAGCAATCAATTTGTTTTGCAACGTCGATTTCGCAAACGGTTCGGGGGTGGTAAACCGCATCGACGGCCACATCTGCATAATAGCTGTCTCGAATTCTCGCACGAATTATTACCTACCTCACAGCCACCCCAACGGACAACTACAACACAATTAATCAGGATAATCGTTGAAAATAGTATGTCATCGCGGCTATAATAAGAATTGTGCAAGATCGAACGATCAGAGAGAAAGGAGGGAAATTTCTTTGGGGTTAACGTTAATAGCCGATATTAATGGGGTTGTCAAGGATTTTGCAACCCGAAGAAAGTCTCTTCTAACCTAACAGATAGACAGATGGGTCGTTTTGTTTCTCGTTGTCGGATGCGCCATCCCTAATAATACAACCAACGCGACGTCGACGTCCCTATCCCCCGCAAACTACCCCGGATGGCTTTGCGGAGCCGGGACAAAAAGGCAGATTGTCTGGGGATTAATTCTGAGTCGGCAAAAGACAAATCATTGTCATTAAAAGAATCGTTACGATTACGCGACGACATCTTATGCTGCTCCTAACTCCTCAACGTAACCAGTTCCTTCCTCTTTCTAAAGAGGAAATATAATTTGGTATAACGTACCTACAGTTTAAAGGGATGAACATGTATCGATATAATTTCAGGGGAACTAAAGCCGTCGAAAACGGCAATTAAATAAAATGGTCGTTGCGGCGGACGAAAAGTTAAAATTACTCTTCGGGGACAGACAGACAGAGAAGAGAAGTGAGGGCGAGCGTTGAATGGAGTTTATTAATATTAAATTTTCCTCGACCGTTCCGAAACTAATTATGTGTAGGTACGTAGGTATATACGAACGTTAAATGACATTTTGGTGGAAAATTAGATTCCAGTACAATATACAGTTAATTTCGGAATCAAACGTGGCCGTTGCCATGTCAAAACCGACGATGGTATTACTTCTATATCTACCATCAAATTGCATCACAACCTTTGCATTTTGAATGTGCATTACATTAGAATAACAACCCCAACGTGTCGTTTTCGAACTGCTAGCTAATTAACTGCCATTTGATAATTTTATGCGCCTGCAAATACAATTTTTTCATCCCCAGTAAGAGTAATATACTAGATAGGTTTATCTGGGTGTATAAGAAGTTTGTTGCTTTTTAATTTATTCCAGAGGATGATGTGACGTGTATGTACCTACGTGGGTAGTTATTTTTATTTAGGTAGTGCACATTTTCATTTTTCTTACGCGTAGGTATGTACGTGTACGTTATTCCCTTTGACGGATAGAAAATTAAATAAAGAACGTTTTCCACAAACGTGAAATATGAAAAACAGTGCGCATCAGATGTTTGTCTGACGATACACTTGCTCTCTCAGCTCCAGGACGTAGCCAATTTGGAGATTTAATTAATTTCACAGTAACATCCGGAAAGGCAAAAAAAAAGGGACTACTGGAAATTTAAATTCTCGGCCGAAATTAAAAACGACGTTTTAGGTACGTGAGCAAAAAACTGAATTTGCATTTCTCCTGTTTTTTATTTGTCGCGATTTTCTACAATTACGCCCCACACCACCCCAAATAGACCGTAATTACAGACGATTTAATCTCGATATTATTTAAAGCATTTTGATTTTTTTTTTAATTTTATTATTAAATCGTTAAACCGCACATTGCTTTTTTTATTAGATACTTATACCTACACATACGATACGTAGTTTTGTGCGTTGGGGATTGTACTTTGCTTAATAAAATTCCGTTCTGTACGGAAAACGACGAAATTCCAAGTTAATCCTAAACTACAGTCGTTGGAAAAATTTACGTCGACTTCATTTCCGCGGCTTTGTCGAACGCTTTTTATTCCGGTAACAAAATAACGGCTCGGCGCAGTCGTTCTCCTCTTTCGAAACGTGTTGTATCATCAATCCGCCGCTTTGTTTGCAGCATAATAAAATTTTACGATATGTACGTATTTGTTTCCTGGATGGCGAATAATGTTACTTTCGTCCCCTTTTTCCCTTTGCGCCCGTACATTGTTGTTATTTCTCCCGGGCTTTTACAAAAAATATCCCAACCGAAACACTGGATTTAGGAGATTAGCAAACCATAAACTAACTCCTCTTCTTTATACTTTATATGTATATGTATGTATATTGTTATACGATACCACCAAGTTACACTTCTTTTTTTATTGTTCATTTGTTTCACATACTTCACTTCTTCTACTGTCTGTCATTATTGTAGTAGACAAGTTACATATTCACTACTGTTGATTCTGGAACATATACAAATTTCATCAACTTTTTAACCTTCTCTTGGTGGTAATTACCTTTTTTTCTGTAACCAATTTGTCTCTACTTGTATAAACGTTTTATATACAAACGAATTTTTTTTTTGTTGCGGGCGGGATTCGAACCGGCGATCTCCCGTTCCACAGTCCGCCGTTCTACCACACAGGCCACGGCGATCCCCCAACAAACGTTTCTTTAAATCGTCATTATAAAAAGTAATTTGTATGTTAATTCAAAGGGAGAGAAAAGCACCCTGTCGAACGTACTTTTTTGTCGCGCTGTCGTCGTAAGCCCACATAGATCCCGGTGACGAAAAAGGGGCTGAAAGAAAGTTGATATTATCATTGTTCGGATGATCTGGTGTGATGTGGCGTTGTTTGTTGGCTGGTTCGGTTTCCATCACTCAGTCAGTCGTCAGACGACGTCCTTCTAAAGTTTCTTGATTAATGTTAGTCGGAACCAGCGGAGGAGAAGCCATTTGTAATGTTTTTATTGTGGTCTCAAACATTTTTTTCCCTTTTTCTCTCTCTCTCTCTCTCTATGCGTGGTACATATATCGATTTTCCATTCTAAATTACTGTGCGTGCGGTCGGAACAAAAAAGTGGATGACAACCACTTACAACTGTTTTGATTTCAATTTTAGGACCTATAATAACAGTAATAATAAAGCCTTAGGTCGAGTTTACGAGTGTGCTCGAGCGTGTTCCTCCTTGTGGTCGATAATAATCCGGGGCCTTTAAGCTGAACTTGAGTTAACTAATTGCTAAACTAATCCCCAGTGAAAACAGGACAATATTGTGACAGGGCAAATTACTTGGACTGTGTGGACCATTTCTCTTAACATATGTATATTTACTGTATTAGTTATTTTTTAATTAAAGTAAAGTATCTACTTATTAGAAGCTCTTGTATTGTATAAGGCCGATTAAGGTAAGGGTAATAAAGTGCTTCTAATGCTCGCAAGTAATACAAAACTAATTTAATAATAAAGTCTCGAAATATAATAAATCTCCACCTTTCTTCGGGTTTCCCTTTCGGCTTATATACCCAGATAGGTGCCTTAGTTATTAAATTACTTTCGAATTATGAAACCGATACAGTTAGCTAGCTGTCTGCCATCATCAAATATTGCTCGTAATCTTCTTCTTCTTATTCTTCGGCGTGTGTCTGCTGTTTTCATTTTATCTTTCAAATTAGAATCGAATTTTGAATTCGGGCCACAGGAAACTTATCGGGAGCCAGCGGAGAGGAAAAATCCATTATGTAAAAGATAAGTCGGGAAAAGAACTGAGAAAAACAAATCAGTTTGATTTCCATTTACTTTGCCCCGACAAAGTTAAGTTAAATTTACCACAAAAAAAAATCATTCAGCAAACAGACAGACGACGCTGGCTGCTTTTAATTTAACTTTAACTTTACCGACAAACTAATCAATATAAGTAATTGGCAAAATTCATCCCCAAATTCACCTCAAGCCACCACTGTAGCTAGTTATTCAACTGACTTTTTTTTCTGTTACCTTATTGTACTATTAAATGGTCCCCGGAGTCCATTATCCATTCCAAAATGAACTTAGTGACCGGCCGAACGGTGAACAGTGTGGTGGTGGTGACTTGGGGTTGGAGTTGAGGTCTAATAGCCCTTTTTTAATTAATGTTTCTCATTGTTAGCGCCACACGTACCTACCTAAAACACACCACCACACCACACCGTAACGTACCGTACCGGGGGATGCTATGCTATGCTACGCTGCCGAGATAAACGAGAAACGTTTCAATTTGCTTTGGGGGTAAATTAATTTCAAAACCCACCTCCATCAACTTTAATAAATACCGCAGCGAGATAAGACAAGGACTCCTGGCTGCCTGGCTGATAATCTTTACCGCGACGTTTTTGTCCCTGATAACTCATCAGGTTATACCGAATAACATTATAAATTATAAATAATAATAATGGTAATAGTGGAAAACCTTTGTTCTTTTGTTATATTGATGTCGGCGGGTGTAAAATAAAATGCAAATCTGAAGCTCTGTCGCGGCTTAAAATGAATCAACTTCAAAAATCCCAGGAGACAGAACGACAAGAATGTTCTCGTCATAAAATTCCTACAGGGAACAAATCTGTGCATGCACATTTACGAACAGTGGCCATCACGTTCTCTAAAAATTCTTATTTTACAACACTCATAACTTACACCCTCTCGAATCCAAAAAAAAAACATTGAAGTGCCAAAAAATATATCACAAAACGCTTGTGTAAATTTACGCTCCTCCTCTTTGGACTCTTTGGAAACACAAACAACCCCTTAGAAGTGTCATCGGGGGTCAAAAAACGACGACTTTTTCTTATATTGGTCCCAATAGGCCCAAAAGCAATAAATCGATGAAGTACCTACGCGGACATGTTTATTGAAATTTCAATCAGGTGACGAAAGGGTCTTATGTATAGGGGGATGATCCGAAAATCCCCGGAATAAAGACGGACGGCCGTCATAAAAACGGTCTGGTTCTCGGCTCCGGCCCATTCCAGATACTAAATTTCCAAGTGTCAATGCAAAGAAAGACATACGATACGAGAAGGGATGTACGTAGTATGTAGTAGGGGTAGGTATTAGTTAGGAAAAGAGGCCGTTATCTGTCCGGGCTCTTATTGGGAACTATTAAGCAAAGCTGCAGATATTTGCACCTGGGGGGCAGTTACGGCCGGAATTGATGACATCCAACCCCCGTAACGTTACATTTTATTAAAGCCTACACGCACGCATGCATTATTTACGGCCTCAAATAAATATATGAACGATTTCTATCTTATTATACCTCATCATCAGTTTCCATGATGGATGAATTATCTACTGCAGGGACCCTTAAAGAACCAGTTAATGTAATAATCACATAGAGCCGTTGTGTCGCCATCTGTTGTGCCATTGGCCTAGGTACTTACTTGTACATAGTTTCAACTATTCGACAGATGATGGCACTACAAAAACTCTATGTTGTTATTGTTTAAACTTTCTCTTTATAAGTCCCTTAGGATTTTTTTTGTATTTTTGATGACTCATGTCAAACCCTTTATAAAATATAATAAAACTAATTAAAGGGGTTCAAAAATATAACACTGCGCGATAACCTATTTCTGTCAGAATCAATTCCCGAGATAAGTTGACATCGGAACGTTCCGTTATCTCGTTAATAAATTGACGTGCCGTTTTCGCAAACATTTACATTTTCGTCCGGTCATTATTCCAGGGGCACTGGAACAGACAGGGGTGGATTTATTGAATACGTCCAATCGTCTTGAGCGAAATAAATACGAGTATGTGCGTCTATTGTTCTTGCAAAACGCTTTCCCATTTCCCGAGATGACTGCTTAACATCTTCCGCTGACGCTCTCCCGACGAACACCCACCTCCCCCTCGGTGCGCCTCCTCTCTTTCCACCCTCCCGTCCGCCCGCCACCGTCAGGATGTGGAAGACAGTGATTTGTAGAGCAATTTTTACCTCATCTTTTCGAAGCACAATTTTCAAAGGAAACATTACGCGGGAAAGATAATAAGACACTTCCTTCCGCTCCAGATTTAAAAGGAGATGTTGAAAAATATACTCATCTACTTCTTTTTTATTGTTTCCGAAAAAAAAAAAACAGAATAAAAAAGAAACAATAGGCACGAACCCTCCCGATGGTAAAAGGTAATAACCCCATTAGCAACTAACACCAGAGCAAATATTTTCTTTTAAGTAGGTATATTGAACAGATTCACCACTTTCAATGTCAAATAATTGACCCATAAGGTCAAAATACTAATTTATTATCTCATTGTAAAGTTGGATTCGTTAATATTTAATCTTGACACCCTTTTAAAAGGAAAAGTATTGTCGGTCCGGTCCTGTAACATAAAAAAAGTTTTCTAAATAACGCTACCTCTCGTTCGAAAAGTTTACCATTAAATCATTGATAAAGTTGCCCGTTAATAGAAAAAAAATCGGTCACAAGAATTTATGTCTGATCCCCTGTCACCCCCCTCGTTTCAACCCTTTTGCCGTTCCGGGACAAGTTTAAATACATGTTTACATAATGTGGTTCTGGTAGGTACGTGCAAAGAAGAAAAGTTTGAAAATGCGGAATTGGATTGGAGTTTTCTTATTTCGCTTTGTGGTGTACGATACAATGACGTCCGAGGGTGGTTTTCCCTGTTTTATTCCACAGAATAGAATTTCTTTTTCTTTTGATAAACAATTTTTTTGATGCCAAAAATTTTTTTTTTGTTTAATAAAATTAAGTAAACATTAAATGTTTATTTTGATAATAGAATGCATTAAGTCTCATTTTTATCACCATAAAGACCCTCCTAATCCTCGTTCAGGCAGATAACTGATTAAAATTTCTTAAAAACGCTTAGTCTGACCGGATTATGTCATAAAACGTTGATTTTGAGATTATTAATTCAGAATTCAGTTTTTGCCTGCATTCGAACAAATCTGCACGTGTGCAGCCATCATAAATAATGGTATTAGTCACAGTAAGTCATCCACAATTTATTTATTATTAATTTAAATTATTATTATTATTATTATTATTATAGTCCACCCCATTTGTGCCAAAAAGGCCCACATGGGCCAACGGCTTTGAATTCATTTTATCGTGCATTGGATGGGCTGTGGGCCTCGGGAACGTCTGGAGGTTCCCCTACTTATGCTACAGTAACGGGGGAGGTACACAAATAAAACCCCCTTTCAATTTAAAATACACATATGGTAAACAATTTTTTTAGGGGCCTTCTTGATTGCATACCTCATCATGGTGGTTTTAATGGCCCTCCCCCTCTTCCTATTAGAGCTGGTGATAGGCCAGTATGGGGGGATGGGACCCTTGCACACATTTAGCAGACTCGTTCCCATATTCTCAGGACTCGGCTTCAGTAACTTGATTGTGATGTTCTTTATAAGCATTTACTACCAGGTTATAATCGCTTGGTCGTTCCTGTACCTCTTCGTCTCGTTTTCAAGCGACCTGGAGTGGGGTAATTGCCATCACGAGTACAACACCCCAGGTAACAATAATAACAATAACACTGTTATTTTGTTATTAATAATTTTTTCAGGTTGTTACAGTTCTGACGCGGAAGCAATCTGCAACGACACCCAGATCTTTTACAACTTTAACTGCACCAATCTGGACGATTTGTGCTCATGGTTTGATATGAGTGCCAACATGAGTTACTGTTACAATGACACGGGCCATTATCACATTAGTCGTTTGATAACGAGGGTGTTAGCTTCTGAGGAATATTATAAGGAGGGTGTTTTGGGGATTGGGGACAGCACCTGGGAAAATTTTGGCTCCCTGCGTTGGCAGATATTGCTGTGCCTGTTGCTGTCGTGGACCATCACGTGTTTGTGTGTTATTAAGGGGGTGAAGTCGTTTGGGAAAACTGTCTACTTCACGGTAAGAATTCGTCCTTGATGGACTTTACCGTCCACTGTGACGAGTATCCTCAGATGAAGTCCAACAAAAGATGTTTCCCACTAGAATTCTCACGTTCTCACACTGGAGACATCTTCCACAAAAATCCTCCTCGTTTTCCCTGAGGATGTCTTCCATAAGCTTCCTAATGTTTCCTGAAGCAAGCAAAGCATTGCAATTGGAGAAAGATTTCCCAGAAGATGGTCACCATCTCCAGAAGATGGCCATCAACTCTGGAAGAAGTCGTCAGCTCCAGCTTCTCTCATCTTCTGGGGTTGATGAGTCTATCACAATTTAATTATTTCTTTTTAATTATTTTCAGGCCCTCTTCCCCTACGTGATCCTGACAGCCCTCGTGGTACGAGGAGTGACCCTTGAAGGAGCTGCCGATGGAATAAGACACTACCTCCTTCCAGACTGGCAAAAACTCCTGGATATAGAGATGTGGGCAAACGCAGCCTCTCAAACCTTCTACGCTTTCTCCTTCGCATGTGGGGCCATAATAACCCTCGCTTCCTACAGCTCCTTCGGCAACAATTGCCTAAACGATTGCCTGATAGTATCAGCCATCAACTGCTTCACCTCTTTGTATGCAGGTTTCGCTGTATTTTCGATTTTGGGATTCCTGGCTCTCCAACTGGACGTTCCCATCGAGGACGTTGCCACCCAAGGATCTGGCCTTGCTTTCGTTGTTTATCCAGAAGCCATCCTTAGACTACCCCTTCCACAGCTCTGGGCTGTGCTATTTTTCCTTATGATGGTAATTCTAGGTCTTGGAACTATGTTTGCTGGGGTGGAAGCTGTTTGTACGGCAATAGTAGATCAGTGGGTATCTTTGAGGAGACTTAGGTGGCTGGTGACCATTGGGGTGTGTTGCTTTGGGTTCCTCCTGGGCATACCCATGTGTTTTAGTGGAGGAATATATCTTTTTAGTTTGGTAGAATGGAACACAGCATCTTGGTCGATTATGTTGATCTGTATGGTTGAACTGATAGCTGTGACGTGGATTTTTGGGGCCGCCAGGTTTATGGGGTGCATGCAAGAGATGGGGATTAAACTGTCGAAGTTTTCGTATTGGTTTTGGAGGAGCGCTTTTGTCGTGGTGACCCCTGCGGTTTGTTTCGCCCTTAGCATATTCCAAATAGTTTCGTTTACTGATGCTTCGTACGAAGAATACACTTTTCCGGGGTGGGCCACTGCTTTGGGGTACATGATTAGTGTAACCACCCTTTTGCCAATCCCACTCCTTATTGGAATACTATTTTTCGTGAAAGGATACGTAAGAAATTATTTTCAACCCCTTAAGTACTTATATATACTTATAAATAATTTTTGTTACAGAGAGGGTGGGAGTGGTTTAAGCCCTTGGCGTCCTGGGGTTCCCAGCAAAGTCCAAAATCAGAACCACCACAGACCAAAAAGGAAATCCTTGCGAACCTCCCGGAACAATCGTTCTCGTAAAATAAAATATATTTCCCCTTTTTTTGCTTTAATTACGAATTTAGTTAAGTACATACCTACATAATTGGATATGAAGATGGATGATGGGGTTGGTAATTATAATTCCTTGGGGCGTTATCTGTTATTTATTAAGTACCTTCGGAGGCTCGATGTGAAAATTAGCGGTTGTTAAAAGACGACGTGTCATCGTGCTGTCTGTCGCCCGTGGGAAATCAACGTACGCCACCCCCTGAGAAACCACAACCACCCTTAACTAATACGACGTGCAAAATTGCCAAAAAAGAAAATGTATATCGCACATTATATCCGGGGAAAAAAATGTATTGTAGGTATGTGTTTTGCATAATAAAATAAATATATCGACAACTCAAAATGTGTATCTGTACTAAAACTACCCTCAATAAAGAATAGAAGTTAAATAGGTATATATATATGAGAATGAGAAAGAGAAAAAGAGAAGCTGAGGGCTCGTATAGGGAAAAAGTGTCAGCATTTTCTGAATGGATTTGTGATGGAAACGGACTGTTAAGGGAGGCAGTAAAACAAAATGGCACATCTTCCTTCTATTCCATCTCATTCCGGATGGATTTCAACATTTACCTCAACCTCTGGCGCGCCTATATTTGTGTTATTGAGTTGATATTTTTTTTTTTGTGGGAATAAGGCGTCGAATGTGGTGCAATTGACCTCGTACCGCGCGTTAAGTCAGGTGCAGCGTTCAAGTGACTTAACGTACCTGCGTCTACGCAAGAGCGAGCGATCGACGGCGGCCGCGGCTCATCACCGACGGACGCACCAATCGCGTAACGAAATCGGCGCGCGTAATAACAAACAAACGACACACGCGAATAAGTCGCCGCCGACGTTTCAGTAACGGCGCAACGCTCGGCGAATATAGTCAACGGAACTATGTAAACTGGCCCGCATACGACTATTCGCGGGCCCGATTTCCACACAGTAAAATTCTTTTAAGGATGTAGCAGATAGATACGATTCTATGCAGCGTACTGTAGGGTTGGAAAAAAAATAATTACCTAATTAAGGGCTTTTGAGGGTCGCATAGTAAACGATGTCTACTAGTAGTAGTAGTAGTAATAGTAGTTTCGAGCATAGAAACAAACCGGTCAGGTCACAGCACAGCCTCCTGAAACTTTTTATGTTATGCCTTGCCGCGTTACTTTTATTTTCATTCTTGGCGCTCGCGCCTTTGCCCCCCTCCCCCTGCCCCCGTATAATAATCGCCTTTTCTACCCCCAAGGCTTCATTTGTTTATATTTTGTTATTATTATAATTTGTTTTTGAGAACTAGTAATAAATAGTACCTAATGTAGGTATGCATGTAGATATATATTTAGTGGTAGCGGAAACAGAACAAGAAACAAAAAACTGTCGCTTTTACAATGTTGCCACAGAGGTGTCTGTCGGTGGTACATCTACTTGTGCTGGAAGTCACTTTCGAGTTGGCCGAGCACCACAGTCTGCTAGATCCTTTCCACCACATATACATACATATGTAATATTAAGCACCGGCAGTTCTTTTACAATATAGTTCTTGGTTAACACGCCTACTATGTAGACTAGTACTCGTACAACAATAATACATAATAAAAATAACAAACAATAGATAGGTACACCGTCGTCGCCGACTACGTTCTGCCGGTGATAATTTATAAAGTAACGCCATTTTGTGTTGACAGTGGTCACTAGATTGTTGAAAAAGAAACGTGCCCACAGGTGAGTCGATCCATTTTTTTTTTTTTTGTTTTTTTGTAATTCTTTTGTTGAAGATATTAAGTAGGTACCTAGCCTACGCATTCTTTTTGTTTTTTGGAAAACAAAAGAATTTTTGTTTCTGGCATTAATTATTATTTTTAGAAGAGCACGTATGGAATTCGGTTAAATTATTTGTCGTGGAAATGTCGCGACCGGTATAAAAACAATCTAATGTCAACAACTTTTATTTTGGTGCGACCTTTCTAATACAAAAAGGCTCAGCCTTGAAAAAATGTGTTATTTTATTAGATATTATTTGTACTTAACACGAACGCGTACAAATCTCACGTCCCTTTTCACCTGTCGTTCAGCAAATCAATCGAATCCGGTGTTTATCACAATTATATCCAGTAAAAAAATCCTTTATAATAAATTCATGTTCAACCCTTAAGGAATAATAATATTATTTATTATTTAACGCACAAATTTAAATTCCTTCTTAACGCACCGTTGGAATCTCCGAAGAAAATCCAATTTATAATTCAATTTACTGGATTAAATATTTTTCAAGTATTATCGCTATTCAGACTTTGAGTATTGTCCTTACTTTATTTTAAGACCTTCCGCGAGGTTTTAAAGTTGATTTCAACAATTATCCTTTGCTTTAGAACTCGTTCTTCTTTCCAGGGTCTTTCGGTTATTATCGTCGTATTTTCGATACTTTTGTTTCAAGTATTATCGCAACGTAGTCTTTGAAATTTATCCCCAATCAAAATCAAGACCTCCCAAAGGGTTTTAGGCTTTTTTCCAACCAACCTTTAGTACTTTTCAAAGTATTTTAGACACTTTTTCTTCAAGTATTATCGACATCCACTCATTAAATTTTCTCTTGACATCATTGTAAGAACCCTCATTCTCACTCAAGTTTGATTTTACCAGTTATTCTTTTCTTAAGTATTTTTCGATACTTTTTCTTTAAGTATTATCGCCACCCAGTCTTTAAAATTTATCCCTAATCAAAATCAAGACCTCACCCAAAAGGTTTTAGGCTTTTTTTCCAACCAACCTTTGTACTTTTCAAAGTATTTTAGACATTTGTTTTTCAAGTATTATCGACCAAACCCGTCTTCACATTTTCTCCTTACATCAAATTTTAAGCCCCTTCCAAAGGATTTTAAGTATTCGATATCAAACATTTTATCCTTTGTTTCCCCCCATCTTTTTCCCCAAAAATTGATCCAAATTTTCTCTTTTTCCAAACAAATCTTTTAAAGTACTTTTAGACACTTATTTTTTCAAGTATTATCGACATCCAGTCATTAAATTTTCTCTTGACATCATTGTAAGAACTCTCATTCTCACTCAAGTTTGATTTTACAAGTTATTCTTTTCTTAAGTATTTTTCGATACTTTTTCTTTAAGTATTATCGCCACCCAGTCTTTAAAATTTATCCCTAATCAAAATCAAGACCTCCCAAAGGGTTTTAGGCTTTTTTCCAACCAACCTTTAGTACTTTTCAAAGTATTTTAGACACTTTTTCTTCAAGTATTATCGACATCCAGTCATTAAATTTTCTCTTGACATCATTGTAAGAACCCTCATTCTCACTCAAGTTTGATTTTACAAGTTATTCTTTTCTTAAGTATTTTTCGATACTTTTTCTTTAAGTATTATCGCCACCCAGTCTTTAAAATTTATCCCTAATCAAAATCAAGACCTCCCAAAGGGTTTTAGGCTTTTTTCCAACCAACCTTTAGTACTTTTCAAAGTATTTTAGACACTTTTTCTTCAAGTATTATCGACATCCAGTCATTAAATTTTCTCTTGACATCATTGTAAGAACCCTCATTCTCACTCAAGTTTGATTTTACCAGTTATTCTTTTCTTAAGTATTTTTCGATACTTTTTCTTTAAGTATTATCGCCACCCAGTCTTTAAAATTTATCCCTAATCAAAATCAAGACCTCCCAAAGGGTTTTAGGCTTTTTTTCCAACCAACCTTTAGTACTTTTCAAAGTATTTTAGACACTTTTTCTTCAAGTATTATCGACATCCAGTCATTAAATTTTCTCTTGACATCATTGTAAGAACTCTCATTCTCACTCAAGTTTGATTTTACAAGTTATTCTTTTCTTAAGTATTTTTCGATACTTTTTCTTTAAGTATTATCGCCACCCAGTCTTTAAAATTTATCCCTAATCAAAATCAAGACCTCCCAAAGGGTTTTAGGCTTTTTTCCAACCAACCTTTAGTACTTTTCAAAGTATTTTAGACACTTTTTCTTCAAGTATTATCGACATCCAGTCATTAAATTTTCTCTTGACATCATTGTAAGAACCCTCATTCTCACTCAAGTTTGATTTTACAAGTTATTCTTTTCTTAAGTATTTTTCGATACTTTTTCTTTAAGTATTATCGCCACCCAGTCTTTAAAATTTATCCCTAATCAAAATCAAGACCTCCCAAAGGGTTTTAGGCTTTTTTCCAACCAACCTTTAGTACTTTTCAAAGTATTTTAGACACTTTTTCTTCAAGTATTATCGACATCCAGTCATTAAATTTTCTCTTGACATCATTGTAAGAACCCTCATTCTCACTCAAGTTTGATTTTACCAGTTATTCTTTTCTTAAGTATTTTTCGATACTTTTTCTTTAAGTATTATCGCCACCCAGTCTTTAAAATTTATCCCTAATCAAAATCAAGACCTCCCAAAGGGTTTTAGGCTTTTTTCCAACCAACCTTTAGTACTTTTCAAAGTATTTTAGACACTTTTTCTTCAAGTATTATCGACATCCAGTCATTAAATTTTCTCTTGACATCATTGTAAGAACTCTCATTCTCACTCAAGTTTGATTTTACAAGTTATTCTTTTCTTAAGTATTTTTCGATACTTTTTCTTTAAGTATTATCGCCACCCAGTCTTTAAAATTTATCCCTAATCAAAATCAAGACCTCCCAAAGGGTTTTTAGGCTTTTTTTCCAACCAACCTTTAGTACTTTTCAAAGTATTTTAGACACTTTTTCTTCAAGTATTATCGACATCCAGTCATTAAATTTTCTCTTGACATCATTGTAAGAACCCTCATTCTCACTCAAGTTTGATTTTACAAGTTATTCTTTTCTTAAGTATTTTTCGATACTTTTTCTTTAAGTATTATCGCCACCCAGTCTTTAAAATTTATCCCTAATCAAAATCAAGACCTCCCAAAGGGTTTTAGGCTTTTTTCCAACCAACCTTTAGTACTTTTCAAAGTATTTTAGACACTTTTTCTTCAAGTATTATCGACATCCAGTCATTAAATTTTCTCTTGACATCATTGTAAGAACTCTCATTCTCACTCAAGTTTGATTTTACAAGTTATTCTTTTCTTAAGTATTTTTCGATACTTTTTCTTTAAGTATTATCGCCACCCAGTCTTTAAAATTTATCCCTAATCAAAATCAAGACCTCCCAAAGGGTTTTAGGCTTTTTTCCAACCAACCTTTAGTACTTTTCAAAGTATTTTAGACACTTTTTCTTCAAGTATTATCGACATCCAGTCATTAAATTTTCTCTTGACATCATTGTAAGAACCCTCATTCTCACCAAGTTTGATTTTACCAGATTCTTTTCTTAAATATTTTTCGATACTTTTTCTTTAGTATTATCGCCACCCAGTCTTAATTTATCCCTAATCAAATCAAGACCTCCCAAAGGGTTTTAGGCTTTTTTCCAACCAACCTTTAGTACTTTTCAAAGTATTTTAGACACTTTTTCTTCAAGTATTATCGACCTCCAGTCATTAAATTTTCTCTTGACATCATTGTAAGAACTCTCATTCTCACTCAAGTCTGATTTTACCAAGTTATTCTTTTCTTAAGTATTTTTCGATACTTTTTCTTTAAGTATTATCGCCACCTAGGCTTTAAAATTTATCCCTAATCAAAATCAAGACCTCACAAAGTATTTTAGGATCTTTTTCAATTTCAATTTTTTGCCAAAATACCTTTGATAGTTTTCAAAGTATTTTAGACATTTGTGTTTCAAGTATTATCGCCAATCAGTCTTCACACTTCATCCCTATTCAATCTGAAGCCTTCCAAAGGGTTTAAGGTTCGATATCAGCAGTTATCCTTTGTCCAGATACTTTTTCATTGTCCATTCTCATTTCAGGAATCTTTGAGTACTTTTAGACACTTATTCTTCAAGTATTATCGACCTCCAGTCATTAAATTTTCTCTTGACATCATTGTAAGAACTCTCATTCTCACTCAAGTTTGATTTACAAGTTATTCTTTTCTTAAGTATTTTTCGATACTTTTTCTTTAAGTATTATCGCCACCCAGTCTTTAAAATTTATCCCTAGTCAATTTCAAGACCTCCCAAAGGGTTTTAGGTTTGATTTCAATAAATTTTCTTTGTTTAACCGTTCATTCTTCATTCTAGGAGTCTTTCAGTACTTTTCGTCGTATTTTCGACTGCCTTTTTAAAAGTATTATCGCTGCCCAGTCTTTAAACTTAATACCTAGACAATTTCAAGACCTCCCAAAGGGTTTTAGTTTTTATTTCAATAACTTTTCTTTGTTTAACTACTTATTCTTCATTCTAGGAGTCTCTCAGTACTTTTGATCGTATTTTCGACAGCCCTTTTTAAAGTATTATCGCTGGCCAGCTTTACAACTTTATCCCACCCCATTTTAAGACTTCCCAGAGGATTTTAGGTTTGGTTTCGACAACTACCCATTGACTACAAATGTACTTCTGTTTCTTTGAGTACTTTTGATTGTATTTTCGTCAAGTATCATCGCCGGCTGTCTTGCAGCATATGAAAATTGACATCAGTAGTTGTACCTTCAATGCCTGTTTGTTGGTTAGATATAAGTACCATAGTACCATAGTAGGTAGGTATAATAATGTTGAAAAGTCCGAGTGAGTCCACGGGGTGCGGTATGTAGAATTTGGTTCGCCTTATGCCAAGGTCAGCCGGCTCTGTCAGACATTAACCCTACCGTACCGCGGCAAACGAGCAACGTGAAAAAGGACAAAACACGTCCTCTCTGTCGATGTCCTCGTCCATCGCAAACAACCTGCTGTTGCTGCTTCGGACCGATTTCTCTTCTGCTGCTGCAGTATTGTGTGAGTGCTCTTTCGTGAAGTTCACCACTTCTTCTGCTGTTATGGTACTCGTCTGCGTTGCCACATGGGACACCACTTCTTCTTCTACAGGTATGTAGTAGTAGTAGTAGTAGTAGCAGCAGCAGCAGCACGTAGCCAAAGGAAGAGTACCTACCATATATACAATAGTTGAGAATGTTAGGCACCCACCCGACACATTCCATTCATTTGTTTTTTTTTATTCAACTTTTTTTGCGTCCTCAGGGTGCCTAAACCTTACCATAGCTATCATCAAAGGGTCAGTTTACTTTCTCACCCGTTTTATAAAAACTGTGAGGTTACAAGGCATTGAAATCGAAAGTGAAACTTGGCAACCAAGTCGAGAGAGGACCTTCACGAAGGTAAAATCAGCGACTTTCGTTAATGTCTGCTCTTGAAATTAATATTCGTTCGTAATTCTCGTTGAACAAATGAAATTTTACCAAAAATATTGTTTTAATGAAAATCCGAAGGGTTGTAATTTTATTATTAATTAATTTGGGCCTCCATCGCACAAATATGTGAGATATTAATTTGTCATATCTTGCAACCCAACCTCACGACAAGACGATGAAGGTGTCAGAAAAAAGTGGAAACGAACGAGACAGACTCAGGTGAAGTCGACGGCACACGTTGCGTAAGACGTTTGTTTGTTCTATTCTTCAGGAGGAAGGTTGACTACGACCGCGGCTATGGGTACGATGACCCATGGAAGTCGAGGTCCTTTCCACCAATGCCGCCATAAGAGATGCAGAAAGCGGGAACTTGCACGCTATAACGGCCGAAGATGTACAACAACTCAACATCCTACAATCTTCAACTAAACTTTTACATACCTACCCCAAAAGATTTATTTTATTTAGGATTATTCGATTTAAATTCATCGCCTTTATGTCTTAAGCGATTATTAATTGTTTCTTTTCGCAACAATTGCAATTTGTTTCTCTAAAATAATGGCCACGACCCGTCTGTCAATTATTTTCTGTTCAAAAACTGTTGGACGCTCTTCAATTGTCAGGATAACAATGGCTCAACTGTCGATTGTTACTTTAGACGACAATGTCTAAAACAAGAGATAATAATGGCCGCTCTTCATTAGCCAATTGTTTCTTTCCACAACAATGCTTCATACAGTAATGGCCTCTCTTCATCAGCCAATTGTTTCTTTCCACAACAATGCTTCATACAGTAATGGCCGCTCTTCATTAGCCAATCGTTTCTTTGCACAACAATGCTACAAACAGTAATGGCCGTTCTTCTTCTGTCAATAATTGTTTCATTTTGACAATAATAATTGAAAATTTACGAAATAGGAAGTATTGTGAGTAAGTATGAGGATAATTGGAGTTTGAATCATCCTGTACGTTCCGAAAAAAAATTGATGGTGACGTCGATGGCGGTGAGAACGTGTAAATTTGTACATGAATGTGTGTAATGCACGTGGTTTAAACTAAGGGCAATAACATTTCACGGAAATTTCGATGAAGGACGACCTGGGCACTATAAATAATAACTTTTCGGTTGTTCATTTTGTCTCAATAACCTTGATGGACGCAGACCCGAGAGTGCTAAACATCATTATTTACTCTACACCTACCTACATGAAAGTATCTATCTCTCACCTGCCTCCTCCAAAATTCCTATGATTATTTATTATTTACTGTAGGTATCTTCAGAGGTTTCAAAAAAAAAAAAACTAAATGGTGGAGGAGCAGGGGAATATTGGTTTATCAGAATTATACTAATATCTATAATGTACAGTCGGTTGGGAAATAAGTGAGTAAAATGTACAAATGGTTTCCGGCAACTGGTACCGGTTCCATTAGTGCATGGGCAGTTCTTTCACAAAAAATTCGTTAAATTCGTTTGGCTCTGAGTATGGACACACTAACGGGCACACCTTCTATTTACATATTAAATATATATATGTATATACGTACAGGTATTTAAATATATATACTTATACAAGTGTATGTGTGTATATGCAGATTGGTGCTCCTTCATGCTAATGGTAATCAAAGATAGTTGTCAGACCGATCCAAGGTTAAATGTGGACGTTAGAGAATAAGTTGCGGGGTTAATGCACTCCAACGACGGTTTCAAAGACCCCACTGAATGAGAGGCATTTTTTTTTTCTTAACATTTTAGTATCTAATTCCAATAACTCAGACATTTGTTAAAATCTTATTCCTTAATTATGTTTCATGATCATTAAATAGTTAAATCACGTGAATTCGTAGCCGTTTCCGTTACCACGTATGAAAACAATAAGAGAACTTGAAAGTCAAAACACATCAGTACCTATATTTGTTTGTTATGTGTGTACAAATTCATTTATTCTCACGGATCTAAGTAATGACCGTTCCTCAATGTCAACAATGTCTCTGATTCTGTTCACCGCAACTGTTTCTTTTCCAACAATTGTCCAGAAAGTAATGGCTGCTTTTCAGCTAATTGTTTCTTTTGTTTGTCAGCCAATCGTTTCTCTTCTTCGCCAGCCAACTGTTTTTTTCGACAACAATGGTTAAGACAGTAATGGCCGCTCTTCGTCAACCAATCAATGTCTCATACAGTCAAAAATCTTCTATTTTTCAATGTTACACATAAATAATAATGAATTGTAAGTTTAAGATAAAAGTAATTCATTCGCAATCGACTCCACGCGCTGGTATCTCCTGGTAGTTACAATAAATATGTAATTCGTACCTGAACTTAACATTCTCATTAGATGGTAGACGCACTAACTAGGTACACCTTGGCCGTGACTTCTGAAAGTTTCTAGTCTCGCTTACCTTTACATTCTCGCAACAGCAATACTACAACTAATGACACTTCCTCTCCTCCTCTGTAATATATTTGTATATAGTTTATAGTTTTTAATAAATCTAAATAGAATAGAAAGAGGTACCTAGCACATGAGGATGGGGAATTTAATAACATTTTTTTTTTATTATACAGGTTCTTGCTGTGCACCAAAATTTAGCTACATTGAGGAGTGGTAACTCCACCACCGTTGGCGTGTAAAATAGTTCGCCAACGGTTGAGGAGTTCCTTGACCTCGAGGGCATATCAACGAAATGAAATTGATGGACCACTATGACAAGAAGTTTGAATTTGGACACTGTCCTAAAAAGCGGTTGGTGATGTTCCAAAGGTAGAAATACTGATACTTAATTTAAGGCGTTTTGCACCATTCGAGGGTCAGTTTTCTCGTTTCTAGTCTTAGACTAGGCAGTAGAAACAAAAAAGTAATGGTGGCCGTTCGACAACGTTGCAATCTAAGGAACTCACGTTGTGCGTTCGATGCACCGCAATCCACCGGTTCATCAGTTCGTTAGATCGAGATGGCGAGATGGTTTTTTGCTTTCGCAGAAATGCAACGATGGCTGCTGCGGTTATGGCGGCAACAAAAACCGTTCTCGTACATACATACATATATATATATATATATGAAACGTACATGAGCTTGTTGCCATCGCGATGCAACAACTAACTCGGGGTCCGGTAATTACCCTTTCATTACGACCGGATCTGGTTTGGCCACTCTCGGTTTGAAAAACGCGCATTTTTCCTCTGTACCTACAGAGAGACTTCATATAGGTACGTTTACGATCTGCAAGATCGCATACTTATGCAAATGCCCTTTCTTGATCGGATACCGCGAACCCGTCGTATCTATTCGTTCTTTTTTGTCGCTTTTTGTACCTGTCTCCGACTTGAGCTACTAGACGCTTTATAGGAACTTTATAGTGCCATTACAACTACGTGACGACAATTACGAATTTACAGGATCAGTTTTTCAAGAAACGAAGCTTTCAGAATCGTTTCAATGTTCTTTTTCCCACAATAAAGCCAAAACACCGGCAGCATTCCATAATCGATATAACTCAGTCAAAAAACATCGAGTTATCTATTTTTCTATTGAGTTCAATAGTATTACCAAAGCTAAAGCTTTCCAATATTAATTTAAGTTTTAAAATATATTAAAATCGCTCAAAAATATTAAAAACGTACCTATTTACATCTGTTTTAATTACATTTATTTAAATTCCTGGTAATTACTTTCATTTTGTCAAAAACAACTGTTGAACTTTTACAACACCTGATCATTGCGGAAAAAAGTATTTAAAAACTTACCAATCGTCGATTCTAGAATTCAAAACTAATCTTGGCACAAAAGTCCTTTATAATTTAATTTAATTACACAATTAATTAACGAAAATCGGCACAAAAAAAAACACGACTTATGAGAACAATAATACCGACCGGCATCTCAATAATAATACTAATAAATATTTTGTTTATACAGCCCCTATAAAATGTAAAAAAATTAAAAAAATAAACACTTAAAAGCTCTTTTTCTTTCGTTATTTTTAAAAGCTTTATGGCCAATTGTGAAAAAAAGCGACAAAAAAATATTTTGTGTTCTTTCAAAATTTTTATTTACATACTTAATTTACAACTATTAATTAAAACTCATATGTATTAAGTAACAGTTTTCAAAATTAAAATAATTGCTAGGTACATAGTTTTAATAAAAAGAAAATTGACGACTTTTCAGAAAGACCTTTTTGAAAATTTGAAATGCTTTTTTGTACATACATATTTACCACAAAAAAGCTTCCTTTAGTTCAAATTTAAAAGGCCTAACTCAACTGAATACTTTATAATAAGCAAACAAACAAAAATTTGCCCCATAAGGGTTCCACTTCTCATTTTTTGAGTTACAAAACCTTCAAACAGTTACAAAAAGTAATAGGTAAAACAGAAAATATTTTTACACTTTTTTTTACTGAGGGTCAAAAAGGGAAAACGTACAGCAAAGGATAAATAATAAAAAGAAAAAGGATTTAGCACCCATTTAAAATTTTATTATTATTAATCTGAAATATTTACAGTAACTGTTAGATATTCAAATCACATGAGCAAAATATTACCTAGAAATTATTTTACATTGACAAAACGATCATTATTATTTACATTAGTTATATTCAAAATATTAAATTAGTAAGTAACAATTTCTGAAGCTGTCCAAATTAAAAAATAGAGGCACAATCAAAGAGTCTTCAAACGAAAAACAAAAATTCAGTGACCCAAACTATTAGTATTAAATTTTAATGTATCCATTAAAAAAATCACAGCAACAGTACCTAAGTATCATCAACATGCACTTATCAAATAATTCGTACAAAAAAAATAATATAATATAATATAATATACTTCTAATTATATAAAAATAATTAATGCAAATGTATGCAACTAAAAACTATTATTTTCTGTTGTTTTTATTAAACACAACGAGGCTGTTGAAGAAGATACAACAACAAGAACAACAACAATATAATAATAAAAATTAGAAGAAGGTAATTAAATTAAAAAAGTCTTTTTTACGATATTTTTAGCTGCAGTTAGTGCTAAGTGGTTCGACAGGTGGGCCCCTGGCCCTCCACAGGACTTAGACGATACCCTAAGTTGGCCAACATTGTCTCGAAGGGGTCCCTGGTCATTCTCTGCTGATTTGCCTCAACTGCCAGCCAAAGGTCTTTAACGACACGTGTATTTGTCTCCGCTGCATCCTATAATAAAGAATTATGTATTAGTAATACGAAAATAACTCGTTAACGATTAAATACTTCTCCAGATGGTGACCACAGTTTGACCACAGGATCGATGCCACTGGAAGCTATGAGGCAAGCACTGGGATGCGGTTGGACACAATTAACTATAGATACATCTCCCCATAGTGCATTCACCAGGTTTGTTGTCTTTTTATTCCATATAAAAATAATACCATCATCTGATCCAGAACAAATGTAATTCCCATCTTCTCCTAAACAGACCAAAAAATTATTAAGAAAATAAAGAACAATTTTTATATGTACTCACCCAAAAAACTTGCTTCTTTAATATCAGTTGTGGTGTTGCAATGACCTAAAAAGCGAAGTTGAAAGTCCTTGGCGTTCGTCCTTAGCTCTCTTTCCTTGCTCCATACCGTTTTATCGTTTCTAAAGTCTTCATCTTCTTCTTCCTTTTTTTTAAAGTTATTTTTTAAGGTGATCACTTCGGCTTGGAGGGCCTTAAACTCCTCGTGATTTGCCAGATCCGGTTTCGAATTTTTTACGTAGCGCAGCCATAAAAAAGCCTCGTCAAGCCACTTGAGGGACAGGAAACAGTTTACAAGGCCTATATAAGCCTCCCGTCTATCTGGACACATCTGGATCACTTGCAGATAGTCTCGGGCAGCACAGTAGACGTCTCCAGTCCTTAAAATATAATATATCAAATAAGTTTGTATTATTTTGTTAATAAAAGGTATTTGTGCTTATTTTGTAATCTTACCATTTCCTTTGAGAAAATATTTTTGCTCTATTTAGGTAATCACAGGCACATGGTTGTTTACTAATACGTTTATTGTACCTATCTACACTTTTAATCTTCACTGAAATTCCATTCTGAAAAGTTTCCCACCATGAAAACTAATTATTTAAAAAACAAACTCGCAAGCGATTACCCTACAGCAGCAGCTCTTGTTTAAAGCAATTTTACAAGCCTTGAGGGCATAATCAGGCACCCGAAGCTCTTTTGGGTTCCTTGGATGGTTCAGGTCAAACAAATAAATCTGTTCACCACCCATATTGACTAACATTTCAGTTCCAGAGCTATTAAAATCGATATACGTAGCAGATAGGTTATTGCTCATATCAACACCACCCCCTGAACTTCCTGCAGCGTTAATACCAGACTCCTCTTTAGAAAGGTGTCCTGGGGCGTAGTACTCCACGCAATTTGGATCTTGTGGCTCAGGCGGCGTGCGTTTTCGAGGATCGTATGTGTGATTAGGCTTAAATATTCATATATTACAAACTAAAGTCAATTTTAATGAATTTATTACCCTATACTGGGTGGTCTTGACCATTCTCCTGTCATAGAGTCTTACAAAGCAATCGTTTGCCCCAATTGCAACCAAATGGGGCTTTGTAGGGTTGACAGCTATACATTTAATCTCTGAAGTGTAACTCAAATCTATAAACACTTTGCTTTTGGCCAGACATTCATGAGACTCCCTCATATCATATTGACTAAAAATATTCAATTTTAATAATATAAATTCATGCATAAAAAAGAAAAAAAATTTACATGGAGAGTCCATCTTCTCCAGCAGACCAAAAAAGGAGTGGTTGGTCAGGGGCCCTAGCAAGTCTCTTGACTCTACCTACATGGCAACCACAATCTAAATGAGGGGTTTGTCTCATAAAGGCCTGCTCCATGGACTGTACCATCACCCTACAGTCACCAGCTCCTGTTGCTACCAATGACTCATCACTGCCTAATAACTTTCAAAAGAAAACATTTTAAATTTTGGTTATTAAAAAAAGATGTTTAAGCTACCTTGACAGAGAATATATTGCCAATGTGAGGTGTAGGTACTGTTTTTAGATGCTTGTGCCTAAAAGGATCCCAAATAATCACATTGGTGTCGTCTGAGCCTGATGCCAACCTCCTACAATTTTTAGTACACAAATATAGGTAATTACAAATTTGAAACATAAGGAATTTACCTTCCATCTGAAGACCATTGCAGACAATTCACGCAACCTTGATGCCCTTCCAGTTCCTTCTCCAAACCTAACCTATTGATCAGAGATTCATTGAAGTGGAATTTCTTTTTCAAATAATTCCTGCACGATCCCCTAATTTCCCTGTTACGTAGGACCATAATAAGGTTCTGATAATCCTCCGATCTCTTCATTCTTCAGATTATTTTTATTCAAATTCTACAAAAAGGATACGTTGTTGGCATTATCAACAGTTTCGAAAGTGCTATTCATTGCTCTTCAAATGATATAAAACGAAACTAGCTGCACTGTTTATAAGATAAACATGAAAAACAGATAACCGACGAAGCTGTCAACATCAAAATTTGTTTATTTTTTGACTTTCTTCGCTTTAAGCATTAATTTCACTGATTTTTCACTAGTTAATTTTCATAAACGTCAAAGTTTTTAGGTTAGAACCAAGGTCACAGAAAGACTACTAATGAAATATCAAAAAATATAGAGATACAACCTATTGAACTATATACATTTATGTATAGCACATGGCAAGTGGAAATATTCATATAATATTAAAAATTAATAACTTATATTTCTCTTTTATTTTTTTACGTTTCTTACACACATTAAGTCAGTATATTATTAAAAACAAAAAGAAATAAAAATAACCTAAGTGCTTTATGTTTGTTTTAATAGTAAAAATAGATAGTCCTAATTATATTAAAATTACATTTACACATAAAAAAATATTTTTTATTAATCTTAAAGTAAAAAAGAACAATACATTACTACCTGTTCTGGTACTTTTTAACAAAAATATAATAGATAACATAGTGTGGGTAATATTCATTATCATAATATTTTACAAAGGTATGTCCAGTATCATCGCTTGTAGTATCAAACTCAGGGCCTGGTAATTTACGAGTGTCTTCCACAGTTTCAATGTTTTTCACTAATACACTGGCAACTATTATTGCCCTTTTGATACCATTGCATTTGTTGGATCTCTCGTGAGCATATATTGGAAAGGGAGAAAAACTGACTCCTTGCCCAAACTTAGCCCTGCTTACAAGCCTCCTGTCAAAATTTTCAGACACTATACTGTGGACGTTTTCTGCAGCAGTCACATGATACTGCTGCAAAACTAGAGAAGACTGACGAGTCTCATACTCTGCTTGTTTTAGAAGAAACTGTAGATAAAGATATGGATTTTGAACTCTGGTTATTTTAGTTACTGGATAACAGAAATCATTCAAAGATGCAAGAACCCTTTCATATTCTGCAGAGTCTGGAGAAACATCAACTTCTTTAACCTCAGGATCTATTGGTGTCCAGGTTATTGGAAAAAAACGTTCAAATTGGTCGTAGAGCATACTAAATGACTTTCAGAACATTAATTTAACTAAAAAAAAATATATTAAAGACTGATACAGTCATTAATTCTAAAAAAGGTAATAGAATTAGACATACACACAAATTTATAATTAAGACTGACACTTGCACTTGTACGTTGTTATAGGTTAGGACATAGAATACCAAATGTAGACAATATTTCGTTAATAACACTGTAATTTATTAAAAATTTAACAAATTAACCAAATATTTTGGCATTAATTAATGTATTATATTCAAATAACGTAAATTCTCTTTAATTAATTGTAACAAATAATGGACATTACGTATGGGCAACCAACATTGCTCCCATGTTAACGAGGCAATGCCATAATAATTTAATTAATATATTCGTTTTATAAACAAATAGTAATTGATATATATAACTTTTAATGTCTGAAATATAAAAAAGAAAGAAATTTATCAACTTTTATTTTAATATATGTCTTATTATAAAAGAAAATATTTTTGTCTTGTAGTTATAATAAAAATAAATATCGACAAGGTCAACAAAAAAATACTTTAAAAATAACTTTTCCGTTGTGTTTGTCAATAATACAGTTAAATTTAAAAAATGAAACCAAAAAATTAAAGGTGTGGTTGTCCTTTGCGTAATTACTCATTAGATAATAAAATACTGGACCAACAACTTGCCGATATTTCATTACGTCAAGTTTGCTTTAGGGTTAGAAAATGGAAATTAACTTCATTCAAGACAATTATTTTATTTTTACAACATTCGTTTAAAAATCGCTTGTACCTATCTACGTGATTTTTTTTGTGCAGTCCAATAAACGAAAATTTCAATGAAGTGTTTTTAATCGTTCTAAGGTTGTCTTTTAACAAGGTCCAAATTGAAGATGCCAGATTCGGTTGAAATAGCAGTAGAGAAGGTGCTTAAGGGGGTTGCTTTAGACTTCGATGACGACGAAATATGCGATTTTACCCTAGAAGAGCAGATTTCAGTTATGGAATCCCAAGGAGTGGCCCCAACAGTTAACCCAAACTACAAACCTATTGTGGGAGAAACCATAACTTATATCGTTGCCACTGTTATTCTAAACGATGCAAACGAAATTTTAATGATGCAAGAAGCTAAACAGTCTTGTGCTGGAAAATGGTGAGTTTTTTTATGCATATGCAGTAGGTATCACTTTTCAAGTCTCTCTCTGTAGGTATTTGCCTGCAGGCCGAATGGAAAAGAATGAGTCAATAGCTGAGGCAGCCAAAAGGGAAGTCAGAGAAGAGACAGGTCTCTTAATAGACTGCACAACATTATTACTTGTTGAATGTGCAGGAGGCTCATGGATACGCTTTGTTTTAACTGGGACAGTAGTAGATGGAACACTCAAAACTCCTTCACAGGCTGACAAGGAGTCTTTGCAAGCAAAATGGATTGCAAATCTGGACGAAGTTACCCTTAGAGCTAAAGACATTAAACATCTCATTGATAGGGCCAAGTAAGTTCTTAATTTCTTTATTTTTATAATCAAGGGGTCCATTGAATAAACAAAACCTAATAACTGTTCCAAAAGTGTAGTGTTTTAAGTAACAAATATAATACTTAAGCAGATTTGAGTTCTTCACAATGAATACAGCGTGATGTTTGCCCCCTGCAAGTAAATATCTGTAAATATTAGAGTACTTTTAGGAATTTTAAATAATTCAATTCACTTTAATATATCCGCAAGACTGTGCTGTAACTGTTCCAACTTGTATTCTGTTAAGTTTTCTAAAACAGGAGTCCAACATGGTAGTCCCAATTTGGCCCTGGCAGCTCCTAAAATTGAAGCTGCCAGCTGTGAAGGGGGATACAATTGCATAAAATGAATATCTAAAATATTAATAACTTACTTAATTGTGTCATGTATAATTTAATACATTTACCATCTATTGTATATTCTAGGTAGGTTTTTATAGATTCATTAAGCTCACAGAGCAGTTCTCTGGAATTCCCTGTAAAATATTGCGTATCCTCAGGACTAATCAAGGCCTTCATATAGTAGTATGTGTAATGTGCTGCAGTGGGAAACATTACATATCCAAGAAAGAAATTCAGTATCAATACTTCTACTGATTTGTGCTCTTTGTTAGTATAACGATTTTTTACTAGGGCATTCATGTCTGCGATCTTGGGGATTTTTTGGGCACACTCTTCGAATTTTGCTAAGAAAACGATATCTTTTCAGTACTGTGCAAAATAATTTTCCTACTTAAAGTGTTCTGAATGCACTAAAATTGTGACAGTTACAGGTCTAAGTGAATTGATATTTGCGAAAGTCGAAAATTGGAGAAACTCGACTAAAATTAAAAAAACAAACTTCTTTCAAACCTGCAATGAGTAAACAGACGTTGCATATAAGTAGAAGATAATGGGGTACAATGTCGTGATTGTCCATGAAAATATCAAGTAAATAGACAGCCAAATGTAGACAAGAATGACTCAATTTCTTTTGTGTCGCTGTCTGTTTTAAATAGGCAATAAGTTCGTTACGAAACAGTATCTGAAACGTTTAATTTTGTTCGTTTAAATGTTTCTATTCACTTTATTATTTACGTACTTGCGGGGACTGATGGTGGAATGGGATTCTTTTCATTTCGCGTTGTTTTATAACTTTCTTAAAGTCTTGTTCATATTGAGCAAACTGCCTCCACATTTCTGCATTGTACTGTATGTATTTATTTTATTTAGAGAAACTTAAAAATTTAATTTTTGTTTGCCTTACCCAAAAAAAGGAGTCTTTGCTTGCCAGTTCTTGTCCACCAAAATCCATTTTTAAACCCAGAACAAGTCGTACATACTACATATGGTTTTAATAAATTAATGATAAGTTAATTTTGAACGCCCTTTTTATTTAAAGAACTTTTTTGCTCTGATTTAGTCTATAGATAATTTTTCAATGCTCTTTACATATTTTTTTTAATGGTGATAAGATGGTGTTTGACTCAGATTGGGGCCCTTGACCATTTTTTTTAATTTGATTATTTCAATAACACATTTTCTGATTATTAATTAATTATTTAGATAATTATTAAAAAAAAAAAAACATTTTAATGTTTTAGGCAATATAAGCACGCTCGTTCATTGAAAGACAAGACGTGGCATAAGGACCAGCTGCCCCTTTTGAAGCCCCACACAAAACTGCTTTTGAGGCTGCTTGTGGTCACCAAAAAGAGGTCCACAAATCGCCTCCATGTGCTCTTGAGTGAACGTACCACATTCCATTTGCCCACATGTGAAGTTCACCCTGCTAAGTCGATTTATTCTACTTTAAGGAGATTTATGATTGAAATATTTGGGGCTGAAGTGGCACCTCACAGACCTCACGGTCTCTTAAATGTATGTATAATATTTATGTTTTGAATATGTATAATGTATAACTATTTTCATTTAATTAGTTGGAGCATGATGGTAAAGAAGGTGCTGATGGTGCATGCTTGTCTTTATTAGTTGTCTTTAAATCCCCGCTTGAAGAGGCCCCCATCATAGGTAAATGCGTCTGGCACGAAGTTACCAAAGATTTGGAGGAAAAGATTCTGTTACGAATAATGGCAAAGAATTCTACGTTACCTGTTCATGTCATACGCTAATTTTTCTACACTATTTTCACCAAATTATCTGTTTTCTATACATTTTTTAATTACATTATTGCATTTCGCGAGCCATTTTAAATACTGTGCCTAACAATCGTTATTTTTAATGTTGACTAATATTTAGCTGTTAATAATGTTGAAATTGTACAATATCGGTTATATTTTAGTTTCTTTTATTGATGTATATTTTACATTCCATTTGATGATATTATATAAATAAACAGTATTTTTAACCATTATATTACGTGGTTGAGGACAATATGTAGGTAATTATTATTGTATATTTGTGTTATTTATGGAAAATCTAACTCATATTAATATATTTACAAGACGTTTTTGTAACTTTTTTAAATAAATCGTTGTTAATAAAATAAATATTATAATATATTTATATGTATTAAGCTGGATGCTACGCACAGGTGATATCTAGACACCTCAGTAGCAGTGCGGATTTATTTTGTACTTATTCTGGCATTTAAAATAAATAAATAAAAATTATATATAGAAAAAATAAATTTCGCTAAACTTATAAATTAAATAATATTTAAATCAAATTGTGCGCCACTAAAACGGTACCAGTAACTACCAATTAGAAAAAAAAACAACAACAAGGAATTAAAAAACAAATTACTAATAGAAAATATTATTGTTTTATGTCCTTTTTTTAAATATGGGGTTTATTTTTTATTAATTTAAAAAATAGTTAATATTAGCATAACAATTTAATTTATTTCGTGATACAATTTCGTTGGCTTAAGTTGGTCTTCTGGTTTGACATTTTTAATTTTAAGGTTAGGAGACACGTGTTGTTATCGTATTTTGGCCATAAAAAATTGTCAAAAACGGGTGCAAAATGTCTGTTATTAAACGTGTGGTGTAAGTAAAACCCAAAGGGGCACTATCACAATATTATTAATAAACTTTGTGCTTACTTTTTAGGAAAGCGACCACACGAAAAGGTAAAAAAGTCCTTACGTCAAGAGAGCCTCAGCTGGTTGAGGGCCCCAAACGTTCTGCATTCTTATGGGGACGCAAAACATCTGAATTAGTGCGGAATTTGCTCAAAGATCTATACGTTTTCAAGAAACCAGACGCGATATTTTTAAATAAAAAGAACGATATCACAGTTTTTGAGAATGTGACACCAGTGGAAGCTATTTGTAAAAAATACGAAACACCCTTGTTTGCAATGGGTTCTCATTCAAAAAAGAGACCAAATAACGTAGTGTTCGGTCGTATGTTTAATTATTCTCTGTTAGATATGGTAGAATTAGGTATAGATGCTTATGAAGGTTTAAAAGACTTTGCCGGAGCTAAAATTACATTAGGTGTTAAACCGTGCTTAATATTTAATGGTCCTTGGGACCAATCTGACGAACTCAAACAGTTAAAGTCTATTTTTGTGGATCTTTTTCATAGAGATCATGTAGAGCAATTGAGCCTTCAGGGTATCGAACATGCCATCAGTTTCACTGTTACTCCAGATGGAAAAATTGCAGTCAGGTCATATAAAGTGCTTCTTAAGAAGTCAGGATTAAGGACACCCAGAATCGAACTTGAAGAAATTGGTATGTTTCTAAGAAAATTTACTGTTGTTATATATTTTACTTAATTGTTTTAATTTTATGTTTAGGACCAAGATTCGACATGTCCCTCAGAAGAAGTAAATTGCCATCTGAAGATCTGATGAAGCAGGCATGTAAAAAACCAAAGGAACTTAAAGTTATAAAGAAAAAGAATATCGATAGAGATGCATTGGGTAACACAAAGGGAAGAATTCACATGGGCAAACAAGAAATTTACAAGATTCAAACAAGAAAAATGAAAGGTTTGAAGAAGACAGCACGTGAAAAGAAAATGGAGCAGCTTCTTAAACAACAGGATAAATCTCCTACAAATAATGTACAAAAAGCCAAGAAAATGAGAATAGAAGTTGTAGAGTAAGTTACAATATTTATAATTATGTAATATAGTTATTACTGGGATGATTTACAAAAAAAAAGTGTGGGGTTTGAGAAATATTTTCTCATGTGATAACCAAAATATGTTGTGTAAATATTGCTTTTAAAATTAATCTACTTATATTATGTAATAAAAAAGCAAAGAAAACGTTAAACCGTCCCAGTTTTAATAATTGATTATCTATTATTTATAAATATTTTTCGTATAAAATAAGCTAACATTTACTCAATTAAAGTTGTGTATATTTTCTCGGAAAAGGGAAGTAGGTAGATGATAATCCTACCCACTTTCCTTTTATCTTACGAACTATGAGCGTTTGTTTCTTTTGTAAAAAAAAAATAAAGTTTCCTCTTGTTTCTTTTTTTAAGGAAATCTTTTTTTGATTTAAATTTTTGGTTTTAATAGACAAAAACAAAGTTGTGCTATTAAGTATCTTTATTGATATTTGTTATTAACCCATTATAATAGTAAAAAAAAACATCAATTTTGTTAACTAATATGATGAAGGTCAAGTTTAAAATTAATTACAGTTCTCAATATTTTTATTGTATGTAGCCTGCTTGATGGGTCTACTTTTGTCATAGTTCTTGTAAATTATTACATTCCAAAGGAATTCAAAATGTCTTGTACTCATTGACTTATCTTCTTATCCAGATCATTTCATCTTTTGGTCCTGTAGTTTTTCTTCCATTTTCCATAAAATTTCGTTATCAATTCCATATTAATTCCAGCTGATTGAACCAGACCAATGAAACTCAATTCCTTGTCCCAATTAGTTAAAATGCTCCTGTTGCCCACTAAAAGAGTTACCAGATTATCCGCTTTCTGCTGTTGAACCAAATAGTGACAACATTCTATAATTTGAATGTAGAGAACTACGTCTTTGTCCTTTTTCTTCGGATATTTGATAAGGGGCAGCGGAGCCTTCTCTTGTGGTCTCTGTGCTCGAAAAAAACGATTTCCCTGGTGAAATTGTGACTCCAACCAACGGATTGCGTCTCGAGCTTCGGTTTTTTCACGTTTTAAATCATCCAGGGCTGAAACAACTACAAGACGAAATAAATATTAATTACCTAATCTTTAAATGTGCTAATTATTATTTTACCTGCTGAAGGAACTAAAACGATAAACTTCTTTGAGCTGACCAGGTGTTTAACCATAAAAGCGTACTTTATTAAAGCATCCGTGTCTAGGACTAGATAGGGGCTGAAAGCGGTGCGCCCCCTGACCCTGCTTTCTAAAGCGCGTACTTCTGCAGCCAGCCATAGTTGACCCATGTGTTTCATCTTCATCAATTGACCTTTCGGTTCTAAACCATTAACAGGACTGTATTTTTTAATGGACAACAGCTCCGGAGACACACAATTTTTGTCTTGTTGTTGTTGTTGTTGTTCTGAAGACTCCTGTAAATTAAATTAAATTAGAGCGATTTTTAAATGATATGTTACTGTTCTTACTTGAGAATTCAAATTTGTAGTATTCTTGTTGTCTTCTGGTGCCACGATAAAGATCTTCTTGTCTTCTTGGTAACTAATACCTAGTTCTTCTATTTCGGCAATTTGACGCCCGTATGAGACCAATTTGGCAATTCTAACAATTATTTCGTCCTTAATAAAAATTACTGTTTTGAAATAATCCCACCGTAAATCTTTGTGCGCGTGCCACAGGATTTCTGTGCCTTTCAAAAGAGTGTCTTCTGGAAGAGGCATTTTTTTGCAGTTCGCTTTTACTTCAGACAAATCAATTTTGGTTTCCTTTGCAAGCTTAGAGTTCTCTAAAACGGCGTTAAGTACATTCATAAGTTGGATCATTTGCTCCAGCAAAGACCTGGTGCTTTTGCCGCAGGACTTGAGGATGTCCACGTCGGACACGAGCCAATCAGTTAAAACTTTAATGCAACTTAGAAGCTTCCTCTCGGCCAGTATGTCCAAAAATACTTTAAGATCTACAGACTGTTTTTTTGACAAATAATTCATTAAAAAAGTGTAATTGTCGACGACAGCAGTGTTATTCTCTTGTGTTGTTTTATTTTGAGTTACGCCATTTAAATCTTCGCTGAGTTGCTTTTGGCTGTTTCCTGAAATTGTGGCATCAACATCTTTTCCATTTTTAACCACGGATGTTCCCTCTTCACCCTCATCTTCGTCTGATGCTTCATCGGAAAGGCTTGAGAACAATTCTTCGTCTTCTGAACCGTTGTAAGACAATTCTGATCCCAAATCGCTAATTTCGTCGTAAATTTCTACATCACTCTGGTCTGAATCGTCATCACCAGCTGCTTGTTTCTTCCTACGTCTTCTGAGAGTTATCTTACATTTTCTGACCCCATTACTTGACTCACAGCGGCTCTCAGACGGCTCCGGTAGATTTGCAACGTTTTCTTTAATATATTTCGTTATAGTTTGATTCAGTTGTGAATAAATTGCTAATGTGAAGGCGACAGCGACTGAAATTTGTTGTGAATGCGTCTTTTGTAACTTGGAGATAGACATAAGACATAGGATGACCATTTTAAGGAGTATATCGTCGTTTTTCTGATATGAGGGATACATTGAATCGTCTTCTGAAGCTGCTGCCTCTTCTTCTGGCTTGTTTATAATTATTTTTGGATACAATAAACATTCTTGGATATCGATATTCAATTGATGACACAACTGGTAAATATTAGGCAAATTTTTATTGAAAATCCAGGAATCGACGAGTAAAAGAAATTGGGAAATGAATTTTTTCATATTATCACTTTTCTCTAAGCTGGTCTCATCATTTTTGACCTCAGACTCAATAGAAGATGTAGTATTTTTTTCAAACAAGTTTATCAAGTTCTTTTCTGTCCCTTCAAAAGAAATGGGGGCGTTTAATCCCCTTAAATAGTAATAAACTGCATCAAGAAGCTGATTCTGATTTGAAGCTAAAGTACCGAGCTGATTGTATGGAATTCCCAGTTCTGGTTTGAAATTAGCTGCTTGAATATAATAACGAATGGTTACTTTACAATCCTGATTTGGATAAATGTCTAATTTGTAGCGGTTCAAGTCTCCCAAATATATTAAACAACGGTGTAACGAAGTTTCAATGAAATCTTTTAAACTGCTGTCCAGTTGTTGTTTGTTATTTTTCAAAATTTCCGAATAAACGGTAAAATCGATTATACCTTTAAAGTCAATTGAATATCTACATTGCAGTTCATTAATGAAGTGAATGTAATGTCCTATGCCAGCATGAATATGGCTCTCAATTGCAGAAGTCTCGGGGGGTGTAAATTCCTTCTTTTTTAATTTTTTGGCAGTGGAAATGACGTCGTAGTAGCATTTACGCCATAATAGTTCTTCGGTTTTGCGACCATATAGGATTGGATCTATGAAAATAAGTCGTTCGCAATAGTCGCGAAACTTATTCCTTTGGACGTGCAGACTTGGTGTAAAAAGATCTTTGACTCCATGAGCACGGCTTCTTGCATCGTCCAATCGCTTGGTTATCTCACTTATGATTCTGTAAAAGGCCAATGTCTTAAGAGTAATCGTTTTTCAAAATTTAAGCAATTTTTAGGTAACATAACCTAACTTTATTAAATTTTTATTCGAATAGAAATTTACTCTATAAACATATTATGTTTGCATATTAATATATTGGTAAATTAAAAACATTTACGATGAATAAGAAATAATTTTCAAACTCACCGACAAATTTTTCGAAACTGTTCCTGACCTTCTTGTGGACGAATTTCTTGCGAATTGTAGCTACCCTTCTTCATCTCATCACATTTTTAGACTTTTCTGGTCATGAATCTTCTATTTCCTTTTCTGTAATTGTAAATATCCAGACAAATTGGGCTGCTTTTATCATTTTCGTCACTTTTTCACCATTACTTATTTAGATTGATAGCTGATAATGAAATACTTATAAATAAAGTACCACGTGACGGTGATAAGTAAGAATATAAAATTAATAAAATTAATTTAACTTGTTAATTTATCATATGATTGCAAATAAAAACGACCGAGTCAAACTCTTTTCAAAAACAATACAATTTCATAATTAATTTAATTTAGGTAAGATTATTTAATCATATTTTGTTGTTATCTTTAAAGTAAAATGTATTAAAAAGTTATTAAAAAATACCAATTGAATTTATTAATACAAAATGTATTATTAGTTTCTAATCTTTATTTATTTTTAAGTAATGTTTTGTAATTTACATTTTTTTATTTGAAATCCTCACGTATGTGGTACTTATGACACTATATGTGCAAGTTATTTAATTTTTCAAGGTTGTTTCTACTGTTTGCAGCATTTGATAATGGTGGGGTTATTGACGTCTTTGATTGTAAATTAACGTTTTGTAGTGATTTTATTGACAAATATTAATGCGTGGTTTTAAATAAATTGATAAAGTGGAATTATTTGTTATTGATAAACTAATATAAGTTGCGAGAACCTTGTTTCTCATTAAAACACCGTGGAAATGTCGATGGCTGTGTCCATCTACCGGCAGCTTCTTCGTAAACATTAGGGAGGTATTTTTTAAAACTGATGACGATTAAAAAATGGATTGCGTGTTAAAAAAGACAATGTCAAGCAATAATTCTGTGGCGCCTACAAAAATCCGTGGACCCGGTAGACCTCCTAAAAAGACAGTGTCGTGTACGTGGTGCAACGAAGGAAAACAACCCCTTAAATATGTGCTACCCACAACAAGTGGTAAGAAGGAATTTTGTTCCGAGACATGTTTGGCAGAATTTCGGAAAGCATACATGAAGGGTGCTTGCCTAAACTGCGACAATGTCATTCGAGCAAACAATGGTGGAAACAAAGATTATTGTTCAACTTATTGTATGAATAAACATCAAAAGAAATCAGAGGTAAACAGCAAAATTGCTTCTGTTGCTCCTACAACAGCTAGCCATTTCATTGAAGGTTCTTTTGATACATTTCAGGTGAGTTTCTACTAAATTATCAATGTATTATTCATTTTTAACTTTATCATTTATCTAGTACGAAACCTATCAGGCATTTAATTGGGATGAATATTTGAAGCAGACAAATAGTTCCCCTGCACCCCTAGAATGCTTCAAACAGGCAGTCAATCCTCCACAGAATGATTTCAAAGTGGGGATGAAGCTGGAAGCATTGGATCCCCGCAATGTAACTTCTACTTGTATAGCCACTGTGATTAGTGTCTTAGGACCTAGACTACGTTTAAGATTAGATGGTAGTGACAATAAAAATGATTTTTGGAGGTTGGTAGACTCGAGTGAAATTCATCCAATTGGTCACTGTGAAAAATCTGGGGGCATGCTGCAGCCACCTCTTGGTAAGGAATAAAATATTCTAATGCACATGTAATATAAAACTGAAAACGTTTTATGTTTTATTAGGGTTCAGAATGAATGCAAGCTCTTGGCCAATGTTTTTGTTAAAAACGTTGAATGGGGCTGAAATGGCACCTTCAAAAATATTCCAGTCGGAACCCTCTGGTCCCAGAACAAACCTATTCCAAGTAGGACAAAAATTGGAGGCTGTGGATAAAAAAAATCCTCAACTGATTTGCTGTGCAACAGGTTTTTACTTTTTGTTAGGATTTTTGTAACTTTAACACCTTACTTAAAATTAATTACAGTTGGAGCCATTAAACAAGATCAAATTCATGTCACATTCGACGGCTGGAGGGGCGCCTTTGACTATTGGTGCCGTTATGATAGTCGCGACATATTTCCAGTGGGTTGGTCGGCAAAAAGTGGTCACCCATTACAACCACCAGGTCAGAAAAATAGCACAGGTTCTAACAGGTATTAATGCACCAATTATTCAACTTTCCATTCTTTGAGGCCCTTTTTTTTAGATTCAAGATACGCACTTTCTCCCTGCCCTCAACGACCACCCCGGCATCTGCTGCGACTAATAATAACAACACGGTGAGTACAACGATTGACGTGCAGTCCCCGGAAGCGGATACGTCGGCTCCACCTCCGCCCCCAATCGTTGTTCACGTACACAAGAGTTGCATGGGAGGGCCTTTGATAGACTCTTCTCTGTTACCACTAACAATAGAAGATACAAGTCCTGCTGATCTGGCCAAAAAGATTGTTGTTGAGTTGCTCGGGGCTACTAATAAACCGGACGTTGTCCTAGCACGATTAGGGAGTCTCCAGGGCGAGGAGATGGTTGTTACACACGAGGGAACTTCATACACCATCAAATTACCTGGTTTGCAGAAGGCAAGCGACTTGGAGGGTGTCTTTACAGTTTTGGTGACGAGTTTGGGATGCTGTTCGCAACTTTTTGGTAAATTATTTTTGTAATAGGCCAAGGGTGGTGTTTGTATTTTATTTTTTGTGTTTTTTTAGCTTTGGAACAAGTAAAGAGGGAATGTGCGATGTGTGATAACAGGCCGCCGCCTACAAAACGTAAAACTCCTGCTGAACAAGAAGCTGCCACGTCCACCACTCCTGCTGACACTCCGTTGAGTGATTCGCCAGTGTCGTCGCTAAATAAGACTCCGCCACAAGAGTGGGGAATCGAAGAAGTGATCCAGTTTATCGAATCAGCTGATCCCTGCCTTGGAGTCCATGCAGATCTATTTAGGAAACACGTAAGTATCAAAGGAGTACTCGTTTTGTAATAAAGTACGATTAATTTTTCTTTTTAATTGTATAGGAAATTGATGGAAAAGCGTTGTTGCTTCTCACACCCGATACCATGATGAGGTATATGGGTCTTAAATTGGGCCCTGCCTTGAAAATTTGCAACCTGGTACAACGAATCAAAGGTAGACGACACTCCATGTAGTTAAAAAAAAAAACGGGGCCGTACTGTTATGTTATGGCGCGTATAGGGACGCGGTAAAGGGGTTTTAAACAGCAACCTGTCTGTTTTTTTTTTTTTTGTTATAATTATCTTTTAGAGGCATCCTCGTGCGTGTTTTTATTCAATTAATTTTGATGTACATAGGCTTATTATTTGATTGATTGATTGATGGGGAGGGAATCTGGTACGATTGAGAGCCATACATATTATATATAAACTTTTTTACATCAAGGAAAATTTATTTGGAGAGGAATTTAATTTTGATTCAAAAAGAAAAGGAAACTGATTAAGACTGAAAGGAATGTTGTCGTTTCGGTGAACGTACTCTTTTATTATCTCTGTTTTATTTGTTGTTCCTATACATTTATTAATTAATTTGAATTTAAAGAAGCATGTCTTTCTTCCTTTTACTTATTATTTGATTTTAATTAGTTAACTAATACCTTAAGATAAATTTGTGCATTATCGAATGTAATCACTTTATTAATCAATCAGTTTCTGGCCATTATCCTATTAATTTTATTTTTTATCATTTTTAATTATTATTTTATTTATTTGTGAAAGTGTTTCACAAGCAAGATTAAGTCATACAACATTATTAGGTATTTAATTTAATGTAAATTAAATGTTATCGATTGATATTGTAAATTATTAGATATAGAACCTAATCGTGGGTGATTTTAGCGTTAGGATTAGTATTTTCAAACTACATACTTAATACTATAATACAATAAAAATTAAAAAGTTCGCAGCAGTGGTATGGGAAGTACCGGAAAACAGACGAAAAAAAAAATTGTATGGACGTTGTACAATAAAATTCAGTTTATTTTTAATTTGTTGTATCTTTTAAACAAATTTTATTTCGGAAATATTTTATTTGAAAGTACAAAACAACATAAAAACATAACTAACTACATAATATGTATAAATACTTCTTTTATTGCATTTTAAGTACTGTTTCCATCTTAATATTTATCTACATAATGTACCTAAGGAATGTTGTCGTTCGTGTCATTTCATTTGTAAAATTTTGAGGACATTTGATTGTGAAAGTTTTTAAGCAGTTCGTAATGACTAGTATTGTTCAAAATAGATCAGAAGTTGTTGTTCAGCACCTGAAGACTAGCTTATTAGTAGATTAAATTAGTTCACTAAACATTAGCAGTGCTATAACAATAATAATTTATAATTTAATTAATTTGTATAACCAAATTTTATTATTAATATTAACACAATTGTTATTGGGAAAAGTAATTTCAGACTTAAAATCAACCGCATATTATTTTATTACAAAAGCGTCTTATAAAGCCTCTTATCGTCATTATTTTTGTCTGTTTTAATCAAACATTTTGACTTTCGATCTTTGTGTAATGCACTTTTCGAGAAACTATATCCAAAAAGGGCTCCAGTTTCGTTTTGACGCTGTCTCTACTTAAATAAACGTAAACACCGAGCAAAGTTAATAAAATAATCGATAAAATAGCAACCAAAATAGTTACAGCCCCTGAAACTCTGTGGTGTTTCGATTCTTCATATTTCTTTAATGTTATTGTATAATTTAAGCCATATTTCATCTTTAAACACTTTAAATAATCTCTATTTCGAACTGTAACGTTAGTTTTTCGTACCCAAGGCTGTAAGATGTTAATACCGAATTCGCAACTAAAAGGATTATTATTTAAGTCTATGACGAATTCTTGATTCCTGTAAGGGTAGGTCATAAGGTCAAATGTGTGTATTTCTCTCTCAGTCAAAGTTCTGATGTGATTCGATTCTAGGTCAACAAAACGAAGCTTCTTAAGGCATGTAATGTTAAAGTTCAATCCGGGTATGTAATTTTGTCCTAAATAAAGGTCACGAATGCTTATGAGGTCACAAAACACATTTGGATCCCTGAAGCCTTTGATTTCGTTCTGTTCCAAGTGCAGCTTTTGTAATTTCGTCAAGTTACTCTTATAAAAAATATCATGTAGGTCGTTTGATAGTGCATCACCTGTGTAATCAGCAAATGCATTAGTCAAATGCAACTCTTCTAAATTTTCAAAATTTGAAAAGATCCTTGGGTGATGATGATTTTCCAGCCCTTCATCAGATATTGTGAGATTGTTATGATTTAAAATGAGCCTCTCAACATACTGAACATGATGATACGTTTTACCTTTAATTTCATTGATATGATTATTTGTCATATCAATTATTCTTAAGTTATTCAAATTATTTATATTGAAATCCCCAAAAATGTTCCAAGGCAGTGTAGGGAGATAATTTCCAGTGAATATGAGCACTTGAGTTTCCTCTGGAAGCTCCACTAACATGTCAGTGTTTCGGAAACCTGTGTCTGTACAGTTGACAATAAATAATTCTTTGCCATCATATGCGCCTTTGCCACACTTGCATTTCTTTAATAAAGGTGTTTGGCAGCTATTGGCCGCAGCAAAAGGCAATGCGACGATAAATATCAGGAATAAAAGTTTTAAATCGGACAGGATCAAAAACATCCTTAAACTTGGTCCTAAGAACAAAAAAAATGCAAAAAAAAATATATAAAGAGATAAAGACATATAAATGAGCAAAGTGCGTTAGTAGAATCGAAAAAGTGTTATATATTAGCTCAAAAAAAAATACTTTATCTTAAAAAAATTTAACTATTTTTATTCTGTAATTAGGATCAGAGATTGCCCTGATTTTTTTTCAAAATGGTTGCCTATATGCACCGAGGCTGTTTTTGTTTGTTATAAAAATAATTAATTGAGGTGGTTAAAATCAATTTTATTAGCTTAATTAGTAATAAATTAGTGTATTTAATACCTGTGCTGAAATGAAAATATCCGAAATCGTTGGAACACTTGTCCCGCTCGTTTTATTTGAGTTGAAGTGATAGCAGACAAAATCGAATCTTAAACTTTGTTTAAAAAAAATTGTCAGTTGTTTTGATTAAACACCTTTAACGTATGATGTCATGATGCCCACCTTTACCTGTGCAGATGACAAAGCAACAGGTGAGAAAGTTTAAATTTTTTTAAAGGTAAATATTCAGGAAGTTTACCAATTTTTTATAATTCGGCCATTTCTCGTTAGGGGGCGCTCGATGTCAAATTTTCATAAAATTCACAATTTTTTGTTTTTAGCAAACAGTAGAAGTGTAGTTGTTGTAACAATGACATGTTCTAACAATTTGTCATTAATATAAGTTAATTTAATATGAAAATTAAGTGTTTTTTGGGTAATTAAGGGAATTTATTGAAATATAGGTCACGTGATGTAAAATTATCATTATTTTGGCCGTTCTATTAAAGAGGGCGTCAAAGGTATCGAAAATATTTATTTCAAACTTTACTTATAAAATTATAATAACAAAAGGCTTAATATTGTTTGATAAATACCCTATTCAAAATTTAAATACATAAATAAATTTGAGAATCGTTTATAGTTGCACAAAAGTCGTATATCTACATGTTAATTTTAAATTCCCTAACATTATTTGTGTATCAAAATCGTAGCCTATAAAGTAATACTCAGGTGAGGTATATTATTTTGATTATGATTAATTGATTTTATTTTAAATATTAATTCAGATATTACATTCGAAATTTCCCATGTTTTCGTTATTTTCGGTTAGGTGGCGCCACGACGCAGGAATATTTAAAAATATCTAATACTAATATTTGAATTTTTTAATATTGTTATTGTTAGGATCAGAGATTGCCGTGATCCCCGTGACTGTTTATTTATTTATTCATTCGAAGATTCAAGATGGTTGCCTTATTGTATTAAGACGAAAGCGTTATTTTTATAACATTATTTAAGTTAATTAATAAGATATTAGTATATCCAACAAGTTTCGGTATTCGAAATCGCTTGATGATTTAATTCGTGAGTGTGATATTGATTATAAAGTAGTGTGTAAACATGATCTCAAACATTATAAAGCAATAGGTGAGAAACTATTATTTTTAATAAATTTTATCTACTTAGGAAATTTTACCAGGTTAAATGACGTCATTGTTTAGAAGGTACAATTGCAAACTTTTTAAGAAATTAGTTTTTTTTTAGTTTGGCACTCATACTCTTTAGTCTATGATCATACTGTTGCATTATTGTGTAACAAATGGTGCCATGTTGTTTTATGTAGTAATTTATTATTAACATAATTATAATATTAAAATGCAGAAAGGTAATCACAATTATTATTTAAAGATATTTTGTATAATTATAAAACACTTTTACTTGTATTCGCAGTAAATTATACAGAGCGTTTTTGGATCATTGTTTAGTGTTATAGTGGTAACTTTTCAATAATTATTTTCGTTTTCGAGCATCTGCATCTGCGTTAGACTTTTATTCAATGTATATATGAGAAAAGTTTGAGAAACTAGCGTTGCCACATTTTCCTACATAGCCCGAAGGAATTACTGAATTTGTTTCTCCTTTATCAGTTTAGGAATGAAAAGTTTGTGGACAAGATTTAGAGCAAAGTTTCGGGACAGCAAAATCACGTATTCCAACGGACGAAAACCAGCCAACACCTACACCACCTCAACTTGCATTGAAAACGGCATCATCTGGCCAACTTTTAAGTCGAAATCGAATTCGAGGGGACGCTTTCAGACGGTGAAATAAACAAATGGCTCTCGGTAAGTCGTTTTATAAGTTAAAGTTCTAAGGTGTTGGTGCAATGGGACAGAAATTGGTACCGACTGATTTTCAGTTTGATATCATATTATGGCAACAATAGCCAGGGATCAAGGACTTTGGAATTTTAAAATTTTTCAATTATGTCCCATTGCATTCTTGCTTCTTATATATAGTTATATTTAATTGAAAGAGAAAAGAGAAAAATACTTGGTAACTTCTTTTAACTTAGTTATATTTGTTGCTTTGATTTCTTTGTGCTACTGTACAGTGGTGGTTGATGGGTCATATACTTAAGAGGCCAAATTAAAAAAAATAATTCCAGATCTGCATTGCTATAATAGTTAATTTCCTATTTAATTCATTGAAGCTGTTGACAAAATGTTTCTTTATTTTTTAAATTGCTTTGGGTTTCTCATATCGGTTTTATGATAAATCTGAAGTACAGTCCATTAAAGTTCACTAGTCGAATTAAACCAATTATAATTTTTTGCCTTTTATTTGCAAGTTTATTTATTATTAAAAAATTCATTTGTGTATTTGTGGGGAAATGGGGTGGGTCATTGGGCAAATATAAGAGGAAAATCTTCACTGTACAGTATTTGAAATTTTGCCAGCCAATATTAATATATTTTGTCGGTTTTTTTTATTTCTATTTGAAAATAGCTTCGATTTAATTCGGAGTTTAAGGTGGTTGTTTTCGGTTTGTAAACGACAGAAAAATGATACGACTCTGCCAGACATAACTGTGTATGTTTTGTTATGAGTGCAGTTACAATTCCATGTTTTGCATTTATATAGAACTATTACAGAAAACGTTTTGTGAGTTTGTGCCATTGTACATATGTATGTACGTACATTGTTTTATAGTTCAGAATAATCGCTTGTTGTTATTTCCCAACAGCAGACGATGGGTCTGTGACATTCGTAAAAATTACGTGTATAAAATTGTACACATACACCACAGACACTGTTTCATTTTTCGAAAAACAAAATCTCTGCACCAGTTTTCGAATTTTCCAAAAATTTAGAATATTTTTGAACACTACTGCTCTTTACTCCTGGTCCTGCTTCTAGTATGTCCCGAAACAGTATTTCCTAATATCCTGAGGGATTTTAAATGGTACTGATATTAATCGATGACAAAAATATCAAAAGTATTTGTGCTAGGGGAAGCTCCTTCTGCTATTTCTCGCTTCGGTTTAATGTCGCGTGAACTAGAAGTGAAATGAACGAAAAGTTATCGCGCAAAATTCGGCACGTTCCGCGGATAATCCCGGGGAATTTTGGGCAAAAGTGTGTAAGGCGTTAAGGGGATTCAATTGGGGAGAGTGAACATTACTTTTACTCAGTGGTGTCGACCGCCCTTTTCTCGATGCCATTTACTTGGTAACGACCTTTCCGGCTTCCCACTTTCGCACGTATGTATTATAATACATAATAGTACAATGGGGTTGAAAAGTGTAGGAGATTTTCTAGAAAACTTACATAGAGATTTATACGTCTCTCGTTTTAAATCTTGAAGGCCCTTTTGACTATCATAGTTGCAATTATTGACTCGTGTATAATTTTGTATGACCGTCACATTAAATGTGCGCACCACTGTAAGTGAATGTACGTCTTTAACTGAACAATTTTGACCACTCTCAGTGGTGGCCACAACAAATTGACCAGTAATTGGAAATATAAAACAGTTGACTGATTTTAAAACAAAAAATAGCTACATAACGTAAAGTTTGTCATTTTAATTCTTTTGATACTTTTCTCTTTATATATTTAAATTAAATTACATTGAATTTATGGTTGGTTGACTTTTGTGTACACCTGTACATTTCTCTTTGCTTTTCACGGTGGCGAGACACAAATTGCCGATTCGTTAAACGAATAATGCGATTTTCCGTGGAGATTTAACCACGAATAATTTGCAAATATATATATGTATGTATGTACGTTGGGTTCGAATTAAACTTTTCTTCGGAAACGTGGAACATCTCGGAATTTTGAATAGGCACAAAGCGACGACAGGCGTCCAAGAAAGGACGATAAAAAAAACACGTGTAGGCAGAGTAGAGACCAGGCAACTCTGGCGGATGATAAAATGTTGAAACGTTTCGAGTCTTTTCACTATTTAAGGCGATTATGCATACTTACTCTAGTTACACAACACAAAGGAAATTCGTGGAATTATTTTCAATGTGCCTTATGTATATTCTCGTCGGTTTTCTGTCAACAATAATTTTGTAAAAATAATGAGCGGTTGGGTTGATAAGGGGATAATGTTTATTTGTATAAGGCATTTGGAGTAGAGTAGGTATTTTTTATTGGAGACTTAAAATAAGTGTGGGGGTAGGGTGTGGAATTTTCTTGAACGACTTCTGATTCTGAAATGTTTTCTTCGATTTTTCTTACGTTGAAATTTTGCAGTATGGTCGAAACCTATGCTAACGTCATGCCAAAATTCAGCTTGATAGTTCATACAGAGCGTTCAGAAATTAAATCAAATTTTAAAACTTAAAAATCGTGATTTAACCAAGAGTTAAAAAATCATAACTGTTACAAAAAACTTAGGGGTTGAAATTTTTACAGTATGGTCGAAACCTATGACTAACGTTATGCCAAAATTCAGCTTGATAGTTCATACAGAGCGTTCAGAAATAAAATCCAAATTTTAAACACTTAAACAAAATCGTTGACTGTAACCTAAATTTAAAAAATATCATAACTGTCATAAAAATAACTTAGAGGGTTGAAATTTTTAGCAGTATGGTCGAAACCTATACTAACGTTATGCCAAAATTCAGCTTGATAGTTCATACAGAGCGTTCAGAAATAAAATCCATATTTTAAACACTTAAACAAAATCTTGACTGTAACCAAATTTTAAAAAATCATAACTGTCAAAAATACTTAGGGGTTGAATTTTTGCAGTATGGTCGAAACCTATGACTAACGTTATCCAAAATTCAGTTGATAGTTCATACAGAGCGTTCAGAAATAAAATCCATATTTTAAACACTTAAACAATATCGTTGACTGTAACCTAAATTTAAAAAAAATCATAACATCCGTCAAAAATGACTTAGAGGGTTGAAATTTTTAGCAGGTATGGTCGAAACCTATGACTAACGTTATGCCAAAATTCATCTTGATAGTTCATACAGAGCGTTCAGAAATAAAATCCATATTTTAAACACTTGAAACAATATTGTTATTGTAACCAAATTTTAAAAAATCATAACTGTCAAAATGACTTAGGGAAATTTTTCAGCCTGGTCGAAACCTATGGCTAACGTCATGCCAAAATTCAGCTCATAGTTCATACAGGGCGTTCAGAAATAAATTGCAAATTTTAGAAACTTCAAAAAAAAATCGTGATTTCAACCCAAATTATAAAAAATCATAACTGTAATAAAAAATAACTTAGAGGGTTGAAATTTTTACCAGTTGTGGTCGAGACTTATCGCTAACATTGTGCTAAAATTCAGCTTGATAGTATGTACAGACCGTTCAGAAGAAGAATCCAAATTTTAAAAACTTCAAATACGAATTAACTATTGTATGTTTTTTTAATTCTATTCTGTTTCTGAACGCCGTGTCCAAATTATGAACTTGAATTTTAGCATGACGTTAGCCATAAGTCTCGACCACAACTGGTAAAAATTTCAACCCTCTGGGTCATTTTGTGAAAGTTATAATTTTTTATAATTTGGGTTACAATCAATGATTTCTTTCTTGAAGTTTTTTAAATTTGGATTTTATTTCTGAACGCCCTGTATACATTAAGAAACTGTATTTTGGCATGACATTAGCCATAAGTCTCGACCACAACTGGTAAAAATTTCAACCCTCTGGGTCATTTTCTGTGAAAGTTATGATTTTTTATAATTTGGGTTGTAATCAGGAATTTTTTTTTCTATAAATTAAATTATCGTAGAAACTACCCATCGTAGGCATAAAAGTACGTTATCAAAATCACATTAAAATTTTATGCTTCATACGAATTCGTCGTAAAAAAAATACTAATTCCATTTAAAATTACAAAATCACTCTTAACCTCAAAATTTCAAATCTCTGGTACTTTTAGTAAAAGTATCACAGTTTTAAGAAAATAATTGTCCGGTTATTTGGGGTTGTAAGTTTCTGTAATGGCGCGATTTGTAAACACAATAACCGCTGTTGGCCCGGTCCTTCCCCCCCCCCCCCCCGTGTCCCCCGGGATACGAAACAACCACCTCTCGTCCCGGATCTAGGTCGAACATCAACTTGCCGTAATTTCGAAAGTCCCCTCTCGAGGGCCCGTTCGTAAATATTCCCAAAAACCCGATGAGAATTCAAACAGCGAACGGGAGGGTGGGTAGACGATTACGCTCCTTAATTAGCTTATAAAAGTGCGGTAAGTGTGAAATCGGTTCGTAGATAAGGCGGTTAGAAAAGCGACACTTTTAAACAACCCCCTGGAAAGTTATTATTATTATGTACGCGAATATAATATGTTTTTTGTGATAAGCAAAAATCGTCAAACTACCCTTTATTGTTTTTTTTTTAAACATATGTGCAGATGTTGTTGGGGTTGGGGGGTTACGCTAGCGTAGTAAGAATAAGAGTAGGTGGGGGTGGCTTTTAAATGTAAATTTGTGCAGCCAATTTAAAGTAATGTCATATAATACATTAGACAAAGTCGATATTTCTTGAAGGAAACGACGGAAGGTTTTCTAATTAGCCAGGCAAACAAACAAACGCCGCAGTTGCTACTTGCAACCTTATTGTCAGGGTGGCATTTCGTTAACAGGGCGAACGAAACAAAGAACGGGTTGTTTGCCATTCTCCTTGCGGAACTTCATTTGCTTTAAAACGGCATCGATAACACGGACCCGAGAGCAACTTGCATCTACAATAATAGTTCTTTCTAACGTTTCATTATTATTTCCCTTTCCTACGTGAAAAAATAAAAAGAATTGCCAATTCCGGAATTAGAATACGAGTTTCCTGGCCGGAAAATTTTAAGGGGGACCAAAAATTATAACAGAAAGATTAATATCTGACAATTAAACTAAAATTTTTGAAATTTATTCGATATTGTGGGGTGGGGTGGTAGGGTAGGTAACGTGTAAAGTGTTTTGGGGACCTGGAGGGTCATTTTACCTTTTTCAAAATCACTGTTGTAGTTTTAATGGTTAATTTTTTCAAATAACTTTTTGGGGACCAAAAATGGTACCATAAAAATAAAATTTTCATTTAAGGGTGTCCTGACAATTAAAAATCAGTTTTTTAATAACGATATGGGACATAATGATATAAATATTAAGATTGAAACTAAATTTTTGCATTTAATTCGTTATTTTGGTGTGGGGGTGGTTGAATATTTTGGTCTAATTTTTGTAGGGACGTTTATTAAAACGTGACCAAGTGTTTTAAGGTTCTAGAGGGTTGTTTGACCTTTTTAAAGACCACAAATTCAGTTTTAATCGTAAATTTTTTCACATAAGTTTTTGGGGACCAAAAATGGTATCATAAAAATAAAATTTTCATTTAAGGGTGTCCTGACAATTAAAAACCAGTTTTTTAATAACGATATGGGACATTTAAAGATATAAATATTAAAATTGAAACTAAATTTTTGCATTTAATTGTTATTTTGGTGTGGGGGTGGTTGAATATCTTGATCTAATTTTTGTAGGGACGTTTATTAAAACGTGACCAAGTGTTTTAAGGTTCTAGAGGGTTGTTTGACCTTTTTAAAGACCACAAATTCAGTTTTAATCGTAAATTTTTTCACATAAGTTTTTGGGGACCAAAAATGGTACCATAAAAATAAAATTTTCATTTAAGGGTGTCCTGACAATTAAAAACAGTTTTTTAATAACGATATGGGACATAATGATATAAATATTAAGATTGAAACTAAATTTTTGCATTTAATTCGTTATTTTGGTGTGGGGGTGGTTGAATATTTTGGTCTAATTTTTGTAGGGACGTTTATTAAAACGTGACCAAGTGTTTTAAGGTTCTAGAGGGTTGTTTGACCTTTTTAAAGACCACAAATTCAGTTTTAATCGTAAATTTTTTCACATAAGTTTTTGGGGACCAAAAATGGTACCATAAAAATAAAATTTTCATTTAAGGGTGTCCTGACAATTAAAAACCAGTTTTTTAATAACGATATGAGACATAATGATATAAATATTAAGATTGAAACTAAATTTTTGCATTTAATTCGTTATTTTGGTGTGGGGGTGGTTGAATATCTTGGTCTAATTTTTGTAGGGACGTTTATTAAAACGTGACCAAGTGTTTTAAGGTTCTAGAGGGTTGTTTGACCTTTTTAAAGACCACAAATTCAGTTTTAATCGTAAATTTTTTCACATAAGTTTTTGGGGACCAAAAATGGTACCATAAAAATAAAATTTTCATTTAAGGGTGTCCTGACAATTAAAAACAGTTTTTTAATAACGATATGGGACATAATGATATAAATATTAAGATTGAAACTAAATTTTTGCATTTAATTCGTTATTTTGGTGTGGGGGTGGTTGAATATCTTGGTCTAATTTTTGTAGGGACGTTTATTAAAACGTGACCAAGTGTTTTAAGGTTCTAGAGGGTTGTTTGACCTTTTTAAAGACCACAAATTCAGTTTTAATCGTAAATTTTTTCACATAAGTTTTTGGGGACCAAAAATGGTACCATAAAAATAAAATTTTCATTTAAGGGTGTCCTGACAATTAAAAACGAGTGTTTTAATAACGATATGGGACATAATGATATAAATATTAAAATTGAAACTAAATTTTTGCATTTAATTTGTTATTTTGGTGTGGGGGTGGTTGAATATCTTGGTCTAATTTTTGTAGGGACGTTTATTAAAACGTGACCAAGTGTTTTAAGGTTCTAGAGGGTTGTTTGACCTTTTTAAAGACCACAAATTCAGTTTTAATCGTAAATTTTTTCACATAAGTTTTTGGGGACCAAAAATGGTACCATAAAAATAAAATTTTCATTTAAGGGTGTCCTGACAATTAAAAATCAGTTTTATAATAACGATATGGGACATAATGTTTGACCTCTTCAATGACAAATGTTACGTAGTTTTTGGGGGGACCAAAAATGGTACCTACCGAAAAAGTAAAATTCTGATTTTGTGGACCCTTTTTTATTGTGGCATTAGGGCTCTTAGTTATCATTAGGTACGTAAAATTGTAGATGAGAGGGTGAGGTTACTAAACTTTGACCATGTGTATCGAATAACAATTATTTTCCACCCACTTACCAAGTTACATAAATAAATATGTTTGCCGTTGCGATCGTAATATTTGTCGTGGCTGCGGGGGTTGTTAATAAGACGTGTGGTGGCGTTCGTTCGTTCGCTCTCTCTGTTCGAACATGCGGGCGAAAATTTGGTAAAGTGACGGAGCGCGTGCCTAGCCCAACCCTGTCGTCGCCCCCAAGCCGGAAAATATCGGCGAACGACCAGTTGGTTATATTACATAGTTCAGTTAGTAGGTGGTTGGTTGTCTTCGTGTCGATTTGTTGTTGTGTTGTTCGAAACGCGACGCGTCGGACTTTTGCGATAACAACAGGGGGTTAAAAAAAAAATTACAGGAACATACCTACCCACCCCCCTCGGTTTTAAATATTGTGCTGTGACACAAATAATATCTGTAAAGTGTTTATAAATGAACCAAAGTACCTACCTATCGCAAGTGTGGACATATAAATTAATTAATACACCCCTAATTGATTATAATGGATATACATGTGCATGTAGTTGTAAACAATTGCTATTTTTGAGTTCATAATATTAGGTAAGAGTTTAATTTTTAATTCATTTGTTTATTGTACCTACTTAAATAAGTCATAACTTGAGAAACAAAAAAGAGTTTATCAGATTCAGAACGAGTTTGCTTGTTTTTTTGTGGTGCAGATAAAATTCTTTTGCGACCTGGTTGTATGCTAATAATACTATATTTTAATTTTATTCTTTTAAAAAGGTTTCTCTTGCCTGTTGACTATTTATTTATTTATTTAAGGTGTCCTTTAAGAATATAGGTATCGTATCGATCTTTTTATTGATTTGGTTCGATAATTCTCTAATATTCGACAATTAAATATAAAATTTTGAAATTAAAAGTATAGACATAAGAATTAAGATAAAATCTTTGTAATTTATTCGTTATTGTGGGGTGGGGTGGTAGGGAGGTTTATAAAAATGTAACGTGTAAAGTGTTCCGAGGACCTGGAGGGTCATTTTACCTTTTCAAATATCACACACAGTTGTAGTTTTATTAGTAAATTTTGTCAAATAACCTTTTGGGGACCAAAAATGGTACCATAAAGATAAAGATTGCATTTAAGGGTGTCCTGACAATAAAAAAACCAGTTTCCTAGTAACTATTTGGGACGTAACGATATAAATATGAATTAATTTTTATTATTTGGTTTAGTATCGTACCTATCGCTTTAGCTTCTTTAGATGATTTAACCATTTGCATATTATTCCAATAAAAATTATAAGAGGCCCATTTTAAACTCGAAAAGTGGAGTGGATTTATTAAATCGTTTTTGCAACCCTAACCCTAACCGAACGAATCTGGGACTAACCAAACCAACTGTTTGCGAAAAGGACGAAGCGACGGAACGGCGGGATGGTTGTAATAATAACGTCGGGTTTTAAAATGAGCTAATACGAATGCGACCCTCTATTTCCACGACCACGCGGCGACCCTTGAGTAAATACAGATCGGTAAATTTATCGCGACAAGAGTGTGAAATTGGACCGAAAATTATCCTTTAATATTCCCATCAAATTTGAATATTATCCCGAGTCCACAATTTGTAGCAGATAGGATACTTATATAGGTACTTAGTTTTTACTTCGACCCCAAAAAGGAATTAATGTACATACCTACAGTACCGGTCAAAAATAAATAACCAACCACTCGTTCAACTCAACTCAACTCAATTGTCATGCATGTCCATCTGGGTACTACTTCCCTAATATCAATATCCATTATGTAGTTATATTTATTTCTATGATGATAGATGATGAACAAATTAATTGCTAATAAAATAACATAACGTAGTGATCATTCGTTCGTTATCTTTATTTATAAATTCATAAATTGCAAAAGGAAACAAATGCACAATTTCACTTTTTTCTTAGGTACTCAAAAAGAGTAGTTTTTGTGTTTAAGTTCTTGAAAGGTTCGTGGGTGCGCATATTTGAAAAGTGTTCGACGCACAATTGGCCTAATAGGTACATAATCTTAATTTATACAGGTTGTGCAAATTTCGATGTTTGTTCCTATTGGACAATGACAACTCAATAACTGTAAGAGATACAAATAATAAATGGGAGCTTCCAAATTTTTATATTTCAAACAAATTCATTGCTGTTTTCAAAAAATTGCTATCGTCTGTCTTTTGTTGTTCGAGTTGAGTTATGAGAAAAAGTTAAAAATTGCGATTTTTGCTACATGTCCGTAGTTATTTTGTTTTCTTATTAAGATAGAAAAAAAATACTTTAAGTTCTTTAGGCATTTTTTTACGTAGAATAAAAATTTTAATAAATCTGTTTCTTTTGTTTTTTTTTTTAATAGGAACCGTAGTTTGCTATGCTATAATTAAAAAGGCATTTTTTTTCTGATTTCAACGATATGTAACAAAGGGGGTCGCATTCGACGTTTTGAAGCATTTAATGGCAAAAATAATATTATTGTAATTTACCCCTACTTTTTTTTAATTAATTTCAATAAGAGTCTCTTTTTTTATGGCAGTAATCGTCTTTTTGTCATTTTAAAGTGCGAGATATGAATCAACGAAAAAGAAAAAAAAAGCGAGTATAAATTACAAAAACTATTTTTGTTAATAAATACTTCAAAATTTAAACCCTCTAAGTCATTTGCGATGACAGTTATGTTTTTTTTTTAATTTGGGATACAATCAACGATTTTTTTAAGTGTTTTCTGTCTTTTGTTGTTCGATTTGACTTATGAGAAAAAGTTAAAAATTTCGACTTTTGCTACATGTCGGTAGGTATCTTGTTTTTTTTTTAAGATAGAAAAAAAAAAACTGTTACGTTCTTTAGGCAATAAATTTGTTTTTTTTTTTTTTTTTAATAGGAACCGTAGTTTGCTATGCTATAATTAAAAGGGCAATTTTTTTCTGATTTCAACGATATGTAACAAAGGGGGTCGCATTCGACGTTTTAAAACATTTAATAGCAAAAATAATATTATTGTAATTTACCCCTACTTTTTTTAATTAATTTCAATAAGAGTGTCTTTTTTTATGGCAGTAATCGTTATTTTGTCATTTTAAAGTGCGAGATATGAATCAATGAAAAATAAAAAAAAGCGAGTATAAATTACAAAAACATTATTTTTGTTAATAAATAAATACTTCAAACTGTCAAATGGCACCCAACTTGTTACGTATCGTTGAAACTATAGCCTTTTAAAAAACACAAATTTATATTAATACTCGAAAGTACATTTTTAAGTGTAATTTGTAGCCTTTTATTTTTAAACAAATTTGTATTAAAACTCGAGAGTGCATTAAATGTAATTTTTTTTAAATTTTTCCAAAGCCATTATTCTTAAAAAAATATATTTTCACAAACAACAAAGGTATCGACATGTAACAAAATTCGAAATTTTCTACTTTTGCTTATAACTCTAACAACAAAAGACAGACGTTAGCAATTTTTTGAGAAATGCTGTCATTTATTTATTTCATTTGAGTTATCCTATCGAAATTTGTCCACCCTGTACATTTTCTATTATGTAATTTTATTGCAAATAGGAAACTAGTAATAATTAAAGAAAACATTTTCCGCAACATTGACATGACAACAAAAACCAACAAAGACTTATATGTATGGTTAAATAAACTTATGCGTGTGTTTCTATCTAAAATATTATATAAATATGTGTGTGTGGTGTATGTTTTCTTTTTAGAAACGTGATTGCTTTGCTTTACTCGAACGAAACGATCAAGTAAGTCGTCTCGTCTTCTCGTGTCCTTTTTGCAGCGGCAGTAAAATCTCACAGTCACGTAACAACCCCCATAAAGCACCGTAATACATCCCCACGAATGCCGGCACAAATTGAATATTCACCAAATTTCCGGTCTACAAATCGCATATTTGCATATCATTTATTCCACTCTCATATTTTCTTATCATAACTAACATAACTATCACGAACCCTACTATTATTATTATTATTATTATTATTATTATTATCGTACCTACCACCCTTAAACTTTAATATAAAATAAAAACAATTTCACCGTTTAATTGTTCGGTTGTCGATATCGATCGTTGCCTTTGTCGAAGTTTATTTCTAACGAGATTCCGATTTTTTTGTTTTCCTCCCCTCTCCAATCATTGAAAATAATGGGAAAAGAAAATCAGGTCCGGGACGCTGCTATTTGTCATCAATCGATTCACTCAAGTCGTGGTCCGTCGTCTCCGTCAGAAACAAACAATTGACAGGCAACGATTCCCACAGGCGCTTTCCTTCCGGAAAAGTTTGCTAACTGTCCCATTTTTTGTCCCTTATACACGTATAAAATACGTACCGTACCGATATGCCGCAGCAGAAAGTTTTCGTTTTTCCGATGCGACTCTCCACGTAATAAAATCAGAGCGGAAGTCGGTGGATTGACGAAAAACCGGCTCGTTTTCCGTTTTTGTTTCTAACTAACCACCACCACACCACACCATATCCTGTTTTCCTCCACGACATCTTCACAGGCAGGATCTTTCGCTTTTTCGATAAGGGTGAAAAACATGATGAGACATTTTTACGAAAAGGTGCCCATCGGCACGCACCAACCCCAAAAACCGATTAAACAAACATCCCTACGTATAATATTCACATCCACTTTCAGTAATAGTGAACACAGTCAGCAATTACGTATTTGAAAAGGGATGAAATTCGTCTTATGTACGCACCCCAACTAGTACTACATAGTATTAGGGAGGTACGTTTCTGGCGCCTAAATGGAATTGTTGAAACCGCTTTCTTGGAGGATAGGTAGATAGATATATTTCTTCCTTTCTCCCTCCGAACAGAATTAAATTACGTGGAACTGTCTTTGATGAAAAGATTAACTACACTTTGAACGTTTATACTCTCCCGAGCCTCTCCAGATTTCGTTACACACCGTCAGGAGTTTGCAACAAGAAATAACCTTGTTTGTAGCCGTTTGAAGGAAAAAAAGAAAAAGAAAAACAGATTTAAAACTCTCACGCTAAAAAATAAATTCATTATTTTGTGGGGGGGGGGTTGTGAAATTTTTTGTCCAGTACTGTATAATACATATATACAGGTTGTATTTATAGGATAACTCTGTAACTGTAAGAGATACAATAGCACCTATTCGATTACTTTTATTGAGACAATTTAAATTGATCAATGTTTGTTTTTAAAAAACTGCTATCGTCTTTTGTTTTCTAGCAAAAGTAGATAATTTCGACTTTTGTTACATGTCGATTTCTTGGTTGTTTGTGAAAATATATAAAAAACAGCTTTTATGTTTTTTAAGAGTAATGGCTTTTGAAAAATCTAAAAAAAAATTACTTTTAATGCACTTTCAAGTTTTAATAAAAATTTGGTTAAAAATAAAAGGCTATGATTTCAACGATACGTAACAAGTTGGGTGCCATTTGACATTTTGAAGTATGTATTTATTAACAAAAATAATGTTTTTGTAATTTATACTCGCTTTTTTTTTATTTTTCATTGATTCATATGTCGCACTTTAAAATGACAAAAAGACTATTACTGCCATAAAAAAAGAGACTTTTATCGAAGTTAATTAAAAAAAGTTGTGGTAAATTACAAATTACAATAATATTGTTTTTGCTATTAAATGCTTTAAAAGGTTGAATGCGACCCCCTTTGTTACATATCGTTGAAATCAGAAAAAAAATACCTTTTTAATTATAGCATAGCAAATTACGGTTCCTATTAAAAAAAAAAGAAACACATTTATTTAAATTTTTATTCTACGTAAAAAAATGCCTAAAAAACGTAAAAGTATTTTTTTTTCTATCTTAAAAAGAAAACAAAATATCTACGGACATGTAGCAAAAGTCGAAATTTTTATCATTTTCTCATAACTCAATTCGAACAACAAATGACAGAGAACACTAAAAAAAATTGTTGATTGTATCCCAAATTTAAAAAACAAATCATAACTGTCATCGCAAATGACTTAGAGGGTTTAAATTTTTACCAGCTATGGTCGAAACCTATATCTAACGTTATGCCAAAATTCAGCTTGATAGTTCATACAGGGCGTTCAGAAACAAAATCCAAATTTTAAACACTTAAAAAATCGTTAATTGTAACCCAAATTTTAAAAAAATCATTACTGTCATCGCAAATGACTTAGAGGGTTGAAATTTTTACCAGCTATGGTCGAAACCTATATCTAACGTTATGCCAAAATTCAGCTTGATAGTTCATACAGGGCGTTCAGAAACAAAATCCAAATTTTAAACACTTAAAAAATCGTTAATTGTAACCCAAATTTAAAAAAAAATCATAACTGTCATCGCAAATGACATAGAGGGTTTAAATTTTGAAGTATTTATTAACAAAAATAATGTTTTTGTAATTTATACTCGCTTTTTTTTTTTTTTTCATTGATTCATATTTCGCACTTTAAAATGACAAAAAGACGATTACTACCACAAAAAAAGAAACTGGGGTAAATTACAATAATATTATTTTTGCTATTAAATGCTTCAAAACGTCGAATGCGACCCCCTTTGTTACATATCGTTGAAATCAGAAAAAAAAATGTCTTTTTAATTATAGCATAGCAAACTACGGTTCCTATTAAAAAAAAAACAAAAGAAACAGCTTTATTAAAATTTTTATTCTACGTAAAAAATAGCGCATAAAGAACGTAAAAGTATTTTTTTTCTATCTTAAAAAGAAAACAAGATAACTACGGACATGTAGCAAAAATCGCAATTTTTAACTTTTTCTCATAACTCAACTCGAACAACAAAAGACAGACGATAGCAATTTTTTGAAAACAGCAATGAATTTGTTTGAAATATAAAAATTTGGAAGCTCCCATTTATTATTTGTATCTCTTACAGTTATTGAGTTGTCATTGTCCAATAGGAACAAACATCGAAATTTGCACAACCTGTATAAATTAAGATTATGTACCTATTAGGCCAATTGTGCGTCGAACACCTTTCAAATATGCGCGCCGACGAACCTTTCAAGAACTTAAACACAAAAACTACTCTTTTTGAGTACCTAAGAAAAAAGTGAAATTGTGCATTTGTTTCCTTTTGCAATTTATGAATTTATAAATAAAGATAACGAACGAATGATCACTACGTTATGTTATTTTATTAGCAATTAATTTGTTCATCATCTATCATCATAGAAATAAATATAACTACATAATGGATATTGATATTAGGGAAGTAGTACCTAGATGGACATGCATGACAATTGAGTTGAGCTGAGTGAGTGGGTGATTGGTTGGTTGATTAGTAAATGGCGACGATATTGCATTAATCATTTCGGTGCGATTACGAGGCGATTAAACGTTCCGTTTTTCGCGTGATTATGTGCCCCCGAAAAGATCGAATTTAAATTCAAATTCGAATTCGAATTTCCCATGAATTATTCAATGTCGCTGATGGACACAACCACCAACATAACATACAAACGACCGTACTGTATATTTAGTATCTATACATATGTAATACGTAGTAATGTCCTATTAATTACATTTACCTATTTATTTATTGATTGGTTGATTGATTGATTTATTTATTGATTGATCAATTGGAACAATGTTATTCGATTTAGCATACGCTCTGGGGCTTCTCTTTTATATTTTTATAGCCTAGCCACCCCAACAAATAACCGTGTACAGATAAAAATAAAATAAACAGAGACCACAAAATTGCAAAAAAGATGCAAATTTTTGTTCTCTTTTTTATGTCCCCAAAATATTTTTAAATAATTACTAATACAAAATTTACTTATATTAGGTAGTTAGAGTATTATTTTAAGATCGTTAGAAAAGGAAGCTCTTGCTCCAGGTGGTGGCTGTTTTCCTTTTTGGTCATAAATCGTATTTTTACTGCACTTTTACCACTTTTCTCCTCACTGATGGGCCGTTAAAGAAAAACACGTTGCTAACAATATCAATAATACTTACATAGTACCTCCCTATACCTAAACGTATTTGGTATGAGGGGGCCCCATTTTGCCTGATTTTATTTCATTTACAACCCCCCGCCCCATCCCCGATCCCCAATCGTTTTCACCGAAATAGGTTTCCAAATAATTGCACGCAACTTTTTTTTCTTTTCTACTTTCCACCTCCTCCCCTTTCCTTTTTTTTTTTTTTATTTCTTCGAGTGAAAGCCTTTTTCGGTTGCTGCCGGACCCTTTTCGCCCCTTTGTTTACGGCCTCGCTTCGATGGGACATAAGTCAAACGGTCTTATTAGGCATCCGATGAAAGCCCTTCGGGCCATTCGTTACAACTTTCTACAGACGGCCGTTTCGCGTGTTCTCTTCTCTTCTCTTCTCTTCGTTTCTCCTCCTCTCGCCTGCCTGGTGCTCGAGAGAGAGCGAGTGTTACGGTAAAGGTGATATCGTAAGAGCGTTCCGTCACAGGGCACATAAAACGGGATAACGGCCAGGAATAATATATTATTGCTTTACACACGATCCAAACAAACACACAAACATATGCCTACACAGCTACACGTACGGAGTGTGGTGGGAAGGGGAGGGGGTGACGTTCTTCAAACTCACGTTTTATTATAGGGAAACTGATGTGATGATGGTGTTAAAGGTTTCAGATTAAAAATGTTGATGTCTACATTGTTAGTTAAATTGAAAGTTATATTGTTTACAACAATTTTGTATTAAACAAAATGTTAAGGGTTTGTATGCCCACCTTCAGTACCTCGTTTCTGAGATAATTTAATTTATAGAAGAAAAAAACCGGTGTGGTTGCAACCCAAATTATAAAAAAAGTCACTAAAAATTACTTAGAGGGTTGAAATTTTTACCAGCTATGGTCGAAACCTATATCTAACGTTATGCCCAAATTCAGCTTGATAGTTCATACAGAGTGTTCAGAAATAAACTCCAAATTTTAAACACATAAAAAAAAATCATTGATTGTAACCCAAATTTAAAAAAAAATCATAACTGTCATCGCAAATGACTTAGAAGGTTGAAATTTTTAGCAGTTATGGTCGAAACCTATGACTAACGTTATACCAAATTTCAGCTTGATAGTTCATACAGAGCGTTCAGAAATAAAATCCAAATTTTAAACACTTAAACAATATCGTTGACTATAACCCAAATTTTAAAAAAATTATAACTGTTATTAGAAATAACTTAGGGGGTTGACATTTTTAGCAGCCATGGTCGAAACCTATGACTAACGTTATACCAAATTTCAGCTTGATAGTTCATACAGAGCGTTCAGAAATAAAATCCAAATTTTAAACACTTAAACAATATCGTTGACTATAACCCAAATTTTAAAAAAATTATAACTGTTATTAGAAATAACTTAGGGGGTTGACATTTTTAGCAGCCATGGTCGAAACCTATGACTAACGTTATGCCAAATTTCAGCTTGATAGTTCATACAGAGCGTTCAGAAATAAAATCAAAATTTTAAACACTTAAACAATATCGTTGACTGTAACCCAAATTTTAAAAAAATTATAACTGTTATTAGAAATAACTTAGGGGGTTGACATTTTTACCAGCTATGGTCGAAACCTATGACTAAAGTTACGCCAAATTTCAGCTTGATAGTTCATACAGAGCGTTCAGAAATAAAATCCAAATTTTAAACACTTAAACAATATCGTTGACTATAACCCAAATTTTAAAAAAATTATAACTGTTATTAGAAATAACTTAGGGGGTTGACATTTTTAGCAGCCATGGTCGAAACCTATGGACTAACGTTATACCAAATTTCAGCTTGATAGTTCATACAGAGCGTTCAGAAATAAAATCCAAATTTTAAACACTTAAACAATATCGTTGACTGTAACCCAAATTTTAAAAAAATTATAACTGTTATTAGAAATAACTTAGGGGGTTGACATTTTTACCAGCTATGGTCGAAACCTATGACTAAAGTTACGCCAAATTTCAGCTTGATAGTTCATACAGAGCGTTCAGAAATAAAATCAAAATTTTAAACACTTAAACAATATCGTTGACTATAACCCAAATTTTAAAAAAATTATAACTGTTATTAGAAATAACTTAGGGGGTTGACATTTTTAGCAGCCATGGTCGAAACCTATGACTAACGTTATACCAAATTTCAGCTTGATAGTTCATACAGAGCGTTCAGAAATAAAATCCAAATTTTAAACACTTAAACAATATCGTTGACTGTAACCCAAATTTTAAAAAAATTATAACTGTTATCAGAAATAACTTAGGGGGTTGACATTTTTACCAGTTATGGTCCAAACCTATGGCTAACGTTATGCCAAATTTCAGCTTGATAGTTCATACAGAGCGTTCAGAAATAAAATCCAAATTTTAAACACTTAAACAATATCGTTGACTGTAACCCAAATTTTAAAAAAATTATAACTGTTATCAGAAATAACTTAGGGGGTTGACATTTTTACCAGTTATGGTCCAAACCTATGGCTAACGTTATGCCAAATTTCAGCTTGATAGTTCATACAGAGCGTTCAGAAATAAAATCCAAATTTTAAACACTTAAACAATATCGTTGACTGTAACCCAAATTTTAAAAAAATTATAACTGTTATCAGAAATAACTTAGGGGGTTGACATTTTTACCAGTTATGGTCCAAACCTATGGCTAACGTTATGCCAAATTTCAGCTTGATAGTTCATACAGAGCGTTCAGAAATAAAATCCAAATTTTAAACACTTAAACAATATCGTTGACTGTAACCCAAATTTTAAAAAAATTATAACTGTTATCAGAAATAACTTAGGGGGTTGACATTTTTACCAGTTATGGTCCAAACCTATGGCTAACGTTATGCCAAATTTCAGCTTGATAGTTCATACAGAGCGTTCAGAAATAAAATCCAAAGTTTAAACACTTAAACAATATCGTTGACTGTAACCCAAAAGGTAAAAAGATATATTTCTTGTTGGCTCGTGGGTCAATTTGAAATACGACCTTTAATTTTCTTCTTTAAGCTAATTTTCTGTGGAGATATAATAGAGACTCCACAATTTGCGGTATTGTTTCATTTAATAATATTTCCTTTCCAACACCGACTTAATCCATTCGTTTCAGGTTTCAGTGACAATAAAACAAAGATCTATTACCTACGTAGCGTAGAGGTATATACTCGTAGATAGCATATTGTGGCCTTGTCTCTCGGTCTTACATTACCTCTATTATACTATTCTATCTACCTAAATAATATAACATTGTTAACAAAACAATATTCCCTCCCTTGTCCTCCAGGACTGCCTCACGTCTCCTCCGTCTCACCATTTATCTTTTCAATTTCCCCTTTTGTACCTATGAAGTTATTGTCTCGATAAATATATAGCAAGGGGATGTCGTTGCATTTCGTTTCGTTTCTGCACCGGGTCTGACGACGCGACGCCTCCTTCCCAGTGCATCGCATTATCCGGACGAGGCGCCGCGACGCGACGCTTCCTTAATTCGCGATCGAGAGTCGAGAATATTGATGTGATGGGCACGTATGGTAAAATTCACAGTGCGCCCTCACACAATTTCTTTTCATTCTGACTTTATTCCTTTCAATCCCTCCGGTGCTACATACCGAACCAACCCTTCTACTTCACAGATACGATTTATAGATATCGATAATGTGTCGTTATTATCGCTCTATTGTTATGACGTATGTACGTCTAGACACATTACATTACATTATATTATATTGGTCGGGGTTGATGGTTGATTTTTTTTCCACCTACCTACCTACCTAGCTAGGATCGATTTGTCAACGTTTGACCTCGACAAGAAGCTGCCCTCTCGGCCCTCGGGTTGGTTTGGTTCTAACGAACAGCAGATGGCTGCCCCGATAAATTTGACAACGAAAAACGGATTACAATTTCGCCGTTAACGAGAAAAAATCGCCCCTGTCACGGCCCAAATCTACGGGGTTACTTTCCGCCACTTGTTTTATCTTCGTCAGGGGCTTAATACGACTAGTACGTGGTTGTAGTAGGTAGGTAGTATTGACCCCGGTTGACCAAAATGCCAATATGAATATTAAATTAATACACAATAATAATCGATACATATCGGCTTTCACCCCCCAATTCCCAATTTTGTCCGATAAATAATTCATAAGTGCCTATCTACCCTTAATAATAAAGTAGTGCTTATAATGTCTTCTTTGCGTGTGTTTGTTCTAATACCAACTAACTACCCCTTTCGGTCGGGTTACATACTTGGGGTGGCGTGCTTGCTCTTACGTAGAAATCCAAAAAGGAACGTAAGTGAATAAAGCAGCCGTTTTCCGCCCTTAAGGCCTACTCATTACGTTTAGTGTTCCTAATTAGCAGCCACCATGTACTGCCCCGTTTAGCGGCGGTAATTACCCCAATAAATTCCAAATAGAACATTAAATTCAGCAACATAATAATAATAATGTAGTTGCTATTGCTAAGGACAATGCAGCAGTATATAAACCACCCTCACCCAATCGGAAGTAATTTGTGACAGTACGTGCACCCCATTTTATAAAAAAAATTTTTTTGAGTTTCGTTAATACCCAAAAATTAATTAGGCCTCGCGAACATTAAAAAAAATTAGAGCCTTCTTTAGAGTAGAGGGGTGAGTATTTGACGTATTTCTAATCGGTGGTAGACGACAGCGAAGGCCATTATTTCTCGATTTTGTTAGCAATTCAAATTCTTTTTGACAACGACAAGACAAATTCGAGATAGATAGACAATGGGGATTAAGACTCTGCTGCTGGGCGGGCGGGCGGATTCTCTCGAACTCGTCTTTTGTATACCATACACAATATGCAAATCAAATCGGCATTAACATTAAATCATTCAGTTGACCCATTTGTTATGTTTACGTAAATTGTGACAAACAACCCTCTTTCAAACTAACAATAGCCAGAGGGGATGGTTGAAAGTGTTGAGGCTTTCAAGTGGCCAACAGTTGAAATTATTTTTAAATCTTTAACACGTTTAGTTTCCCTTTAAAAGACGACCGCGTAAACTGCGCAAGACTGTGACGTCAGACCAGGAGTAAATTGAGAAATACGTAAAATTTCGGTTTAAGATTACGTAATTAATTTATTAGAGCCATTGACGTTTTATTAATCCATTCCGGATCATAAATCACACACAATTTTGCAGTAGTTGTAATTTTTTAAAATGTCAATGTATTTATGTGTATGGGGGTGCAATAAATCGCGAATTGTAACTGAAATTAATCTCGAGCACACAGCTCGCTGATTCGTTGTTTATTTATTAATGTTTCAGCAACTCGGCTGTTGTTGTTACTGTTGTGTTATTAAAACCCGCAGCAATTTGGACATTTACACGTGTCATTCGTTGCACTTTTTCCCGCTTTATTGAAAGAATCATTTAAAAACAATTAGATACAAATATATAAATAGTCGTAATTTGCGCGAGATTCTTTTTAATTTTCCCAGTTATTGTCCCTTCCCAACCCCCTCGCCCATCTGTATTATCTTTGTATCTTTTTGTTGTTATTTTTTTACCTGACGAGTAAACATCACACACAAACAAAGCATCATCATCAGCATCACACATCACATTTGCCTAGTTTAACAAGATCCGTCGTCGTCGTTTGTTCTCTAATTTGGCTCCCTTTGCTACAGCTTTTTTGTTTTTTGTTCCTTTTTTTTTTTTTTTTGAAATCCGCCCGCACATCCACCCCGTACAGCCCACTTTAACGTAACGAAAGGCAGTAGCGCTCCAATTTGTCAGATTAGATATTCACACAATTAGGCTCCATTATGAATGTATCTGCCTCATTTAATTTACCTAGCTACTTTTTTTAGTCTTCTTTTGGGGCGAAAAAGTTACGCGAGAAATTTTTAACGCCGCACTGCCTCGCTAATTGAAACAAAATTTACATTTAGGCGGACTATTTGCATCACAAATCATTTCGAACGTCCTTTTTTACGCTCTCAGAATTTTTATAAACATTAATTTCCTGTTATTGTTTGTGCAAACTTACCTTCCTGGTCTGACGTCACAGTGGTGCGCAGTGAGGCGTCTCGCGCAGCAGCGACCGTGTCGTCAGTTATTTTTTCGCACTTTTCTTTTGTTACACCGACACTCGTCTGTTTTTATTGATGTTCTTTCGAATTACGGGATACGTACCTATATTGTTCAATTTGAGATAATTGGGATTAGCACTTACTGATTCTCGCGTTATTTGTTTGAGTTCTCTCGTTGGGATTACGGGCTCTCTTCCAAGACAGTCGAGCACGGCTTAAAGTCACGGTTGGTCGTGTAATTGCGCCGTTACGGAGATATGGTTTTAAGGACCTCTGGGACCAACATATAACACCTCCTTCCTGTATCTATGTGTGTTTGTGAACAACTTCAAAGTCTTAAAAGTTCAATTAAACTTTTATTACTTAGTTAGATATTTCGTACCTATTACTTTGGAATAATATTTTAAGGCAATTTAAATAAGTTGTTTCTTTAATTAGGACGAAGACAGACCACGAACGATTTGATAATTCGATTATTGTCGTTATGCGTCTGAATTTACCGCAGTCGAAATTTAATTTAATTGAATTTAACGTAATCTCCCGAATGATGGGTCCATGGGATGGGATGGGATGGGAGTTTGTTGGGGGCCATTTTCCTGCTTTGCTCTGCTCTGCTCTTGTGTGCTCACCCCTCCCCCATACATATATCACTTTCAACTTCCTTCTAGCGGAACGAACTTTCCGTGGTGGTATAAATTTAATTTAATTTAATTACTTAAGCCAATTGCCGCGCGGTTATCCTCTGGAACTAAATTACCCACCCACATACGTATCATTTTCATGTTTATTTAAGTGGTGAATTATTTCTTTTCTGAAGTGGTAACGTTGCAAGTATTTTCTTCCGGGTTTGTTGTAGCGGCATGGCGAGTTCATAAATTCATTTTTCCGAAGTTTTAAATTTTCCGCCCCGAAAGTTTTTATTAAGCTGGAAGTGTAGGGGCCCCGGGGGAATTCCGTTTGTCCGTCCAGTACGGCGCGGTGCGGCCGGCGCTTCTTTCTGCCGCGAGTCTTTTTAAATAAATAAAGAGATAAGGGCAAAGGTGATAAACCCCGTGGAAGAAAAACGACGTTAGACACCGTTTTATTTTCTCCCTTAGAGCCTTTGCTTGCCGTCCCCGTCGCGTCGTCTCTCATTCTTCACATCATACCTATAAACACAAAGTCTGGACGGGGGGACCCCTAGGGAACGAACAGCCAGCCACCCCCACGGGCGTAGCGTCTCCCCATTCTCGTTCTCTTTTTCGCTCTTTAAATGACGGTCAAAATTTATCATACGACGACTAAAGTGGTGCATGCAGAGCGAGATACGAACGTGTTTGTGTGTGTGTATGTGTGGCCTATCGTTTTGAAACGAGATGTCGGTAGCACATAAACTTGCTTTATTGTGTACCCGAAATCGAATTTACCCTGCGGCTGACATTTTTGTTGTATCGTCTATGGGCGAAAAAAGACTCGAAATGTGTCACCACAGGGACATACAAACAAGTACCTACTATATAAATATCAATTGAAGAAATCGGTGGTGGGTGGTGGCAGGGTGCAATTTGTGACGTTAATTGCGAATACCACGGCATTATTTACGATCAACTCCTGCTAATTCGATATAATTTAACGGCAATACCTGTCCCGAGACGGGGCCGGATCCCGAGCACGATTTACATTGTCGAATGACAAATTGATAACCTAATTACTGCCAAGAACACAAAGCAACCGTCCGACTCAAGTCGTAAATCAAAAGTGATACTGTTCCAGGACCGTTTTCATCATTATTATCCTCGTGCCAGAAACTCACCCTATAGATAATGATAACAACTAACGAATGCGTCTCTTAATTAATTAATCAATTAATTAATTAAATAAAACGCACACTCTACAATAAATAAAGCGGAACATTTAATTAATTACGTCCCACGTTCGTATCAAAACGTGGGAGCGAGCAAAAATGGATTTCTAAACTCATTATGAAGACCAGAATCAATACTGAACTAATTGTAAGACCACGATTTTCTGTCTACAGGCAAGACAAAGACTAAGGCTAAGATTTACTGTCTTAAAGCCAGATCAAGACCAAGATACAGACTTGTAAGTCACTATGAGATGTTTTTAGGGGTTGATTGTGGACGATACCATCACAAAATCAAGATTTAGGGCTTAGTAATTTTTCCAAGACCAAGAGTAGCTAAAAATGTCAACACTAAGATTTAGCTGCACTCACAAGACTAAAAGTAAATGACTAAAACCAAGATTAATCGTCTATGGAAAAGACCAAGACCAAAACTAAAAGTGTATACCAAAATGAAGGCTTGTAAGTCCCTATGAGATTTTTCTATGGGTTGATTGTGGACGATACTCTTCCAGCATCAAGATTTAAGGTTTAGCTATGCACTTAAGACTAAGAGTAGCTAAAAATCTCAAGATTAAGGCTTAGCTGCACTTACAAGGCCAAAAGTAAATGACTAAGACCAAGATTAATCGTCTATGGAAAAGACCAAGACCAAAACTAAAAGTGTATACCAAAATGAAGGCTTGTAAGTCCCTATGAGATTTTTCTAGGGGTTGATTGTGGACGATACTCTTCCAGCATCAAGATTTAAGGCTTAGCTATGCACTTAAGACTAAGAGTAGCTAAAAATCTCAAGATTAAGGCTTAGCTGCACTTACAAGGCCAAAAGTAAATGACTAAGACCAAGATTAATCGTCTATGGAAAAGACCAAGACCAAAACTAAAAGTGTATACCAAAATGAAGGCTTGTAAGTCCCTATGAGATTTTTCTATGGGTTGATTGTGGACGATACTCTTCCAGCATCAAGATTTAAGGTTTAGCTATGCACTTAAGACTAAGAGTAGCTAAAAATCTCAAGATTAAGGCTTAGCTGCACTTACAAGGCCAAAAGTAAATGACTAAGACCAAGATTAATCGTCTATGGAAAAGACCAAGACCAAAACTAAAAGTGTATACCAAAATGAAGGCTTGTAAGTCCCTATGAGATTTTTCTATGGGTTGATTGTGGACGATACTCTTCCAGCATCAAGATTTAAGGCTTAGCTATGCACTTAAGACTAAGAGTAGCTAAAAATCTCAAGATTAAGGCTTAGCTGCACTTACAAGGCCAAAAGTAAATGACTAAGACCAAGATTAATCGTCTATGGAAAAGACCAAGACCAAAACTAAAAGTGTATACCAAAATGAAGGCTTGTAAGTCCCTATGAGATTTTTCTAGGGGTTGATTGTGGACGATACTCTTCCAGCATCAAGATTTAAGGCTTAGCTATGCACTTAAGACTAAGAGTAGCTAAAAATCTCAAGATTAAGGCTTAGCTGCACTTACAAGGCCAAAAGTAAATGACTAAGACCAAGATTAATCGTCTATGGAAAAGACCAAGACCAAAACTAAAAGTGTATACCAAAATGAAGGCTTGTAAGTCCCTATGAGATTTTTCTATGGGGTTGATTGTGGACGATACTCTTCCAGCATCAAGATTTAAGGTTTAGCTATGCACTTAAGACTAAGAGTAGCTAAAAATCTCAAGATTAAGGCTTAGCTGCACTTACAAGGCCAAAAGTAAATGACTAAGACCAAGATTAATCGTCTATGGAAAAGACCAAGACCAAAACTAAAAGTGTATACCAAAATGAAGGCTTGTAAGTCCCTATGAGATTTTTCTAGGGGGTTGATTGTGGACGATACTCTTCCAGCATCAAGATTTAAGGCTTAGCTATGCACTTAAGACTAAGAGTAGCTAAAAATCTCAAGATTAAGGCTTAGCTGCACTTACAAGGCCAAAAGTAAATGACTAAGACCAAGATTAATCGTCTATGGAAAAGACCAAGACCAAAACTAAAAGTGTATACCAAAATGAAGGCTTGTAAGTCCCTATGAGATTTTTCTAGGGGTTGATTGTGGACGATACTCTTCCAGCATCAAGATTTAAGGCTTAGCTATGCACTTAAGACTAAGAGTAGCTAAAAATCTCAAGATTAAGGCTTAGCTGCACTTACAAGGCCAAAAGTAAATGACTAAGACCAAGATTAATCGTCTATGGAAAAGACCAAGACCAAAACTAAAAGTGTATACCAAAATGAAGGCTTGTAAGTCCCTATGAGATTTTTCTATGGGTTGATCGTGGACTCTACTTCCATAAAATCAAGATTTAAGGCTTAGGCACTCAAAAGACCAAAAATAAATGTGAGTAACTGTTTAAAGACTGAGACGTATTGTGTAAAGACAATTTCAATACCAACGCTAATTATAATATTCTAAAAACAAGACTTGTAAGTGGCAATGTGATTTTCTTTTGAAGTTGGTGGTGGATGACACCCGCATACGTCTTCCACGTGTAACAAAGTTAATTTTTGTAGTTTGCTAGCTGTCAAAACTTTTTCCAACATATTGAGTGGAGTAAATTTGACGAAAAAGATTTCATGTTACTTTTTAAAAGAAGTTAGACTTCGCGTCATCTAATCACGCGACTCGTGACACCACCACTAAGTTAAGTAATGGCGAAGTTTGCTGCAGTGTTCCCGACCGCCCGTCTTTCGCCCAACTAAAGTTAAGCATTAAAAATTTAACTTTTCAATAACCAACCAACCGACGGTACTGCAGCTCCAGCAGGGACAACGTAAAATTTTAAAATGAATAATAATTTTGATCGAGCAGTATTAGTTAGGGTTGCTGGGAAATTGCTCTGTTTCATTTAGGGGTGACGTAAGTCACAATATGGGAAATAATTATTAATACTCGATGTAACGTTCTTATTTTGTTTCACGATCTCTTTTTTACGGTGGCTCATATTCGTTTAACAAAAAAACATCTTCTTTTTTTGTTTTATGGATTGCACCCCACAGACGTTCTCTCGCATCTACCAGCACGTAATTACAAACGGTAATGAAAGAAGAAGGGAAAAAAAAAAGAAAAGTGAAAGATCGATCCCGTGTTATACATTAATTAAAGTGATGGGAAAGGTGACTTTGATCGAAACTTCCTTTCGGGGCACCCTTCGCCTCTCCTCTGGCTGGGGTAGTGCAGGTACGTCGTCGTAATTTAAATTCAGCGAGCGAAAGAATTTTATTTTATATTACACTTACAGTCCGATTGGTTGACAAGGGGTGACTGGCCCTTTTAAAGCTTGTTCGACCGGATAACAAAACGTAAAACAAATAAAATATTGAACCTTTTACAATATCTGATACTCAGTACGATTTTTACGACAACAAAAGTACCTAGTTTTACGTATATCAAGCTAGCACGACAAAGTTATTTATCCGATTTGTGACTTGCATTATAATTTGTCGCTAATTTGTTACCAATTCCATAAATTTGTCGCTCGTGCCGTTTAGCCATAATCAGCTGCTGGTATGCTAGCTTGATATCAGCATATCTATAGCACTCACTACACATAGCGTATCTCGAAAAGGAAATGTAAGATATTACTGTAAAGACCATAATTTGGTAACAAATTAGCGACAAATTATAGTGCAAGTCACAAATCGGATAAATTACTTTGTCGTGCTAGCTTGATATACATCCTAGTTTTGTTTTTTTTTTTTAATTTTTTTTTGGGTACGAAGTACAAAAATATGACACATTAATTCCTTATAGTGTTTATAGGGTGCCACATTCGTTGTGCCTGCCTATAAATTATTTTTTTCTATCCCTACACGGTTATGTCTGGTGTAAAGTGCTAGTTAAGAATCTTCTCTCAATTGTTTTTTTTTTTGTTTTTGTCTTTGCTCCTCCACTATTCTCTCTTGTTTTGTTGTGTCTTTGTTTCACTTTTCTCTTGTCTTGTTCATGTCCTTTACATGTATCTAACAACGTCTAACCGTTTTCTTCTTCGCGTGGATAGCGGATAATAAATTTCGCCAGGATTTCTTGTTCCCGTTGTTTGTATCTAGGTAAGGGAAAGAGGTCCCGTTTGTTTTCGCGCCAGGCACAAAAAGGGATGAGTTCATTATCAGGCCTCTCTCTGCGTCCTCCTCCGACGTTCTATATTCGTTTCTTGCGACGTCCCCGGGCCCTCGCGATGCGACGCGTATGCAGCAAAACAAGACCCTGGGCGGCACGCGAATTTCTAATCTCGATTCCATTTAATCATTTACCTGTTTGTTCGAAAAGGTTACTTAATTTATGTAATGTATTCGCAACGAAACTTAAAAAGTACAATAAGTTGAAGAAATAAAAAAAAGTCGATAGATTGAGGCCAATAAAATAAAAACGACTTAAATCGATACTAAGACCAATACCATTGCTAATATTAAGGCCAACATAAAGACAAAGGTCGAGACCAAGCTTTAGGCTGATATTAAGGCTAAGAACAAGTCCAAGATCAAGGCAAACATCAAGATTGAGACCAATATCAAGACAAAGGTCGAGACAATGATTAATGCCAAGGTTGAGATCAATAAGGACATTCAGATCAATACCGAGACAAATATCAAGGATAACATTAAGGCCCAGATCAAGAAAGAGCTTGAGACCAAGTTTTAGACCCTTTTGAAGATCAAGAACAAGCCCCAGATGAAAATAAATACTAAGATTGAGACCAATATCAAGACAAAGGTCGAGACAATGATTAATGCCAAGATTGAGGTCAAAAAGGATATTCAGATCAATACCGAGACCAATACCAAGGATAACATTAAGGCCCAGATCAAGAAAGAGCTTGAGACCAAGTTTTAGACCCATTTTAAGATCAAGAACAAGCCCCAGATGAAAATAAATACTAAGATTGAGACAAATATCAATACAAAGGTCGAGACGAAGATTAATGCCAGGGTTGAGGTCAAAAAGGACATTCAGATCAATACCGAGACCAATATCAAGGATAACATTAAGGCCCAGATCAAGAAAGAGCTTGAGACCAAGTTTTAGACCCATTTTAAGATCAAGAACAAGCTCCAGCTAAAGATAAATACTAAGATTGAGACCAATATCAAGACAAAGGTCGAGACAATGATTAATGCCAAGGTTGAGATCAATAAGGACATTCAGATCAATACCGAGACAAATATCAAGGATAACATTAAGGCCCAGATCAAGAAAGAGCTTGAGACCAAGTTTTAAACCCATTTTAAGATCAAGAACAAGCCCCAGATGAAAATAAATACTAAGATTGAGACCAATATCAAGACAAATGTCGAGACAATGATTAATGCCAGGGTTGAGGTCAAAAAGGACATTCAGATTAATACCGAGACCAATATCAAGGATAACATTAAGGCCCAGATCAAGAAAGAGCTTGAGACCAAGTTTTAGACCCTTTTGAAGATCAAGAACAAGCCCCAGATGAAAATAAATACTAAGATTGAGACCAATATCAAGACAAAGGTCGAGACAATGATTAATGCCAAGATTGAGGTCAAAAAGGATATTCAGATCAATACCGAGACCAATACCAAGGATAACATTAAGGCCCAGATCAAGAAAGAGCTTGAGACCAAGTTTTAGACCCATTTTAAGATCAAGAACAAGCCCCAGATGAAAATAAATACTAAGATTGAGACAAATATCAATACAAAGGTCGAGACGAAGATTAATGCCAGGGTTGAGGTCAAAAAGGACATTCAGATCAATACCGAGACCAATATCAAGGATAACATTAAGGCCCAGATCAAGAAAGAGCTTGAGACCAAGTTTTAGACCCTTTTGAAGATAAAACAAGCCCAGAAAATAAATACAAGATTGAGACAATATCAAGACAAAGGTCGAGACAAATAATGCCAATTGATCAATAAGGAATCAATCAACGAAAATACAAGGATAAAAAGGCCCAGACAAAAGGTTGAGACCATTTTAAACCCATAAGATCAAGAACAAGCCCCAGATGAAATAATATAAGATAGACCAAACAATACAAATGTCGAGACAAGATTAATGCAGGGTTGAGTCAAAACCAGATCAATACCGAGACCAATACAAGATAACAAAGGCCAGATCAAGAAAGCTTGAGACCAAGTTTTAGACCCTTAAGATCAAGAACAAAATAAAATAAATAGATAACCAATACAAAAAAGCGAGATAATGCAAGAAGGTAAAAGAGACAGATCAATACCGAGACCAATACCAAGGGGGGGGGGGGGGGGTCGAGACAATGATTAATGCCAGGGTTGAGGTCAAAAAGGACATTCAGATCAATACCGAGACCAATATTTTTTTTTTTTTTTAAAAAAAAAAAAAAAAAAAAAAAAAAAAAAAAAAAACTAAGATTGAGACCAATATCAAGACAAAGGTCGAGACAATGATTAATGCCAGGGTTGAGGTCAAAAAGGACATTCAGATCAATACCGAGACCAATATCAAGGATAACATTAAGGCCCAGATCAAGAAAGAGCTTGAGACCAAGTTTTAGACCCATTTTAAGATCAAGAACAAGCCCCAGCTGAAAATAAATACTAAGATTGAGACCAATATCAAGACAAAGGTCGAGACAATGATTAATGCCAAGATTGAGGTCAAAAAGGATATTCAGATCAATACCAAGACCAATATAAAGGCGAATATTAATGTCTAAATGAAGACAAAGTTATAGGCACGATTTAGCATCAAAAGAAAGTTAAGTTCATGACCAAAATATTCTTTTAGGACCAAGATCAGGACTAAATGAATAATACCGAGACCAATATCGAGACTCATTTAGTTAGTATAGCAATCTTGTCTTTTGGTATTGCTTATTTAATAAGATCTTGATCAAGACCATATTTTAGCTACATATACCCTCAAAATCAAGACATCTTGAAGACCAATAACAAAACTTATTGGTGCCTTGGTCTTGGTTTTCCCGTCACTAATTCCAAATTCATTCTCGACAAGCCCTAAGTGATTTCTTTTTGTTAAAAACAACCCTCCCTTGCGCTAATATTCTCTGTTGTGAAGAGTTGGGGGTTGTTTTTCTTTTTTAATATCTATACATTCCTTTTTGTTGTTTTCTCCCCAATATTGCCGTCAAACTTTCACGTCACTTTTTAATATTTGATTAGGTTTTCTTACTTAATTTTCCGCTGCCGTGATGGCGCCTTTTACTCGTCGGTCGTAAGGTACCTAACGACGAACGAACAAGCCGAAAATAAAGTTGGGCAGGTAGTTCGTTTTTGTTTTCTGAATTATTAATCGGGGTTCCAGACCAATTCGTTTTGATGAATTATTTATTTATGTATTAATCTCCGTACCTAATAATACTCGAGAAAGAGGGTGGAAGACGTGCAGAGTGCCGTTTTCATTAAGGTCAGCAGTGTAGATATGTAGATACCTATAGGTATTCTTTTTTTTTTTGTTGCAGGTAAAACGCAAGGAATCATGGAGTCGACAGAATTCATAATAAGGGTTTGTGTGACTTAAACGGTTTTTTCGGGCGCGATTTATATTATTTTTCGGTAGTACATAGTTAGTATGTAGTGTCGTCGCCGCGTGAGTAAAACCGTCGTAAATAATTTACCTGTAGTGACCGAAAGATGTCGTGCTACTGCCAATGTCGACTGATTTTCTTGGGCACCATCGGCGTCGGTTTACTGACCATTCTCGCCTTTGCCGCCCCAAGGGGAAGTACCAACAATTCACAGGGTGAGTGTCTATTATTATATTACTTGTTATTAACATTACAGTTATTATTCACGTGGACGTTTAATTGTTTTTAATCATTCATTAAATGTACATATTGTATGTCGATCATATAAAACCAAAGCCCTAAAGGACGTTAAATATTTATCCGATTATTATTTAATAAGTAGTCATGTGTGGTATAAATGGGGTGGGTTCGAAACTTCAGTAAACTTTCGCAAATGATTAAAGTTTAAGTGTTGTAAACTTGGCGACATTAGTGGCCCTCAGGGACGGAACTACTGTTAGATAGGCACATCACGACATTGTTTATTAATATGTAAATATGTTAAATGTTTTAGTTGGTCGTCCTGTAAGTTTAACTCCCTATATCGTTAGAAAGGGCGGGGTGGGGTGGCTGGTGACGTGGCGGGTTAAATGTGCGGACCCCGTTTTTACGCGTTCGTCGGTTGTCGGGATGTCAGATAAGAAACTCCAACCGACAGGATCGAAAAAGGACACCTTTTGTGTCTGCACTCATTTATAACATTATGTGTCCGAGGCGTTTTTGTACGAGGCACCCCAAGACACAGATTCCACTTTTGTTGTAGGGGACTTTGTCCACCCAACGAGCTGCAGCATTTGCAGCACATTTTATGTTAGTCAACCCGCACAGCATCACAGTTATTATTTCTTCTATTCTTCTGTAAATTCACCCTCTCTGTTGTTATGTCATCGATTGTTTTCAATTTTATTTTAATAAAAAGGAACCGTTGGCGTAAATTGTTTCGTACACACATACACACACACACACAGTTAGGGACGTAAGTTAACGTAAAATGCGAACAGGCAAAGTTTAAAATCGCAGTCCTTTGAATCTTTTTGTTTGAACACAAAGGGCACACATGTCGGGCAGGAGCGTTGCCACGTCGACAAGAATAATTCAGTCGAGGAAACAAATGGAGGAAGAAACAACGTACTAGGTACATGTATATACATATCTAGCTACAAGGCACAAGTAACCATACAGGGGTTGTATATTTTGACAAAAAAAAATATTCCATTAATTCCAGACGAAACGATTTAAAATAGTAGTGTACATAAACACTAGAAGAATAAATATTAAAAATAACGTCGACGAACAATGTAAAGTTCTATCGAGATTATTTTTTAATCGTAGTGTTGTATATTTATCCTTTTATAGTGTTTATTTACACTTCTCTCCTCACTGACGTATATCAAGCTAGCACGACAAATTTATTTTTCCAATTTGTGACTAGCACTATAATTTGTCGCTAATTTGTTAACAAATCCATAAATTTATAGCTCGTGCCGTTTAGCCATAATCAGCTGCTGGTATGCTAGCTTGATATCAGCATATAGCACTCACTACACATAGCGTATAACGAAAAGGATATTACTATAAAAACCATAAACAGCACGAGCGACAAATTTTTGGATTTGTTAACAAATTAGCGACAAATTATAGTGCAAGTCACAAATCGGAAAAATTACATCGTCGTGCTAGCTTGATATACCTACGTTCCTCCCTGTCTAATTTAAATTAATTAGCATCCTTGACTAATGAACCGTTAGGTACAAGAACTTGAGCCCTGAGCGTTTGTCTTTATAGTCCCGCCTTTCGAATTTTGGAATTTAAAGCCGAATGCCTACGATATCATTGACGTTCTTGTCGTTGTTTGGTCGACGTTAAACTGTTGTCCGTAAAGTTATTGCCGAAACGGAATACATAATTAACTTCTACAGGAGGGTGAAAGGGCGAACAGCCCTTATTAAACTTTCAGTCACCGTCGATGTGTCCTCCTGCCGACACTGGACGCAACGGACGTATTGATTTTGGACGTTCTCAAGCAACTGTTAATTAGAGAAATAATTGTCCTCGTCCTTCCTGGTTGAATTCAAACGTTGCCGTTGTTCAGGGGGATAAAGAAAAGGATTTTTCTTTCTTTTAGAAAATCTGCCTAACTAACTAACTAACTAACTGAGATACCGATGTCCAATAGGGGATTAATTTAATAAGATAACGAGATAAGAACTTTTCTAATCTGGTTTATTATTACGTTTCTTTTTTTTTCTTCCTTAATTGTCTGCCGGAAAGAGTTTCCGTCGCCATAACAGGAAGAACCGAAGACGAAATTAGTGTTGGGAAACGTTTCGATTTGAATTTATCGTCCGTTGTTTGATCGAGTTTATCGCAAATGCATTTGAAATAAATTTAATCTAGATACATACGTAGGGACGAGAAAGGGCCGATATCAACGATCGTTTGCCTCTTGTGATGAATTAAACATTTCACCGGGACTCTGTCGAAAATTAATGCGATATCGTGCCGTCCCCGATTCCCTGAATATCAACTAGAATCGGTTTAGTCGGACTCGATCCCCGGGGACGGACCATCCTGGAATATTACGCAGTCCATTTTTTATTACGTAGATACTCTCAAGGACAATTGTTCCAGATGAGTTAGTTGACTTTTACTACTACTTGGGTACCAAAATGTTCTTCCTGTTGCCCGCAGTTTTTTTCTTTATAATTACATAGGTAATACAAAATCGTGACGCTCCTTTAATCTCGAGAAAACGATGTTAAGAAACTTGTAACTCTTCAGTACTCGAATTTATAAAGTTCCGAACAAGAACAAGAAGAAGAAATAGAAGGGACGATGAGACGCGAAAGGTTCTCGTCCTTTATTCTTCTTTTCTATTCAGTTAAGTTATCTGTGGAGCGTGCTGGATGCTGCATCTATCTATCTCTCTTTTCGTATTAATTAAAAGCTTAACATAATTTAAACTTTACACCGTCCGTCCTGAGGAGTACAAAAGTCCCTCGGCTCGTTCACTATTTTAACCGATTATGAATTCGCGACGGAAGACAATCTTGTTTGTCTTCGGTAACGGGCGGATTTCAGAAATAATGGCCGCATAAAACGAGGAAAAATCCAACGATTACGATCGAACTTAAGTTTTACTTAGAAAGAGATTTTTAAAAATTCAACTCACCCCCAAATGGTCTCCAATTTAGAAACATACGTTACGTATTATTAGGTAGGTACTCGTATATGTCTGTAGGTTGTTCCGGGGCAAATCAAATTTATCAGCCTGTCTCCCTGACAAATTACCCGCGATTAATACGAGGTAAAACAAACACCCCCGGGGACGTATCCTCGAAAAGGTCACGTCATATACGGCCGCACCCCGTTGCGGTTTCGAAATCTGGCTCCGAGGGCGAAATCTTGCGGTCGAAAACCCCTCTAATTATTCGTCCTCTTCAAGACCTCCGGAATCGGGGGATTCCGGCTGGCCGGAAGTTATTTGTTAGCCCGATATGCGTCCCATTCCGGACGTCGAGCCCTCAGGATGTTCGTACGCGGTCAACAACAAACACAGACAACGTCCAGAGAATGGAAATAAATCTCTCGTCGTATAGAGATATACCACATAAGGTTTTAATGATGACGGGAAACTGGATAATGAGCTTGAATCCTTGGGGAATTGTAACATTAAGGGGGCCCAAGGGGTTCCCGTTTGTCTGATGTTAGATCCTCTTATTCTTTGAAAACGAAAAACGTCTAACTGCTTAGGGGGACATTATTGATTGCGCATGTGCAGCAGGCGATTTGACGCTGAACCCTCCCAGCTAATCTACTTGTTTCATTCATAATTCAATAAAGCATTTATTTTGATGTGTTTGTGTGTGTGTGTATTTTTAAGGGGTAGGTATTAGAAGAAGCCGCAGCAAAAGAATATTGTTCGGATTTTCTCGAGGGACGCGCGTGTCTATGTACATTTTCTATCGACCCGGGGCGACTTTCCTCGCTGCCGTTTCTCCCTTTTTTCGCGTTCGTTGACGTCTCCTTTTGCCTTCTACGGGACGCAACGGGCGTTAATAATTCGGATTTTATACACGACTGATTCGACTTGTTCACACACAGTTATTTTCGCACCACATTATCGCTCCGACTCTATGTGCAGACCTGGAGAATAGAGCAAAGGGAGGAAATGTACAGATGTACATGGAAAAAATCTGCCAGGAGGGTGAAACTGGGCGTCTGTTATAATTTGGGCCGTCACGATTAATATTTAGGGAATCCTGAACACAGTTTTCTATTTTTAAGACAAATTAATCCTCAAGGGAAGAGTGTTAGGGAGAATTTATTTTCTAGAGTTTTCTTGGAGGACGATCGTAAGGAGAAGTTTTGTTTTTTGGGGATTATTGCCCACTTCTGTAAATAAGGCTTTCTCTCGTTATGTTTTAATTTTGTGATAGTCTCGTTCCATAATACAACGGTATCATTTATTAGTCTCCCTAATTATACCTTAATGTGCTATTGGGGTACGTTTAATGGCAGCACGTGATGAATAAAATGTACTATTGTGGTAATTTTAGGTAGTGGATCTTTTTTTATCTGTGCACCAAAAGGTCCATCTGATCGAATTAATTTCATTATAACGATCCTCACAAGCTGTTGCTAACTAATTTAGGTATGTGGCTAATTGTTCCGAGAAAGATAACGTGCACCCACCGATCGTCGTTAACCCTTTTACGACTTTTATTATATTATTAGGGTTATACACATAAATCTTGCTTGAATTTAATTTCTTACACACCCTTTGAATTACCTCATTAAAAACCGGTACTTCATCTTGGAAATCGAGGAAGATCAATCAATATTTAGACGGTATGGTGAGGGTAGTTGACTAAGTAATTGATTTAACTGGCGCTATGTCGTTTAAAGTAAAACGATAACGATCGGTCGATGGGGTAGATAGGTAGATACGTAGTGGCGAGTGTATATCCGGAAATTTGTCCTTTAATCGAATAAACATCCGGTCTGGTGATTATTAAAGTCTGAAGCGTTAAATAAATGCTCTAACAGTTTGGTAATTACGCTGGAGCTGAGTTAGTGAACTAATTTTGACACGATACTCCAACCCCCGTACCAATCTCACCCCACTCCTTTAAAAAAATATCCATAAGTTATTGTTAGATAAATTTAAGTAGTTGTTGGTTGGTGGGTTCTTATTAGTCCTGATGGGTCGCCTCCCTCTTATTTCACTTATCTACCACCACCCTTGTGGAATCCTAATTAACGGTGCCCGTCAAAAATGATAAATTCTCGCCGTTTGTCCTGACCAGATCCAATCGTGCCAATTTTCGTCCAATACAAGGTATTGTTCCAAATTAAGAACCCAATTCTCCCAATACGAGTAGAGTAATAAGTAGGTCCTTGATGGGATAGTGGCCGGTGATTCCTTTCTTTATTGCTGCGGTCCCGAATAAATAAATCATTCGGGAAACGGAACAGAAAAAGGGAACCGAAAGGGATGTGAAATCGTTAAGTACGAGAGCCTTTGTTGGATTCGAGAAGGATATTATTAATAGGAATATTTTGATTATAAAAACTTGTTGAGAGGAGTGGGGGGGGGGGGGTGGCGTTAAAGACCACCAAAAACAGTTACAGGAAGAATTTTTCTCTGTGAGGGGTTAAAGACCATCAGAAACGTAGTTACAGGGAGAAATTATCTTCTAGAGTCTTCTTGGAGGGCGATTGATTATCAGGAGGAGGTATAGGGAGATTGTTTATAACCTAAAGATTTCTTGGGGGCTGGAAGACTGTCCCGAAGGTTATAGGGAGAATTTATTTTTTAAATTCTTCCTGGAGGGTTATGGACCATCAGAAGCAGTTATAGGGAGATTTTATTACAACCTGATGAGTTCTTGAGGGCTGAATAACCATCAGGAAGAGTTATAGGGAGAATTTATTTTCTAGAATCTTCCTGGAGGGTTATGGACCATCAGAAGGAGTTATAGGGAGATTTTATTACAACCTGAAGAGTTCTTGAGGACTGAATGATCATCAGGAAGAGTTATAGGGAGAATTTTCTTTCTAGAGTCTTCTTGGAGGGCTGTGCACCATCAGAAGGAGTTGTAGGGATTTTTTAAATAATCTGAAGACTTCTTGAGGGCTGGAAGACTATCAGGAGGAGTTATAGGGAGAATAAATTTTTAAAAGTCTTCCTGGAGAGTTCTGGACCATCAGAAGGAGTTATAGGGAGATTTTATTACAACCTGAAGAGTTCTTGAGGATTGAATGATCATCAGGAAGAGTTATAGGGAGAATTTTCTTTCTAGAGTCTTCTTGGAGGGCTGTGCACCATCAGAAGGAGTTGTAGGGATTTTTTAAATAATCTGAAGTCTTCTTGAGGGCTGGAAGACTATCAGGAGGAGTTATAGGGAGAATAAATTTTTTAAAGTCTTCCTGGAGAGTTATGGACCATCAGAAGGAGTTATAGGGAGATTTTATTACAACCTGAAGAGTTCTTGAGGACTAAATGATCATCAGGAAGAGTTATAGGGAGAATTTTCTTTCTAGAGTCTTCTTGGAGGGCTGTGCACCATCAGAAGGAGTTGTAGGGATTTTTTAAATAATCTGAAGTCTTCTTGAGGGCTGGAAGACTATCAGGAAGAGTTATAGGGAGAATAAATTTTTTAAAGTCTTCCTGGAGAGTTATGGACCATCAGAAGGAGTTATAGGGAGATTTTATTACAACCTGAAGAGTTCTTGAGGACTGAATGATCATCAGGAAGAGTTATAGGGAGAATTTTCTTTCTAGAGTCTTCTTGGAGGGCTGTGCACCATCAGAAGGAGTTGTAGGGATTTTTTAAATAATCTGAAGACTTCTTTAGGGCTGGAAGACTATCAGGAAGAGTTATAGGGAGAATAAATTTTTTAAAGTCTTCCTGGAGAGTTATGGACCATCAGAAGGAGTTATAGGGAGATTTTATTACAACCTGAAGAGTTCTTGAGGACTGAATGATCATCAGGAAGAGTTATAGGGAGAATTTTCTTTCTAGAGTCTTCTTGGAGGGCTGTGCACCATCAGAAGGAGTTGTAGGGATTTGTTAAATAATCTGAAGACTTCTTTAGGGCTGGAAGACTATCAGGAGGAGTTATAGGGAGAATTAATTTATTTTATGTAGTCTTAGAAGGTAAATAATTATGAGGAACAGTTATAGATAGAACATGTGGACAGAGAGGTTGTTTGTGGATACTTTCGACGTTTCGTACTCATTTGAATTTGGTCCCCATGGCTGTGGTCGTTTGCGATATCGCAAGTCGCATCGCGGACGGAATTACGAAATCTAGGAATCGTCTCGGGAGCGTATAATGTCTGACATCCGCCGCTGCAAAGTCGACAGTATCTTATCGAAATGGCTTTTGAATTTGAGTTTGAACTTTGCGTTCGGACTGCAGGGCTTCATCCTTTCTCTCTCTCTCCTCTTCACACCCGTTCTGTGTGTCTTTGTCTCTCGGCCATTATTCAAATGTACGGAATAAATCATATTGAACGAGAGGGAGGTAAGGGGAAGGAAAGCTGTCCATGGAAGCGAAAACTGTATGGCATCCGTTAAGGGCTCCATATGATGTGAGCGAAAGTTTTGCACATCTGTTGTCTCGTCGAAAATAAAGGAATTATCTGGCGCCTTGGCGTCGTTATCTTCAGGGCACAGCGTTTCAAGGTATTAATCATTTGTGGATCATCTGGGACTAACCGACTGGACTCTAAATTAATAAGCTCCTTATGTTACATTTGTGTTTATCTGTAGATCAGAGAAGTTAGGGTAGGGATGAGGGTGCTGTGTAAAATATTTTAAAGTGGATCTAAGATGAAACATGAAGAAGCCCAGCCCCCAGTGACCACTTATTATTTGATGTTTATGGTTTCTGATATTGGAACACAAAACCACATTGTGTGTCTGTGTATCTATCTAGAGAAGAAGAAAGAGCGTTTCATTTCGATTGCTTTCCGCCAGCCAGTAAATTAAAGACAAATAGATTAGAAAAGTTTCTGAGTCGGAAGTTAATTAACTGGAAGGAGATGATAATACTTTCTCTAGAACGATTTTCCTTCCCGGTTCGATTGACACAACCCAACGACGTAATATATTTATAAGTGAGTCAAATTTCCGCAGCGCACTTTGAAATTTAATCTACGTAAATTATTTCCTCGAACAATTTATTTATAGCGTACGTATCGCATAATATAATCGGTTTTTATCATCCACCCGGATATTACGAAGACACTTGTTTGACTCAGTGTAATAAGTAAGTAGTTGAGGGTTGTTTTAAATTTAAGGACAGAACCAACCATCAAGTAAGGCTCCGATGATCGGGAAGTTTAACAACTTCGGCTAGCTAGCGAACCGTTAATTACGTCTTAAGGGTTGACACACAAAACACCGAGGCGAGGAGCAACTGATGTCAGAATTCTTCGAAGCAACCTCAACGTACGTAGTTAACCAACCAACAAACTGGAAGAACTGTTACAATGTGGACAATTTGGAGCGTTTTATTTACGATGCTGTGTTAGGTTAAAAGTTGTTGATCGATTCAAGACGGAGTCCGAGTTGATTACTTGAATAAACCCTTTTATTACCATAACAACAAAAGAATAAGAGGGAATTTCTGGGAAAAGCGATAAAAGGATCGGGACTTCAAAAGGAAACGGAATGTACTTATGTACATAAGGTCCCGAGGGAACTTAAAACAAACCTTGGTACAGACCAGACCTAGAACTAACTGGGTTACTTATACGTGTGTATCTTTATAAAAATTTCAATAAAACCTGCAGGATTATGAGAGAAATGGGAGACACGATACGGTCTGTAGTTATTAGTTTTTCTTTTTAGTGGTTACGCCACAGTGGCTTTTGTTTTATTTTATTCTGCTGGCGGCCGCCTTTGCCTTCCCACAGGAATAGTTTAATTTTAGTGTCGCCGAACGAACGGTACGGCCGGAGTTTTCGACTGAGAGAGAATAATTACCACCCAATTTTTTTTGTCTTTCGCTGGATTAAGTACTACTTAGTTACTTGACTTTTCTGCTCACCGAACTTACCATAGTTAGGTAATATGTACGTAACAAAGAATTTTCAGTTTCGGGCCAGCGATTCTTTTTCACCATCAGACAATTCAATTAATTATTTATAATTCTCAGAATCATCCCCTTACGTCCCTTTATTATTATTATTAAAGATCCTGAAGTCCTTTTGGCAATTAATAACAGCGGGTTTAGTTTTTATACATACTTATCGATTCCGTTTTAGTAAAATTAAATTCCGTTGTCGATAAATTATACCTAAGGATTCTGGGAAGAGTTACGATCCTGTGGAGAGGCACCTTGGCTACGTAAAAATAAGGGCGGCGCGAGCTGTCTCTCAGATTATCGCCGGTACGCGGAGGAGGCGGCACCACGACGATGCCAACGTCATTTTTTGGAGAGATTGATGGTGCAAAATACGACGGGGCCTTTTAATTTAATAAAATCCTCCACTTAAGGACTATATCCGCCCGATTTATCCTCCTCTGGGACGAATAATTAACGGATTACAGACAAAATTAAGGGGACGATTAGAAACAAGCATTTTGAGAGCGAGAGAAATGTATATAGGTACCCTATTTAATAAAAACCGAACCTTTTGGCAGTGTCCAGGGCCGTACCGCAGATGTGCCCTGCAGAAAATACAAAACGACTGAGTACAACCAAATATTTTTTAATTACATTTTTTTTTTTGTAATTGCGAAATCATAGAGGGAATTATTTGCAACCGAGCTCGAATTCGTACATTTGTGCAATACATATTATCTATTTATCTATGCTAGTATGTATATTCAAACGTCGTCGTCTCGAAATGTTGTTTGTTTCGACTTCTACATGTATACAAACAACCAACTACCCATCCCATCCACGTACGTACAACGTATCATCGCAAACATAATGGAACGGTCTGTGCGGTATAATAAAAGTGTGAGAGTGGTATGACGATGACGGTCCACACTTTAATTAGCTCGGAAACGTAGGTACCTACACACCGTCGAAATTTATGTGTCGCCGCGTCGTGAGGAACTTCTCTTTACTACACAGGTTGCGAAATCGACAACTCTAAACGCGTCTGTGCGTTTGTTTCTTTACACGTATGCCAATAGCAGCCGTCGATCGTTTTCGCCGCTATTAGCTTGTGGGCGTGTCTCCGTGCATCTGCCAATGGCAGCCAGTGGTCGCTATGCGCGCGCTGATGAGCCAGCCGTACAGCCCCGCCTCTCTCTCTCTCACTCATGGTTACGTTGTTATGCGCATTTTCGTAAGCTGTATACATTTTGTGGTATTTTACTCCAATGTATATATGTATGGATACGTTTGTGCAAATTTGCAAATTAGACTCGGGATCTCAAGTAGGGATGAAATGGAGTCGCGTGCATCCGTGCCGAATTGATTTACATAGTTTTATGTAAGTTGCGGCCAGGAGTTATTTAAAATGCAAATAACTGTACCATTCTATACATATACATTGAGACCATTGTCTTGCTAAGAAACTTTGCGCCACGTATGGGGAACTAGCTTTTTATTTTCAATAGTCTTGCGTTTATTTAGATTTGCGTCCATGTAAATGGACAATGTCAATGTTAGGGTGATTTTTATCACGACAATTTATGGGTTCGTCTGTTGTCTGCAGCAGATACCTCTTCATTTTATTGAAATCATTAGGTTGATGGCGGCGCTTTAAAAAGGGGTAAAATGGGGAAAACAAAAACTCAAAGGACCATTTGTCCATTTCACTATTCCTGTCAGCGTTTTGACCGGACAGCAGTCGAAACCTCGGCTGACATTTCAAACAAAACAACACAACAGGGAATCACTCCATCACCATCAATTAGGCTTTAAAGCAGACTGACTGATACAACAACGGTTTTAATGGATTAAAAAAAAAATATTTGAAAATAATTCAAATTTTATAATATTTCTTCCGCAATAACTTATTATTGAGGGTCTAAAAGTTTTAGCTAGTAGTAGTTGAGTTGAGTTCGTGGTGGAGCAAAGAGAAGAATGATTGTGTTAGGTTAGGTCCTTATACGAGTACAATACAAACGCTAACGTAGTTAATGGAGTGTACGAGGGGTTTAATTAAATCTGCTGTTGATTTTTGCTCACGGTTATATTAGTTTAGATGAACTTTACAGAACAGAACAATAAGTGAAACTAATAATAATAACGGTTTAACAAAACACATATACTTAATATACATTATGTAAATAGTAGTGGACTGTTGTTGGATTTCCTGTCTGGCACGCGAACACGAAATAGTAACGTGCAGACAGACACAAAAAGCGGCAATTACCGAGTTGATGTCGTTTCTTCACCTCAAAAGCACCAACCAACCCTAATCGTATTTCCAAGCAAACGGATCCTGATCAAAGGCAAATGTCGAATGAAACAAAGCGAGCCGAAGGGACGTTCGTTTACAAATCCCCTTTTACTAGCTGCAGGGAAAAAAAGAAGGAGACGGAGGAGAGTAAAAGGCAAACTCCTATTTATTCGTCGTCGTCGCATCACAAAGGGGCAAGGCACAAGTAATTGAAGCCGGTTGAGAGGTTTCGTTCTCTCTGTGTCTCTCAACTCATCGAGGAGGACAATTTATCGCTCTGTTTGCTCATATTTCCGATTCTATTAAACCTATGTATGTATATATAAGTACCTCTTACCTCTTCGTCATTTGAATAGTCCGTGAATTGGTCCAATTTACTGTACTAAAAGAGGGACTTTTAATACGTAGATGAATAGATAGTCTCGTGACGTCAGGAGCTGCGCAGTGGTCTCAGCGCTTTTCAAGAGTACCTAGTAAACATTCACCGGTTCTGTGACATTGAGGAAATGGGGGAGAGGTCATTGACCGGTCAACAAGTCACACGTGCAGCTCACACTTCAGATTATTGCATAGAACCACCCTACTTTCGTTTTCAGTTTTTCTTCTTCAATTTTTTTGGTTAATACCTGCACAAGAAGAACAGAGTCTCCCCTCTCGTTCGTTTATTATTAAGAAAGCCTTACGGTTTCTATTCTATCAAGTAACAATCCATCATGTAAATGTATTAGGCCATCTGGTATCATTCGTCAGTCTACTTCTACGTTACCACTTCCTTCTACCTCCGTTCTCGCATCTGTGACGTGTTCTTCCAGTAAATTTATGTAAACTCACAATTGTTGGGTAACCGTCTGAATTATTCAAGGGACACAGGAATAGGAGAGGCATCGTCTCGTCCTTATAACCAACCGACGAACCGCCCGACCGACAAGCAAGCAACCCCTTGACGTTCCCGATAGTAAGTAAGTAGTGAGGCGAGGTGAGGGTGTGTATGGGCATCTGTCACACGTTCTTGTTCCCGTTCTCTCGCGTCTGTCTATACTACCTACCGACCCCACGGAAACATATACGTTATTAATGGGAAAATAAACGAGGGAACGTGCGTGCAGATGGGTAAATATTTGAACGCCACTAATCGCGTTCACCCCAACGTTGCCTAACGGTGATTAAGGACCGGGATTAGGCAGGAACCGAACGAACCCTTTCAGATACTTTATTCTTGAGGGTCCTTCCTTAAAATGAAAAAATTAAATTCTTCACAAACTACTCACTCCCCTATAGTTTGATCGACGGCCATTTTCAGTAACTACCCTCGTAGGTATATTATGTACTTTTTGGTATAATGTATTAGTAACGAGTACGAGTCTTGTGTCCTGTAACACTTTCTATAATAGGTATGTATGGGCACCGCGGCGTACTTTTGACGTAATTAAAGCGACATAAATAAACAATAGCTGGCGAGCCGCCCCGTAGAGGAGGGTACAGAAAGGAGGAGAGGAGACGCAAAGGGGTGAAGGCGATGAAGCCGTGTAAATACTTTGTAGTTCCAGTTAATTAAAGTTCAAAACTGTTGCTTACGTTTACGGAAAGTAACGAAACGAGGGCACCGCGTTTCGCATTTTAAAAACTGTTGTCTTCACAAAAGTAACCCAAGCCACCTTCAGCCCCTAATTGCTACATATACAAACCTCCCAATAAAACTTTCTCACTGTACGTTTTATCGATTATATCAATGAGTCTCTGTTGACATCATTATTTTAAAGTTCTTCTCAGCTATCGCGATAAATCAACGGAACGAAAAAGGGATGAAAAAAGAGCCGCAGCGAATAGTAGTTTCTCGTAAATAACTGGCGCATAGTTCATAAATTTCGAAAAACGCTTCAACAACTTTTACGCTCCCCCACTGGGAGTAAACCGCACCAAAAAATATAATCCGTGCTGCTGATGGAAGGAAAACTTTCCTAAACGATGATGGTTCGATTACTAAACTTTTTGAATTCTGCTATCTCATTACTGCTGGTCTAATAGCAACCCTTCTTCTAGTTCTAGCTCTCCAAAGCCGTTATCATTTTCATTCATAATTAATATTAAATATTAAAAAAGGTCTTTTAATTTTTGTTAAAGATAAGGAATCCTGTAACTTACAAATTTTGCTGCGGTACTTTACGTGGTAGAAGTTCCTCCAGGGGGTTATATTATAAATATTTGAAAGGGCTAGACCGCCGCAGACCTGTCCCAGACCTCAGTTTTCATTCGTTAATTGTAGCAGAACCAGAACCCTGCTGGATTTCAACTCCCAGGCAACTGGGGAAGGAGAAGCAGGTCGTCGTGATTCAATGGACCGTGGTGGTGTGGTGGTGGTGGTGCGCGTAATTATTAGTTGGCAATGTGTTTCGGAGGTGTTTCATGGAATCGCACCCGGGCAAACTAAGCAAACTCATAAAATAGAAATGAGAAGTACAAGGGTAATGGTAATAATAAACAGAGGGTGAGTGAGGGTCTGGAGTTTGTTCTGGCGGTGCCTTGAATTTCACACTTATTTAATAACCCCTTTCAAGCCAAATTGAGAAATTGGGGTTTTAGAAAGTGTTACCCCAACACAGCCCATTTATTTTATTATTATTTTTATCAACATGATTGAAGGGGTTCATTCCCCCTGGATAATAATCTTAAAAGCCAATAATTAATTTCTTCCTTGATTGCCCATCATCTGCTACGTAATCGGATTAATGGTGAAAGAAAATTATTTAGAGTGCAACGTATTTTTTCGTCTCTATCTTAGTGGTGGTGATAAAATAATTCGTTAATTTTTCGACGTTTGATTGGCCATCCACTTTTTTCTTTTATTATTTTATCTTTCCATTTTCAGCCAACCGATTATGACATCAGTCGTTGAGCTGTTAAGTTGAATTCTCATTTGGGTGTTTGAGTGAATTCTAGTTAGGGATGTTGGTGAAGTGGCGCGACTCTTGTGCAGTGAACGTTTTTTTCTGTAAACTTGGCTTCGAATCAATCAGTTATTACTGGGGGAATGGCGTACCAAATGTCTAGTTGTAACTAAATCCTGCAGCCACTCAAAAACCGCCACCACCAGCGCTTTGGTTGTACAAAAAAAGGTATTTGCATTTATGCGCCCTGTGTGCTTTGCAACTACTGAATGAATTAATTCGCCACCCCTTCTTTTGAAGCACAAATAATAATTCACGTCTCGTAAACGGGGAGGCCAACGACCCCAGCCAGTCTGGAAAATATTTTTATTATTGTTGGTATTTTTACCCTTTACGTCAGTTTCCTCCCCTAAAGGCAGGGAAATCCCCTCAAACTTCTTCTGATAGAAGTATTTGCTCATGTGTTTTTGTTAATGGCAATCATGTTCCGATACTCTTACCCTTCAGAGGTTTCTTTTTCTGTTTAAATTGCTACCAAATTGTTCTCTCTTTCTTTAAGATTCTGAAGTACCTACATATGTATTATTGGATATAAGAAGAAGTTAGTTGTGCTGTTGTTTTCCCTTTTGTGTTTTAGTTCGTTTTGTTGCTGTTTTGACGCATGTCTTGCCTGCCGCCTGTTTCGTAGCAAAATGACAAGTTTTAGTTCACTTTAAAACAGTTTCTCGAACGAAACCCATATCTTACATATCTATATATTAAACGTATCATTTCTTCAAAGTGAAACTTAAAGTTTGTTCGCGCGCAGGTGTTTTATACGATAAAACTTTACAACTAACAACAACCAACGGTTATCGTGGATTTCTTTTTACTAAAATACGTTTCTCCAACTGTAACTATGATGTAAGTTCCCTGAGCTTAATTGTACATAGAAAGAAATTAATTGGTTTCGAATAAGGCAAACACAACACAAACATCAATGTTCGTAATACGTAGAAGCTGCTGGTTCAGGTACAAGTTCGAAAAGTGTGGTTTGCTGAAATTGACAATCCGTTCGTTCGGGTTTAAAAGCCCCCAAAAGACGTCGAATATTAAATTACTTACTAAACTTGTTTAAGTCCTGAAACAAACAGGCACCATCCTCAAACACTAAGTATACGTATTTAAAATTAATTAAATCAAACACTAGAGTCCTAAATTTTACCTTCTTTCCAGACATGGACTATTGGTACGAACAGGCAAGGATAGCTTTAAGACGCAGATTGCAATACGCGAGTGAAGATGAGCGAAAGCCCCATGCAAAAAATGTTATTTTATTCGTGGGGGATGGCATGGGGGTGGCCACGGTCACCGCGGCCCGCATCCTTCGTGGACAACGTCTGGGAAAAAGCGGGGAAGAACACGAGCTCGTCTGGGACTCCTTTCCGGCTGTGGCGTTGGCAAAGGTAAGATTTAATTTTTTGAAAAGTAAACAATCTGTTCCTTATCTTTTGACCTCAACTTTTTGCTCGGAAAGTTTAGAAGAAGTTATTTTCATTAAGGTGTTCTCTCTCTAGCAATTTACCGCCGTCGTAATTTTACCATCCCTGTTATCTAGCCGTTTTGCCTTGCTGGCACTAGTGCGGGAATATTTTAATTAAAAGCTTGTTTATTAAAGCCGAATTTGCCCGGCTTTTGTACCTACCTATCTACCACTAACCACCAACCTGCATAGATAACCAAATTGAATTTTATGTTTACTTTTTCATCTTCTTTACCATCCTATGTAGGTACCTACATAAAAAGGGCAATAGATATATCTATACGTAGAACCTTATTTTTAGAAATCATCACATCACGAGCCGCCACTGAGTGTGTAGTAGTAAGTACCATACCTAGGTGCCATTAGTAATGGAGCTTTTTTTTTTGTTTTTCGCGTTTTTGTCACCCGTTCGATCGTCGGTCGTCAGGTCTTAATGTTCGGGAATCAGGCGTGACGGTTTCCGAACCGTTCTCCATCTCTCGGAATACAAATCGAGCAAAAACATTTGATTAAGTTCGAATCGGATGTGCGATAATTCGAAGCCGCCAGACGCCGATCTCTTTCGGTATAAAAAAGCGCCACCGGAACGTTCCCGAACCAGTATTTGTTAACTAAAGATTAGAACTCTCGGATGTGGAGCGTTTACGGGATAAAAAAGTCGAACAAACGGCAACGGCGGTACGTAATAGCACGCTATTGATACAGGATGCGAAAATGTGAATCTCGGCGTTTAGTTGTGGCCGATAGCAGTGGCGAGTGCGAGGGCGGTACGGTTGCGCACGCACACAGACCGCTCGCTGCTATTGGCGATCGAGCGGAGGCACGCCCACAGAAACAAATGCAGGAGGCGCTTAGTACTTCTATCGTTACACTCGTTGTGCCACGGTTCTCGCTTTCGCAACCTGTACGTTATGTGGAATTAAAAAGGATAAATGAGGTTCATTTTTCTATGTACCTAAACATACGTATGTGCTCCTCTTTCATTGTTAATTAGCCACATTTGTTGGAATAAGTAAATGGCAAACGTTCACAAAATATGTACCTACCTAGCAGTAGATACAAATAAACAAAATGTAGGTAAAATGGTAGGATTAATTAATAATAATTAATAATTCTACAGTCGTTCTGCTAGTATTATGCATTTGTAAATAGCCTTCGGTGTATTAAATACCCAACCACAAATAATCCTTTAATCGTTTTTGAATAAATGAAATCGCGAGGGTTATTAATTTGCTTTACAACATTTAAATCAGTCTGTCAGGTTTCCTGGTAGGAATAAAATTGAATTTTCCGTCGAGAGAATTGCGGTAGGTAATTCTTTTTTTTTTTTTTTTTCAAACGAACGGAAAATTCGCATTTTTTATGGACCTTGCGTCCCGCTTAAAAAAGGTTACAGCAGCTGCCGGGTGTGTTGTTGTTATTCGTTTGGAAAAATAATCCAATCGTTCAGAACAAAAAAAACTAGCCGGACTTGACCACTCACCATATTTTGTGAATTATTTCTGTACGATAGATAGATATACATGTTACATAACTTGAAAATTTTTTCTTCTTTCGTTGCCATCATTGAAAACAAAATGAAATAAAGAGAGGGCGAGAAAGGGTGGAGTATTTTTTTTAAAGGGATTCCAATTTTTTTTAGTGGTGTTATGCGGGATTAAAGATGGCCTCCAGCGTGCGCCACTTTTAGACACATATGTAAAAATACGTATGTGTATAGGTAGGTAGTTCTCCCTTCTGCGTATTTTTAATATGCAGTGGTTGTTTCAATAGAGCCGGCAAAGCCCCTGTCTGCTGATTAACTATCGATTTTTCGGAAAAATAATTTTCAGAAAAGGAAACGCCCTTCAACATCACCAAATGCACATTAATACTTCAGGGGCGCATTAAATATCAGGGTAGTGACCTTCTGTATTAATTAATAATGATGGCATGAGTTTGTGTGACGTGGATATAAGTAGGTTTCTGGGTTGTTCCTGTCGGAACGTTTGATCTGCTTACGTACGTATTATTGTTGTCGTCGGGACGTCACATAAATTCCGGACCGTGACGGTACACACGACCCACGACTTGCCCCGTGCCGACTGCAAAGTGTGTGCACATTGGGGCGGGCGACAATGAACACGACGCGGTAACCACCCCAAGCAGCCGTGTCTGGGGTGGTGCATAGGTATAACTACATATAACGGGTACAAGTAGGTCTGTCTGTCTGTACGTGCTAACACAATGTGATAAAATGCATCGCTAGATAAATACCCTTGTGGATTCGTGTAGACACAGGGAAATTTGTGGAAATGCCAAGAAAACTACAACAAGATCCTTTTGTACCTACACGAAAATTGTTGGGAGGTTGTTATCGTCGAGCGGGGCGTGGTCCAGAAGGTCTCCGAGTACTTTTAGGATCATTTAGTCAACTAACCTAACCTAGCCATCCCTTAACAATTCAGGACTAGTTATTATGTTATTTGATATTTAGGTGGTAATTTCTCTATAATATTGTCACAGTCTTGAAGATAGATAAAGACCACAAGTTGTTAGAAGGTCATCGACCAGCGACCAGGTCATTGACACCTACTTATTCGACTACAATTTGGTCTCCAAGTATTCTTTGGGCCATTCAGCAAACTTAAACTTAAAATCAGTTCAAATAACCCTCTGTACAAAAAAAAATTGTTACAGTGTGTATTTTTTAAATTAAAAGTGAATTAAATAACTGACCAGTTGGAGGAAAACGAATCTATCGACGAAGCTATCGATTGCAGTTTTCTTTTTTTTTTTTTATTTTATTTTATTATTATTAAGGGTGCCTAAAAGCATTTTGACGGGTCTGAAACTGATATAAGTGCACTTCAACTGCACCACATGTAATGTAAATACATATATACATCGCATGGTGTGTGTATCAGATATCAAGATCGATCAAAGTCCCTTAAAAGGTTCCAGAGGCCACAAAACTTAAATACATACGTACGTCTATTATTACTTATTTTATTGTAAAAGTATTTTTAAATAATTTTCTTGGACTTTGAATTGTGACATTTTCAATTATTTTATTCTTGTGGTAGAGGTCACTACAAAACTAAAACCTATTTAAATGGAATTCACAGTAAAATATTCGCAGTATGCAATATTATTTTGTGGGAAAGGGAATATCTGGAGGTGGAAGATAGGATAAAAGGAATTTACGTCAGAAATATAAATCCGAAATCCGAACACAGTTTCTTTTTTAATATCATACCTAGGTGTCTTACAAAATATATACAGATGTGTTAACCAACGAACCAAACATAAGGATATTGCATTTGTATGTGTATAAATTCCGTTCGATTCGATCCAATGGGGGTAGTTATGTTTCATAGATATCGTCTGTCTATCTGTCTATATGTTTGTGTTTTTGTGATCCCCTCTTATCCTAAATAAATCCCGGAGCTAACGAAATATTTTCCTGTGCGTAAGGAAAGTTTTCTTGTTGAGTTGTTTGTTTTCCTCAAAGGATAATCTGAGATTTTTCGATTAAAACTTAAAAATACCACAGCGAAACGTGTGCTAGGCTGCTTTTCCTTTCTTTTTATTTTTTCCTACGTACTTAATACTCTGTGAACAGAAAAGAAATTTGTTTTCGAAGAAATGCCTCGGATTAAGGAATTGTCATGTAAGAGGGTGTGCTTTGATTAAAAAAAAATCGTGATTGTATTTAACCTAAATTTTAAAAAATCATAACTTTCATGAAAAGTGACTTAGGGGGTTGAGATTTTTACCAGTTATAGTGGAGTCTTATAGCTAACGTCATGCCAAAATTCAGCCTCATAGTTTGTACAGGGCGTTTAGAAATAAAATCTAAATTTTAAAAAAATCGTAACTGTAATTCAAATTTTTAAAAAATTATAACTTTCATCAAAAATGACTTGGAGGGTTGAAATTTTTACCAGGATTAGTCAAGTTTTATGGCTAACGCTATGCCAAAATTCAGTCTCACAATTTTTACAGGGCATTCGGGAATAAAATCCAAATTTTAGAAACTTAAAAAAATAATCGTAATTGTAAGCCAAATTTAAAAAAATTATAACATCCATCAAAAGTGACTAAGAGGGTTGAAATTTTTACCAGGTATAGTCGAATCTTATGGCTACCATCATGCCAAAATTCAGCCTCATAATTTGTACAGGGCCTTCGGAAATAAAATCCAAATTATAAAAACTTCAAAAAAAAAATCGTAATTCAAAGGCAAATTTGAAAAAATTAAAACTTTCATCAAAAGTGAGTTGGAGGGTTGAAATTTTTACCAGGTGTAGTCGAGTCTTATGGGTAATGTTATACCAAAACTCAGCCTCATAATTTGTACAGGGCGTGCGAAATGAAATCTAAATTTTAAAAACTTAAAAATCGTAATTGTAACCCAAACTTTAAAAAATTATAATGTTCATCAAAAATAACTAAGAGGGTTGAAATTTTTACCAGTTGTAGTTAAGTCTTATAGCTAACGTCATGCCAAAATTCAGCCTCATAGTTTGTACAGGGCGTTTAAAAATAAATCTAGAATTTTAAAAAAATTCGTAACTGTAATTCAAATTTTTAAAAAATTATAACTTTCATCAAAAATGACTTGGAGGGTTGAAACTTTTGCTAGGTGTAGTCGAATCTTATGGCTAACATCATGCCAAAATTCAGCCTCATAATTTGTACAGGGCCTTCGGAAATAAAATCCAAATTATAAAAACTTCAAAAAAAAATCGTAATTCTAAGGCAAATTTGAAAAAATTAAAACTTTCATCAAAAGTGAGTTGGAGGGTTGAAATTTTTACCAGGCGTAGTCGAGTCTTATGGGTAATGTTATACCAAAATTCAGCCTCATAATTTGTACAGGGCGTGCGAAATAAAATCTAAATTTTAAAAACTTAAAAATCGTAATTGTAACCCAAACTTTAAAAAATTATAATGTTCATCAAAAATAACTAAGAGGGTTGAAATTTTTACCACTTGTAGTTAAGTCTTATAGCTAACGTCATGCCAAAATTCAGCCTCATAGTTTGTACAGGGCGTTTAGAAATAAAATGTAAATTTTAAAAAAATCGTAACTGTAATCCAAATTTTTAAAAATTGTAACTTTCATCAAAAATAACTTGGAGGGTTGAAATTTTTACCAGGATTAGTCAAGTTTTATGGCTAACGCTATGCCAAAATTCACTCTCACAATTTTTACTGGGCATTCGGAAATAAAATCCAAATTTTAGAAACTTAAAAAAATAATCGTAATTGTAAGCCAAATTTAAAAAAATTATAACATCCATCAAAAGTGACTAAGAGGGTTGAAATTTTTACCAGGTATAGTAGAGTCTTATGGCTAACGTCATGCCAAAATTCAGCTTCATAATTTGTACGGGGCGTTCAGAAATAAAATTAAAAGAGAACACGTGGAAGAATTTAAATAAAATTTCCAAATAGTAGGTATTATATAATTATATACTACATACCAAGAAGGGTAAAAATAAAGTCCTAAGTTTGTATTTATTTATTCCTCTTTAACAACCCTCTGCTTTTAACCATTTAAAAAAAAGTATCCAATGGAAGGAAAGGCGAAGGCCAAAAATATTCGTTCTTTCGGTGGGTGAGAAAACGATTAATTTTTTTTTCAAGCGAACACGAGTAACGAATAATTTGATTAAATACTAATACGATGCTGCATCATAATAACTTAAAAAAAGAAATGAGGGAAGATGCGGAGCCTGAACGTTTTTTTTTTTTGTGTGTGCCAAGCTAATCTTTCCCTTTTTGTAAATAAATCAAAGCTATTTGCTTGCCTCTTAGCAAGATTGGCTCCCATTTATCATATTTTTCGCGGAAAAGCGTATTAGCAGCGAACCCTTGCGCATGCGTCTCATTTGGTATTCCCCTATAGGTACATTTTGATAAGACGTAGGTATTTCAATTTTCTTCTCTTCGTGTTTGTACCTACCTACCTACCTACCTACCTCCTTCTACTACTAATACTACCACCAGAATACCAAAAGTGAGATTCTGAATCGTACGAAATAACTTATTGGCTTTTGAAAAGGCGAGTGATTTATATCTTGCTCCACTTAGGTACGTTGCTACATCCCCTTCCTACTGCCTACCTGTTCCATTCATCATTCATTCTTCTCTCCCCCTCTCGACCAACCGAACGATTTTAAATGACCGAAATTAAAATTTTCGGTTCGTCGGTTTCTCCCGGAAAAAAAAATCCAGTCGATGAATTGAAATCGAAAACGATAGAATTATTATGGATGGCTCCGATAAGGGGAGGAAATGTCTAAAATAAATTGAATTGTTTCCAACCAAAACGAATCAATCTAAAAATTGTATCAGCGAGGAAATAATTTCACAATAAATATTTTTTAATAAATGCATCAGATGCTGTTGAAACCGATTTTGTTTTTGCGACCTCCTCGTTAATTAAAAAACTACCCTTATACGTTTTCCGGGTCGGATTCAATTAGCGAATTTGTTTTCCACGTGGAGTTGTTACAACAAGTCTCACCCCTACCCCCCACCCTATAAATCTTTATCTCTCTCCCCGAGCGACCCGACTAGGTAGGCAGAGTCAGGCAGGTATTGGGTTGATAATGTGCAATAATATTTACTTTGATTTCCGGAAAACATTAATAACGGTTCACGTTGTAGCCCATTCATTACGATTCGTATTTGTTGCGAGGGTAGGGGGTTCCCCCCGTTCCAATTACCATCGTGCTTTCGTTTGACCACCGTTTGGTGGCGTCCGCGTCCGTTAGGGGTCAGCAATATTTATTATTTCGTGCATGTTCACTGTACCGTGAAGTACGTACCGACCTAACTACCTACACACATGCACCCATATAATCATATACATAATATGTACACATGTACATAAATACGTAGCTGGAAACAGATTTGTTGTGTGTGTATGTGACCTTTCTGCGTATGTGTGCGTGGTCACAACCCCCAGCAATTATCGAATCAGCTCGTCTGTATTCGTGCTAATGAACGAAAATCGTATCTACACAATAAACGTCCCTTTTGGTTGCCACCGTAACAAATAAAGAATCTTTGGAAGTTACCATCTTGGTCCTTAACAATTTGAATATTTTAGAACCTAAATATGAAATAATATAAGCAAGAAAAAGTTTTATTTATAGATAGTCCTGAATATTTAGGGGATGATCAGGGAAATATAAATAAATAATATTACTGTTGCAACGCTTGGCTGAATAGTCTAAGAAATACTTGGAGACCAAATTATAATCGAACAGAATGAAACAATTTCAACTGTCGGTCACTTTATAGAAAAAAAGGTTTCATCACAAATGACTTACAGGGTTGAAATTTTTAATAGGTATAGTCGAGTCTTATGGCTAACGCTATGCCAAAATTCAGCCACAAAATTTCTACAGGGCGTTCGGAAATAAAATCCAAATTTTAAAAACCTTTAAAAAAAAATCGTAATTGTAACCCAAATTTTAAAAAATCGTAACTTTCATCAAAAGTGACTTGGAGGGTTGAAATTTTTACCAGGTGTAGTGTAGTCTTATGGCGAATGCAATGCTAAAATTCAGCCTCACAATTTCTACAGGGCGTTCGGAAATAAAATCCAAATTTTAAAAACTTCAAAAAACAAATCGTAAATTTTAACCCAAATTTTAAAAAATCGTAACTTTCATCAAAAGTGACTTGGAGGGTTGAAATTTTTACCAGGTGTAGTGTAGTCTTATGGCGAATGCAATGCTAAAATTCAGCCTCACAATTTCTACAGGGCGTTCGGAAATAAAATCCAAATTTTAAAAACTTCAAAAAACAAATCGTAATTGTAACCCAAATTTTAAAAAATCGTAACTTTCATCAAAAGTGACTTGGAGGGTTGAAATTTTTACCAGGTGTAGTGTAGTCTTATGGCGAATGCAATGCTAAAATTCAGCCTCACAATTTCTACAGGGCGTTCGGAAATAAAATCCAAATTTTAAAAACTTCAAAAAACAAATCGTAATTGTAACCCAAATTTTAAAAAATCGTAACTTTCATCAAAAGTGACTTGGAGGGTTGAAATTTTTACCAGGTGTAGTGTAGTCTTATGGCGAATGCAATGCTAAAATTCAGCCTCACAATTTCTACAGGGCGTTCGGAAATAAAATCCAAATTTTAAAAACTTCAAAAAACAAATCGTAATTGTAACCCAAATTTTAAAAAATCGTAACTTTCATCAAAAGTGACTTGGAGGGTTGAAATTTTTACCAGGTGTAGTGTAGTCTTATGGCGAATGCAATGCTAAAATTCAGCCTCACAATTTCTACAGGGCGTTCGGAAATAAAATCCAAATTTTAAAAACTTCAAAAAACAAATCGTAATTGTAACCCAAATTTTAAAAAATCGTAACTTTCATCAAAAGTGACTTTGAGGGTTGAAATTTTTACCAGATGTACTCTAGTCTTATGGCTAACGCTATGCAAAAATTCAGCCACAAAATTTCTACAGGGCGTTCGGAAATAAAATGCAAATTTTAAAAACTTAAAAAAAAATCGTATTGTAACCCAAATTTAAAAAATTTAACTTTCATCAAAAGTGAGTTGGAGGGTTGAAATTTTTACCAGGTAGTCGAGTCTTATGGCTAACGCTATGCCAAAATTCAGCCACAAAATTACGTTCGGAAATAAAATCCAAATTTTAATAACTTCAAAAAAAAAATCGTATTGTACCCAAATTTAAAGAAATTATAACTTTCATCAAAAGTGATTGGAGGGTTGAAATTTTTACCAGGTATAGTCGAGTCTTATGGCTAACGCTATGCCAAAATTCAGCCACAAAATTCTACAGGGCGTTCGGAAATAAAATCCAAATTATAATAACTTCAAAAAAAAAATCGTATTGTAACCCAAATTTAAAAAATTTAACTTTCATCAAAAGTGAGTTGGAGGGTTGAAATTTTTACCAGGTGTAGTGAGTCTTATGGCTAACGCTATGCCAAATTCAGCCCAAAATTTCTACAGGGCGTTCGGAAATAAAATCCAAATTTAAAACTTCAAAAAAAAATCGTATTGTAACCCAAATTTAAAAAATTATAACTTTCATCAAAAGTGATTGGAGGGTTGAAATTTTTACCAGTATAGTCGAGTCTTATGGCTAACGCTATGCCAAAATTCAGCCACAAATTCTACAGGGCGTTCGGAAATAAAATCCAAATTTAAAACTTCAAAAAACAAATCGTAATTGTAACCCAAATTTTAAAAAATGTAACTTTCATCAAAAGTGATTGGAGGTTGAAATTTTTACCAGGTGTAGTGAGTCTTATGGCAAGCATGCAAAATTCAGCCCAATTTCTACAGGGCGTTCGGAAATAAAATCCAAATTTTAAAACTAAAAAAAAATCGTATTGTAACCCAAATTTAAAAATTATACTCATCAAAAGTGATTGGAGGGTTGAAATTTTTACCAGGTGTAGCGAGTCTTATGGCTAACGCTATGCCAAAATTCAGCCACAAAATTACTACAGGGCGTTCGGAAATAAAATCCAAATTATAATAACTTCAAAAAACAAATCGTTATTGTAACCCAAATTTTAAAAAATTGTAACTTTCATCAAAAGTGAGTTGGAGGGTTGAAATTTTTACCAGGTGTAGTCGAGTCTTATGGCTAACGCTATGCCAAAATTCAGCCACAAAATTACTACAGGGCGTTCGGAAATAAAATCCAAATTATAATAACTTCAAAAAAAAAATCGTATTGTAACCCCCAAAATTTTAAAAAAATTATAACTTTCATCAAAAGTGAGTTGGAGGGTTGAAATTTTTACCAGGTGTAGTCGAGTCTTATGGCTAACGCTATGCCAAAATTCAGCCACAAAATTTCTACAGGGCGTTCGGAAATAAAATCCAAATTTTAATAACTTCAAAAAACAAATCGTTATTGTAATCCCAATTGTAAAAAATCATAACTTTAATAAAAAATGACATATACATTATATATAATAAAATTCTTTGGGGGATTTTTTTAAAACTTCATTTTTTGTTGTTTCAGACGTATAACATGAATGCCCAGATTGGGGAGTCTTCGGCGTGTGCTACAGCCCTTATGTGCGGCATCAAGACCAATTTTGAAACTGTCGGTTTGGACAGTAGGGGTCGTTTTGAGAACTGCGTCTCAAGTTTTTCGTCAAAGGTGCCTTCCCTCATCGATTGGGCGCAAGAAGCTGGTAAGTGAACTTTTATTATTTTATTAATAAAACTCACCCCTTCGTTGTACGTTACTTCCACTTTAATTTAATTATTACTCATAAATGTTTTGATCCCTTTTTATCACTTAATGAAGCCCTTAAGGCATTATCTATATATGAGGACGGTAAGGCCCGTTTTAAGAGCTGTTGCCTTTTTTTATGTCAGTGGGGGTTGAAAGTAACTCCATACGCTTTATTGTGCCATTATGTAGTTTTTAATTGCCCCGAGGAAAATTTTGCATATCGGGGAAAACGTTTCGAGTTTTCAGTAGATTTTGAATGTAATCTTCACGCTAATAGGCCCAATTAGCATATCTGCGCCATCTCCGTGGGTGCATATTCGCTTATATAGCCACTCAAACTGTATTCGAAACGTTGCGTTGTAGAAAAATATACAATTTCTTGCGCCCTCGTGGACACATCATTAAAAATGCATTAAAAACGTTGATGTAAAGCGCAATTCGTATTCGTAATTCCGTTATGTAAATTTGTGATGAACTTCCTGGTTCATTTTTCTCAAAACGCACCACAAAATAATATGTAGGTACATACAAGTTAAGTTCATTTTGGGGGAGGAATTCAGGCCTTGAGTCAGTTGTTATTAATTAGTACGTTATTCTTGAAGATGTTTTTCTGGAAATGTTATTATTAAAATTCTTTCCCAAGCAGCTGCTGTTGTTGCAAATTGCGATAAGGAAGGTTGGTTAACATTGGTGTTTAGGATAGGGGAGGCGCAGTGCGGAATGTGTCACCCTCTTCTTGTGTTGTTCCAAGGTTAGCAGGATCAATTACGCGAAATTGCTTCGGTTTAGTGCGAGAATGAGAATATTAATAAAGGCGTTATAAGCAAGCAACCAAGCAAGAAAGAGCTAAAGAACTTCCTCCTCGCTCACTCACTCACTTACTCACTCACTCACTCATTCACTCACTCACTCACTCACTCACTCACTCACTCACTCACTCAGTTATTCACTCGTCCTTTTCCGTTTTCTTCTTCGTCGTCGTGGTAATAATAAGCTTAATCTCTTTGGAAACTTCCGTGCCAATAATAAAGAAAGCCAGGCAAGTGAAGTAACGAAACGGCGGGTGTCTATTTGTAGTCGGGGGTTGGGGTTGTAAGTACCTACTAGAAGTAGTAGTAGCAGCTTCGAGATTTCAATGAACGGGTTTTTAATTAAACCGAAATTCTTCTTCAACTTCCGTTCAGGCGGACGGACGCCAACGTTTATACAAAGCGGCGGTTACTCACTAAATAGACGTTTTCAAAGGTCTCCTGTAGGGTATTATCAATTTTATTGTAAAAAAGGAAAGAATTTACTTCATTGACCCCGAATAAAAATTGTTTTACGACGAAAAGATTATTTATTGAAAAACAAGTGAGAATGTAAATATGTAAAAGAAAGAATAGAATAACGGTAAAGGAATAAATTTCAGTGGTCGCTGTGTAAGCGCCGCGGGCACTTGTACTCGAAGAGTCGTAAATATTTTATCTACACGTACATACACTCAAATTGAATGGTTAGAGATGGATGGTGAAACTAAAAGTGTTAAATAATATTTCAACTGTCGACCGGAAGTTGATGGTAGGTACTTTGTTGTTTTAAACGTAATCGTATGAAACACAAAATTTGGGGTGACTTTGATCATCGACCTGTAAGCCTACGATAAGTAATTTTTGAGATAATTTAATTTATAAAAAATAAAAAAATTGCAATTGCAACCCTAATTATAAAAAAAATTATAACTTTCACAAACAATTACTTAAAGGGCTGAAATTTTGACCAGTTGTGGTCGAAACTTATGGCTAACGTCATGCCAAAATTCAGCTTCATAATTTCTACAGGGCGTTCGGAAATAAAATCCAAATTTTAGAAACTTAAAAAAATAATCGTAATTGTAACCCAAATTTAAAAAAAATTATAACATCCATCAAAAGTGATATTTTTGCCAGTTATAGTGGAGTCTTATAGCTAACGTCATGCCAAATTCAGCCTAATAGTTTGTACAGGGCGTTTAGAAATAAAATCTAAATTTTAATAAATCGTAACTGTAACCCAATTTTTAAAAAAATTATAACTTTCATCAAAAATGACTTGGAGGGTTGAAACTTTTGCCAGGTGTAGTCGAATCTTATGGCTAACATCATGCCAAAATTCAGCCTCATAATTTGTACAGGGCCTTCGGAAATAAAATCCAAATTATAAAAACTTCAAAAAAAAAATCGTAATTCTAAGGCAAATTTGAAAAAATTAAAACTTTCATCAAAAGTGAGTTGGAGGGTTGAAATTTTTACCAGGTGTAGTCGAGTCTTATGGGTAATGTTATACCAAAATTCAGCTTCATAATTTGTACAGGGCGTTTGGAAATAAAATCTAAATTTTAAAAACTTAAAAATCGTAATTGTAACCCAAACTTTAAAAAATTATAATGTTCATCAAAAATAACTAAGAGGGTTGAATTTTTCACCAGTTGTAGTTAAGTCTTATGGCTAACGTCATGCCAAAATTCAGCCTCATAGTTTGTACAGGGCGTTTAGAAATAAAATGTAAATTTTAAAAAAATCGTAACTGTAATCCAAATTTTTAAAAATTGTAACTTTCATCAAAAATAACTTGGAGGGTTGAAATTTTTACCAGGATTAGTCAAGTTTTATGGCTAACGGTATGCCAAAATTCAGTCTCACAATTTTTACAGGACATTCGGGAATAAAATCCAAATTTTAGAAACTTAAAAAAATAATCGTAATTGTAACCCAAATTTAAAAAAAATATAACATCTATCAAAAGTGACTAAGAGGGTTCAATTTTTTACCAGGTGTAATCGAGTCTTGTGGCTAACGTCATGCCAAAATTCAGCTTCATAATTTTTACAGGGCGTTCAGAATTAGATTCCAAATTTTAATAACTTCAAAAAACAAATCGTGATTGTAACCCAAATTTTAAAAAATTGTAACTTTCATCAAAAGTGACTTGGAGGGTTGAAATTTTTATCAGGTGTAGTCGAGACTTATGGCTAACGCTATGCCAAAATTCAGCTTCATAATTTGTACAGGGCATTCAAAAAAAAATCCAAATTTTAAAATCTTCAAATACGAAAATTAAATTATTCAGAAACTACTGATCGTAGGCATTCAAGTTGGTAATCAAAGTCATCGTAGAATTCTTCGGAAAAAAATTAGCCTAATGTTCCATTTAAAATAGCAACATTGGCATCCTTCAACTTCCGGTAGTAATAACACCCAATCAACCAACCAACCAACCAACCAACCGGAAGTGGCTATTGTACTAGATATACAATAAGGTTCGGGAAAAGAGTTTTGGTAGACATCGAAAACATCAAAAACTTTCGATAATAATATAAATAGTCGGATGAGGTCAGACCGTTTAACTTTTAAGATAAGAAAAAGAAAGCTTTTCATTTATATTGCGCTCTGGGCACTTAATTAATTAAGAATCTGTTGAACTCAAAGGTTACTTAATAACAGGAGGAAGGAAGGAAGTACATAGGTACGGCTGGTGAAGACAGAAGACGTGACGTTCTTTTCAAAAATCAACAGTAGCTGACTGACTGCCTGTGTAGTTGTTGTAGTAGTAAACGAGAGTTTTAACAGTTCGGAATTTCTCACGCCTCGGGCAATTTGCCGCTGAATAACTAATTCTTCGTCTTTTTCTTCTCGTCGGTCGGTCTATGGTGGTCTTGTACCGGGGGGATGAAAAACAATGGACCGTTAAACTCGAGAGGGCACCGGCCGGGGGAAGAAAATTGCGCAACAACGACAACAACAACAAATAAAATGTTAAACAACAAGCAAGGATCCGTTTTAATTACGGTCCGTGCAGGAAATGATCACGGTATTTCATCGTTTATTAACTGAAAGGGCGAGCCATTAGGGCCAGTTTTCGGACTGCTGCTAAATTTCGTCAAATATTTATGCCGCTGACCTCTTTAAATTCATTGTGACCACAATACCTACATACTTACTTCCTAATTAAATTATATAGGTATACAGTGGATTTCATTTATAACGAGTTCGGTTGTAAGGACCTTTTGGTTATAACGACATATGTAACATAAAATAAGTCCCTTGAATTTAAGGGGTAGATAATTTATGAAGAAAATTTGGCTGTAACGACTTCGGATGTAACGTCCGTCGATTTTAATGAACTATTAATTACAAAACTTTATATAGCGACGGAATTTAATGGAAGTATCCATATAGATCGAAAGAGGATAAAAAAAGGAATCGATTGAAAAAATAAAAAATTATTGGTGCCATTTGCAAAAACGAAGTTATTCGTGTTTGAAGTTTTTCAATTTTAGAATTTTATTTTGAACGCCCTGTACAAATTATTTAATTCAATTTTGTCAAGGCGTTAGCACTAATATTCAGCTATTACTAGTAAAAATTTCAACACTCTTAGTCGTATTTTGTGGAAGTTATGATTTTTTATAATTTCTGTTGCGGTAGCGATTTTTTTTGTACCGATCGTGATAGGTGTACAAGTTGGTTATCAAACTTACCTTAGAATTACACGTTCTATTCGAATTCAGCGTAAAAATATACCATTCCACTTAAAATAAGAAAGTTGGTGTCGACTTTCGGTATAACCGGATGTAAATCGAACTTGAAAATATTTTTAAAAGAAGCGGCATAAACAATAACCAAATGAGCCCATATTTCAGAATTGAATTTCTTCTACCAATTCAGCACGCCCATCAACTTGAAAAACCCTGTATATGTACATATATTTAAACCAGATGTAAATAAATGGATTGACACTGTTAGTTATATTAGTAGGTATTTGGGATTGATTGCAGCAGCGTAGAAAATTTGATTTACCTTTATCCGGAAATTTCCGTCGGCGATCGATCGATCATTACAAATTGCAAAATTTCCCGGAGCCAAGCAAAAATATAATGTTATACATATGCGATCCGTTTGAAACCGCAACTTATACCATACATGTATTTAACGTAACGTAACGTAACGTAACGTAATGTAACAACGTACATAGTTGGTACGTGATCAGGTTCACGTCCCTTTTTGCCCTCTCAATTCGATGATTCATCTGGAAAATTCTTGAAATACGGCGAAACATAAAATATGAACGTAAACGAAGAAGTTGTTTATTTTATGATCCCCGGAAAACAACAAAAAATATGATCGGTTATAGGTATCCATATTAAGAATTCGTAGCTTTATTTATTAAAAATTCATGGATTTATGTATTCATGGAGTTATTTATTATTCATAAAAGGGAGGTCCTTGATGACGAAATGGAGTCGTCATTACCTTCTAGGCTTTTAAGTAGTATATATATGTAAGTACTTTTGGTATAGTAGATAGGTACTCAAAATAAAATAAAATAAGAGATAGTCTCATTTTTATTGCTTTATTTTTATGACCGATGCCATCGCGAAATTAATAAGAATAAGGATCAGAAATTAATTGACCGTTTTTATTTTTTATCTCTCTGACGTGACGACTCGTAATAAAAAAGAAAAGATAAATTAAAAGTACACAATAGAAATAAACGAAACCGTTAATTTCATTTTATTTTATTTTCATTTAAACTCCCGAACACAATCATCATTAATTAATTTTCTTGTGTCACTTGTCGCTTCTCACTGCCGCCGTATACACATCAGCAACAATACCTACCTAGTTATATAGTTAGTTACTTATATTTCCAATCGCTTTAATCCAATAGAAAAGTTAAGATCTTCAGATTAATTAAAACCGAGACCGAGCCAAAGGACGCCGCCGTATACACACAGTGCGTAACCGGGTCGATTTTTCTCATACATGCGTACGTTCCCTACAATACGTTACATATTTAGTTGGTTAATTATTAAGTTAGTTATACTTCCAATCCCCTTAATCCAATATAAAAGTTAAGATCTTTAGATTAAGTTTCCTGAACACAATCTTCTACCCTCTCTGTTAATTTAATTACACGTAAAAGTAATTGAAAGAGAGAGAAGCAAGCAAATAAATAAGTAAATAGATAGTAGATAGATAAACCGCCCTTGGAACGTTCGTTTCTATTTCCCTGTATTTTATTTTTTCGTCGTAAAAGAGCCACGCACGCCACCCCTAACAATAAGAAGAAGAAGAAGAAGAAGGCGATCGGAAGTTATGGAGCGGCAAAAACATCAAACTACCCCATTACCTCGGTCGTACTGACCGTATCCTACTAACGTACTTAAACGTCTTAATGGTTTTTAAAAGAGCATTTATTTTCACAAACTTTCCACCCTTATTATTTTATTACAACACAACACCCCGTTTGTTGATAGAATGTAACAATAGTTGTCTTATATTTATTTATTTATATTACTAACACATTGGGGTGGGGTGGGGGGATTGGGTGCGATATTCAGAAGCAAGGGTATTTAATTTGCGAACACGTGTCCGAATGTTCCGGTTAGTTGACAGGAAAGTTCGCAGCAAGGTCTGCCCGTCCGTCCGTCTAACAAATCACGAAGTAGTTTGTGTTTTAGTTTGCCATATCAAAAGACACACACACACACACACATACAGTCAGAGGACATAGACTCACAAACAGACATACACAGAGGTCACATATCTACAGAGGATGTGCCCTCTGCCGCTTTGAAATCGTAAAACAAAGAGAAGACAGTGCTAATAAATGCAGAAGGCTCGCTTCATCTCGGGGTTTAATTGAGGAAAGTTTTAACCACCCGGAAATTCGTATCAAACTTCTTGTTGATGGTCACGTGCACTTATCCGTAATGAATAGTTTCGTTAAAGTGCTTAAAAGATTTAATTAAAGACCTAAAGATTCAAGAGAGTTAATTAAAGACCTAAAGACTCTTTGAGAGTTAATTTAAGACCCAAGAAAGTAAATTAAAGACCTAAATACCTATGGAGAGTTAATTAAAGACCTAAAGACCCTTTGAGAGTTAATTTAAGACCCAAGAAAGTAAATTAAAGACCTAAATACCTATGGAGAGTTAATTAAAGACCTAAAGACCCTTTGAGAGTTAATTTAAGACCCAAGAAAGTAAATTAAAGACCTAAATACCTTTGGAAAGTTAATTAAAGACCCAAGAGAGTTAATTAAAGACCTAAAGACTTTGAGAGTTAATTTAAGACCCAAGAAAGTAAATTAAAGACCTAAATACCTTTGGAGAGCGAATTAAAGACCCAAGAGAGTTAATTAAAGACCTAAAGACTCTTTGAGAGTTAATTTAATACCCAAGAAAGTAAATTAAAGACCTAAATACCTTTGGAGAGCGAATTAAAGACCCAAGAGAGTTAATTAAAGACCTAAAAACTCTTTGAGAGTTAATTTAATACCCAAGAAAGTAAATTAAAGACCTAAATACCTTTGGAGAGTTAATTAAAGACCTAAAGACCATTTGAGAGTTAATTTAAGACCCAAGAAAGTAAATTAAAGACATACCTTTGGAAAGTTAATTAAAGACCCAAGAGAGTTAATTAAAGACCTGAAGACCCAAGAGAGTTCATTGAAGAGCTAAAGGACCAAAAGACTTTAATAAAAACACATTGATCACAAAGAATTTGTGATGGATTTTCAGTCCAAAGACTTCCAGGAGACGTTACTCAACTTCTTCATGTCCTCAAGAAATGCTCAGGTTTCCCTGAACCTACAGCACCTTGTAAACGTCTATAAATATTTTCAAAGACTGTCTCTATTCCTGCTTCCACTTCTAATACGTCTGCAAGTAATTCTCCATGTCTCATAAGGTGTTCTACCACATCCTTATTGATTTCCATAACTCATCATTGACATTCTTCTCTACCAACAACATTCTCATTAATTTCCATAAGAAATAGTTTCTTTCGAGTAAGTACTTGAATGAATTAATTAAAGACAGAAAAGGGCTTCAATGAAGATCTTGTGATTGATGATGGGAGTTAGTTCATAGAATACCTAGTGGTGATGGGTCTTCAGTTCAAAGACTTTTAGGACACGTTCCTCAACTTCTTCATGTCCTCAGGTTACGTATATCAATCTAGCACGACAAATTTATTTTTCCAATTTGTGAGTAGCACTATAATTTGTCGCTAATTTGTTAACAAATCCATAAATTTGTCGCTCGTGCCGTTTAGCCATAATCAGATGCTGGTATGCTAGTTTGATATCAGCATATAGCACTCACTACACATAGTATGTATATCGAAAAGGAAATGTCGTAGGATATTACTGTAAACACCATAATTTGTCGCCGAAAGATGACTCATTCAACGAATTTGTCGCTAGTCTCATCTCCAGCTGATAAGCGAAAAACTGCATCAAACAATTAATCAAAGAGTTCTTTGTTACATTTGTTTTAAGATATCGGATTTATTTAACTAAGCAGTTTTTCGCTTATCAGCTGGAGATAAGACTAGCGACAAATTCGTTGAATGAGTCATCTTTCGGTGACAAATTGTGGTCTTTACAGTAATATATTACGACATTTCCTTTTCGAGATACGCTACGTGTAGTGCTATATGCTAATATCAAGCTAGCATATCACCCGATTATGTCTAAATGGTACGAGCGACAAGTTTATGGATTTGTTAACAAATTAGCGACAAATTATAGTGCAAGTCACAAATTGGAAAAATAAATTTGTCGTGCTGGCTTGATATACGTCCTCAGGTTTCCTTGTAGCTGCAGTACTCTGACTATTTTCTAATTGTAAGGTTCTTTTTACTTCTGTTTCTGCATCTAACATGTCCATGTCCCATAGATGTTCATATCTCGCCTTTGTTTACCACTTCTATCCGCAATTTTTACAAAAAGTACTGTGGACCTTTTTTGGCATGTATGCAGGTTGATGGGTAGGTATCTTCTAAACCAATATGCGAATGGAAGTACCGTTGCATTCGATTGGTGTTACGTCTCGTTTGTAACAAACACTCAGCATTTAAGTTCATCACTAGAGTCGTCGTCGTCGAGCGTCGCTCTTCAACGTTCGAGTTCCCTTTACAAGTCGAGTCGGTTCGATGGCGTGCGGTTTTTTTTTTTTTTAATCGTTATTCCTCCTTTTTACATCCACTCTGTCCCTGGCGACCAACGAACGGACACGGGAACGGCAACGACATTGTCGAATGTTTGTCAACTGGATGTCCCTCTTCAAATCCAATTTGCTCATTCTTTGTTGGTTTTGACTACTGCTGTGCTGCTGCTGCTGCTGCTGCTGCTGGTGCATCTCTGCGAGAGAATTTTTATTTATTTATCTGGAACATTCAGAGTAAGTAAAAATGTTCGCCGGAAACCACACTAGGTACTATCACTTACTTAGTAGTAGTTTACTCTTCAACTTTCTGCCTCATATCATATTTTATATTTAGTGTTCTGTAAATAAAATTGTGGCTATAGGTAATTTATAACGCTTTTAGTATTACTTACTAAAAGGAGGGCCCGCAATTTCGGAGATGCTCGTTTTTAAGGACAATAAGCTACCATTATACGCCGTTACAATGGGTAAAAATTGCATAAAATTTTAGACGGGACGCGGGCCACGTCGACCTATTTATTCCTGCAGGTTCCTCTGTCTGTCTGTCTTGTCTGGATCGGCATCGTGCTCGACTTCGGGCTCGTCGTCGTCGGTTCTTTAAAAGTTTTTTTGAAAGCGACAGGGATGATGATGGTGATGATGATGATGATGGACTCCCCTATTCCTCCTCGTGCAGTTATATCCCCCATATACTTCTTTGTCTGTGTCTTTTAACGTTTTTGTTCCGTTTTTCATTTTTCCCCCGGCAACTTCTGGCTGAAATTCTGAAATTCTTCCGGACGGCGGAGTAGTTTAGGGGATGAAGCGACGCCGCGCCGTCCGTGAAAGGGAGCGTCGCGCGGGACGTCATTAATCACCCGTTTCGCGGCGTTTTATACCCTTGCGGTGCCGGTAATTATTTCGTCGGACAATGTGAAAAATGACGGGAGCCTTGCTCGAGGGTTAATTTATTTAAACTATAATTACGGGGCGAAGGCAACCCACACACACCCCCCACACGGGGGATCCCGATCCCTCTTTAGTCTTTTTTTTTGTGTGTATCTGTATGTGTATATAAAAACAACAAGTATCTAACTCAATAATTGATTAACCCCAAAAATAAACGACTGACTTTCTAATAAGGGAGAGAAATTACCATATTTGGTATTATTCAGTATTTTCTTTTGTTCCAGGTAAATCGACCGGAATTGTGACGAACACGAGGATAACACACGCCACCCCCGCCGCCCTTTACGGCCACTCGCCCTCCCGTTACTGGGAGGACGATTCGAAAATACCCCCCGCGTCCCGAAAATCCTGCAAGGACCTCGCCAGGCAGCTTATCGAGAACGACCCAGGACGAAACATCAACGTAAGTTTTTTTTATTTATTTTGTTTTTGTCGTGTAATGGTTCAAAACAGTGTCTGACGTTTTTTAATATTCTGGAACCCCTTAAGATCATTCTAGAACAATCTTGAAGGTACCGAAACATTCTCGATCATTCCAAATCATTCCCGTAAAAACTAGAATGTTCTAGATCATTCCAGAATGTCTCCTGTAACGATTTCAAGCATTCTCTAATATTTTTGAATATTCTGTAACGTTCTAGATCATTTTCAAAGGATCATGAAGATTCTGGAACATTCTCGAATAATCTGGGATATATTCCAGCAAATTTTAGAATAAATTTTTAAAAAATCTAATACGTAAGAATTGTAGGACGTTCTAAAACATTCGAGAACATTCCAAAAAGGTCTGAAACATTCCACAAGATGTAACTAATTTTTTACAAAGTTTTAAGAACTTCACAAATATTCGAGAACATTCTGGAACCTTCTCATAAATTGTCATGTAACGTTTCAAAACATTGTCTGACATTTCTGCGTATTCTAGAACATTCCCGAAATGTGTATGGGATATTCTAGCAGATTAGAAAATTCCAACATACATATTACATTAATTAAGCAGATATTTAATTGTAATTTTTCTTGTGTAAAACTGTAATAATTAATAACAATGCCAATGAAGTTATGGGGTATAAATGGGTAAATGAGTGAGGATAATGGGCGATTGGGGATGAATCATTAATACCGAGATGCGATGTGTTTAATCAGAGACAATTTCATCGCTAATGTACTGGCTCGTTATCATCGGTCATTCCGGTGAAATTGTTAACTTTTTGATTGGATATATTTAGCACGAACGACACGACAGAACTACTACATAACATACATAATATACATACAATATAATGGATGGAGGTGGGCGGATGGATAGATAGATGATGGTTTTGGGTGGGAGATTGTTGTTGTTGTTGGTTAATGTGTTGTGGCGTTTTATTAAACCGCACCGGGACCGGGACCTGACAACTGCCGATTTCCTTATTAATTGCCCATTACGTACCTAGTTAGTATCTATCACAAGTACTACATATATATATATATGTGTTTTTATCATCTATTGTACGATCTTCGTTCAATTGTGTGTTTTGCGTTGTTTACGGTCGTTTGCTCTTGATGCTTTCGTACGGTCGATCATAAACATGCTCGTCAATAATATTCGAGCAGCAGCAGCAGTCTCGTCGCGAATTGAATCGAACGACAACAATTTGTACAAAACAGAACATTTTCGTACTCGTCGTAAGTAGCCTTCGTTGGTTTGCTGGTGAATGAGTTATTACTAGACGTGGATTGTTATTAGCAGTTTTCAAGAAAGTATGAAGTTCATGCTTAGGTAACAACTATTGTCATATTATGTGAAAGATTTTGTGTCTCCATGTTTTTTCCTAAGTATTTTCTCTTTCCACGTATTATGTTCTACTAGTCAGTCCTCTGTATTATACCCTTATGGTTCAAAGTTGTACACATTGTCCATTCTCTCTTAATTAATCATACTGATCATATTACTGTTAGTGTTTCTACTACTTTTCTGTAGATACTCATATTTTTCATTACCTTTCCTTAAATACTCACATTTTAATTTTCGCTAATTTGTCGCCGAAAAATGAAACATTCAACTTATTTGTCGCTAGTCTTTTCTCCAACTGATAAGCAAAAAACTGCTGAAAAGCCATTGCCCAACTTGGGGGGGGAAAAAGGGAAAACTTAATTTAAAAAGGAGAAAAGACAAGCGACAAATTCGTTGAAAGTGTCATCTTTAAGCGACAAATTATGGTCTTTACAGTAATATCCTACGACATTTCCTTTTCGAAATACGCTATGTGTAGAGCACTAGCTTGATATTAAGCTAGCATACCAGCTGATTATGGTTAAACAGCACGAGCGACAAATTTTCAGATTTGTTAACAAATTAGCGACAAATTATAGTGCAAGTCAGAATCCTTACAACCCTAAATCTCGTTGAGATGTACAGGTCTGCCCATTATTATGTGCTGTCTTTATAATCTTTCCCTAAATACTCACATTTTAATTTTTCGTTAATTTGTCGCTTAAAGATGAAACATCCAACTTATTTGTCGCTAAAAGATGACACATTTAACGAATTTGTCGCTAGTCTTTTCTCCAACTGATAAGCAAAAAACTGCTGAAACGCCATTGCCCAACTTGGGGGGAAACAGAGAAAACTTAATTTAAAAAGGAGAAAAGACAAGCGACAAATTCGTTGAATGTGTCATCTTTAAGCGACAAATTATGGTCTTTACAGTAATATCCTACGACATTTCCTTTTCGAAATACGCTATGTGTAGAGCACTAGCTTGATATTAAGCTAGCATACCAGCTGATTATGGTTAAACAGCACGAGCGACAAATTTTCAGATTTGTTAACAAATTAGCGACAAATTATAGTGCAAGTCAGAATCCTTACAACCCTAAATCTCGTTGAGATGTACAGGTCTGCCCATTATTATGTGCTGTCTTTATAATCTTTCCCTAAATACTCACATTTTAATTTTTCGCTAATTTGTCGCTAAAATGAAACATTCAACTTATTTGTCGCTAAAAGATGACACATTCAACGAATTTGTCGCTAGTCTTTTCTCCAACTGATAAGCAAAAAACTCTGAAAACGCCATTGCCCAACTTGGGGGGAAACAGGGAAAACTTAATTTAAAAAGGAGAAAAGACAAGCGACAAATTCGTTGAAGTGTCATCTTTAAGCGACAAATTATGGTCTTTACAGTAATATCCTACGACATTTCCTTTTCGAAATACGCTATGTGTAGAGCACTAGCTTGATATTAAGCTAGCATACCAGCTGATTATGGTTAAACAGCACGAGCGACAAATTTTCAGATTTGTTAACAAATTAGCGACAAATTATAGTGCAAGTCAGAATCCTTACAACCCTAAATCTCGTTGAGATGTACAGGTCTGCCCATTATTATGTGCTGTCTTTATAATCTTTCCCTAAATACTCACATTTTAATTTTTCGCTAATTTGTCGCTAAAAGATGACACATTCAACGAATTTGTCGCTAGTCTTTTCTCCAACTGATAAGCAAAAAACTGCTGAAACGCCATTGCCCAACTTGGGGGGAAACAGAGAAAACTTAATTTAAAAAGGAGAAAAGACAAGCGACAAATTCGTTGAATGTGTCATCTTTAAGCGAGAAATTATGGTCTTTACAGTAATATCCTGCGACATTTCCTTTTCGAGATACGCTATGTGTAGAGCACTAGCTTGATATCAAGCTATCATACCAGCTGATTATGGCTAAACAGCACGAGCCACAAATTTTGGGATTTGTTAACAAATTAGCGACAAATTATAGTGCAAGTCAAAAATCCTTACAATCCTAAATCTCGTTGAGATGTGCAGGTCTGCCCATTATTATGTGCTGCCTTTATAATCTTTCCTTAAATACTCATATTTTAATTTTTCGCTAATTTGTCGCTGAAAAATGAAACATTCAACTTATTTGTCGCTAAAAGATGACACATTCAACGAATTTGTCGCTAGTCTTTTCTCCAACTGATAAGCAAAAAACTGCTGAAAAGCCATTGCCCAACTTGGGGGGAAACAGAGAAAACTTAATTTAAAAAGGAGAAAAGACAAGCGACAAATTCGTTGAATGTGTCATCTTTAAGCGACAAATTATGGTCTTTACAGTAATATCCTACGACATTTCCTTTTCGAAATACGCTATGTGTAGAGCACTAGCTTGATATTAAGCTAGCATACCAGCTGATTATGATTATGATTAAACAGCACGAGCGACAAATTTTCGGATTTGTTAACAAATTAGCGACAAATTATAGTGCAAGTCAGAATCCTTACAATCCTAAATCTCGTTGAGATGTACAGCTTTGCCCATTATTATGTGCTGCCTTTATAATCTTTCCATAAATACATCTTCCATGGCCACACTCAACCACAGTCCTAATGTCTGATCAACTATTCTGTGTTTCCATGAGTCTAACAGTTACTCATCGATTTGTCCATGATCTTTTTGTAAATACTCATATTTCCCATGATCCCAAACCTTTTCAGGCCCTGCCTCTCCTTGACTTTTTCAATTCTTTTTATATTGTTCTCAAGAAATTTACTCATTCTTTCTTTACCAAATTGTTCCATATTCTTTTCAGAATCCTTCCTACTACTATTATCCATGGTATCCTGGTTACTTATTCATAGATCTGCTGTCATGTTCGTGATTATATGGTTCTCCTAATTCTAATCTTCCCCTAAATACTCACACTTTCCATGATTCTGAACCCTTAACGTTACTAGTTACTCACAGGTCTGTAGCCTTGTCGATGTTTAAGTATCTTAAATCTGGATGTTTTCTAATTAGGTAATTGCTTCCATGAAATTTCTCCCAAAAATCCTCATACTCTCCATCACATTTCCTAATAATTCTCAAGGACCATAGTTACGTACCTGTGCTTCCATATCAATCTCCTCATAGTTTCCGTTAAAAATCTCCCTCCTTATTTCATCCTTCGTTTTTGTGTGCAAATCCCATCATATTATAAATTTTGTTGTTCGCGATCCTGTTTACAAATCTGGTTTGCCATCACTTCTGTCTACATTTAAGGTAAACACGAAATCTATCTATCTACCTATAGGTTATACTTAATATCGATGCATATCGAGCGTCTAGGTAAATTTTCCTTCCCCATATCCTATCGCGTCGTATAGCATAGCATAGCATAGCAGATAATAAAGTTTTGACTTAATGTGTTCAATAAGCTGTAGGTATATTGGCACACACACTCTCCCATTACATTTTCCATTAACGTATGAAGTCGTCGATCGTTCGGTCGGTCGGGTAAAGTGCATCTCACTTCCTACTATCCAGTAAAGAAATGTTAGATTGCTAAGTGCTTATCATCGATTCCATAGATAGTAATAAAAGAATGAAAAGAGACGCTAGTTAAAAATATGTGCGACACAAAGGTAGTTAAAACTTGACGGAAGGAAGGAAGGAAGGATACGGATACCCTGCGAAATTACTGAGGGGATTAGTTTAGTAAACAACTTGTAACTTACTTTATCGTCTTTAACGAGACGTGTAAGGAAATTGAATCGCAAAAGATTTTAACAGCAAAGTTGCCGTCATTTGATGCAGTAAAACTGGCATATTTAATTAAATCGTCTACGTAGACACGTGTTTGATAACTTTGAATTAATGAATTTCATTTTACGTGCCTCTTCTCTGAAACGATCCATACATACGCTCTCTCTTATCGCAAAGTTTCTAACAAAATGATTCCTTACTTAAACGTGTTATTATTTGTTGAATAATCAACAAATTTGTCGCTAATTTGTTACCAAATCCAAAAATTTATCGCTCGTGCCATTTAGGACGTATATCAAGCTAGTCACTACAAAGTTATTTTTCCGATTTCTAACTTGCACTATAATTTGTCGCTAGTTTGTCGCTAATTTGTTACCAAATCCAAAAATTTGTCGCTCGTGAAATTTAGGCATAATCGGGTGATATGCTAGCTTGATATCAGCATATAGCACTCACTACACATAGCGTATCTCGAAAAAGAAATGTAGGATATTACAGTAAAGACCATAATTTGTCGCCGAAAGATGACACATTCTACGAATTTGTCGCTGGTCTTATCTCCAGCTGATAAATAAATTCGATCACTTAAAACAAATGTAATAAAGAACTCTTTCATTAACTATTTGATGCAGTTTTTCGCTTATCAGCGAGATAGACTAGCGACAAATTCGTTGAATGTGTCATCTTTCGGCGACAAATTATGCTCTTTACTGTAATATCCTACGACATTTCCTTTTCGAGATACGCTATGTGTAGTGAGTGCTATATGCTGATTTCAAGCTAGCATACCAGCTGATTATGGCTAAATGGCACGAGCGACAAATTTTTGGATTTGGTAACAAATTAGCGACAAACTAGCGACAAATTATAGTGCAAGTTTGAAATCGGAAAAATAACTTAGTCGTGCTAGCTTGATATATATACCTACGTCTTTTTATTTAACGTTGAAACAACCAGAAAATACAAATAGACTTAACAAATAATAGAATTAGTTGCAGTAATAACAAAACTAACACACGAGGATGTTTAGGAAAGAAAACAAAAAAAAATGGATGGTTTTTCTTTTTACTCTTCGGTTAGTTAATATGTTTATAAATAAATTAAAAAAATAAAAACCATGTATGTACCTAGTGGAAGATGAGACTTGAAAGCGTTAAAAAGCGTCACACGTGATGTGATGTGATACGATGATGTTTAATTAAGGTCGAGTCTAATTGCGTCCTCGAGCCCATCAGCAAAAAATCGCTCGCGAAGGATGAAGATAAAACGCCGGATCCCAAAGGTTTAAAAATATGCGTTCTTTAGCTGACTTCACAACATACATGTGTTCGAGTTCGTCGTCGGTAGTCAGTAAGGCCTAATTGGTAATGTGACAGACATCAGCGGATTTTTAATCGAATCCTTATTAATACACGTACATGGATGGGTACAATCTCGTACGTATGAGTGAAGTATGTGGCAATTTAATCTTTAAATGAAGAGCAGCAGAAAACGCGGATTTTTTTTGCATGTACGAACGAGAGCATCAGCATGACGCCGTGGAAACAAAACGGGATTATATTTGCGCTGGCTGTGTCGAATTTCGCCGTTTAATCCGCGTTTCGGATTTGAACTGATGCTGGGGGGTTGGGGGGGGGGTGTAGTTTATGTATGCAGAACCGCCAGAACTGCAACGAATGTGCTTTTAATGCTTTTGTCCCCATCCCCAAACACAACAGTCCTCCACTTCTTCTTCTTATTATTGTTATTAATATTAGTCCCGGTTGGTTGCATTTTTTGTTTGTTTATATTGTGACCGCAAAAAGTGGCCCAATGTTTCTTTATTAGTGTTAGCAAGTATTGTATAAATCGCGCAATCGAAAACAGCTGCAGTTCTTCGTTCAACAACTACGGCTACGGCCCTTTTGGCGCACTTCCAAATCGTCTTTTTCTCTCTTTATCTCGTTCTCTTTACTACTTACAGCCTGTAGGTACATTATGTCGAACCGATAGCGCGACAAATTCGCGAAACGAGCGAGAACAGGAGCGAGCAGAAGTTGCACTGCAAGAGGAAGAAGCGTCAATCGGTGATCCAATTTGTCCCGAATGGAACGCTCCAGGTCCGTGACCCTACAAATCAAAACGAAACGAACTATATTACTTTGACAGTATTCCATAAGGATTTTGTATCGTATTACGTTCGCGAACATTCGAGAACATTTCAGAATGTTTTGAAACATTCTACAAGCTTTAACAAACTTATTACATAGTTTAAGGAACTTTAAGAACACTCAAGAATGTTCTGAGTTGCTTAATGAATATCCCAGAACCTTACAAAATTCCTTGGACTTCTGGAATGCTCCAGAATATTCTAAAACATTCCAGAAGTTTCTAACAATTTTTTAAGAAATTCTGGAACACTTCAGAACATTGTGGAATGTTTCCATAATTCTCTTGAGGAATTCTTAAAGCTTCTAGAACACTTTAGAGCATTCCCCTTGTTTTTTTAGACTTCTAAGAGCTTCTGGGACATTCCAAATCATTCTCTAAGAAATATTATGGACTTTCAAAATGCTTCGAACATTCTAAAATACTCTCGCAATTTTTTATGACTTCCTGAAACTTTCCTGAACATAACGAAATGTTCCAGAACATTCTAGAATGTTGTCATATTTGTTCACCATCCATTTAATGACCGACCTTCTTTTGTAACCCCATTATTTCTCTTATTACATCCGAGTAGAGTAGAGGTGGGTGGCTTTCACCCCCTAGTTGTTGCTACAATTTTCTCTCTGAATTGTTTGTTTTGAAGGACGGCTGTTTGCCGGAGTGCCCGTCCGTCACAAACACCGTCATTAGGACCGAATCGTTGTGTTTTCTTTTTTATTTCCCATCTCTCTCTCTATACCTCCCCGGTGTTCCTTTATCCCTCTCCAGCGTCTGCCTTTCTTGTTCATCCCCGAAACCGACTTGTTCTCTTTTCGAGCACTAATTAACCCCTTCTTCTTCCGTCCCCAAAAGAGTAAATAAAATGACTCGACCCGGATAGAAGCAGCGGAAAAAGAAAAGCGCCTTTCAAATCGTGTTCTTATTTTTATCGACTTGTTAACTGTTTATGTAGAAGACTACACCACCAAAATTATTTGAGTGACGGAAATTAATTTTAATGATAGTAGTGTTCCCATGGGATGTGAGGGTAGACTTGGAAATGATTAAGGGTAAAAAAAGTTTGCAAATGCAAAGTAATGCGATCAAATATATATATATATTGGTCTCGTTTTCCCGTGCCGTCCAGTAGAGAGATCCTATCGGACCAATAAATCTCTTGAAATATAAGGAAAGTTCGATGAAAACGACAGATAAACAACTTCTGCTCCGGCACGAATCAGGAACGTTTCCATATCGTGTTTATGAGCGGATATGAAGTATGCTCTTTTTATTTTTTCCCAACTGCTGGATATACCCATAAAATCGATACCATCGATCTTGTGGTGTCAGCGTCCATAGCTCAAGAATTAAAAGCAATGCTAAGTGCTTTTTGGGGAATTTTGAGATCTTCTAGAACATTCTGAGTCATTCCAGAACATTCTACTAATTTCCAAGAACTTTTTACTTTTTATGAAACTTTAAGATATTCTGAAAAACCACAGAACGTTCTAAAATTTTCTACAATTATTTCTAGAACACTTCAGAACATTTTGAGTCATTCTGGAACATTCAACCAATTGTTTTTGGACTTTTAAAAACTCTTGGGCATTCTCCAGGACATTATTAAACATTTTAGAATCTTCAACAATTTGTGAGGCCAATTGGGGGTAGGGGGGGGGGCATTATGAAACATTCCACAACTTTCTACTAATCTCGTACGAAATTCTAAGAGCTTCTGAGTCATTCCAGAACAGTTCTTTGTGTGCGATCTGACCTAAAGATAATAATAATTCGACAGGAATGTTGTTGATTAACTGTAGTTTTGTTTTGTTGCAGGTCCTTTTGGGTGGTGGTCGACGCCACTGGTTGCCGAAAGTGGCCAGAGATCCGGAACGTACGAAAGAAGAGGGCCGCCGTTTGGACGGTCGTAATCTAATCGACGACTGGATACGCGATAAGAAACGACGCTACCTTCGGGGACATTACGTCTGGAACAAGACCGAACTGGCCGCGGTCAATCCTGACGAGGTCGATTATTTACTGGGTAAGTGGTCAAACAATAAATTTTATCGTACCTAGTAATTGATTACTGGACGTAATTCGTTCCGATTCCGGCATGGGCCTGTCTGGACTCGGGCTACTCGTATTCAGTCCTTTTGTTTATTTAACCTATTTTCGGAAATTGTCTAACAACAAACATGCCATCGATCACAGTTCTGCAACAATACGTAAATAATCTAGAGGTTTTAAAACAGTGGCGTGACATATATGTACATATGTGACCCTAAAAAGATCGATGGAGTTTCTAGTGATCTTTTGCTACACCATAGTGACATAATTTAATACATATCTACGGTTGATATTTACTTAATATATAAATATAAAAAAAAGAAAATATGATAGAGGAAATCAGGTCAGAGATTTCTCTTTCGAGAATGGGAATAAACGTCGCGGAATAAAAGGGGAAAATGCTCTCTTGGAGTCTGTTAGGGTAAAAGCATTTTTGAATAGGCCTTTCGACGTGGATCTTTTATCCCGGAAGGGTCCCTTCGAGGACGCTTGATCGAACACGTGTCGCGTCAGGGCTTAACAAAATGACGATCTGTTTTCACCTTCCCTCCCTCACTTTTGATTGCTGGCTGCTATCTCCAGGAAGTTCTGAAATGTTCGAAAACTTTTTGAAATACTTCCGAAGGCTCCGCAAATACTTTTGGACAATTCAAAAACTTCTAGAACATTGCACTAATCTTTTTGGACCTCTAGAAACTTTTGAAACATTTTGCAATCTTCACCAATTTCTGTTTAGAAACTCTATAAAGTTGTGAAACATTCTTAAACATTCTAGAATATTCTATAATTCTTTTAGGGAATTCTGAAAGCTTCTAGAACACTTTAGAGCATTCCCCTGATTTTTTTTGAACTTCTAAGAACTTCTGGGACATTCCAAAACATTTAAAAACCATTTAGAATCTTTACCGATTTGTTTAGGAAACTCCGAGACATTCTAGAACATTCAGCAAATTATTTTGGACTTTTGGACCAATTAAGGTCATTTATAAATATTTTAGAACCTTCACAAATTTTCTTAAGGCTTTTGGAACATTCTAGAATATTCTAGAACATTCTAAAACATTGTATAGTATTCTATAATTCTCTTAGGGAATTCTGAAAGCTTGTAGAACACTTTAGAGCATTCCCCTTATTTCTTTTGGACTTCTAAGAACTTCTGGGACATTCCGAAACATTTTAAAACCATTTAGAATCTTTACCGATTTGTTTAGGAAACGCTGAGACATTCTAGAACATTCAGCAAATTATTTTGGATTTCTGGACCAATTCAGGTCATTCATAAACATTTTAGAAACTTCACAAATTTTCTAAAGGCTTGTGGAACATTCTAGAATATTCTAGAACATTCTAAAACATTGTATAATATTCTATAATTCTCTTAGGGAATTCTGAAAGCTTGTAGAACACTTTAGAGCATTCCCCTTATTTCTTTTGGACTTCTAAGAACTTCTGGGACATTCCGAAACATTTTAAAACCATTTAGAATCTTTACCGATTTGTTTAGGAAACGCTGAGACATTCTAGAACATTCAGCAAATTATTTTGGACTTCTGGACCAATTCAGGTCATTCATAAACATTTTAGAACCTTCACAAATTTTCTAAAGGCTTGTGGAACATTCTAGAATATTCTAGAACATTCTAAAACATTGTATAATATTCTATAATTCTCTTAGGGAATTCTGAAAGCTTGTAGAACACTTTAGAGCATTCCCCTTATTTCTTTTGGACTTCTAAGAACTTCTGGGACATTCCGAAACATTTTAAAACCATTTAGAATCTTTACCGATTTGTTTAGGAAACGCTGAGACATTCTAGAACATTCAGCAAATTATTTTGGACTTCTGGACCAATTCAGGTCATTCATAAACATTTTGGAAACTTCACAAATTTTCTAAAGGCTTGTGGAACATTCTAGAATATTCTAGAACATTCTAAAACATTGTATAATATTCTATAATTCTCTTAGGGAATTCTGAAAGCTTGTAGAACACTTTAGAGCATTCCCCTTATTTCTTTTGGACTTCTAAGAACTTCTGGGACATTCCGAAACATTTTAAAACCATTTAGAATCTTTACCGATTTGTTTAGGAAACGCTGAGACATTCTAGAACATTCAGCAAATTATTTTGGACTTCTGGACCAATTCAGGTCATTCATAAACATTTTAGAACCTTCACAAATTTTCTAAAGGCTTGTGGAACATTCTAGAATATTTTAGAACATTTCAACACAACGTGACTCCTTCTTAAGACACTTTTTTACACATGTTTGCATCGAGCCAAAAATTAATAAAAATGATCGGTGATTTTCAAAAAAAAAATCGCAACAGCTGCTATGTGCGTTCGTTTTAAACGTTCCATTTTATTTATGTTAATGTCTGGAAACGCAGATAGGTACGCACGCACCCCTGCGGAGAAGTACGTGTCGGAAAAATTACGAGAATTTATAAAAACGCCTCGGCTAAGAAGGGACGGTAATGAGGGTACATTATGATTTTAAACGAACGACAGATTTTTCTTCTCCCTTTAAAGTAAAACGAATGAGGACTTTGGGGGTATTTTGGAGTTGCAACACAACCCAACCACCCTCTCACCCTCACCCTCGCTATACCGGCACGAAATCTTTACGTATTTAAAGAAAGAGGACAAATCAATTCCATCTTTTACGATATCATCTGTAGATAATATATAAAAGCAAAAGCAAATGAACCACCAAATAAAAGGGTTAAGGAGCGTAATGAAAATTTTGTATCTGTGTCTCGGGGATGTTTGTTTGGTAGAAGGAAATCACACACACACAAACGAAACACCAGAAAAAAAGAAAAGAGAAGAGGGTGAAACGACTCTTTGTATATATTAAGAAGGGGCGTCTGAATAAGAAAAACGATCGGCAGTCAAAATAATACGCCGACCATTAGTCCTTTTTCCTCCCTTTTACGGCTCCTTTGACGCCTTTATGTTTCGTTCATAAAATTTACGTGACATGACTATACAACCAACCCCTTTGCCTGCCTGCCTGCCTGCCTGCCTCCCTTGCCACTCACATTCACAACAAAAAAGAATAATAATTTTCGTTTCTTAAATTTGTTATGTTTAGTAGTTGCTGGGAGCGTAGAAAGGGTTTGGTTGGTTGGTTGGTTGGTTGGTTGGGGTTAGGATTATTTCTACTTTGTGGCTGTTTAAATTCGCGGACGTACGTAATGCTGAGTTACGACCGCCAGAGCGCGTCTCCAAGTCCTGGAGGAAAGCCGTACGGATGGATATATTTTATTTCGGAGGACACAAGTGCCGATATTTATAGATAAAATAGGTACACGTATACATAGTAGAGACGCCTGCTGTCGAGGACGTCCTGACGATAAATTTCGTTACGTTACGTTACGTTACGTTACGGGATCGGGAATCGGGAACGCTTCTAATCAAACGCAAACGTTGGCAAAAAAGATTTATATTTTTATCTCGAAATAAACAAGGGAAGATGGAGATATTGATAACAAGAATAAGTTTCGTCGGTTCGGTTGCTAATATAACAAAAGCCATTTCCGGCTATTGTAAATTCTTCCCTTTCCTTTGGCAATAATACATATATACATATTTGAAAATACGAATAGGATAAAATATTACGTTGAGACCAGACTCCCTTGTTGGCTACTGCGGTTTCAAAAAAAATAAAATAATACATATATCATAAAGACATCAACTTTTGACCCTGTTCGTTGTTCCCATAAAAAAATTAAAAAAAGTGGCTGGCCGGATAAGGGTCGTAAGTGCGTCCGCTTGATTAATGTGTTCTCCATCAGGCCTGAATCGGTCGGCCTTTGTGTTATGTACGATATTAACTTTCAGCCTTTTAATTGAACTTTATTATGGGGTGACAAAGCACAACGTTTGTTCTTTCTTAAGACACTTTTTAACACCCCAGAACACTTTGTAACATACCAGAACCTTTGACTAAATTTTATTAGCAGTTTTTGGAAGACTACAGAACGTTCTGAAACATTCCAGACTGTTTTATGAGAAAGATCTGAAAACTAAAGCATTTTTTGCTTTTTAGAAAATTCCTAAAACTCTAAATCAATCTAGAATATCCTAAAATATTCCAGAATAATATTTTTGGGCCTGTTAGAACATTCTGAAACATTCCAGAACATTCTGGGTCGTTTTAGAACATTTTAGAATCTTCAACAATTTTTTACGGAAACTCTAAGAAGTTCTAGAACACTCCAGAACATTCTGACATATTTTAGATCTATCTACAATTATTTGGGAGTATTGTGAGAACTTTAGAGCACTCGTGAGTAATTCTAGAACATTCAGCAATTTTTTTTGGACTTCTGGGCCAATTCAGATTATTCATAAACATTTTAGAATCTTCAAAAAATTTCTTAAGGGTTGTGGAACATTCGAGAATATTCTAGAACATCCCAACACAAGGTGACACTTTTTTTAACCCCCAAATTTTTCCTAATCTTATCAGTAAAGTTAAATACGATAGAATGTACCTATTGCAAATTAATAAATGATCGATTGCGATTGCAACTGTGATAAACTAAACGGGGAGATTAGAGAGGGCGGGGGTGAAAAGGGATTTAACGGCTACCGGATTGGTCATGTATCGTGGATTTTCAGAAAGAATTTATTGACAATCAAAGTCCGTATCTGGCACATCAACCTCGCCATTTACGGTATCGCATCGGACGTAAATTTTAACGACGAGGCGATGCGGCCAGGCGGAGCGGAGTCCCTACACCTACACATACCATATAGTAAATTACGCCCTTAAAGACCCCCGTCCGACAACAAACAATATGCGTTCGTTAGGGAAATGGAAAAACCCCGGCGCCAACCTGAACCTCAACTAATCCACGTGCCCAATTAATGTTTATTTTTATTACAGTCGACCTATTCATTCAACCCTCGTACATAAAAAGGGCGAAATATCAATTTAAATTTTTATTTTGGTGGGTGTTTGAAAATTTGTTTTACGTTGTTCCAGGTCTGTTTGCGTATTCCCACATGGACTTCGAAACGGATCGCGACCCAGGGCCTAAGGGTGACCCGTCGCTGGCCGACATGACACGGACAGCCCTGTCCATTCTCCAAAAGAATCCCAAGGGCTTCTTCCTTTTCGTCGAGGGTAAGTTTCCTTTTTCTTTCGTTTTTACTTTGTTATTTGATGCGGCGCGGCGACACGTTTCGATTGCGACAGCGGTTTTGTCGGGAGATTATCGGGACGTAAGGAATACCTACCCTACCTACATCGTCGCCCGATATCCTGGAAATAAATACTTCTGTCAGGGACACATTTTTTTTTTCTCTATAAAAAAAGGTGCTTTTTGTGCGTTTCAAAAAAAAAAAAAAATCAAGGATCGTTCAACTGTTCCTTCCTTTCTTTTGGACAATGTTGAAATGGGGGAACGTTTCGATTCGATTCCCCATCATCATCCCATCACTTGACCTGTTTTCAAGAGATTCAAACACGTGATGGTGTATAAACATGTCTGTCCGCGGCGACGTGTTGTACGCAGACAAACAGGGAAACAAGCAAAAAGGGGTAGTAGAGGGAGATACCGAGGAAACGAAAACGACACTCGTGTCAATAAAGACGTCGAGGCAAAACCTTCTCAAATAATATATATATATATATATAGTATATAGTATATAGAACGAGATGACGTGAAAAGACGAAGAAGGACGAAAATAAAAAATAAAAATGTTTTTGGCAAGCCTTTTAATGGAAATAAATGGGAGAAATTTTGTTAGGCGCACTGAAGAAAGTAGGGGAAAGTAATTGGATACGTCATGATCATAAATACGTTAGGATTGTTTTTTTTTTTGTTGTTTGCAAACTTCAAAGGTATAATGCAATGGGAATGAGGATTTGACGATTAATTTTCTTGGACTTTTCGAGCACTCTACAACATTTACAATTTTATTTTAAAGTTTTAAACGCTCCTGAGGCACTACATAACATTTTTAAACAGTTTAGAAATATCAGCTATCCTTTTAGGAAACTTTAACACTCCAGAATATTCTGAAACATTCTTGAACGTTCTACTAACTTTTTGTGGACTTCTAAGAACTTTTGGGATATTCCACAACGTTCTTAAACATTTTAGAATCTTCAACATCTTTTCTTGTGAAACTAAGAGCTTCTAAAATATTCCAAAATTTTCTACAATTATTTCAGTGAATTCTGATAGCTCCTAGAAGAACACTCAAAATAATTTTGAGTCGTTCTAGAACATTCCACTATTTTTATTTTCGACCTTCCAGAACGCTCAAATTCCTTTATGAAATCCTAAGAACTTTGAATGTTAAATGGAGACATTTGTGGTAATTTTGCGACATAAACAGATAGGTCTTGTGGTAGTCCTTTGGAGACATTAAAGTGCCGCCGGCATCGATCGCTCACACAAACTGGCCTAGTAGTAGTTGCCCAGATCAGGTGATAATAAAAAATTGAATCCCTTTTGTCAGTCGACGCGACGCATTCCTTCGTGTTGATGCCAAAATTAAATCCTTCCGTTCAAAAGGACCAAAGGCATAATGGAACAGCAGGCTGTGTATTCGCCGATATTGTCCAATGGTCAGATAGACGACAATCCTCTTAAATTCCGATTGAAAGTGCGATCCCATCATTATTTATTAGGTTAGGTACGTACGTATTAGGATCTTCAGTGTTGTGTTGTTGCTCGACTGGACGCGTGAAAGGAAATCCGAACGACTGACTGTCTGGAACGAACGAAGGACGAATACCATCCCATCCCGTCTCGTCCCGTCCAGTCAGTAATCATCCTTCCAAAGAGATATTGCCTGCCCGTTCGTTCGCATATTCCCAAATTCCTAAGCCCTTTCAAAAGGAAAGGGACTCGGTCTTATTTAAACGAGATACAGGGGCGGGCTTAAGCTTCTTGTGTTTTGAAATCCAATTAGGCAAAACAGGGTTGGAAATAAATAAATAAATAGAAGTAATAAAAGAAAGTGTCAGATTTCACGAAAATTAAATTGCCAATAAAACAAACCTTCTTCGGTGCTAAATTTTTTACGATTCGAATGAATTTTGTATAAAACGAAAAAATTCCTGTTAAAAAACATTCCCATTCCCGTTCCCCGTTCGTGACACGTAGGTAGGTAACAAAAACGAAATTTTCAGGAGCTTTTTATCTAAACAGCAGACAACTTTTTTTCTCTTCTCTTCTCTTCCCTTTGTGTTAAAACCGTTGGCATTCTATCGGGTCCGAAAAATATGTCGATTGTTCCCGGCTTTTTCTTGTTTCCCTTTTTGTTTTATTTAGGGCTTTAATATACCTACACCTACACCCGGGCACATTTTATTACATAATTCTAAACACGATGACAGACAGGTATTGCTTTATTTACTACGTATACTATACTGTCATTATTATTATTGTTGTTGTTATTTTCAAATCGATCATATTTCCAACCCCTATCAAATTTTACCATATATAGATAGGTACCTAAGAGTATGAAGTTGTAAAGTTGTACATAATTAGGTTTTCAAAGTGCCAGTACCCTTTTTATTCATCTACGAGGGTTGTAGATGACTGTGGTTTAACCCTCTGACCGAATCCCTGATGGACTTTCAGGTAATTTGTAAGTAATCCTGGTGGCAATCTGTTTTGCCAAGTTCGCAGAGTAATCAAAGGCGATTGTCCTTACTCTTTCCATCCCTTCTCTTCTCTTCTCTTCTATTTTCCCACGTGCCTTCTCCTGATTAGATACCACCTAACAAATCGTCCCTGCGGCGTAAAGAAATTAACAACAATTCGAAGGCCCCCATTATATTATTATTGGCGACAGAACATTCCAAGTCGTCTTTTTAAGATGTTCTTAGAAGTCCTGAAACACTGTAAAACATTCTGAACTATTCTGGAATTTTTTAAAACTACTTTAGGAAATTCTGAATATTTCTACAACACTCCAGGACATTCCTGAGTCATTTGTTGGACTTCTAAGATATTCCAGACAATCTTCAACGTTTTTTTATGATACTCTAAGAAGTTCTGAAATTCTGCAATTCTAAGAGTTTCTGGAACACTGTTCGAGAAAGTGATTAATTAAGATTGTTGTTGGCGACTATCGTTTTTATTTATTTTTTTATTATTTATCGTTACAATACAGCGGAAGAAGAAGAAGAAGGAGGAGTATAAAAGGGAGCTGAAATGGGGGGAGAACTGCAAGTATTCTGGGGGGGCTCCTTCTTATCGTCCATCAACTCTTTCTTTCTGTTCTCTCGACAATTTTCTATCTCCTTCTGCAGACTTTGAAGCACCTGCTTCTCCTTGAACTTGATCCTGTTTTTTTGGCTTACTTTGAGTCCGTAGTTCTGTTTCTTCTGCAACAACTCGAGCTTCTTCGGATCTATGTTAGGTCCAAGACTTCCTACATACATACGACATATATATTATTATAATATTACAAGTATTTATTAATTATACCGACCCAAAATTGGACTGAGTATTATTTTCGTCTTCGGTTTCCTGCCCGGTGTTCGTCGTTGTTGTTGTTGTTGCCCCCCTGTTCTGGTGGACGTGACGAGATGTTGTTGGGAGACGCTTTTCAGTTCGGACATCTCGCTCACCCCCGTCTCCAGAGATATTTGGCTGACATTGGCATCGTACGTCCTCGACGATTCACAATAAAGACAGTCGTCGTAACTTTGGTCGTTGACGCAATCTTTGAATTCGCAGCAGTGCTGCCCTTCGGTGAACCCACTGCAGAAGGAAAATCTTTCCGTTACGTCCCCATTTGTCGCCCTGGCGGTATCGGTGTCTTGGTCGTTGGATTTTCTCTTCGTACGAGACTGCACAATAAATAATATTAAAATTACAATGATATAATAAATATGTAGGTTGTTGTTACCCTGAATAGGGAGAGGTAAGAGTTTTTGGTGTCTTTGTCCAGAACGAAGTAATCGCTTCGAGAGTTTTCGCATTTCTTGCACTTGGTAATTTTGTTTTCCTTGGTGGAGAGGTCGTTCCGGGATACTTCCCCGCCGTATAGGGGCACTGTCGCAACATCGGGGGATCCTCCCTCATCCTCTTCCTCGTTGGGAGCATCAGAAACCACCTTGGGGCTAAAAAAATCCTCGTCTAGAGAATCGTAGAAGAGGTCTCCGTCGCTTTCCATGAATCAGTCGCAAACCATTAAATAAAATTTGTACAAGAACGTGCACCTATCTAAGTATATAAGTAATAAACGTAGGTATAGATGTGTAGTATTAAAATGTCAAAAGTTTTGGCACATACATGTCACGTCAATACGTCAGTTCGATAGATATGTTGTGTGTATATATTTATCTACTATAGTAGTGTAATGTGGTAATAGTACAAGAAGTCACGTCGTCGTCGACTCCTGGTGCACCACGAAATCAATTATCCGTCACTTCCGCGGTCGACTAATGAGTTTTGCGGTCGAGTTTCTAAAGTTGTCTGCTCCTGTAACTCCTCGAAATGTTCGACAACCACCTCGGATATATATATATATATATCCAACCCTCTAACCCCCTCAAAATCCCCCCCCCCCATATCGTACTATTCGCAACCGACTTGAAACGTTATGACGCGACGTAAATGAGAAGAGACGTTTCTTAATTAAAAATATGCAGTAGGTGGGCAGGTACAAAAGTTCCTGATTCCTGAGATTTCTTATTTTTGGTTTCTACCTACCTGAGAAATGATTTTGTCAGAAACAGCAGCAACAGGAACGTAAAGAAGTGGCTCCTAAAGTTTTCACCACCAGGAACGATTTATTTATTCGCGTGGAATGGGCAATGAAGTGGAAGTCTTATTTAAAGTTTTTTTTCTAGTGGAAAGTCTTTCAACAAACTTAAAAAAAAAATCTAAATAGCCAAGTTGTGGTAGTGGTAGAAAAATTTAAGCGTCAACGTTCCAATTTGCTCACAGCACACAAACTTTTACGACTTTATGTACGTATGTATATTCAGCTTTTACTGTCTAAGTACATACATAAGTCTAAACATGCACCTCGGAGTTATTTCCGTTTTCCATTTTTCGTCTTTCAATGTAGATACAATAACACTTTTCATTGCAATCTTGCGCATCGTTCGATTCGGACCGGAAGCTCCAATTGGGTAGAAATGAAACTCCATCCACATGCATGCTCGTTATAGTTTCATCCCTGTCCGATAAAATATAATAACGGAGATACATACATACATACAGCCCCAAGTTACTTAATAAACTCTGACCGGATTCAGAACAATTTCTGGGTCTGGGAATCTACCGGTTTTGACAGAATGCGACAAAAATGGATTTTAATAAAAGGAGTCGCTTGTAAGGAAGCAGAATTCTCCTGTCAGCATTCTTGAGGGACTCCAGAAGGTGTTAATGTCTTCTGGGATCTTACAAATAAATGATTTAGATCCATACGTAATGTGACACGGGGTGGACTCTGGACTAACTGCCTAACAGGAGTCTAATCCAGAAGATTTTATGTCTTTTGCTTCTTTGAAAATGCTCCAGAAGATGTTAATGTCTTCTGGTACCTTGAAATGCTCGAAATTCATTCAGTCCATCACAAGAGATTTATTCACCAACATGGAGATCTTCTATGGACAAATATCCATACTTAATATGGTGTAGTGGACTTTGGAGTATCTATCTAAAATTTTTGAGCTACCAAGAGTGACCCCAGGAGATGGAGAGTCTTTCTATCGTCATTTATGTCCTTTGCTGCTTTGGAAATGCACCAGAAGGTGTTAATGTCTTCTGGTACCTTGGAAATGCTCCAAATCTATTCAGTCCATCACAAGAGATTTATTCACCAACATGGAGATCTTCTATGGACAAATATCCATACTTAATATGGTGTAGTGGACTTTGGAGTATCTATCTAAAATTTTTGAGCTACCAAGAGTGACCCCAGGAGATGGAGAGTCTTTCTATCGTCATTTATGTCCTTTGCTGCTTTGGAAATGCACCAGAAGGTGTTAATGTCTTCTGGTACCTTGGAAATGCTCCAAATCTATTCAGTCCATCACAAGAGATTTATTCACCAACATGGAGATCTTCTATGGACAAATATCCATACTTAATATGGTGTAGTGGACTTTGGAGTATCTATCTAAAATTTTTGAGCTACCAAGAGTGACCCCAGGAGATGGAGAGTCTTTCTATCGTCATTTATGTCCTTTGCTGCTTTGGAAATGCACCAGAAGGTGTTAATGTCTTCTGGTACCTTGGAAATGCTCCAAATCTATTCAGTCCATCACAAGAGATTTATCCACCATCATGGAGGTCTTCTATGGATAAAAATGGTATGTTGGACTCTGGAGTATCTGAGAAGTAATCTGTAAAGAAAAGGAACCTTGCTCTCAGCATTTTTGAGGTAGTTCAGATGATGTTAATGTCTTCTACTCCTTTGGAAATTCTTCATATCCAATCAGTTCATCCATCATAAGAAAAATTAATCCACCTGCATGTTGTTTTTCTATGGCCAAAAATCAATAGAAATTATAGTAGTTATTTAGAAATTTTGGCGAAGATTCAACTGGTCCAGTTAGTTGTTACCTGCGGCTTTGTCACCGACAAGAAAGTGTTGTCTTAAAAAGAGGGTGCATTTCAGTTCTTTATGTAGAAACCGAGGGTGGCGAAAGAGCGAATTGTTCCTTGGGATCTGCGGGGGTTGGTTGGTTGGTTGGTTGGTTGGATGCTTTATACATACACGAGCAAGCGGTGGCGACACAAGGAAACCAACCTCTCTTCGTCGTGCTGCTTTTGCAGGGCTCCTCGAGGCAATAACTTCTCCCGCTAAGAAGCAGGCCAAGTGGAAGTTATTGGGTTCAGAGAACAAGAACAAGCACAAGCACAAACGAGAAGTGCACCACGACAACGACAACACTTACGAGAACCACCACGTACTGTACTTTACATTGCTCTACTCTCTCTGAGGTGTCGTTTGGGGGAGAGGGGGTGGGCTATACGTCTACAATCCACTCTTACTCTTACTTTGCGTTTGCCTTAAAAGAAAGACGAGAATAATAAATAAATTATATTATTATTTATTATAATATCTATAGTACAAAAAAAATTGTTGTTGTTTCAGGTGGTCGAATAGACCACGCCCATCACTTCAACAACGCGTACAGGGCCCTGGATGAAACCCTGGCGATGGAAAACGCCCTGCTGGTGGCCCTTTCGAAGGTCAACCCGAGAGACACGTTGCTCATCGTCACCTCGGACCATTCCCACGTGCTTACCATGGGAGGCCAGGCAACCCCCAGGGGCTACCCCATTCTCGGTGAGTCATCTGCACGATTTTTATTTTTGCAAATGTGTAGGTAGGTAGGTAGGCGTTGTTCTTTGTATTTTTTTTTTTTTTTTAAGAGAAGCTTCGACAGTAGGATTATTCTCAACATAAACTTGTTTGTTCAATATTATTACACACTTGTTAACTAACGATAAAGATTAGGTACAAACATATAATTAGTAGTAGTAGGGTAGGAATCCTCTCGTAAGTAAGTAAGTAAGTAAGTAAGTACCTCTACCCTACGAAACTTAATACGGCTTATCGCTATAACAGCTAGACTTACAATTAGTTAGACTTCAGATACTTGCACTTGTACTCGTATATCAAAACGGCTTGCTTAACAACGTAATGCAAACTCTAACAATATAATACGTATGTATATGTATATTATTACGTACAAAAGTACATAATATCTACATAGATAGATAGATAGGTACATGACCAAACAAACGCTTCTTCAAACTTTAGTCTCCAACAATAATAATAGCAACACGAGATCAGTTACTTATCTGTCGTGGCCAAAACGGTCAATTGGTTTTGAAACAGCAATAGCAGCAGTCAGTAAAAAGGTTAAAAGGTTTAATTAATATTTTTAATTATTCTAACCAGACCTTACCTAATTAGGTAATAGGGCACACACGTTGACAAAACAATAGATAGTTAAGTTTCCAATAGATTCATGCATGTATGCATGCATTTATAATTATGTTCGTAATTATGTACGCTTTGATTGTTGCCCGAAATAGTGCTTGAAGCACTAACTCGCAGCTAGTGTTACTTAAAATGTCTGAAGGAAGTTTGAGGTTTACTTGAAGTGCTTTGTCCTCAAAACACTTTGGCCCATGGTTTAAAGCACTTTGAAATCCCATTCTTAGAATTGTTAAACCTTATTTAAGACTTTTGGTCCTTAAAACATCTTGGCCCTTCATTTCAAATAATTAAAAACACTTTAAAATTATTTCTAAAGCCTCTGCTTCAAAATTCTTAAACCCAACGCCTTATTTAACATCTTTTTGTCTTTAAAACACTTCGGCCCTTAACTTCAAGCACCCTAAAAGATATTGAAGTCTTTTTTGAAGCACAAGTTTCAAGAGTCTTAACCCTGAAAACTTTGACATTTTAAACACACTGGCCTTTTATTTCAAACATCTAGAAGGACTTTAAAGTTTTTTCTGAAGCCTCGACATCAAAACGCTTAAACCCAAAGCCTCATTAAAGATCTATTTGTCCTTGGCCCTTAACTTCAAGCACTCTTAAAGAGTTTGAAGTCGTTTTTGAAGTACAAGTTTCAAGAGTCTTTAATTGAAAGGCTTTGACGTTTTAAACACATTGGCCCTTCATTTCAAACATGTAAAAAGACTTTAATTTTTTTTTTCTGAAGCCTCAACATCAAAATGCTTTAACCCAAAGCCTAATTGGAGGTCTATTTGTCCCTGAAACACCTTGGCCTTTAGCTTTAAGCCCTCTTAAAGAGTTTGAAGTCCTTTTTGAAGCACAAGTTTCAAAAGTATTTACATTATTCATTTCAAACATCTAGAAGGACTTTGAAATTTTTTCTTAAGCCTCATCATCAAAATGCTTAAACCCAAAACCTCATTAAAGGTCTTTTTGTCCTTAAAACACTTCGACCCTTAACTTTAAGTAGCCTGAAACAGTTTGAAGTCCTTTTTGAAGCAGAAATTTCAAAAGTCTTAACTCTAAAGTCTTTAATTAAAAGGCTTTGACATTTTAAACACGTTGGCCTTTCATTGCAAACATTTAGAATGACTTAAAATTATTTCTAAAGCCTCTACTACTTCAAAATACCTAAACCCAAAGCATTATTTGGGCCTTGAAATACCTTGGCCTTTCATTTCAAGCACCTAGGAAGTCTAAAGTCTTTCTGTAGCCCAAACTTCAAAATCCTTACTGAAGGCGTTTTGGTCTTTGAAACATTTTAGCCTTTATACTTAAAGACCTTGACCTCGTATAATCCTGAACTCCAAAGTCTTGCATTAGGTTTGTTTTTTGGCACCTCAAGCACTTTGACTTTTAAAAGACTTTGAAACATTTCTTTAAAATTCCAAAGGCTTCAGAATTTGCTCTGGGCGGGCGGCATAGATAATTCTTCTTCATTTGTTGCGTGTTTTTGAATACCTTGAGGTTTTTCCATTCATTCCTTTACGAGTTTATCGTTCGTTCCACGTGACCTAATCCCCTTTGGTTGGTGTGCATTTTCTCGCGTAATCATTTAGTTACGTGGCTTCTAAACCGTCGTGTCGTTGATGTCGTCGTCGTCGTCATTTCATTTGAGAAGTAGGTACATAGATAACGAATGCGGCGTCGATAACGAGCAAACTGCGGCTGACAAATGGTTCTCTCACCTGCCTGCCTGCTTAAAGTAAAGGGGGATGCCATGCCTTTTCTTTGCCGTCTCTTTAACTTCCTCTTCGTACTTTTCCCCCCTTTCCATTTGCCGCGTAAACGAAACGAAATGGAAAACTTTTGTGCTCCCCATCCGAATGCAATTTACTGGAAGATATTGGGGCGCGATAAGTCGATAGATACCATCCATCCGTTCCCTTCCCGATAAAAGGTAAAAACGACGCTCCGCCAGAACTGCCACTGCCTGTCCTGTCTGTCACGGGACGCGCGTCACCTTTGAATCGAAAGGTGACGACCATTTAAAAAAAAAATTTTTTTGAGATGAAGTGGAGAAATATTTTAAAAGAGAGGAGAAAAACACGAACGTAAATTATTTTTCCGCTGATAACGAGCAACGGTATAATTGAAATTCGATTCGTTCGGTTCCCGAAACCGAATTAATGAGGTCAACCTCGAAGGCGACTCCGATAAATAATTGTCCCACTCTTTCGTTCTTGTAGTCGAGGATCGACAAATATTTAACCGTTTCTTGTATCCGTTCTGGAGCCGGCCCTGTACAATGTTTACAGCAGAACAGTTTATTTAACCTCTTAAAAGATTTTTTTATCCACTAGAAGATTTGATTGGATTGGATTTGTGGAAAACGGTTTTCTTTGACAAGAGGAATGCTGGAAAATGAAAATATGAGGGAGGGAGGACATCAAAGAAGGGGTGCAGAAAAAAACAATAATAAAGGAAATTATGAAAACTAGAAGAAGATTTTGGATGAACTTCAAAAGATTTTCAAAGAGGATATTTAATTAATATCCCTTAATGGGATTTTTTTAAAAACTGGAAGGGTACAGGATTGTGATCCTAGGTACCAATAAACATCCCTGAGGAGACTTCAGTAAACGGTCCAACTCTTCCACGGTGCAATCTTCTACTTTTTTGGAATCTACTCGCCTACTCTTTTGCCCATTTCCAAATTGGAGGTCTCTTTTGACGTTACGTTCCTTCAGAAACTTCTTTGTTCAATAGGGATGCAATAAGACATTAGGGAAGAGATAAAGGAAGTCGGTAAATGTTCCGGGACTCATTGGAGCAATGGTTCAAGAATTCAAATGGTACTGGAAAGTGATCTAGATCCAGAATTCTAGCTTATCCAAAGGAGACTTCAGTAAACAGTCCGGCGACTTGTTTCGGAATCTGCTCACCCATTTCCTCATTTGAGGTATTTCTTAACGTTTGGAGACTTTTCAGTTCACTAGGGATGCGATAAAAGAAGTCGGTGTACATTCTGGGAGTCTTTGGAGCAAGGGTACTGAAAGATTGTCCAGAATTTGAGCTTATCCAAAGTACCAATATCCCTAAGGGGACTTCAGCCAGTGTTCCAGTTCTTCCACAGTCGAATCGTCTACTTTTCGGAATCTATTCGCCTACTTTTTCGTCCATTTCTTCATTGGTGTTACGTTCCTTCGGACACATCTGGAAAGAAAGTCAATGGATGTCGGGGGTGAGAATCATTTTTTACTGCGACATACTTCAGTTCGCTGATGCTAATTCGAGACAGAATTGAACCCCGCAAGAGAGGATGAATGACGTCCTGGCAAAGATTCGAAATATTATACGATACGTATCTAGAGTCGTCGTCGTCGTCATCGTCATCGTACACAGGAGATAAACTGACGCGGCGCGTTTTGACTATGACGACGAGGCAACGGAAAATGCTAATGTAAATTGACGCGAGCATTCTCTCCTTCTCCTACTTCTTCTTGTTCTGAAAATGTGTCCCCCTCGAGAAAACATCACATCACATAATAAATCACCCCGCCCAGGATCATTAATCTGCCGCGGGTACAGATTGCCGCTATTCGGCTTCAATTAATCTTGAATCAAAGTCGGACGAGACGATGAACATAAAGCACTAGGTACTGTACTGTACTGTACTGTACTGTATTGCGAGCGGCACCCCTGAAAGCGCAAAAGGCAACCAACAACAAAACTAAAAAAAAAAGTCCAAAAGGAATCCCCGAAACACTTCCACTAAATAAATGTAAGTGAGGAAGTACAACGTATAAAAGGATGGAAAGAGGTGACTTTATGATGGATAATGAGTTTTCTTTCTGAAATAATATGGATGGATCGAGAAAATGAATTTTATGTGAAGCATATACTATATATATATATATATATATAGCAAGTTCCCTGGGCCCTTTTTATCGTTTATGAACTGGAGGAAATTAAAATTCCATTTTGCAATGTCTGCACGAAAAAGGGACAGAACAAAGGAGCGAGACGACCGACGCGAGCGCGATTTAAATAGAAGAACGAAAATGTTCCCTAAATAAATAAATAATGTAATTATCCAGAAAAAAATACAAGAGACGAAGTGAAGTGAAGTGGTCGTGCTCGTGCTCGTAAAAAAGGGAATGTATACTGAAACAGCTTTGATGTAACTAAGCACTAGGAGGGTGTATTACGTAAATGTAAACTTAATACAGGAGCAAAGTCTTTTATTATTAAAGCTAAAGAAAATTAATTTGTCCATGAAGGCAGCAGCAGCAGCAAAGAAATTATGGTGTAATTGTAATTTTTGTGTTGACGTTTCGACCGACACGTCTGTATCTTCATCAGAAGTACCTACCTAACCTGAAACTGATTTCACTGCGTCTTCCCGATAAATAAATTATTATGTACGTTCGTAGATAGGTAGGTACTCGTAACATAAATAATGGATAAAATTTAATCGAAAACGGACGCGCGTAGGGCATAACGAACGATCCGATCTCGTCCGTCAGAACGATCGGTTAGTTGGTCTACTTTTGACCCGAACGATGCTTTGCGACGACGAGAAAGAGAGATGAGATGGAAGAGCGTCCTGGGGGAATTCTCGTATTTATTGCACGTAAGGACGAACGGGGGCGCTTCTGATCCTTTTCCGGTCCAAGTTACTTACAATTGCACATACGTTTTTAATAAGTGTGCGACGACAACCGAAGGATTAATGAAACCGGAAGGGACTCTACTCAACGGGAATTCGAAGAAACTTAGATAAATACGTTTGTAGCACAAAATCAACTGGATCAATAATATTGTATTGACTTGTTCGGTTTATTGATTGATACTAGGGATAATGGAGGAGTTTTATAACAGTAGTTGACGGGAATCTCTTCTTAAAAAAAGACTGGACGTTCCACAAATGTTTCCAAATTCTCATCATGTGGGGGGTGATAAATGGGACCTCTGGAAGAGAATCGGTGAAAAATAATGAATACGTTACAGTTGCAAATCCTGCTGTGTATCAGTCAAACAGAATAACTAATATTATCAAATTTCACCCTCTCTCTTATCTTTTGTGCGTAAACACATTGTATTTTAATTACGTGTCTACGTACCTACTCTATATACAATGTCAGTTTCTGCACGTACCCAATTACGTTCGCAATTATTCGCTTGTTTAGCGAAGTGGCACGTCGTTCTAGTCGTCGTCTTTGCCAACATTTCGGAAGTGGAAGTGATGCCCTACTACTCACTCCTGTCACTCCTCAGATTTACGCCGTTAAGACAGCCACCACCACTAACACCAACACCATCTCTACTTCCTCTTCCTTCTCCTCCTCGTCTCGTCGACGCTTCGCGTCTCCTTATGTGATGACGAGGCAGGCGTTCAATTCAAAAAGGGGATGCGACAAACCAAACCGGCACCTAATTTTCAACAGCTTGTGGTGGTGGGTACGATTGAAGACGAGGTACAAAAAGGAAAAGAAGGGGGTGGCATAAATAGAAAAAAGGGAATTATATTACTGCGTGGGTTTGTTTTGAGTCCTCTCCTTTTGTTATCGAGTACCTACCGATAAACGAAAACCACCACTCCACCACTTGTTGGGGGAGGGGGGGATAGACAGATAAAAACTTGTAAACGCTATTATCATATTATCCTCCCTCCATCTGTCAACCAACCCCCACAGTATTAGTTAGATAATATAGTTGCACGATTATTATTTTTGCCTGTGTCACGCTACGCTTTCGATATATATATATAGAGATATATTATTACGTGGGATGTGTGGGATTGTGTCCAGGGCCGGACAACAAAATGTCCGACGTGGACGGGCAGCCGTACAGCCTGCTCCTGTACGGCAACGGTCCGGGATACAGCAGTCCCAGGATCGTGCCCCAGAACTCGTCGACGACCCCGAACGAGAACCGCGACCAAATGCACAGCTCGGCCGTACCGAGACAGTGGGCGACACATGGGGGCGAAGACGTCCCCGTCTACTCCATAGGACCCCTCTCAACCATCCTCTTCACAGGTACAATAAATATTTTAATGTTGTGTTTGTCGTATCCACTGATACACAACAAATTGCCGAAATTTACTCCGAACAAAATCCAAAAAGATGACCACAGGGGGGCATTGGATTTTGTTCTGAAATGAATTAGTTACTCGGACGAAATTATTTTCGTTCCAGGAACTTTTGATCAGAGTTACATCCCCCACGCAATAGCGTACAGCGCGTGTTTGGGTGAGCACACGCTGCGCTGTCGCAGCGTGCACAACGCCACTCAACACCACTCCCACCACCAACAACAGCAACAACACACACCCCAGGTGTGCTTCCCCCATCCGCCCGAGGTCTACCCCTCGATCAGTAAATCGGGTGGCGCCCTAAACGACGACCTCGACGACGAAGGTGGTGTCGTTGTGGTCAGGCAGAAAGAGGTGGTCGCCAAAGCAGCGGGACAGTCGAACGTTTATCACGTGAACTTTCATCCCGCGATCGTTTTCTTGTCGTTATTATTGATATTGAAAACAGTTATTATTACGTGATATGCGTGAAGTAAATAAAGGACTAATTAATAACAAGGACATTGATAAATTAATTAATTAATTGATTGGACCATATCGTCTACTATAATTAATAAATAAATAAATAAATAAAATAATTAATTTTGTTCGTTTCACATGGCTTAATTTTAACGAAGAGGCCATCAGGGTACCTAATATTCACTTACTTGAACGTTTACTGATATTAATTATTATTTAAACAATTATTTTGTACATACCTACATTAATAGTATTAATAACGCTGATATTACATAAATGGAACTTGTTTTAACTTAACTAACTGTACAGAAATTAAATACCTACATCATCACATATTGTCGATTGTCAATAAATAAATAAATAAATAAATGTAAAGAAATAGATACAGAGAGGTACCTTTTTTTGGCACCCCCATAAGGAACTAACTATATTATAAAATATAGTGTCACAAGACATTTCCCAACCAACCAACCAACCAACTACCTATCTATCAGTTGGTAAAGTGCAATTAGGGAATTTAAGTTAATCAAACGGCTCATCCGATAAACTGCTTTGCTATGCTCCTCGGTCTATTGGAGTGGAAATCGGTTAAAATGCAGATACTGATACTGACCAGTTGAAACCACATCAAAAGTCTCACGATACCAAACACCCACCATCAAATCAAATAGTAGTACGTACGTACGGAACTCAAACCAGAACCATAGGGACGACTAGATCAGTTTTTGAAAGTTAAATTAATATCGAAACTTTTTTTTGTTGTTGTCTAGTCTCAAATGAATGCTGCAGCTCACAATCCGTTACTCCCAAAAAATTGCTTGCTATAAACTAGCAATTGTTAGCATTAGGGGAGGAGCAAAAATGATCCATCCAGGTGTCCACTGTATATTTTTAAATTACAAAAACTTAAAACGGTTACATTTCCTCTGGACACCACTGTAAGTGTGCATTTGATGAAACAAAATGCAACTTCTCTATTTATTCTCAGTGGTACGCAGAAAAAATTGACCGGCTCGATAAATTTAGGCGCCGCGCTTATATCGCGAGCAAAATTGTTGCGCAGTTTCCTCCACGAAAATTGCAAACTGCAACCTGTTCCTTTTGTTTCGACGATTGGATTTTTATGTTTCCACTTGTTCGAAATAAGCTCGAAACCTAAAACGTCATGCCTTGTGCTTTTTATATCTATCTCCCCCACAGCGACATTATTCTCTTTTCCTTTATTTATTTACAATTGTAACGAATACTATTCTAACATTTACAGAATTGGCACACTTTTTATGAGTACAACTGTATATTTGTTAATTATCAAGAATTGAAATGGCTATTTCAACTGTTGCATTTCCTCTGGACACCACTGTAAGTGTGCATTTGATGAAACTAAATGCAACTTCTCTATTTATTCTCAGTGGTACGCAGAAAAAATTGACCGGCTCGATAAATTTAGGCGCCGCGCTTATATCGCGAGCAAAATTGTTGCGCAGTTTCCTCCACGAAAATTGCAAACTGCAACCTGTTCCTTTTGTTTCGACGATTGGATTTTTATGTTTCCACTTGTTCGAAATAAGCTCGAAACCTAAAACGTCATGCCTTGTGCTTTTTATATCTATCTCCCCCACAGCGACATTATTCTCTTTTCCTTTATTTATTTACAATTGTAACGAATACTATTCTAACATTTACAGAATTGGCACACTTTTTATGAGTACAACTGTATATTTGTTAATTATCAAGAATTGAAATGGCTATTTCAACTGTTGCATTTCCTCTGGACACTACTGTAAGTGTGCATTTGGTGAAACAAAATGCAACTTCTCTATTCTCAGTGGTGCGCAGAAAAAATTGACCGGCTCGATAAAATTTGTGAAAGTGAAGTTTCATAAGTCATAATCTACAGAGGAAACAAATTTAATTACAGTTTACTATCATTTATATTGTTTTAGATATTCTACATATTATGGTTACCAAAGGAACCGAAATCCTTATGTTACAGTTACAAAAAGATAAATATTTAATCTAAAAATAATGCATAGGTGTTTAATCTATCAGATAATAAATATTTTTGAATAATTATTTAATTAAATAAATTAAATATGTATTATTTTTAAACTAAGTTTAATTTTTGTAGTAGTTCACTTTTTTAAGTCACCACTGTACATGAGATATTTAAAACAATAAAAATAATACGTACGTTATCAAAAAATTGTTTTCTCAACAATTTTAACTTATAAAACATTAATTTCATCGAGCCGGCCATTTCATCTGGGCACCACTGAGAATGGAACGGTTGCACTTTCTGTCACCAAAACCCAACATACAGTGGTACGCAGATAAAGTTGACCAGCTCGATAAAATTTGTACAATTAGTTTTATAAGTCATAACCTACAGGGGAAACAGATTTAATCATGGTTTACTGTAATTTACCTTAGTTTAAATATTTTACTTGTTGTGGTTAGTAAAGCTAGAAATTGTAAACATACGGGGAGGAGCAAAAAAGGTCCTGGTGGTGTCCAAAGTGTGCAATGGTTGCAGCTCAGTAACGGTCATAAGATAATTGCTTTGAGAGCAATTGTAAGCATTGGGGGAGGAGCAACAAAAGTGCTGGTGGTGCGCAGAACCGCGAACGCGAACATGTTCGATTACTTACAGTGGTGTATCGATGAAATATGATGGATGGCACCGTGTAAATTAATGTTTCGTTTCGTTTTATCGCAGGTAGTACTTACTGTTTGTTAGTAGATAGATAAATAATGTTGAATAGGTGGTGTTAAAAATTTATAAGGTATAAGGTACGTGTCGGAAGGGTGGGTGGCGGTAGTAGTGGTAGTGGTGGACGACGAGAGGAAGAGACATAGGTGAATTAATTAATTATTTGCACTCCAACGTCTCTCGACGATGTTACTGCTGCTGCTGCTGCTTCTGCTTCACAGTAACTAGGTTCTTGCATGGATTAAAGCCGTTAACGGGCGAGGAATTTCGAGATTTATTGCACCAGATACACGAGTACTCCTCGTCCCATATACATACATACATATGTACACGTACGTACGTACGTACGTAGATAAACACAAACACACGTAAGCAAATAAATAAGACCATGTGCTCTTTGCGATTGCGAATCGAGTAGAGAGAGAGAGACACGAAAGATCAGGGGATCGATCCCCTTTGATAAATAAATAAATAATAAAAAGAAGAAGGTTCGTTGGATGGGTGGTCTTGAAAGTTCAGTTCGAAAGCTAAATTAGAAATTTTAGCATAACATACACACACACACGTAAAAGTTCTCTCTCTTTCTCTCTCTCTCTCTCTCTCTCTGTTGCAGCACACTTCATCGACAAAGTTTATTTTAACAGTACCTAGTTACAGTTACAGTCACAGTCACGGGCTGCAAAAGCGTATTCAATTTTTACATAATATGTACCTCCTATATAGGGATAGGGGTGTACGTATGTGTGTATGTGTGTATGTATGTATTCATGTCAAAAACGGTTCTCTCATTACGGAATTTTACACCAACGCGTTTGCTTGCGATCTTTTCACTCCATTCGGAAAGGGAAAAGAGAATCAGAGCCAGAGTGAACGTGTGCGTGTGTCTGCGCTGCGCTGCGTGCGTGACGTCACGTCGTGTCATTTTAATTAATTTTCATGTGAGCGCCAAATTTGTTTGCTAGCAAATTCAATAGAATACATACATATATACTTTTTTTTTAGCTAAATGAAACTCGACATTTCTAATTTTCAATTAACTCTCCCAATTACCATTGACGAACAATAATTTTAAAAAAAATTTTTTTCAAACGAGAATTCTCTCTACTTTACGATTATTAGCATTAGGGTAAAAAAAAGAGAGGGATGGAAATAGAGGAAGTTAAAAAAAATCCTTTCGACAAAATCCTTTGTTAAAAAAAACCGTCACCACCACCATCACCACGTCCTCCGCCCCCAAGGACTCTCTCTCTCTCTCTCAAACACACACTCATAATGTGCACATAGGTACACATTTATATACAGAGCCCCAGATTATTTAGGAGTAGTAGTAGGTGCATAAGTACATGTATTTTCTTTTTCTATTTCCTTTCCGTTGTCTTCTGCTGGCGGCAATGGGTTAATTATCTCCTCAAGAGTCCTGCAACTGCAACTACTACCATCCACGTATGTAGTTATGTATCTACGTCATCCTCAAGTGTGTAACGAAACACAAAAAAAAAAACATTTTCATCTATATACGGAAGGAAACGAAACGGAAAAAATAATTTCAATTTTATTATGTATGTAAGTACGTTCACCACGTACCTCCTGCGATTTTTTTATCGTTACGTTAGTTTATTTATTATACATAATAGGTAATTTAGAAACTTGGATGGAGGAAGAATATGTGTCCCGTTCGAATCCTCCCACCACTTTGCCATTTTCGTTATTATTATCGTCTCCGGAACGACGCATCGCAATGACACGAACGAACGTAAGGGAGGAAAGAGAGGAACGGCTAAAATTGAAATCATCTACAAACCGTGTTTGAAATCGATCCGTATATAAGACGAGACAAAATTAGGCGCCGCGCTTATATCGCGAACAAAATTGTTGCGCATTTTCCTCCGCGAAAATTGCAAACTGCAAGCTGTTTCTTTTGTTTCGACAATTGCATTTTTATGTTTCCACTTGTTCGAAATAAGCTCGAAACCTAAAACGTCATCCCTTGTGCTTTTTATATCTATCTCCCCCACAGCGACATTATTCTCTTTTCCTTTATTTATTTACAATTGTAACGAATACTATTCTAACATTTACAGAATTGGCACACTTTTTATGAGTACAACTGTATATTTGTTAATTATCAAGAATTGAAATGGCTATTTCAACTGTTACATTTCCTCTGGACACCACTGTAAGTGTGCATTTGGTAAAACAAAATGCAACTTCTCCATTCTCAGTGGTGCGCAGAAAAAATTGACCGGCTCAATAAAATTTGTGAAATTGAAGTTTCATAAGTCATAATCTACAGAGGAAACAAATTTAATTACAGTTTACTATCATTTATATTGTTTTAGATATTTTACATATTATGATTACCAAAAGAACCGAAATCCTTATGTTACAGTTACAAAAAGATAAATATTTAATCAAAAAATAATGCATAGATGCTTAATCTATCAAATAATAAATATTTTTGAATTAAATATGTATTTTTAATTTTTTATAGTTGTTCGTTCACTTTTTTAAGTCACCACTGTACATGAAACATTTAAAACAATAAAAATAATATGTAAGTTATGGAAAAATTGTTTTCTCAACAATTTTGACTTATATCTAACCCATCAATTTTTTCTGGGCACCGCTGAGAATAAAGACATTGCAGTTTCGGTCACAAAAACCACACTTACAGTGGTGTCCAGAGAATATGTAACGTTTCAAATGTACATTTTAATTTTTTTATAAATCTTCCTTCATGTGTTTCGCACTAATTGATGTTTTAAATTCTCCAAAAAAAAAAAGCCCAATGCTGTACTATAAAGCGAAACAAAGTGCTGGTGAAAAAGGGGTGCCATAGTCGTTAGATCGACGTCGGCATCGTCAGGGTGGTAACCGTCCTCACGCTGAAACGGTGACAAACGTTCGTAATCATCTTTAATTAAACCGATGGAATTTACGCTTTTGCCTTTAAGTTCGTTAGTAGGTGGTAGCACGGTTGAAAAGTGAGCAAATTTATTGCGGCCGCAAATTCGACATAGGGTTGGTTTCGTTATCCACTTATTGGGGGCTCTATTACCCTTAACTATCGCTCTTTAAACGGACAATTAAATGTGTCAACACGAAAAGTATCAACCGTAAAATAATTAATTTATTATTAATATTAGGTTAGAGAACTAGAAAAAAAAATTAATCGATTTTTGGGCCAATTTTACAGGTAAATAAGTTTCAAATGAGACTTAAGTATTTCTAAAGAAAATTCAAACTTTCGCGGGTAGGCTGTAGATACTTTTAGTGTTGCTGTGTTACCTAACCTGAAAAGTTTAAGTTGGCAATTGAAAATTGGCAATAAAATTTGACAGGTGTCGACAATAGTTGTGTAGTTCAAGGAATATTTTGAAGAAATTTTATAGAATCGAGGCAAATATAGTATGATTACTATATTTTAATTAAATACTGATTAATTATAGTACAGATAATTCCAATCGACAGACGTTCGAGCCAAATATAAGTGCACATAAATAGTATTTACATAGTTAACATAACCTAGATGTTTGTGGCTTAATTTTATTTTATTCAACGTATAGAAAAACAGGTAAATTTTAAAGTCTTTAATATCTATTGTAATATATTTTTTTATTTAGATTGTGCGTTATTTTTTTAAAAAATTCACTCCGGGGTAGGCTGTAGATACTTTTAGTGTTGCTGTATTGCCTAACCTAAACATTTTAAGTTGGTATTTGGCAGTAAAAATTTGACAGGTGTCGCAAATAATTTCTGCCATATTGTGTTCAAGGAATATTTTGAAGAAATTTTATAGAATCGAGGCAAATATACTGAGATTACAATATTGTAATTAAATACTGGTTAATTGTGGTGCACATATTTCCAATCATGAAACAAGTGCACATAAATAGTATTTACATAGTTAACTAACCTATTGTGCTTGCGGTTTAATTTATGCTATTCAATGGATAATAAAACAGGTAATAGCACTTAAACAAGACATTTATTTAAATAGAGCTTTTTACTTTTCTTATTACCTTTATTATAATTTAATTATTTGGTTGTATTCCTTTCAGAACTCTACTTCTATAGTGATTATAAACATGATCATTCTTGCATGAGTTTTGTTTTTATTTTAATTTACTGTATGTCCTATTGTTTATCATTAATAAGTAAGGATAACTACTTATTAACTAATTTGTTCTTTTTGTCTTTTTACAGTTTTAACTGCAAGTAAAGTGACACATCATTGACTTTGTATGGGATCCTTCATCATAGCATAGTTAACTAACCTATTGTATTTGCGGTTCAATTTTATGCTAATTCAGTGGATAATAAAACAGGTAATATAACTTAAACAAGACAACTATTTGAATACAACTTTACTTTTCTTATTATGTATATTATAATTTAAGAACTCTAATTCTATACTGATTATAAACATGATCATTCTTGCATGTGTTTTGTTTTTATTTTAATTTATTGTATGTCCTATTGTTGATCATTAATAAGTAAGGATAACTATTTATTAACTAATTTGTTCTTTTTGTATTTTTTACAGTTTAACTGAAAGTAAAGCAACACATCATCGACTTTGTATGGGATGCCTCATTGTAGCATAGTTAACTAACCTATTGTATTTGCGGTTCAATTTTATGCTAATTCAGTGGATAATAAAACAGGTAATATCATTTAAACAAGACATTTATTTAATTAGAACTGTTTACTTTTCTTATTATATTATAATTTAATTATTTGGTTGTGTTACCTTTACAACTCTATTTCTGTAGTAATTGTAAACATTGTCATTCTTGAATGTGTTTTGTTTTTATTTTAATTTATTTTATGTCTTATTGTTTATTATTAATGAGTAAGGATAACTACTTATTAACTAATTTGTTCTTTTTGTCTTTGTTACAGTTTAACTGCAAATAAAGCGACATATCATCAGCTATGGGATCTTTCATCGTAGCCACCTATATCCTGCTTCATATTGAGTTTTTGAACTTGACCATCACATAATTTATATTGAGGGTAAGTTTTAAATAGATATTTAATTTCGTTTAAATATATGGTTGATTTTATTTTATTTTTTTCTAAAATTGCTGGCTGGCTAAAAACGTCCCGTGTATATGAAATTTCTGCAGAAAATGTACCCAAATCTGATTGGTTTAATTTAATAATACGTGACGATATGAACGCATTTTTGTCGTGTAATAGCTAGTTTAAAGTGCCACTAAAAATCGTAAAGTTATTCGGTTCAAGTTTTAAAATTTCGCACATTTACGACACTTTGCAACACTAATAAAGCCAGGTACACCTTTTATATGTGCTCTTACACGGAATTTATCGGGAGGAAATTCTTTAACGTCCCCGTGATAATGTGATAACTTTATTGTTGTAGTTCTCGGAAAGGTAAATTCTCGTTTGCGATTTTGAACATGAAATTGAAATGTCAGGTTTATTTACATGCACGCTCATACGTAGGTACGTACGTATATTCGAAGCACTTGGCTGCCATATGAGTGGTTTCTATCTGTTAGAAAATGTACATAATGATGAAGTAATAATCGCAAAGTTTAATTAACGTCGAAGCGGTATCTTTTTTCTAAATGAAGTCTGTGTCAATGCATGATCGTTGGTTGGAAAGTTCTGCAAGTGCTGACAACCAGAGGCAACGGAAGCTGAAAGTAATTCATCGCAATATAGGCATGAACTTTGACACTGTATTCAGTAGAAAATTTATAATACTAGTCTTGTTACTGTTGTAGCAATTTTAATGAGGACGCAATTAATAAAAACGTAAAAAGATATATAAACATCGGTGAAATCCTTTTATTGCTTTCATTGAGATTGTACATTGTAATCTCTTCTTAAACAATACAGTGAAAATCAGAAAATTACCCATCCCAAACTTTGTTGTCAGGGACGAGTTCGGAACTAATAACTTACGGGGATAATAATAGAAACGAAGAGGCCATTGTGGCCCCAACAGTTTCCTATTAAACTTTGTTGCGCCACCACATTGCTGCAATAAAATTACACACGCTTCGTCCTCTAAGTAGCTTTTAACGGAAAAGCCAAAGGGTTAAATCTAGATAAAAACCAAAATAAGGTTTTATATCAGTCCTTGAAATTTTCATAGTCGTTTTGATTATTTAATAAAGCGACGAAAAAAAATAATTAGTAAAAAAGAACATTTTCAACTTATACGATTACTTAAGTTGAGAATAAATACATTTAGTTTCTTAATATTCTTAGGACATTTAGAAATTTAAATTTATTTTAGTTTTATGTTCGACTGTTTTGTAAACAAAACATAATTTTGTATATTTTTAGTTTTCCATACATATTATTGTAATTTTCTAGTTACTACATATGCAACCGCTGTTCACTATTGTATATTGTGTTGCATATGTAACGTTCTATAAATACATCTATGACTTTGTAATTTACAACGACCGAATATCTATGACTGCAATCACAATTTTCTTGCTTTTCGGTTCGTTTTTTATTTGATTTTAGCTTTTGATTATTTAATAGTGTAATTAATGTGCTTTTATTGTCCGTATCTACAGATTAATGGATGAACGAAGGAACTATTAAGTAAAATTTGGTACTAATAAGATAGGAAATGGTTTATGGATTTCACTGTTTTGGACCATTGTGCAGCTAATTTACATAGGATCTGCAAGTGAGAGGAGCATAAAACCGCAACCCTATTTGGACTTCACTACAACAAGGAATTGTCCACACTGCAACAACAACATATTAACTGGCTGGCTGGATAACTCTATTGCTGCCACGTGAACATCATATTCTGGAATTAATTTAAGGTAAGAATTCATAAAATAATTAATGTTGTTTGCTTATTATTAATCTGTTACCACCGTATCTGTTTCAGGTCAACGCTGGAGAAGACACAGAAAATCCATTCCGTAGTTAGAAATCTTTTTAATATTAGGTATTTTGCTTTTTTTTTTTGAATTAGTCTTTTAATTTTGCATGTTTGTTTTATTAGAATTCATTTTTGTTTTTATTATTTTGCATGTTCTCTTGCTTACCTCTTCGCTTTGCTTACTGCAATTCTTACTATCACGCTTCGCATTTACCCTACATGATCTGCAGGATTCAACGTTTCGTTATCTTGCTTGTTCCTTCTCATCCAAGGCGTAGAAGCAAAGGCCTCCCTGAGTGACTTGCCTTGGACTTAGCTTTTTAGTTGTTCTTTGAAGTGTCTTATACACTTCACGCGGTCTTCTTCTTACGTTCGCTTCATTTTCAGACTGTTTGGTGTGGGTTATCTGGAATAGGAGCAATAGGCGACTGCCCAGCTCTCACAGGCGAAATCTGTCCGATCTTTTCTACCAAATTCTATTAGTTTTTGTCGTTAGTCCTTTGTAGTTTAGTTAGTTAATACACTGCACTGTTCGCTTACAGGTAAAGGACATCGATTGAAGACTGAAGACATCATACTTTATTCTTTTTCATTTGTTTTCTTGTATTTTTCTCTTACAGGTATTTATTTGTATTTATAAACTATTATGTTAATATTTAAACGATGTATTTGTAACAAAAAAATCCCTCTTATACTCAAAACTTTTTTAAATTGTCTTTTTAAGTATTGTCTTTTTGGTAAAATTATTAAAACTAAATTCAATTTTAATCATTAGAATATATTGGCGGATAAGGGTTGGCTATAAGGGGGTATTGTGGAGGCCACGGAGTATTAGAGGGGCTTTTTTAGTCCAAATATAACGCTTAAAACTTTTATAATGATGTATTTGTATTTTAATTTGTTGTGTATTTTCTCTTCCACAGGTATTTTGTTATATTGCATTTGAATGTTAATATTATTGAACTTGTAAAAGTATATAAATAATTAAAGCAATGTACATAATTTTGTTTCGATTGTTATAAATGAATATTAAAATGTATAGTTGATTGTTGTTCTAAAGATCTTGGTTGTTAAATAATGTAAAATCCTATTGGTGCATCAATAAACTTAGAAAGGAAAAGAATTGTTTTAATTCATTCCTCATATAGAGAAAATAAAGTTGAAGCGGTACGAAGATGTTATTTAATACACATTATTATTTGTTACCAGTAAGACTATAAAAAAATACCTTGTTCAACTTATGCTGTCTTCATACAAAAATATAAAATTGCTCAAACATAAAACATGGTTTTCGCATTATTTATTGATCAGCCCTCGTGTAGGCTTAGAAATAAAAAAAATTGCTTTAATTTTGACCATTTGTATCAGGAGAGCATGTCGCAGGAGGTATTTTTTTAATTTATTGATCAACCCTCGTATAGGCTCAAAAATTAAAATTTTGCTTAAATTTGACCATTTGTATCAGGAGTGCATAAGTCCCAAGAGGTATTTTTTATTTATTGATCAACCCTCGTATAGGCTCAAAAATTAAAATTTTGCTTAAAATTTGACCATTTGTATCAGGAGTGCATAAGTCCCAAGAGGTATTTTTTTTATTTATTGATCAACCCTCGATAGGCTCAAAAATTAAAATTTTGCTTAAAATTTGACCATTTGTATCAGGAGTGCATAAGTCCCAAGAGGTATTTTTTTTATTTATTGATCAACCCTCGTATAAGCTCAAAAATTAGAATTTTGCTTAATTTTGGCTATTTGTATCAGGAGAGCATAAGTCGCAGGAGGTATATTTTTTTATTTATTGATCAACCCTCGTATAAGCTCAAAAGTAAAAGTTTAGCTTAAATTTTGGCTATTTGTATCAGGAGAGCATAAGTCGCAGGAGGTATATTTTTTATATTTATTGATCAACCCTCGTATAGGCTCAAAAATTAAAATTTTGCTTAAAATTTGACCATTTGTATCAGGAGAGCATAAGTCCCAAGAGGTATTTTTTTTATTTATTGATCAACCCTCGTATAAGCTCAAATTAAAAATTTAGCTTAAATTTTGACCATTTGTACCAGGAGAGCATAAGTAGCAGGAGGTATTTTCGGAAAAATGAAATTTTTGAAGAAATTTCAACATTTGTTTCAGAAGAGCAATAAAAAGGGAAAGCTTTTTTTTAGAATATATATTGGTAGAATGAATGCTTTCGAAGAATCTTTTACTCATGATATGTCTATTACACTTTTATATAATTAACGAAAACAGGTATTTAATTTTAATTGATTTATTAATTCAACCAGTTATTTATACTTTACTACAGGAATATACATTTATCATCTTTATATAATAACACATCTAATACAATAACATTAAGGTCCATAAAATACCGTAAAAGTAATAACAATAGAATATATACAAATTAAGTTTCGATTATTGGATTAATATAATAGTATAAAACAAAATACTTGTGCAAGAGAAAATACACAACAAATTAAAATACAAATACATCATTATAAAAGTTTTAAGCGTTATATTTGGACTAAAAAAGCCCCTCTAATACTCCGTGGCCTCCACAATACCCCCTTATAGCCAACCCTTATCCGCCAATATATTCTAATGATTAAAATTGAATTTAGTTTTAATAATTTTACCAAAAAGACAATACTTAAAAAGACAATTTAAAAAAGTTTTGAGTATAAGAGGGATTTTTTTGTTACAAATACATCGTTTAAATATTAACATAATAGTTTATAAATACAAATAAATACCTGTAAGAGAAAAATACAAGAAAACAAATGAAAAAGAATAAAGTATGATGTCTTCAGTCTTCAATCGATGTCCTTTACCTGTAAGCGAACAGTGCAGTGTATTAACTAACTAAACTACAAAGGACTAACGACAAAAACTAATAGAATTTGGTAGAAAAGATCGGACAGATTTCGCCTGTGAGAGCTGGGCAGTCGCCTATTGCTCCTATTCCAGATAACCCACACCAAACAGTCTGAAAATGAAGCGAACGTAAGAAGAAGACCGCGTGAAGTGTATAAGACACTTCAAAGAACAACTAAAAAGCTAAGTCCAAGGCAAGTCACTCAGGGAGGCCTTTGCTTCTACGCCTTGGATGAGAAGGAACAAGCAAGATAACGAAACGTTGAATCCTGCAGATCATGTAGGGTAAATGCGAAGCGTGATAGTAAGAATTGCAGTAAGCAAAGCGAAGAGGTAAGCAAGAGAACATGCAAAATAATAAAAACAAAAATGAATTCTAATAAAACAAACATGCAAAATTAAAAGACTAATTCAAAAAAAAAAAGCAAAATACCTAATATTAAAAAGATTTCTAACTACGGAATGGATTTTCTGTGTCTTCTCCAGCGTTGACCTGAAACAGATACGGTGGTAACAGATTAATAATAAGCAAACAACATTAATTATTTTATGAATTCTTACCTTAAATTAATTCCAAAATATGATGTTCACGTGGCAGCAATAGAGTTATCCAGCCAGCCAGTTAATATGTTGTTGTTGCAGTGTGGACAATTCCTTGTTGTAGTGAAGTCCAAATAGGGTTGCGGTTTTATGCTCCTCTCACTTGCAGATCCTATGTAAATTAGCTGCACAATGGTCCAAAACAGTGAAATCCATAAACCATTTCCTATCTTATTAGTACCAAATTTTACTTAATAGTTCCTTCGTTCATCCATTAATCTGTAGATACGGACAATAAAAGCACATTAATTACACTATTAAATAATCAAAAGCTAAAATCAAATAAAAAACGAACCGAAAAGCAAGAAAATTGTGAAATAATACAATGGCGACGAGGCGTGCCCCTTTTACGACAATAATAATAAGATTGAGACTGTCAAACGTCAATATTGCAGTCATAGATATTCGGTCGTTGCAAATTCAAAAGTCATAGATGTATTTATAGAACGTGACAAAATATAATTGTAAATAGTGGTTGCATATGTTGTATTCATAATGAATGAACTAATTGCAGGTAATAACGATACACAAAATTTCCACTAATTTTTATTATTGTTAACAACTGTTTAATCCTACGATGACATCTTCACTAGAAGTATGAATAACACTCCTTACGCCCTTGTAGGATGACACAGTTGTTAACAATAATAATTATTAGTCGAAATTATGTGTAATGTTATTACCCACATTTAGTTGATTCATGATGAATCCTATTTCCAAGTAGTACAGGCTGAAACAATAGATTATTTACATTTATGGTCATTAAAAAGCTACAATAATACAAGTATACAAAAATAATTGTAGAACAAAAACGAACTAAAAAATTTAGAAAGTAATAATATTAGTACTTGACGAATAAACTCTGCTTAATGTTTATGATCTTTTAAATCTAATTCTATTTATAATTTATATCGTCACTTACCCATTATCACACAAATTCTTTCTTTGCAGTAGACAGCACATTATATATTTTGCAATAAAAGAAAGACACCTTCGCGATTCTGTATATTGTGAGTTTAAAATCCATGTCCACTACCATCAGTGCTTCCAAAACATACGTATGAGATCCAAAAGCTTTTTGTGTAACGTACCTGTCAAAATATTCAGGTCAGTAAAAATAAGCCTTATAATTAGATTTAATTGAAAAATCAAATTCTATTTGAAATTAGAGTAAATTTATATAACATCTTATTTACATTTTCATGTTCTTTCGAGTATATTTAAAAAAGAGTTGTAACTTACCATTGCATCAATGTTTAGATGGCACAGAAGTGCTGCTGCATCCTTCGTTGAAATGGTATTGTCACTTTCGACACATAACTGCACACGGCGCCCAAAAATTCAATAACAGTGCTGGTACTGTAAAAATAACAAGTTCTATTATTTCAAAAAACAATAGTCCAATATATAATTCGTTTAATGTTGAATGATTAGTTCCTAAATGAAATTTTCATTAAACTAAAAATAAACATGAATCTAACAATATTATTCTTTTACCTGTTGTTTAAATTAATCCGTAATTGTATGATAGTTTGCAATGGTGGAAAAGATGGCGAATAATCATTTACGCTACGCCCACAACCAGGCATCGTTCCCTTTCGATTTATTTATTAAACTGTTCCTTTGGCTGCTATCAGGACTAGGTTCTGTAAAGAAAAATGAAAAAAGCATTAGGTAAGACATTTTCTTTTTTAAATGACTTTATAGAAATAGAAATGTGTTAATGAACATTCGACGTTAACGAGGAATAATTGCAAAATTTGTTTAGATAGATAGAGAACGACGTATAAAGAATCGTCCCAATTAAAATTATTCCTTTTTTTACAAGTTTTGCTGATTAGAATGGCTCGGTCGGAACATATCTCCGCCTCGTCGCGCCTGCTGCGTTTTCAATCTCTCGACATTGCGGTTTGTAATCTCAGCCAGCCGTGGATTACTACTAGAATAATCACTAGCATGCAGTTTCAGTTAATTCTTCGTCATAATCCATAGCTATCATACTTTCATACCGTCCCGTCCCTACCCGCTTTTTACTATTAATCACCACCCACCTATTATAGTTAAGGACCTCATTTCTTATTTGCTTTCCAATAGTTATCAGTTATTAGTTAAAAGTATCGACATTCTTCGTTCATTACAAAAGATTATGTATGAAACGATTGATTAGTCACTGATTGAATGGTAAAATCGTTGAGTAATAAATTAATTGCGGAACACAAAGGAAGGAGGTTAATGTTTTACAGGCAATTGTTCCAGCAGACCATTTAGTATAATTGTTTAACCGAATGTAAAAGCCAATGGATAACAAATTATTTAATAGCTTTATGACGTGGTGAGGCAAATGTTTGCTATTTGCGGGAAAAAAATCAACACGTATTATCAATTTCGATTTTGACGGAAGGAGACAAAAGAAGGGTCAATAAATTTTGATGTTTAAATGTTTTCTTGTCGCATGTATGTTTATCGAATCAACGCAACACAACTCGGACAGGACACATTGTCCCGCGGAATAATTGACGACGTTCGTTTATTCCGGATGCGGCCCGCTGCGTTGCCGACGCTGTAATTATTACAATTATTTACCGTGACGTTGTGTTTCATTTCCGCTAGGCAGATGACCGATGGATCTAATTAAAACGCAGTTATTGATATTCAACCGATCGTGCCCATTTCTGTTAATGTCCCAAAGCTCAACCAGGCTGAACACCAACACACGAACAGACATGAGATGGTCTAGGTATAACATAACAATGTTATTATAAAAAATATACAGGGTGAGCCACTACAGTGAAATTGGCCTGTAGTTCACGTACGGTTTAAAATAGAGAAGAATATTTTAAATAGAAGTTGTATAAATTTGAATGTAAAATACTGTTATTCTACATTTAATTTTACAAAACTATTATTTAAAATATTTTTTTCTATTTTAAAACGTGTGCGAACGTCCAACCAGGTGTTAAAACAGCTACAAATATAAATATTCCTTTACGACACGGTTGCAACAATTATTAACTGTGCCCTGTACCCATTTAATTTAAAATATTACCAACAATATTTCGTGGTAGGCAATAAGGAAGTTTCCTGGGGTAATACGGCTCTAGCGACGTCACATGACAAATTTACACGACAAAGTTACATAGTTTGCCCGGAGACAACGTAAAGATGTCCCCTTAAAACCGAATATATGTATAATGACTAAGTTAACTTTATAAGTACATTCATAATTTTTTTTATCCCCTTCTAAAATAAAAGATTTTAGAGAAGCCAACACATAAAAGAACGGAGTTAGACCCACAAGAAGTGAAAATCTTTTTCGTAGTGTATGACACCCAGTAGAAGTACAGTGAAAGATCAAATATAATTTATCACGTCGTTTCCCTCGTTCTCACCGTTATACCCCGGGAATACACGTACGTGTGTTGTGCATACGTATGGGACGATACAAACGACAAAAAATCGCTGCTCTTTATGGCCAGACATTAGCCGAATGTCGGTGTCGTTACACAAATTTCCCCGAACCGCATTTTTCTCTGGCTCTCGTGCCAAAGCAAAGCAAAGCGACGCAACGACACGCACCATTATTGCCTTCGAAATATGAAATAGGGGACGGAAAACACGATAAACACATCTTGCAAATTTACCCTTCGTTAATATCAATTAATTTGACTTATATTCTTACCAAAATCGTCTGCAGAATGCTACAAATTATAAGAGTCAACTGCACATTACGAACACCATGCCATTATAACTGTAGTCAGATCAAAATAGTTGTCAACTGGCTTTTCTTTCTCCATTCGTTGCTTGATCTGAAGAAAAAGAAAAGATAAACAATTAAATAGATTATATTATTAAAGTAAATAATAATAATACGATAGCTACTTTATTTATGTTACGTATAGAAAATGTTTATTCCTGAAGTAAGCAGGATAACATAAAGGCCCAGAAGCTACTCCACAACTATATAAACTGCCTATCATAAATGGGGATTGGAAAAATTATTTGACCGGCCCACTTAACTTAATACCCACCGACTGTTATCAGAGCTAGACAGAAATGAATGTAAATGTAAATTTCAGGGGGACATAAGTGACCTCTGCTAAAATATTTACTAGAATACCGTTTGTTAAAATAAAGCTATTATACGTCCAACAGAACCCCCTTATTATGCACTATAATCACAATCTTTTCCCTAAAAACCGAAGCTACAAACGTTAAATTAGTTATCATTTTTTTTTAACTACCTTTTCCCACGTTTTCTCAATGACTGTGACGATTCAAATTTTATTTTAGAGCTCTTGCAATTCTCTCCATATTATCCCAAAAGAGCATTACGATTAGATTAATAAAATAGTTTTCAAGATAAATGTATTAGGCAAATTACAATGTTTAAACATCGATAATTAAAAAGAACAGACAACGTTTTTTTGTTAAGGCTATTTTCGATATTTTATTCCTTGAAACGTACTCAGATTTTTTAAACTTTACTGACTGGCCTAAATCGTAAAAGTTAAAATTGGAAGCATTCTATAGAGGAAAAACAGAAAATTTCTGCCACAATGTTATGTTGTTCTCTATTTTAGTGAGCAGAGCAAACAGAAATTCACCGAATGAATAAATGAATGGAATTTTAGGAGAGTTTTTTGTCTGTTTGATTTAATTTTGTATTATTTTAACTAATTCCTCTTTTGCTATCATCAGTAGGTAAAGGGTATTAGCTCCTGTTCAAGCAGATTAAATTACACAAATTACCGACCGGTTAAATTAATCCAACCACCATTTACTGAATAATAATCTACATTATATATTTTTTTATTATTTGCAGATAGTAAGAGTATCTAAATAGTATTTTTTTGCCTTCTGCCTGGTGTTCCAAATCAAAATTAGGGGCGTAATTTAAATTGCCTGCTGTTCCATCAGGGCCAACACGAGACGTATAATTTTCCAAAATTACGCCTCGGTTAAATTATTATTCGCACTAGTTATTACTACTTCCAGGGCCTAATTACTCATCTGACGCCGCGACGCCCAGCTGTCGGACCTTTTTTAGCCCCGGTTGCTCCTCTTCACTTGCTTTTCTTTTTTTTTTTTTTTTTATTTCTCCCTGGCAGTTTTCAATTAGCCGAGCAATTTCCGGGGTACAAGTAAAACTGTCACGATGCTTGGAAAGCAAACAGGCAAGCAAACCGACGGACGCACGACCCCCGAAACGCCTGTCTGGCGTCTCGCGAATATACATGCATTAATTTACTTATTTAAATTTCCGCGAGAACGCGCGCGCCAGAGATTTCTTTTAATTACGCCGGCAACGTGGAAACCAAATTATCCTTACATTACCTACTCACCACTAAATAAGGTCCGTCGTTTATATTTATACTAAACTTGGCAAGGATATGGAGGAAAGTGCATACAGCAGGCAGCCATTACGACACCTCAAGTTTTCCAACATACAGAGCTCTCTCGATATCATTCATTATAAATTATAATTCCAGTGGATCAACATAAACGTCAATTTGCTCTTTATCTGTAGGAAAGAAAAAGAAAAGCATTTAAACTAAATAATAATAACAAACTGAATGTAGGCATTTTTTTTCTTTACTCACCCGACAATTCCTTTCGGTTTATTATTGAACTGTCCCTTCAATTACTGCAAGTTCCTGAAAAGAAAAAGGAGTAAAACATTAAAATATTAATTTTTTTTATTAAGTACTATATAAAAATCAATAATAAATCAGTTTATTAAACAAAAAAGGGGAATTAGGACATTTTCAAATAGTAAACAACCACAGCAATAAAAAAGATAGTGATCAACTTGAACAACAAACATCTACACCCCACAAACATTTTGCACCCCTTTTATTCTATATTCTGTCCTATATCAACAAAATAAACGAAATTTACATTATTAAACTGGTACAATCAAACAAATAAGTTAAAATACTTAAGCACCTTTAATAACAAATTAATTTTTAAAATGCGAATAGATTGCACAACGACCACCATCTTTAACTAGTTCAACAATAATTACATGAAAACAACAGACAGTAACTAACATTGATAAATAATTCCACTAAATTGACAAAGGAGAACCAACACAAACTTTTAAACAATAAAATTGAAACACCTACTATATATGCAACCCAATATACACCTGTTTATTCCGTGTAGTATAACAACATGAAAATTCTAGTTGAAAACGTTTTTGCAATTTTTTAAACTGTTAAAGAATTACCCTAAACGTTCTAAGAGTTAAAAGTATGCAAAAATGTGTGTATAATTTAGTAGTAACAATGGTTTTCTTGTAGAGTTTATAATAATGAAGAAATACTTAATCTACGAAAAAAATGTTGGAATTCTTAAGTCGAAAGCGTCTTCGTAAAATTTCAAACTGTTAAATAAATACTTTAAAGACTTTAAAGAAGATGAAAATTTGTAAAACTGTGTGTAGAATTTAGTGATAATAACAGTTTTCATGTATAATTTATAATAAAAAAGTTATTCTTAATTTACAAAGAAAATGATATGATTCTAAAGACGAAAACGTTTTCGCAAAATTTCGAACTGTTAAATAATTACTTTAAACGTTCCAATGGGTTAAAAATATGTAAAAATGTGTTCAGAATTTCGTGGTATTAACGATTTTCATGTAGAATTTATAATAAAATAGAAATTTTTAGTTGACGAAAGGCAAATTATAATCCTTAAGACTTTTTCGTAAATTTTAGAACTGTTAAATAATTATTTTGAAGGTCATGGGGGGACGACAGTATATAAGACTCTGGGTACAACTGTATTATAAATTTATAATACAAATTTTTTAAATGACGTAAATCAATGTGTATAGACCTAATAAATTAATTATGGCATATAGTCTCACCATAATCGTCTGTAGAATGCTCCAAATTGTAGAAGTCAACTGCACATTGCACATAACGAACACGATGCCATTATCATTGCACTGAGATCAAAATAGTCGTCAACTGGCTTTTATTTCTCATTCGTTGGTTGATCTGTAGAAAAAGAAAAGAAAAACAATTAAATATATTATTAAACTAAATAATTTTCTTCTTTTCTTTTACTCACCACACGTTTCCTTTCGATTTATTTATTAAACTGTTCCTTTGGCTGCTATCAGGACCAGGTTCTGTAAAGAAAAATAATATTCAAGTCAAAACAATTTTTTTTGAATGGTTACAAAAACAGACAGGTGTTCGTGACCATTTGGCCTTGACAACGAATAATCGAAGTCGTTTATTTATAACTTGGCGAGAATAAAAAGAACCATAATAAAATTACACCTCAATGTTTCTAATATACAGGGCGTTCTTTATATGCAGTACCACAATTCGTTTTCTTCTAGACACCTTGTAGAAAACCCTGTGCAAAAATCTATTGTTATGAACGATTTTTTTACAAAAAAATTTTGCTCTTTTCGTTGTCTTACTTCTCGCTAATTAATCCTCAGAGTTACGTATTTTGTAATATTTACTTAAAAGGAAATAACTTGGGGCTTCCTATTTTAAGGGTTGTGTAGACGATAATATGATATTATGATGTTATAGGTACTCTATGTATTATATTATAAACAAACACTCATGCAGTGAGTACACACAAAATTAAATTAAGTTTATCCACTGGAGAACCTCATTCTCCAGGAACGACTCGAGCCTCGAGTCCTCGAACTAATAATAAATAATTTTGGTACAAGATACAACAAAGGAAGGCTTCTATTCTATTAAAAAATTTAGTAGGTATAATTATTTGTGTTTGAGGGGATTATTTTTAGTTTAAAACCTAGAATATATGGAGGAGATCTATCCAGGTGCACCCTGCAACCGAAGCACGTTCAAGAAAATATTTATCGTCCGGGCCTGCACGAAAACCGTCAGAAAAATAATTGGACTCCTCTCAAGACGTTCCTGACACGATTTCCACATTAAACACCTTCGTTCGTATCTACCAGGGAAAAAAGAAAAAGAACGTGGAGGAGAAAACAGATTTTCAAATCTTCACCTTAATTGTAAAACAAACGCTGCTGATTTACGTACACAGAAGCGTATAATGGTGACCAGTTTGGCGCGATTGTTTGGGATCCTAATTACGACGCCTATTCAATCAATGGTCAATGATGTTCGAAACCACAGCGTACCCAGGTACGTAGGTATTACACATACGTCGACCACTATCGATTCCTATTAATATACATATTTACATAATCAAGATCGCAATTGGAACATTATTCATTCACATCATTCATTTGTCTTGAACAAATGCATATGAATAATTGATAGACAATTGAAAAAATAAATAAATAACAAACAAAAACATATTAAAGTAGAGAATCCAATAATAGATTTTGTTATTTCGAAACAGAATACATGTCAACATTCTTCCAGCAATTTTCGATTTCTAAGATAAATCGTTTTATCAGCTGTCGAAACTATTCTAGTGCACTTTTCGAGGAAGCGAAATGTAACAGATTAAGGGAGTTCAAATAATCGGTTTGCGGTGAAGTCAAGCTTGCTCTAAAAGCATCTGACAGCCTTGCCTCTATTATTATTTTCTAAAAAAAAAACGAAAACAAATTCCCTATCCATTTAAAGAAAATGATACTATTTTTCCATTTGTGTTAAACTACCCCAATAGGCAAATTTATTAGACTCTAATGTCCTATGAATGTGAAGCCCAACAGGATTTGTTATAAAAAATTACTGGCCACCAACAACTAAAACAACACATCTCAAAGTTCTACGACGAATTTGGAAACATTGCACACAAACTTAAATTAATTCCCATATTCAATAAACAATAATTAAAAATATTAACCATAGTAATATGATTACTGTTAGAAATATTAATCTAAGTTAATAATTATTGAAAACACTGATAAAGAAATAAATATCAACAAGAAAGTCTTCACCTTATTAAGATGTGTAGCATTGAAGATCGAGATCACATAATTAATTAATAATGAGATAACAAAATTAAAACCAGTATTAATTAATAGCAAATAGTATACAATTACTTTTCTGACATCAACAATTAATAAATCTCAAAAATGCAAACTCTGCGCCATCTGCAGGCAATCACTCAAACTCTTTTTAAAATTTATCTGTTGGTAATACAGATTCTCAGTCATTACCAACTTTTGTGCAACTAACTAATGTCAAACGTGCATAACCTAAAATTTTCGAATTTTCAAAACAGGAATAAAAACAATTTAAAAGCAATTTTAAAATGCAGAAGGTTTATCCCTATTCCCAATTCCCATCTAGTGAACCATTCAATTTAGAAGAATATTTTAAATCGTTCGAAGCAGACGTGAAATTAGAAGAGGAACCCGCACAATTCGACAACTTCAACGAGAGAATGTTAATATTTGACTATTTGCAACTGCATTTACCCGGAAGAGAACCGCAGAAACTTCAAAAAATATGTGGGTAAGTAGTAAATTCAGAAAACAAACATTTTATAAAACGTACACATCTTCAAACAGTATAGAAAATTTGCAAAATCCTAACGATCCAGTACCTGAAAGCCTAAACGATTTCTCTGAAGACGTCTACATAACATTGAAGAATCCTATTCCTATAACTGACGAAGCAAGAAAATGTGAAGCTGTGAAAGCTAGGGAAGAAGCCCAAAAGACACTAGATCATTTCTACTATCGGCGAGTGTGTGGAAGGGACTACGGCACTAATAAACTGGTAAGTATTACAACTGTTTTTTATCATTGACGATAGTTTAAAATAAAATATTTCTTTTAGAAACAAAACCCAATCACATTAGTGGACCTAGTGCCTGGTTCAGATTTTCTAGTTACTATAAAAATATTCAGGCCGTTTGTATTTCAATTTGAAACCAAAAATTTCTCAAACAGAGTAAAACCAGGCCAACAAATACAGGCCATTGGAGATAACAGACTTAGCCAAATAAGAGACCTAATAGTTTGTAGTCTTGATAAAAGACTGTGTAAGGAAATCGACAGCAATGCTACCACTGCAAATGAAAACCAGGAAGAAGAAAATCCCTTGGTAAATATCCCTTCCCTATCTAATCACTTATCACTACAGCAGTTTTACAATTATTATTTTTAGACTTTGTACCCATCAAACTTTCTCTTTATTGAGAATGTTTTCTACAACGATTTGAGAGCAACAGGATCCATTGATTATTCAGAAGTTATAAGAGAATGGGCAAAAGAAAAGAACATAAAAGGCCTAAAGACAGCTGACATGGACGGTGTAAGAAGATTTAACAAACAATTCACTATTGATTATTATTTGTTATTGTTTCAGACGTATATCAAGGATTTAAAACCGCGTATCGGTTACCCCTACGTATATGTACATCAAGCCAACTGTGAACACCTGGTGGTCTTCACTGACGCTCGTTTGCTCATGATAGACGACTGTCTTTGTCCCTATGATTATCCCTACACTATGAAGACGAATAGGAAATATTCGAGGAAATGTGGCATTTGCGGCACCAACAATGCCCAAGTAGTTTGTACAGAATGCGAAAGACTACCTAATGAACATATGCTCATGTGCCAGGAATGTTTTGTCTCTTATAATTACGTCGACGGCAAGAAAATCGAACCATGCAAAGCTTATGCATTTTCAGAAGCAACAGAAGAAGACGGCGACAATAAAGAATAATTAATTTATTATTTATTACTTAAGTAATTAAATTAAATTGTAACTAACTAACTATAAGTATGTATTAATAAATATTGTCTGTAGAATTATTAAATATCTTTTAAAATGGTACCAGCTTTAAAATATTCAGTCTTTAATTGACTTTTAAATAAACAGATAAAAATTCGTTACCCTGTCGTTTGAATTATTTAAATTCATGTACATTGGGTTGCCTACAAACAAGAAAATGACTAGCCTCAGTTTTTGCACGTAAGGTTGCCTACGTATCACCACCGTTCATGTATTTATTTTCAAAGTATAATGTGTTGCCTATAAGCAAAATAAAATATTCCCGCTGAATTTAAAAAAGAATTACTCCAACACACTTAAAAGTGTTATTTATCCCTTTTTTCAAACATTATTCTATATTATTTTGAAAAAGCAATAAGTTCAAGCCGCTAATGCAATAAAAATTGTGTAACACTTAAAAAAGTTAAAATAAAAGGAGCATAGGCACCTAAAAATAAGATTAAAGAGCCACCGATTGCGTTTATTACGACGATATCATAACAAAAAATGAAAACGAACATATTTACTGTGGTAAAATGGTATAAGAGACGAAATATAGATAGTAGTTAAAGTTATTGCAGACATCCACATATTTTATGTACCTACTTAGATAATTACGACATGTCATGACATGACCAACAACAGTAGCAACTAGTATTTAAATACTTTTAGACAGGGCAGGGGCAGGACCGTACCGTATCGAACAACTAAAAAATTTTTTGCGCTTTAAATATACAGAGGCTTAAATAGTGTTTGTTTCATTTATGTGACTCTTTTTAGACAGAAGTTACTTACTGCAAAAAATTACATGTTCCTTTTTTTAGTATTAGTTAGGAAAGTTAACTTGATGGATTCTAAGCCCGATCCTGCAAGTAGAATTTAATTATGTACCTACATCAATCATTCTAATAAATGTACAACACGAGGAGTTTAATAATAAACAAACCAAATAATAATTCCACACAAACTGGAAAAAGACAAGGAAGGAAAGCTACTGATGTGCACATGTTTACAAAAGTATTGATAAGAAGCTGCAGCATGAAAGTAACTGGTGCATAAACAAATGCAACGTGTGCACTTGTCAAGAAAGGCCCTCTCTATCTCTACTACTAAGAGTACTCTCGATCATAATAACGCAAAATAAAAAAACGACAGCTTAATATGCATAATTAATTATGGTAAGATTATTACGATTGACGGACGTATGCACGTACGTATGTATGTATGTGCTAACTGGCTTGTAAGTGAACTTAATCAGTTTTGAAATCGCAACTAAATAAATTAATTGGGAAGAAATATGTATGCATGTAGATATGTACATATATGACTCTGAAACCGTAAAAAATAAATAATAAAAATTAATAATAATAATAAAACACGTCATAGGTAGTAGCTAATTAAAATTTCAAAATTTTAATCCTTCCCCTTTAAGATATACGTACAGTTAGTACATATGTCTGAAAAAGTTGACAACAAGTAATGGATTTTTTTTAATTATTAATATTAAGTCCTGCAAGGCCCAAAACCGGAAATCATGAGATATCTTTTTTTTTCAGTCGTAGGTACTTATACGAGGTTTATTAAAAAATATAAATTTGGTTCAAGAGTAAATTAAAGTAGGTACCTACGTTTATTTGTGCAATTAAAAAAACTTGTTTCAAAAGACATTTTATGTCAGCATAATGATTTTGAACAAGATATTACTACATTAAGAAAATATTAATTTTTAATATTTTTTGATACTTCCCCGTAACTTAAATTTTTAATTTATTAAAAAAAACAGCTTGATAGGGACTTGTTTATCACATTAATTAATACTAATTATTCGTTTTATTTAACGAATCAATGCAAGAAAACAAAAAACAGTTCTGAAAAACAAGTTCATAACAAAAAAAAAATTGTCCCCAGTTAGACTCGAACCATGAAGGTAATGAATACTTATATTGTCCTTCACATTAATTTCCACTTACATGTAAAAAAATGATTTCTCTTTAAAATTAATATGTAATTAAAAAAAAAGTTTCGTTCCCAGTTAGACTAGAACCCTAAGTTTAATTGAACAAATACTAATATGCATTATTGTAAAAAATTAATGTAGGAAATAAAAAAATTGTTCTCAGGGTATCAAAATGTAGAGCTGTTTAATTTTAATTAATTAAAAAAATAATAATAACAATTAGGATGAAGTTGAGTGTCCCATTCTTCTTTATATTAGGTACCTACATACGTAGATAAGAGTTAAACGTTATCAGTTTACTTTAAACATTGCTTGCTCTTATAAATCTTTAAACCTACATATTTTTTCACCTACTGAACCAGAAGGGTACCCCACCACGAGGTAGTGTAACTATACTAGTAGTAATATAAGTAATAAATTTATTACACCTTTGTTTGTTCCTCTAAAACATACGAAAAAAAAAAAATTTTAAGGGGTTATTCTTGCAGACCCATATAAAAAAATAAAAATAAATAAACGTTTGTGCCCACATTAATAAAAGATAGAGTGACAGACGGTACCTACAGAAAGAGAATGGTCGTATTGTTGTCCTCAAATGGTAATCGGTTTTGATGAAGCTTGTAATTTGGGGTTAACGAACCATGGAGAAAAGTAATTTTGTAATTTAAAACCGAACAAGAAAAAGAATTTTAAAAAAGTCCAACGGATGCGTCATCCATCCCATTATTTGTATACGCGCCCTGTATTATACATGTATATATATATACAGGGTGACCCCCCTTGGGATGATTTATTTCCTTCCTTTAAAAAAATTATCTGTCACAGTTACTACTACTACGGTCACCTTGTAAATTGGCGTAGATAATACGACGAATGAGATAATTTAAAAGGTCCATGAGAACTTAATATTGGGCATCTTCTTTCACCCTCTCTCTCTCTGTCTGTCTGTCTGTCGCTCGGGTACATTATTACGTGTGGGAGGATTCCGGAAAGGATACGAATGTTTACACGACGCGACGTCCTTAATACATAATAATGTATGTTTGTACTATATTTTGCGTTTTTCCCGGCCGAAACCATAAAAATATGCAACGAAAAACCAACATAATTATATTACCTATATATAAAATACAATACAATATGGTATACCTGCTGTATTTATTTATTTGACAAACCTGAAGAGTCCATGAGAAAAAAAATTATTACCTACAAATTATTTACGTAAACATAAACCTTATCAGGAAACTTAAAAGATCATTTTGTGCCTGTTCCTGTTACGGGGTCTATTAAAGAAGTTCCACGAAAATTTAAACAATGGCCTGGAGGTAATAAAACTCGCACAATGTACACGTAAATAATAGTCCTTTACGTCCTCAAGACACGTTTATAAAATAAAATAAGTGATGTGAGATTTTGAAAAAAAATATATACCTATAATAACGAAATTTTCTATTAAAAAAGGACAAGAAGTTTTCAAAACAAAAAAAAAATACAACAAAGCAAACAATCGTGATAGTAGGTGTCAAAATAAACAATAGAATATGAAGGAAGGTCTTATGCATTCGAATGCACGATTTTGATATTTTTTACAAACAAGGAACAAAAGCCTCTTAGCCACCCATATTATTGGTGGTATGTTGGTGCATGTGTTTACTGTTCAGCTGTTTGTAATAAAATACTGTGGACGAATAAGCATACGAAAAATACTGTTTTCTTTAAAGAACTAATGTATCTAAGGAAACAAAAACGACTTGTAAAAAACAAGTAACTAAATAAAAAAAGTTTTGTTCCCAGTTAGACTAGAACCTGAGTTTAATTGAACGAATATTAATGTTTCTCACATTGATTAATACTAATTTGCTTTATTCCAAGAATTAATGTAGGAAAACAAAAAAAAATCTAAAAAACAAATTCATAAACAAGAAAAAAATGTTGTTCCCAGTTAGACTAGAACCTTGAAGGTAATAAATACTGATATTGTCCCTCACATTAATTTACACTTTTACACGTATATAAAATTAATGTGTAATTAAAGAAAAAAAAGTTTTGTTCCCAGTTAGACTAGAACCTGAGTTTAATTGAACGAATACTAATGTTTCTCACATTGATTAATACTAATTCGTTTTATTCCAAGAATTAATGTACGAAAACAAAAAAAATCTAAAAAACAAATTCATAAAATAAGAAAAAAATGTTGTTCCCAGTTAGACTAGAACCTTGAAGGTAATAAATACTGATATTGTCCCTCACATTAATTTACACTTTTACACGTATATAAAATTAATGTGTAATTAAAGAAAAAAAAGTTTTGTTCCCAGTTAGACTAGAACCTGAGTTTAATTGAACGAATACTAATGTTTCTCACATTGATTAATACTAATTCGTTTTATTCCAAGAATTAATGTACGAAAACAAAAAAAATCTAAAAAACAAATTCATAAAATAAGAAAAAAATGTTGTTCCCAGTTAGACTAGAACCTTGAAGGTAATAAATACTGATATTGTCCCTCACATTAATTTACACTTTTACACGTATATAAAATTAATGTGTAATTAAAGAAAAAAAAGTTTTGTTCCCAGTTAGACTAGAACCTGAGTTTAATTGAACGAATACTAATGTTTCTCACATTGATTAATACTAATTCGTTTTATTCCAAGAATTAATGTACGAAAACAAAAAAAATCTAAAAAACAAATTCATAAAATAAGAAAAAAATGTTGTTCCCAGTTAGACTAGAACCTTGAAGGTAATAAATACTGATATTGTCCCTCACATTAATTTACACTTTGACATGTAAAAAAAAAAAGAATTCTGTATAAAATCAAAACAAAAAAAAATGTTTTGCCTCCAGTTGATTGGAATTTTGAATTTGAAGAAAACTAGTATTATTAATTTGTTTTGTAATAAGAAAGGAACAACTCGTGTGCCCTGTACATAATAACACGTGACTAATAATATCGAGAAAGTAACAGATATTTTCTGTATTTTTCGTGGTTTAGATATCGTATTTTGCGTTTAAATCACGACGTTTCGTGTATGTACTAATACTACTTACAGTATTATACATAAATAGATATTGTACAACATACAAAAAAGTATAGCGGGTCAAGAACGCTAATGGAATACAATATCAGATAACACTCGATTTCATCACACTTTACACACACTTTTCTTTACTAATTGTAAATTTGATTAAAATTTTGAATTAAAAGCCTTTCAAGTTTTTTTGGTACCATATCTATTAATTATGGGGGGCATTTTTAATTGTATGTAAGAAATTTATGGGCTTAAAAATTAGGTAGATACATAATATAGGATTATATCATAGAATGGACCTAATATGTAAATGGGCTCCAATATATCATCCACAAGAATGTTTTTTAATAATATACGAGGGCCATTTAGAATGTTTTGACTTCTCAAATTAAAAAAATTAATAATAGAGATTTTATATTAAAAACAAATTTCTAGCGTTTTTAAACATTTAATTTTTGAAACCACCCTGTAGATATTTAATAATAAATAACATGCAACAGGTTTTAAAAAGACGACCCAATTTATTATAATTTTTTGTTAGTTATCTTTATTACCTATATTCATTTGTTTTGTTTTCTTTTTTTTTTTTGTATTTGAAAAAGGGCCTTCTTGTGTGTGGACTTCACTTTTTATTTTGTTATCTTGAAGTGGTAAATGTACGCAGATATTTTTCGATAAAGTTTCGACGTGCCCGATAAATAAAATATGCACCGACAAAAGAGACCTCGAAATGAAAGGTGAGAGACGTGTTTGACTCAAGCGAGAGACAAGTGAAAAATTTGCTCGCGAGATGGATGGACTTGCAGCAAAGATAAGAGCTTAATATTTTTTTTAACGACACACATTTTAAAATATTTATAAATATGTACAGAAGTAATTTATTAAGTTTATTTAATGATCAAAAAAGAAGAGTATGTATGTATGTAGTAATAATAGATAAATTATCTAGTTTTTAATTAATTCGATTCGATAAATAATAACTAAAGTGTAATCTCTCTTTGCGGCTGTTTCTAAATCTAAATTTAAATGTAAATAGATAGATGATTGAGGAGCGAGCAGGTCAAATGTGAAGATTTTTCAGCTAAAATCCCAACAGTTCTAAAATTAGAAATGTTTATCTACTTATGACGAAAACACTAACAAATATCATAATATAATTTTTGCCTTACATAGTTTGTATCACACCTACTCTACTGAACTCTGAAAAATTTTTTTGACAAGTTACTCCTACGAGCAGTCTTATTATTTTTTTTTTTTTGAAGTACTGAACCCTAAAAAACTTTTTTTGGGCAATTTGTTCCGAAGAATTCAGAAAAAAGTACATTTATAGTTTTACTGAACTTTTAAACCCCAAAAAAAGGTTTTTTTAGACAGTTTTGCACTAGAAACCTTTATAAAAATCGTCATATTTATTTTACTGAAGTTTGGAACCCTAAAACAATTTTTTTTTGGGCAAATTGCTTCTAAGATTCAAGTCATAGGTGACCTTACTTTTTTATTAAAGTTTGGAACCCTTAAAAAAGTGTTTTAGACAGTTTACCCTTAGGAACCTTTACAAAAATTGTCATATTTATTTTACTGAACTTTGGAACCCCAAAAAAATTTTTTTTTGCAAGTTATCCCTACAAGCCTACACAAAAGTGATCTGATTATTTTTTTTGAACTACTGAACCCCAAAAAAATTTTTTTTGGCCAATTTGTTCGTAAGAATCTAGAAAAAAGGCCCTTATAGTTTTACTGAACTTTTAAACCTCAAAAAAAGGCTCTTTAGACAGTTTTTTACTAGAAACCTTTATAAAAATCGTCATATTTATTTTACTGAAGTTTGGAACCCTAAAACAATTTTTTTTTGGGCAAATTGCTTCTAAGATTCAAGTCATAGGTGACCTTACTTTTTTATTAAAGTTTGGAACCCTTAAAAAATTTTTTTAGACAGTTTACCCTTAGGAACCTGTACAAAAATTGTTATATTTATTTTTTTTGAACTGAACCCTAAAAGAAAAATTTTTTTGGGCAATTTGCTCCTAATATTCCAGATAAAGGTGACATTACTTTGTCATTCAAGTTTGGAGCTCCTAAAAAAAATTGTCCTTAGACATGGTCATATTATATTACCCCATATATTTTTGTCTTTTTAAAGTTGTCTAGCTCATTTATCGATATCACACCACTCTGTACCCACCTACTTACTGTGTGTAAGTAAGTTGGTGTAAAAACACAAAGTTGGGTGATCTTGAAACACATCACATCACATCATCAAAACTGTGATCCCGTACTTGTTCAAACGCAGTCGCTTTCGGACGTCGCTGCTTCGTGGGTACTCACTACATACTCCCGTTTCCTATTTCACTTTAAAACGTGCACGCGAGAGAGACTACACCACATACATACATACATACATACATACTTACTTAGTTTAATTTTCGTTATTTCAATAATAATATAATTTAATTATTTAAAAAAAAATTGTGGCATTTTTTTTTATTTGTGTGTGTGTGTGTGCCCCCTGACAGAAGACAGACAATTTTAACTTTAACGTAGTGATAAAACTAAAATGTGCTGATACATATTTATACAGCCTCCTGAAGACGTAACAAAGGAACAGCAGAAACGCACCAAAGGGTGAGTTATTTAAAATAATATTCATAATTTATAACCATAAATACGTGGTGTAGGTACTATTACCTATATGTAATAAATAATAAGAGAAATTAATCTTGAAAATCAGAAGGTCCCTTCTCACGATACGTTTCGAGACAGATATTATTAATCTTCCTCTTAGTGTTATAGTTATTATAATGCATCGTGTGTGCATCCTATCTACTTTTTGTAACTTTTGATAAATTGTCTCTCACTCGTGACGTGACGATTTCTTTTTGTTTCTCACCCTACCCTACCGGAAATACTTACAATTGTTATGTGATATGTGCCAAGTAGTTATTTACACTTTTTTAATTAATAAATTAATAGAGTGAGTACAATCTGTCGTCGAATTTTGATTGAAAAAAATTTCCCTTATTATTCTTCTTCTTCTTCTTCTTCCGCCCCCCCCCTTTTTTTCTTACTTAGATATTAATTACATGTACGTAAGAACGTTTTATTATTTTTAATTTAATGTTACAGCTTCTGCTCCAAATTATTTTATTGTAAGTGTGCACACACACACAAGGTCTTTGCGCTCTGCATTATCTTCGAGGATACTTCCGGATAAACTATTTTATTTTGCATTCGTTCGTTATCTTCATCTTGTTGCTGTCTTTTTCCTCTATTATTATTATTATTATTAATTAATGCGATGGCATAATAAAGTACACCGAGGGTTACGTACGCACTTAAAATTTCGATACTACATTAAAAATAAAATTTCCCATTTTTGTACTAGTTTACAGGGTGGGCGAACTTTAATGTTTGTATTTATGGGATAAGTAATTAAAAAAAAAACAAACAATTGTAAGATATACAAAAAAATTAGTTTACTTTTTTCCGTAGAATACAGTGGCGTCGGAAAATTAAAAAAAAATCGTCTACTTTCAAGTTTTAACACAAATTTGTATAGGAACCATGATTGGCTATGCTTTAGTTAAAAAGGCATTTTTTTTCTCTTTTCAACGATATGTAACAAGTGGGGTCGCATTTCACGTTTTGAGGCATTAAATCACAAAAACAATATTTTTGTAATTTACCCTTGCTTTTTTTATTGATTTGAAGTAGGGCCTGTTATTTTTATTTTATTTGCCATTTTTAAGCGTGAGTTGTGAATATTTACAAAAATATTGTTTTTTGCCGTTAAATGCTTTAAAACGTCAAATGCGACCCCACTTGTTACATATCGTTGTAAAGAGAAAAAAAATGCCTTTTTAATTAAAGTATAGCCAACCCTGGTTCCTATACAAATTTATATTAAAACTCGAAAGTGCACAATTTTTTAAAAAATTTTCCGACGCCACTGTATTCTACGTACAAAAGTGCCTTAAAAAGGTAAAAGTTGTTTTTTTCTATCTTTACAAATAACCAAGATATATGGACATATATGTCTTACAAAAAGACATCGAGAAGCTACCATAATTTTTTTTTTTTTATTGTACCTACAATTTTCTTTTTTGCAGTCAGAAAAATGGCCTGGCACCTTCCCACGTGGTTTCGCCTTTTGACGGCCCTCGGGTGCCTTTTATTAAAAGCAGGACTTTCTCACGGGGAACCCCCGCCGCGAATAAATCCCCCCAAACGATACGGAGAACAGGACGGTTCAGACCATCCCTCTCTACCACCCCTAGTACCCGGAGGGTAAGTTACACGTTACATGTTACAATAATTATCAATTTTAATTTAAAGAGTCACCCTTATTTCCAATAAAAATTTCCGGTCCGGCCCTGATCTCTTTTTTGGCTCACGCGAACAAGTGAATGAATGAAGAAACTACAACATATTTCGGAAGTTTAATCTATTAATAAATCATTCACGTATGTTATTAGGGGGGACGGGCGGATGCAAAACCGAAAACATATGTCTATTTTACATTATTAACATTAACATGTGTAAGGCCAATTAATTTCTATTTAACACAATCGGTCTCTGTTTGAAAGAAAACACAATCAACAGGACAATGTCTTTATTTCGAGAATAAAGGCTTTTCTAATAATGAAAAAGAGTACGACGCGTTGTTGTAACTAACTAAGTAGAAGCGCTATTAAATTTTAAGTAACGACCGCAGAAATATACTGTTATGGTGCAGTGCAGTATAATTTAAAACAAGCGCCAATAAAATCGTACTTAAAAACAGTTTAAGAATGTCGTAAAAAATGTAGGTGCATCGCAACACCAATATAAAGAAAAAATATCGTCAAAAAAATAATCAATAATTAAAAGGAATCGTTTTTTAATCTTTTTTAAATTTTTAGACTCAATATTTTCCGAGATAATGACTAAATACAGTAGATTTTAATTTATTTTCTAAAATAACTTTAATACTATTTATTTTAAAATTATAAAAAACATATATTTGAGATCACCACAACACGCCCTTTCGTTTGATATGTCACAAGGCATAGGTTGCAACATCTTTTTTTATTATTCAACTTAACCCCTCTCAACCCCAAAGTAACTACCATATTCGTGTTGCTGCACGTCCATGTTTGGGTCACAGAAGTACCAAATATGAATTCAAACAGTCGAAATAAGATGTGAGGAACACGAGCGAATATGGCGGTCATTGTTTTGGGGGGGGGGGGACAAGTTGGAAATTAAAAGATTTTGCAAACTGCACCGTGTGACATATCAAACGAAAGGGCTTGCTGTGAGAGTCTCAAATATATGTTTTTTAATTTTTTAAAACCAATGGTTTTAAAGTTATTTAAACGAAAATAGACAATTTTCCAGAATTCGTTAAGAATTTTTTTAACAATTTGAATTTTACAATGTTCCAGACCCATACACAAGTATTTATGCAAAGCCTTGTATGTGTACACGTATGTCTTCCTGTACCATAAACAATTTCTGCTCGATACCATGCTGTTCTTAATAATAATTATCATTAATGTTTTAAAGACCCTTTTTACGTGTTTGAACAAATTGAACCGAACGCGAAGACCTCCTAGTTCCTATAGATAGCGACGCACTGATCTTTAATTGGTATTCGGACGGACAGGAAGAAAGAGATCAAATAAAAAAAATTTTAAAAATTGAAACAACCTCGAGCTATCCTTTCCTATCTACGACAACGTATAATCATGCGATTAACCCCTCGTTGGCCGCAAACCTGGCCATCCCACTTACGGTAGATGGCAATTTATAATCGATATCGATAGAGCCGACTATCGAACTATCTATCCATCGAGACTCTCTTTATTTGCATGGTACAATGTCCACGAAATGATAAAAAATAATAAAAATTGATGAAGTAATTAAATGTTCTAATGAGTAATTAAATGCTTGGGATATTTTTTGTTTTAATCACTAAACTAGCTGAACACGAGTGAAATTTTTGTTCAAGACAATTTTTGATAATAAATTAGTAATGGTCTCATTAAATGCCCTAATGATTAATTAAATGCTCCCGGATATTTTTCATTAATTACTTTTGTGCTAGTTTGAGAAAAAGTGATCTGAACTTGAACAATTAATTTTGGTGATAAAGTAATTAAATGCAATTTAAGTGTCCTAATTGGTACTCTAAATTAAATGCTACAGATTTTCTTAAATTATTGTTTTATTTGCCCATTACGATTAAGTGAGTTTAACATTGCGAAAAATTTGTTCAAACTATTTGTGGTCATAAATTAATTAAATGCTCATTAAATGTCCTAATGAGTAATCAAATCCTTGGGGTATTTTTTTTAAATGACTGTATTTTTAAGTAATAATTGGGTGCTCATTAAGTGATTTAACGAGTAATTAAATACCCCAAGAAATATTTCTTTAAATTACTGTTATGTTGGCTAAAGAATAAGTGAGCTTAACTTGAGTAAAAAGTTAAAAAAAAATAATTAAGTGCTCTAATTAGTAGTTAAATGCTCCAATTTTTTTGGCCTCCAGAATTTAAATTTTATAACCGATAGGTTTCTTATTGTTGAGAAAATTCTTAAAACATTTAATTAATCATTTATTAGGGCATTTAATTATCTTAGTTTGTCAGTGTACTAACAATAAGTGCATTTTTCCTAATTCTTTTGCGGAATTAATTCGTATCCAATGCTAATGATATTATTGATGACCAAATCTTTGTAAGTAGCATTTGTTTATAATTATTTATTATTGGTTAAAAATCATTGTTCTATTCAATTGAATTGAATTGAATTCTATTCTTGTCGTTTACTATTGGCGTTGATTTGCGGAAGTTACAGGTGTAAGGAAGGCATTAAATTAAAACGTACCCGAATAATGGACCAGGAAAAAGACACCTGAACTATCGTCGTTAACTAATTGACAGGCGTATTAGTATTAGTATTAGTATAGTGGCTGGTAAGTAAAAAAAAAAAATAGTTTTCTAGGAATTCTTGCCCATAACGTTCACTATTGTGCCGGGGATCGTAAATTTGGTCGTAAAACACACGCCAGTTCCGGGCTCAGAAAACTAAATAAAAATTCGCGAATCTACGCTACGGGGCGGAACAAATGCACCGGCGTTCGTCAAGCACAACATTAAAAACCTAAAACCTCTATTGTGACAATATACAAAGGCCCATAAACATCAAACCATTACTAAGAATACATAAATAATATCTAAAACTAATAAACCAGGTGCAATTCGCAAGGGGAATTCAAGTCCTTCCTATTGTATTACAGTGGAAGAATTTAATTACTTTGCCACTTAATTCAAAAACAGTTAAAAGGAGGTTACTTCGAACGGGCACCAACCCGCTCGCCCATTGCCTTTATACAAACAATACAACTAGATTATAATCAATAAAATGACCGCTTGTATAACACACAAGTCACTAACCCGAACTAAACAAACAAAACATTAAGTGCATTAACTGTGAGCCATTTCGTTTTCGATTTTACAACAAACACGTTTCCTATATACTCTTGGATTACAGAAAAATATCTTAGCAAGGTCCTATTATATCGGACGATTACATACTCTCAGAAAGGATTAAATCTAATTAAAACTAATATTGAGTAGGAAGAACAGAGAGAGAGAGAGAGAGAGAGAGAGAGAGAGAGAGTCAACTGAATCAGAAAAAGCCTCATGGCCAATTGAATGCTAATTAAGTGCAGTAATGAAAAATTAAATGCTTCAGGAATTAAAAAAAATTAGTGCTCAACTAGGTTTAGTTTAAGTAAGCAGAACAAGAATAAAAATATTTTTTTTTAATAATTAAATATTCATTAAGTGTCCTAATGAGCAATTAAATGCTCCAATATTTTAATCACTTTAATATTTAAGTGAGCTGAAATTGGGTCAGAAATCATTTCAATTAATGTTGGCCACAAAGTAATTAAATGCTTATTAAGTGCCCTAATTAGTACTCTAATTAAATGCTACACATTTTCTTAAATTATTGTTTTACTTGCCTTTGAATAACTAAGTTGAACATAGTAAAAAGTCTGTTCAAACTATTTATGGTCATAAATAAATTAAATGCTCATTAAATGTTCTAATGACTACCTAATTAAATTGTTGGGGTATTTTTAAAAAAATTACTGTCCAAATAGCTTTAGAATAATTGAGCTAAATAAACATGATAGAATTTTTACTAATAAAGTAATTAAATGCACATTAAGTAGGTAATTAAATGCTCCAATATTTTAACCACTTTAATATTTAAGTGAGCTGAATTGGGTGAGAAATCATTTCAATTAATGTTGGCCACAAAGTAATTAAATGATTATAATGTGCCCTAATTAGTACTCTAATTAAATGCTACACATTTTCTTAAATTATTGTTTTACTTGCCTACGATTAACTAAGTTGAACATAGTAAAAAGTCTGTTCAAACTATTTATGGTCATAAATAAATTAAATGCTCATTAAATGTTCTAATGAGTACCTAATTAAATTGTTGGGGTATTTTTAAAAAAATTACTGTCCTAATAGCTTTAGAATAATTGAGCTAAATAAACATGATGGAATTTTTAGTAATAAAGTAATTAAATGCACATTAAGTAGGTAATTAAATGCTCCAGGATTTTTTATTCATTAATTTTAGCTAAACGAGTGAAAACTGTGAAATTAATTTTAATGGTTATAATGTGCCCTAATTAGTACCTACTATAATTAAATGCTTCAGAATTTAAATTTCCGATAGTTTTCTTATTTCTTACTACTATTCAAGTACGTATCTAGGTCGGTGGAAGTGATAGAGGGGTACTTGGTTGATTACGATTACTTTAGGCATTTTTTAACAACGTTTGAGTAGATGTGTTGTTATAATAATAAATTTATAATCTTTACATTTCACATGAGATAGTTTGCTTTTTATTAACGGACCTATCTTTATTTACTTGACCTAAAAATCTCGCGGAAATTTATTTGTAATATCGTGGTATGTACACTACATAAAAAGTTCTGATGTCACCGTTGTAAGAAGAGTAACAATTTCTGCTTAAAAAATATTTGGTAGTGATTACAATTTTTGTTTTATTTAAATTATTTTATTGTTAATAATAATTTTGTTGCAAGAGGAAATAAAAATTTCAGATAAGTAAATAACTGTCGATAATCAAGTAGATGATGTGGTGTGGTGTGAGGTTATCATCGCAGTACGTCTTGTGCTGTTAGATAACAGTTACCTAATTTATATACGTAGGCAGGCACTTCTAATTAAAAAATTATTTTTTATTACTTTTATTTTTTTAATGAATGAATGAACGAATGAATGACGGCGGCTTCTGTATTAAGTATTTTATGGTTATCATTCGACGATACAGGATACTAATTGCTAGATACTACAGAAGGACACTTCTTGTGTGTCGTGGTCTGCCGGAAATGTGTATGCTGTAAGGCTGACATGACTAATCGAGCTGATAATGTGAGACCGTGAGACTTTCTATTTTTAATATGTATGTGGATTGTAAACGCTTATTGCCTGCCACCCTCGTAGTTAAAATTTAATTTTTTACTAATAAATAAATGTATTTTGTAAGTTTTTTCGTTAAGGAGGAAGACAAAGGTCAATTAAATGCTCAATAAGTGCCTAAGTGAGTAATTAAACGCTCTGAACATTTTTATTATAAAAATTACTGAACTTTAAATCTAGATGACTTATTTTTTGAGAAAAATTTTCGCGCATTTAATTATTTATTATTTCACTTAATTAGCATTTAAATTATTTATGACCAAAATCAGATTGAACAAACTTGTCACTGTCCTCAATTCTCTTAATCGTAGAAACGCAAAACAATAATTTAAAAAAATCTGTAGCATTTAATTAGAGTACCAATTAGGGCACTTAATAAGCATTTAATTACTTTGTGATCAAAATTGTTTGAACACACTTTTCACTTAAGTTCTGTTTACTTATTCTTAAGGCAGCACAAAAGTAATTATTAAAAACAATATTGGAGCATTTAATTACCAATTAAAGTACTTGATGATAATCCAGTTATTACTTTTTTACTAAAAGTTCTTTTAACAAAATTTCCATCATGTTTAGATCTCTTATTCTTAAGCTACCAGGATAGCATTTTTTTATAAAATACCCCAAGAATTTAATTACTCATTAGGGCATTTAATTAATTTATGATCATTAATAGTTTTATCAAAGTTTTCATTATGTTCAACTTACTTAATCGTAGGCATATAACACAATAATTTAAGAAAATCTGTAGCATTTAATTAGAGTATCAATTAGGGCACTTAATAAGCATTTAATTACTTTGTGATCCAAATTGTTTGAACACACTTTTCACTTAAGTTCTGTTTACTTATACTTAAGGCAGCACAAAAGTAATTATTAAAAACAATATTGTAGCATTTAATTACCCATTAAAGTACTTAATGAGCATCCAATTATTACTTCATTACTAAAAATTCTTTTAACAAAATTTCCATCATGTTTAGCTCTCTTATTCTTAAGCTACCACGATAGCATTTTTTTATAAAATACCCCAAGAATTTAATTACTCATTAGGGCATTTAATTAATTTATGATCATTAATAGTTTTATCAAAGTTTTCATTATGTTCAACTTACTTAATCGTAGGCATATAACACAATAATTTAAGAAAATCTGTAGCATTTAATTAGAGTATCAATTAGGGCACTTAATAAGCATTTAATTACTTTGTGATCCAAATTGTTTGAACACACTTTTCACTTAAGTTCTGTTTACTTATTCTTAAGGCAGCACAACAGTAATTATTAAAAACAATATTGGAGCATTTAATTACCAATTAAAGTACTTAATGATAATCCAGTTATTACTTTTTTACTAAAAATTCTTTTAACAAAATTTCCATCATGTTTAGCTCTCTTATTCTTAAGCTACCAGGATAGCATTTTTTTATAAAATACCCCAAGAATTTAATTACTCATTAGGGCATTTAATTAATTTATGATCATTAATAGTTTTATCAAAGTTTTCATTATGTTCAACTTACTTAATCGTAGGCATATAACACAATAATTTAAGAAAATCTGTAGCATTTAATTAGAGTATCAATTAGGGCACTTAATAAGCATTTAATTACTTTGTGATCCAAATTGTTTGAACACACTTTTCACTTAAGTTCTGTTTACTTATTCTTAAGGCAGCACAAAAGTAATTATTAAAAACAATATTGGAGCATTTAATTACCAATTAAAGTACTTGATGATAATCCAGTTATTACTTTTTTACTAAAAGTTCTTTTAACAAAATTTCCATCATGTTTAGATCTCTTATTCTTAAGCTACCAGGATAGCATTTTTTTATAAAATACCCCAAGAATTTAATTACTCATTAGGGCATTTAATTAATTTATGATCATTAATAGTTTTATCAAAGTTTTCATTATGTTCAACTTACTTAATCGTAGGCATATAACACAATAATTTAAGAAAATCTGTAGCATTTAATTAGAGTACAATTAGGGCACTTAATAAGCATTTAATTACTTTGTGATCCAAATTGTTTGAACACACTTTTCACTTAAGTTCTGTTTACTTATTCTTAAGGCAGCACAACAGTAATTATTAAAAAAATATTGGAGCATTTAATTACCAATTAAAGTACTTAATGAAATCCATTATTACTTTTACTAAAAATTCTTTTAACAAAATTTCCATCATGTTTAGCTCTCTTATTCTTAAGCTACCAGGATAGCATTTTTTTATAAAATACCCCAAGAATTTAATTACTCATTAGGGCATTTAATTAATTTATGATCATTAATAGTTTTATCAAAGTTTTCATTATGTTCAACTTACTTAATCGTAGGCATATAACACAATAATTTAAGAAAATCTGTAGCATTTAATTAGAGTATCAATTAGGGCACTTAATAAGCATTTAATTACTTTGTGATCCAAATTGTTTGAACACACTTTTCACTTAAGTTCTGTTTACTTATTCTTAAGGCAGCACAACAGTAATTATTAAAAACAATATTGGAGCATTTAATTACCAATTAAAGTACTTAATGATAATCCAGTTATTACTTTTTTACTAAAAATTCTTTTAACAAAATTTCCATCATGTTTAGCTCTCTTATTCTTAAGCTACCAGGATAGCATTTTTTTATAAAATACCCCAAGAATTTAATTACTCATTAGGGCATTTAATTAATTTATGATCATTAATAGTTTTATCAAAGTTTTCATTATGTTCAACTTACTTAATCGTAGGCATATAACACAATAATTTAAGAAAATCTGTAGCATTTAATTAGAGTACCAATTAGGGCACTTAATAAGCATTTAATTACTTTGTGATCAAAATTGTTTGAACACACTTTTCACTTAAGTTCTGTTTACTTATTCTTAAGGCAGCACAACAGTAATTATTAAAAACAATATTGGAGCATTTAATTACCAATTAAAGTACTTAATGAATCCAATTATTACTTCATTACTAAAAATTCTTTTAACAAAATTTTCATCATGTTTAGCTCTCTTATTCTTAAGCTACCAGGATAGCATTTTTTTATAAAATACCCCAAGAATTTAATTACTCATTAGGGCATTTAATTAATTTATGATCATTAATAGTTTTATCAAAGTTTTCATTATGTTCAACTTACTTAATCGTAGGCATATAACACAATAATTTAAGAAAATCTGTAGCATTTAATTAGAGTATCAATTAGGGCACTTAATAAGCATTTAATTACTTTGTGATCCAAATTGTTTGAACACACTTTTCACTTAAGTTCTGTTTACTTATTCTTAAGGCAGCACAACAGTAATTATTAAAAACAATATTGGAGCATTTAATTACCAATTAAAGTACTTAATGATAATCCAGTTATTACTTTTTTACTAAAAATTCTTTTAACAAAATTTCCATCATGTTTAGCTCTCTTATTCTTAAGCTACCAGGATAGCATTTTTTTATAAAATACCCCAAGAATTTAATTACTCATTAGGGCATTTAATTAATTTATGATCATTAATAGTTTTATCAAAGTTTTCATTATGTTCAACTTACTTAATCGTAGGCATATAACACAATAATTTAAGAAAATCTGTAGCATTTAATTAGAGTACCAATTAGGGCACTTAATTATTGAATGACCAAAGTAATTTAACAAAGTTTTCAGCAAAAAAAGCACAAAAGTAATTAATGAAAAATATCCAGGAGCATTTAATTACTAATTAGGGCATTTAATATTTTATTATAAAAAAATGTTTTTAACAAAATTTCGATCATGTTTAGCTTTCTTATTGTTAAGCTACCTGGATAGTAATTTTGAAAATAATTTAATTACTGATTACTAAGTATTTAATTACTTTGAAACCAAAAGGTTTCTTTTTGACTGTGGCCACAGTAAAATAAAAAATCTGAGACTAACAACGGTCGGCTTATACTTTAAATAAATATCGGATTGATCACGAATCGTGCTATAAATTTGTATTTGATCGTGAGGAGAGTACTCAATGAACGATTTTGCGATCGATCACCCTGTATAGTAATGTTTGTAAAGGAGCTTTTTTTCCTCAAAACGTCGTAACAAAAGAAACGTTGGAACACGTAAACGTAAATTGAAACAAGCGAAACGCTATAAATAGCCAAATAACAAACCATTGGGCGATTTTACAATTATATTCCAGATGCCATTGTAATAATAAAAAACGTCGACAACAATGGTTACTTAACGAGTAGAAATAAACTAGGTTGACCTATATTTCATGGTAATCTATTTTCTCTGGTACATACACATGATGTTGGTTCTAAAATGCTTCAGTTTATACGGACGTTAAGTGATTTTAATAAATGTGTAAATATACGTGCAGTAATAAAATTGAGAGGCGTATAATATTCCTTTGAAGAATTGCGACCGATCTTTGACGTTACATTATATGTATTGCAAGGCCAGAGGATGCACCCACACCCATACATGCATTCTTGCAAAATTGACCAATTAAAAAAATGAAGCGGTTTCTTTATTGCACAAAAATTATTTTTTCTTATTCCCTAAAAGTCACTTTACATAATAATAATAATAATAATTGTTACAACATGATAAGTACGTATTTATTAATTATTAAACTCCTTCCAACGTTTTGGCATGGAACTCTTTAATTTCCCTAGTGTGGTTGTTGGAAATACCGGAAGCGGGACAGCAAGATGGCGGCCGGCCGACATACTTGAGCGGTCTACTGTCCTTCATCAAAGTCTCGAACCTTTCGGCAAAATAATCGAAGAATCCCTGGTTCTTGTGCTCCTCCTGTTCCCAAACGATTTCAGCGTTAGGATATTTGTCGCATTCGGCCTTTATTAGGTCGTAAGGGAACGGAAATAGCTGCTCTATCCGCGTCAAAGCAACAATGGCTTCCTTTTTCATTTTCTCCCTCAGAGCGTCTATCTCGAAGAATACTCTTCCGGAGCAAAATATCAGCCTCTTGACGTTTCCGGGATTTTTAGAAGCAGGTCCATTCTCTGGTAAAATCCTCTTGAACTCGGTCCCTTCGAGCATTTCATCAAAACTACTCCTCGCTTCCGGTAACCTCAGCAAACTTTTCGGTGTCATCAGGACCAAAGGTTTCCTGAAAGGCATCGCTATCTGTCTCCTTATAATATGGAAATAATTACCCGGGACGGTGCAGTTGGCAAAAATGAAGGAACACTCCTTCAGTTGACGTGCTGCAAAGTCGGGGGTGAATTCAGGAATGACCTGGTGATCGTCCCCGGTCATTTGCAAATAACGTTCCGGTTTGCAACAGGAATGTTCCGGGCCCATGCCCTCCATCCCGTGGGGAAGTAGCATGATCATGTTGCTCTGTCTCGACCACTTCCTCTCGCCGGAAACCATAATCTGATCGATGATCACTTGAGCGGTGGTCGCAAAGTCTCCAAACTGGGCTTCCCAAAGCGTCAGGGTATTTGGGTTGCACAAGCTGTACCCCAATTCGTAGGCAAGCACTGCCAGTTCAGACAGGACACTTTTAACAACGGTATAGCGTGCCTGGTTGGAACCCAGTTGACGCATGGGGTAATAAGTGGCGGCATCTTTTTGATTGTAAACTATGTGATGTCTGTGGGCGAAGGTGCCCCTGTCTGCATCTTGTCCTGTTAATCTGACAGAGATACCGTTCAGGAGGAGGGATCCCCACGAAAGCGCCTCGCCCAAACTCCAATCCGCCATTCTATTCTTGACCAAGTCTCTACGTCCGTTGTAGGTTCTTTCGATACCTTTGTGTAGGGTAAAATTTGGGGGTCCTGCACAGAATTTTGTTGCTATTTGTTGCAGCACGTCCTCCTTTACGCCCGTTGGAGCAAACTTAAGGGGGTCTTTGTCTTTGAAAAACGATCCCCAAGAATTCTCGACGAACTCCTTGTAATGAATCCGTTTCTCCTGTTGGGCCTCTTTGAGATTCTTCTCGCAAGCTGCTTCGTAATCTTCGAGACACTTCTTCACTTCGTCTTTCGATATTACGTTCGCCTCGACCATCTTTTTGGCATACGACTGCCATATGGGCTCCATCTTGTCGATTTTGTTGTACATAATGGGGTTGGCGTAAGCGGGGTCGTCTAGGGGATTGTCACCGTGTCTTCTGTATCCGACCAGGTCCACGACGAAGTCCTTTTTGAACTGGGTCCTCCAGTCGATGGCCAGTTTGGCAATCGGTACGACCTTTTCTGGATCTTCTGCGTTCAGGTGGAAGACTGGGGTGCTCAACATGACAACCCCAATGTCAGTGCTGAAGTTGCAGGAACGTGAGTCGTGGGGTAAAGTGGTGTGGCCTATTTGGTTGCTGAGTACTATGTGGACGGAACCCCCGACCGTGCACCCTTCCACTTCTGACAGTTGCATGGCCTCGTAAACGCACCCGTGACCGCCAAAGGAAGCGTCCCCATGAACTAGGATTGCCATTACTTTTGTCACATCGTCCGATTTATGAAACTGCTCCGATTTTGCCCTTCCAACAGCTTCTGGTAGATAAACTTCCACGTGAGAAGGACTGGACGTTACGATCAGTTTTATTTTCTTTTTGGTCGCCTTGTTGGTTACTTCTGTCAACATTCCGAGATTGTGTATGATGTCAGTGCAGTTCGGGTCGTCCGGTTCGTAATCAGAGAAGTGGGAAAATATTTGTTTGAAAGGTTTCTTGCAGACGTTCGCCATTACGTTGAGCCTGCCTCTGTGACACAGCCCTAGGACAAACGTCTCGACTCCTGCGGCACAACCCCTGTCGATAACCGATTCGATCAGTGGTATCAGGGCGTCACAACCGTCGATTCCCAAACGGATCTCTTGCGGCCAACTGCGTGCCATATAAGCCTCAAACGCTCCAGCTTTCAATAATCGTCTACAAACAAGTTTTTGTTCTTCTTTAGACACGTTAAAAGCGCCAGGGGCTTCAATTTTATCCCGCAGCCAATTCCTCTGCTTCGAATTATGATTATGGCTGTACTGGATCCCGACTGTTCCGCAGTAAATTTTTTTAAGCCTGTCGATAACGTCCTTGAGTGGTAACGACTTCTCTGACCCCCCGATAGGCGAGGTCAACTCGACGTTTGTCCCGTCCTGGCCGTCCAGTTCAGAAAACTTTTCTAATCCTGTGGGGGGTGAATTTGTTTCGACGGGCGTGTAACCTAAGCCCAGTGGGTCCACATTGGCTAACAGGAACCCCCTGTCCCGGTAACTTTTTATTAGTTTCTGGGCGGCCAATGCAATCTTCATTTCTTTGCTGATTTCGACCGGGATTACAGGTCCAGCTGGGACTACAGGAGGTGCAGCTACTGCTGCAGCAGGTTTAGCAGCAGTAGCAGTAGCAGTCGCGGCAGCAGCAGCAGGGGCAGCCTTTTTGGCCATTTCCAAATAAGTCGTTAGGGGCACTTCGTGTTTAGTAAGTCCCAAGTGTGGTGGAGGTACTTGGGCTATCCCTTTCTCGACGTTACTGAAGTAAATGTTCCAGGAGGCGTGTACACTGTTAGCGTCCTTCTTCCATTGCTTGTACATCTCCTCGATGTACATTGCAGCGTCCCCTGATAAGAAGGTGTCGTGACTGGCTGCAGCCTGACTCCCGAAACGAACCATTTTGGTGATAACGTTCTTGAAAAGAGCGAATCTTGAGGACAACAATATATCCCCCGTGCACGTTAAGAATGTCATCGTCGTCGTTATAAATATTTTTGTATTAATTTTCACAAGAATTTTCGGATGATAATTTAGATAATGATGTCATTGTCACTGTCAGAAAAGGTGATGACGATGACAACTCGAACTCAGTCAAAACTATAATAATGACAGAAAACAAAATTTATTTATTTATTTAAATCCTACAAATTAAAGGGGCAACAAAACAGAATTAATTTATAAATGGAATACAAAATCGTGAATTTCGTCTTATCTTCTTACAATTCTATTATTCCTTGTAAAAATAGTTCCGAACGTTAACCACGTTTGCTTTTATTTTAATTATTTTAGTGCCTTGGTTTTCCCTGGAACTCTTCTTCTCACTTTTGTCAGCCATAATATCAAAGTCACAGTTTGGTTTGGCAGCCTTGTTATTATTCCCGTTTACTTCCTGCACGTTTTTCTTCTTGTTGTTGTTGCCATCACTGCATTGTCTAACGACAACTACGCTTTTCCTTTTCCTGCTACCAGGAGCGACAGCGACCTCTTCTAGTGCAGGAGTTACGCTCTTTTCTTCCACTTGCGGAACATTAACTTCCGAATGCATTTCTTCCAAATTATCCAAAAGTTCGCCGGTTTCGAGGAAAAATGGCGTATCGGTCGTTTCCAAACCTTCCTCGATAGTTTTCAGAGAATTTCTTGGAGTTTCCGATCCGCGTTTTGGTGTAGATTCGGCCCTGGCGACCATATCCGGTTCTACCACCTTTTTGGGACAATGTGGCTCGAGACTGATTATTTCTCGCGGACATTCCTTACCATCCTCGTATCCTAAGGGCTTAGAACATCTGGGACCGGGTCTCACCAAATCGATACGTTTTATAACCACAGATTTCCCACGAATTTTCCTGTCTCGACCTTCAGCCATCTCTATTATCGGATCTTCTCGTGTTAAAGTCGAATTTGCTCTCTCGTTGTTGGTTATCGGCCTTGCGAACGTCGAATAAGTGTTGGGCACGCTCCTAAGGTCGTTGAACTGATTTATTGACGTTTCGTCGTCTCCGATTTGATCAACACAAACTCCAAACTTTTCCAAATCGAATTTCGACAATTTTTTTACCACGACTGTAGGTTGTAAATTTAATTGTTGTTTGGTCTGAGTCGCAATACTTCGTTGCCTACAGCTCTGTGTCGACTTGCGTTTATTATTTCTGCGGGGGGGTCTCATTTCGTTGTCAGAAAAGTTTGACGTTTATGAAAAACATAAGACACATAAAACAAAACTTACTAGATTCTCATATTATGTACCTAGGTGTATATTTGATGTCAAAATTATTTTCAGGCCCAACGTGTGTCGATCAAACAGAAGGGTGTACTGTTGCGCAGGGTGGTCGAAACATCCAACCACTGGACTTTGTTTAATACGTAAGACTTTAAGCACATTTACCTAATTTCATTACATACATATATGTATGTATATTTATGTTGTTGTAGCCGTTTGTGTACGAACTTGTGGCCCAGGAAGATGCGTCCACCCCAACGTTTGTTTGTGCGATGGGGGCAGAAAATCCCCCACGTGTGGCCTTGGGCTGCAACCCCAAACCCCAAAGGTACCTAACCTCTTTTTATAACTTAATTAAATATATTTACGTAATTAACATCTGTATCTATGGTATTATTTATTAGTAGACGCTGGGGATGGCACGTGCAAAGCGATTTGCATGAATGGGGGTACCTGTAAAGACCGGAAATGCCTTTGCAAACCGGGTTACACGGGGGACTACTGCACGGAACGTGAGCAACCATTACTTCGTCACTTAAAATACATATGTCTTAATTAATATATTTTTTTTAGCAATATGCGTGGAAAATTGTAAAAATGGAGGCCGCTGTATAGGGCCAGACCGTTGCGCATGCGTCTTCGGTTTCACCGGAAACCATTGCGAAATAGGTAAACCATACCGTTCGTTTATTATTAATTAAATTGCCATCTGTTGCTTTAGATTACAGAACGGGGCCCTGTTACACGACTATTAAGGGATCCCTTTGCACTAACCAGCTCGAGAATGTTGTCTGCACCAAAACACTTTGCTGTGCAACTGTGGGGAAGGCCTGGGGACATCCTTGCGAATATTGTCCTTCAAAACTCGACTGCGACATCGGGTTCATAAAGAACCAAAAAACAGGAGAGTGTGTTGGTATGTCGGCCACAAATAACAAAAATATGTATAGAATACTTTTTCATTATATTTTTGGTAGATATCGACGAATGTCAAGCGATCCCCCATATTTGCGAGGGAGGCCTCTGCGTTAACCAGGTGGGATCGTTCACCTGCGAATGTCCCCCGGGCCAAACACGAAACATCGAAACCAACAAATGCGCCGACCGGGACGAATGTATTGAAGAAGGGATCTGCGTCAACGGCAAATGCGTCAACATAATAAACGGCTACTATTGTCTATGCGATCCGGGGTTCATCCAGAGCCAGGACAGGACCTACTGCATAGACGGGAGACAGGGATTCTGCTACACCTCCAGGTCGCCAAGTGGCTACTGCAGAAACAGACTGCCAATGAAGCTGTCGAAGAAGGACTGCTGCTGCGGGGTGAACATGGGCCAAGGATGGGGCGAGGACTGCGTCAGGTGCCCTCTTCACGGCGAAGACGAACACAAGAGATTATGTCTTGGTATTCCCCCAAAACATCCCGATGGAATAGTAACAGTAGACGTGACACACACCAAACAAGGGGGCATACCAACAGCTGGCATAATATCGCTTGTTAACGAGTGCGCCTTGAGGCCTGACATTTGCGGGGAGGGAACTTGCATCGACACCCCTGAGGCCTACGTATGCCACTGCAAACCGGGATATAGAAAAGGAGCTTCACAAATCTGTATAGGTTAGTCTTCGCTTTACAAACTTGATAATAGTGTTTTTATTAGGTACTTACCTATTGTGTTTTTTTTATAGATATCGACGAATGTGCAGAGGGTAAATGCCAAAACGGCCGTTGTACGAATCTTCCTGGGAGCTTCACTTGTGTATGTCCCCCTGGGTTCGACGTTTCTCCCGACGGGACCATCTGCACAGACCACGACGAATGCGCCGAAACTGGCATGTGCACCAATGGCATCTGCATTAATATGCAAGGAAGCTTCAAGTGCCAATGTAAACCTGGATTTAAGTTGTCTCCAACAGGATACGCGTGTATAGGTAGGTAGGCTGTTATTATTATTTTTCAAACACCACTATATTTATTATTAATTTTCCAAGATATTGACGAGTGTTACGAAAATCCCCGGATTTGTCTAAACGGCAGATGTTCCAACGTTCCTGGCTCGTACACCTGCGACTGTCTCCCAGGATTCGTTGAGTCTGCTGACAAAACGTTCTGCATTGACCTTAACGAATGCGAGAACACGGGAATGTGCACCAATGGTAAATGCGTCAACATGGAGGGATCCTTCAGATGCGTGTGCGATTCAGGCTTCAGGTAAACAACAGACGCACGCACGCTTCCATAAAATATCTTATTAATAAAACCGCATTATTTTTTCTAGATTAGGTCCTGACGGTAAGCATTGCGTGGACATTGACGAATGCGTTCAAAACCCTTGCCAACACGGTTCCTGCTTTAACACGCCTGGAAGTTTCCGATGCGAATGTCATTCAGGATTCACCCTAGGCCCAGACGGACGTTCCTGTTTGGATACACGGAGAGATATGTGCTATCAGCAGTACAAAGACGGACTCTGTCTCAATCCTTCGACTGTTGCAGTCACCAAATCGTCATGTTGCTGTTGTTCTGTTATTACGGGACAGGTCATGGGTTGGGGCAGCAATTGTCAGCCCTGTCCGATGCCAGGAACGGATGCCTTCGACGCACTGTGTCCCAGCGGACCTGGACTCACGTTCGACGGCAACGACATCAACGAATGCGTCCTTAGCCCGAACATTTGCCAAAACGGCGCTTGCGAGAACATGATAGGAACGTACAGGTGCATATGCAATCCAGGTTTTGAAGTGGACGAAACTGGCAAGATCTGCACGGACATCAACGAATGCGTTGTTGAAGAATTAGTAAGAAAGTAATAATAAATATTTTCGTCCTATAAAATTTCTTGTCGTAGGTTTGTAGCGGAGGACAATGTAGAAACACTCCTGGCAGTTTCCAGTGCATATGTCCCACAGGAACTCAGCTGAATCCAAGCACATACGTTTGCGAAGACATAGATGAATGCAAAGAGCTGGGACCGGAAGCTTGCTTCAATGCAGAATGTGTAAACACCGCGGGTTCTTACAAATGCGAATGCGATCCTGGATCGGTTCTGGACAGCACCTCCAGGGTTTGTATAGGTAACAATTCAATTTAATCAAACACCGTTACTAAATATGTATTATATTTCAATTCGACATTTTTTAGACAACAGGAAGGGCTCGTGTTGGACAAAAATGATACACAACCGGTGCGAAAACAACCTCCCTCAGTTGAGCCGACGGCTGGAATGCTGTTGTTCGATAGGGGTTGCGTGGGGATCCCCCTGCGAAAAATGCCACCGAAACGAATGCGAATGTCCCAAAGGATACTGGAAAGCGGACGGCAAAACGTGCACAGACATCAACGAATGCGTCTTGAGTCCGGACATTTGTAGAGGCGGAGGCACATGTGTAAACACCGACGGCAGCTTTACCTGCACTTGTCCTCCAGGACTCACCCTGGACGTCACAAGTAAGTGCTTAAACACAACTTATTGTAGGTAGCAAAACACTTTGATTTGTTGTTTCAGAAACGCAATGTTTGGACGTCAGGGAGGAGCAGTGTTTCGCTCGGTACAAACATGGAAAATGCAACTATCCCATCGACGGTTTCTTCCACAAGGACCTTTGTTGTTGTTCGTCTGTCGGTAAAGCGTGGGGTGATAAGTGCGAGCCCTGTCCAAAACCAGGCACTGCCGCTTTCGCTGACCTCTGTCCAAAAGGGGCCGGATTCCTCGACCGCAAAGACATAAACGAATGCGCCGATTTCCCCGGCATGTGTCTCAACGGACGATGCACCAACACCATAGGGGGCTACAACTGCAAGTGCAACAAAGGTTACGATTTCGACGAAACCAAATTGCAATGCATCGACATCGACGAATGTTCCATAACTGAGAGCAACGTCTGCGGAAACGGCGTTTGTAAAAATATTCCAGGTGACTTCGAGTGCGAGTGCAAGGAAGGGTTTAGGACCATGGCCCCCATGCAAGTTTGCATGGGTAAGTAAAAAATAAAAAAATAAAACCCATTTTTCTGAAAATCTTCAGCTTCCAGATATCGACGAATGCGATGAGATACCAGGATTGTGCAGGGGCGGTCAGTGCATCAACACGGAAGGGTCATTCAGGTGTCAGTGTCCTCCAGGTCACGAACTAGCACCGGACAAAAAATCCTGCAAAGATATCGACGAATGTTCTAGGACGAGCGGAATATGTTCCAACGGGTTTTGCGAAAACATGCTCGGCACCTATCAATGCATATGCAACGAAGGTTATCAGCAAACAGGGATGAAATCTCATTGTGAAGGTACCTACGATATTTGTCTAACTACTAGATACGGAAGTAGTTTAAAATTAACTTATTATTATAGATGTCGATGAATGCGAAGAAGAGCCCTGCGATGACATCTGCGTTAACACTCCTGGAAGTTTTGAGTGTTCCTGCGGGTAATATCAATGACATAACATAGTATAACATAAATTTAATAATAAATTATTCCCCTTTTCTTCAAGGACTGGCTACACTCTCATGCTGGACGGACGTACATGCGTTGACACAGACGAATGCAAAGAGAACCCGAGGATTTGTAACGGGGGTAAATGCACCAACACCCAAGGCGGTTACATTTGCGAGTGTACTGGAGGACTAGTTCCAGGCCAAAACGGAAAATCCTGTTTAGGTAAGAACGTCACGTCCATGTCTCTACCAATTCATTATATTGTGACGTGTACGGTCACAGAAAACACAATTAACAAAACAAAACAACGAATTTATTTAAGTACTAAAGTTAATTTGACTACACTACAGTTATGAACAAGTCCGCACAATTTATTTCACTAAAAGTCTCTTTTTAATCGCCGTTCCGGTAGACACTATTTATCGCTCTCTATGAACACTATCGCCTCTATGGTTCGCCTGTATCGCCTATCGATCGCTTTGCATCAGCTGTTACTGTCAACTAACTGGGTGTGAGTGTCTCGTCCGCTTTTATAGTCTTCTCAGCCTTTTTCTAGGGTATTCTACAGCCGTCTAGTATTCTAATTGTTTTCCCATTGATCTTTGCTGGTGTTTTCTAGATGTTTCAGGAAAGCCGAGAATATTCCTTATGTAATCAGGGAAGATGTTCATTAATTATGCTCACACCAACTTAATTGGCAAGTACTCGTAACAATATTATCTGTCTGCAGATATAAACGAATGCAAAGAGAATCCAAACATATGCGGAAACGGCGAATGCGTCAACACCCAGGGATCCTTCCATTGCAGATGCGAAGAGGGATATTCCGTTAAACCTGGAGAAGGTCAGGCGTGCTCAGACGACGACGAATGCTTCCTGGGGACGTACGTGTGCCACGAGAATGCCGACTGCATAAATAATCCAGTAAGTAATAGTAATAATAAATAATGATGAATTCCCCGAAAAACAATAATTCTTCTGCAGGGTTCGTACCAATGTCGATGCCAAGACGGTTTCACAGGCAACGGCATTAGCTGTCGCGACATCAACGAATGTCTGACAGATAACGGCGGCTGCGACCAAAACGCTCAATGTGTAAACACGGAAGGGTCCTTTAAGTGCGTCTGCGACACCGGATTCCGAGGAGATGGATATTCCTGCGTGGACGTGGACGAGTGCTCCAACGACGCGTCCCTCTGCGAGAACGGACAGTGTCTCAATTATCCAGGATCGTTCCGGTGCGAATGCGAAATGGGATTCATGCATCCCTCCTCGACAAACGATCAAGCCTGTGTTGGTAATTATTATAATACTGCGAATTTCTGCGTCCCAGCCAACACAATGCAATGTACGATTCATTTTATCGACAGATATCAACGAGTGCCAAATGTTCAACAACCTCTGCATATTCGGCCGTTGCGAGAACGTCTTCGGAATGTTCAAGTGCGAATGCAACGACGGATACAAGCTCGACAGTTCTGGAGGAAACTGCACTGACATCGACGAGTGCGACAGTTCCCACGCCTGTCTGTATGGCAAATGTATCAACGAGGAAGGGGGATACAAATGCGTCTGTCCGTACAACTACGAACTTATCAAAGAAGGAAACGCTTGCATAGGTACCGTACTTATACTACTTCACTTTCCCTAAAGTTATATAATTTTTACATTTGTATATTGTTGTAGATCGCCGCACATCTAGGTGTTACGTCAACTTCGACGAGTTCGGGAGGTGTATGGATTACACTGCGGATTACGTGACTAAAGCTTCCTGCTGTTGTTCTATAGGGAAAGCATGGGGGCCGCACTGCGAGAACTGTCCCCCAGAGAACAGCAAAGAGCACGCAGAATTGTGCCCAGGAGGTCCGGGATACAAACCCAACGATGTTACGGTGGTACTGGAAGACATAAATGAATGCGAAGAGCATCCGAATATCTGCAAAAATGGCCACTGCACCAACACATTTGGAAGCTTCATGTGCTCCTGCAACGACGGTTTCAGGCTGGACCCTTCGGGAGTCATCTGCATCGACATCAACGAATGCGAGGAGAATCCTAACATCTGCAACATCGGCCAGTGTGTAAACGAACCCGGGAAATACTTTTGCCAATGTCCAGAAGGATACATGCCACTCCCAGGAGGACGTAAGAATTTATTAAAAATATATCCTTTACATATATATTTAATTACTATTCGTTCAACAGGCGAATGTGTCGACATGAGAAAAGACATTTGCTATCTGAGCTACAGTAGGTGGCGTTGTTCGACCCCCATGACCCAAAACCAGACGAAGAAGGTGTGCTGCTGCTCCATGGGTCAGGCTTGGGGCCAACCGTGCGAACCTTGTCCAGTTCCAGGCTCCAGTAGGTACAAACTCTTTCGCACTACGTAAATTTCATACATAATACATAACGAGAGTACGTGGCAATTAAATTAATTAGTCATCAATTACAATATTTATCTCAACGATACAGACTGTTGTATTATATATGTATAATTTTCAGATGACCATGTTGCGCTTTGCGGAGTACGCCCGGGTCAAATTATCAACCCGATGACCAACGAAACCGAAGAGATCGACGAATGTCAGCTAATGCCGACCATGTGCACCCACGGTTCTTGTATGAACACCCCTGGGAGCTTCGAGTGCCGGTGCAATCGCGGATACATCTACGATATTAACTCCCACCAGTGCATAGATGAGAACGAGTGCCAGAGGGTACCCAATCCTTGCGAGGGGAACGCACAGTGTATCAATTTACCGGGAAGTTTCGAATGCAAATGTCCCGAAGGCTACAAACACGGTCCCACCCTCATGGACTGCATCGATATCGACGAATGCATTGAAAGACCGAATATTTGCAACAACGGACAGTGCAAGAACCTTCAGGGAAGTTTCCAGTGCATTTGCGCAAAAGGGTACCTACATACTTTACAAAACCCTTGTTAATTAATTATCGTTATTATTTTGTAGATTTTTGTTGACGCCATCTCGTGACAATTGCATAGACATCGACGAATGCGTGAGGTATCCGAACGTCTGCAACAACGGGACTTGTGTTAATCAAGTGGGAACCTACAAGTGCCATTGCAATCCCGGATTTCGCCTAAGTCACAACAACGACTGCGTAGACGTTGACGAATGTTACATGATGCCCTTCCTGTGCCGAAACGGCCGATGCAGGAACACTTTAGGGTCCTTCAGCTGCGAATGTGCCACTGGATACGTATTATCAAGCGATGGTCACAACTGCAGGGACGTTGACGAATGCCATGAGGTAAAATTACAAAAAAAAATCCCTTCAAATAACTATTACTGCAATTACTTTTATAGATTCCGGGAACGTGTCCGGCTCCTGGCAAATGCCAAAACGTGATGGGATCTTACATATGCACTTGCCCAGAAGGATACAGGCTCAGCACGGTTACCAACATGTGTGAAGACATCGATGAGTGCGTAGACAATCCAGATTTGTGCTTAAACGGCGTATGTATTAACACAAACGGTGCCTCCATGTGCAGATGTCCAGAAGGGTTTGTATTGGACAAATATCCTTAATCAAAATCTCCATTCCTTAATAATTTATTGTCTTCTGTAGGTATATCCTCGATCATCGTACCTTCACGTGCGTGGACGTCAGACAGGATCAGTGTTACGAAAGAATAGAGAGGGAACGGTGCGTAGAACCTCGGGGGATGATTGCAACCCTGAAAGAATGTTGTTGTTCGAAAGGAGCTGCTTGGGGAAGATATTGTGAACGTTGCCCACACGAAGGAACTGGTAAATAAGGATTACTCAGCAATTCGTCCTGGAATGTGTAACTCCTGTCTGTTTCAGTTGAGTTTGCAAAACTGTGTCCCGAAGGTCCTGGACGCATGGACACTGGCAGCGATCTGAACGAATGCGAACTAATGTCGAACATTTGCGACGGAGGTGACTGCGTTAACACGGACGGTTCCTTCAGGTGCGAATGTCCCTCTGGCTACGTTCTCGATTCCAGCGGGAGAAAATGCATCGACGACAACGAATGTTTCAAAAATCCGTACATATGTGGAAACGGGACTTGCACCAATATTGTGGGAGGATTCGAGTGTACCTGTAACGAAGGATTTGCTCCAGGATCTATGCAAGTAAGTACAAGTACCCCCCTCTTCCCAAAAAAATACCTAATTACGTATTATATTTTGTTACTTTTCCGTTCAGGTGTGCGAGGACATCAACGAATGTTTAGAATACGGAAATCAATGCGCCTTCAGGTGCCACAATGTTCCAGGGTCGTTCCGATGCACGTGCCCTTACGGATACACTATTTCCCCCGACGGACGCCACTGTCAAGGTAACCTTTATTTATATTATATATACAAATATTTATTTATTTATTTATTTATAAGATGTGGACGAATGTTTGACGCCTGCAAATAATTGCAAATTTCAATGCAAAAATCTCATTGGATCTTTCATGTGCATATGCCCTGCCGGATATTCTCAAGTGGGAATGACCGACGATTGCGAGGACATCAACGAATGCGCCGAAGATCCCTCTCTGTGTCTTCACGGACGTTGCGTCAACTTGCAGGGCTCCTACAGGTGCGAATGCAACGACGGATTCGAACCCAGTCCCAATCAGAAGAAATGCGTCGGTACGTTCAATAACAAAACAAGAAGTTCTCTTTTAAATCCTCTAAATTTTCAGACAGAAGAGTCGGTATTTGCTTCAGGAAACTCGTCAACGGTCTCTGTACGGCCAACAATCGGGAAATGAACCGCGTAACCCAGGCTGATTGTTGCTGTTCCATGGGAGCCGCTTGGGGTCCCAATTGCGAACTTTGTCCCCCAAAATATTCGGTTGAGTACGAGGAATTGTGCCTCGAAAGTGGCATAACAATTGACGGGAAAGACATTAACGAATGCCTCACAATACCGGACCTCTGTAAAAACGGCAAGTGCATCAACACCATGGGATCCTACCGCTGCATGTGCGACAAAGGGTTCAAACCAGATCACGACGGTCTTCACTGCATCGGTAACGAAAATATAAAACTACTTTAAAAAAAAAAAAGATCGAAGCTCACTCTTTTCTTGTTTATGTTGTTGTTGTTGTTGTTGTTGTAGACATCAACGAGTGCGAACACGGTTCGTCTCCATGCAAACACGAGTGCAAAAACACTTTCGGCAGCTTCCAGTGCTTGTGTCCTCCGGGATTCGTTCTCAATCCAGACGGAGTGTCTTGCCGCGACTTGGACGAGTGCGAAACAGCACAGCACGTATGCCAGCAAATCTGCACCAACACCCAAGGAAGCTACAAATGCTCCTGCGAGAGAGGACACAAACAAATTGGCGATAATTGCGAAGGTACCCACAGGATACATACAAAATACTGAAAATTTACACACTTAATTTTAGACATCAACGAATGCGATCAAATCGGCATCTGCCCAAAACCGGGAAGATGCGTCAACATCGTAGGCAGCTACAGGTGCGTGTGTCCTCGTGGATACAGAACGGACCCCACGGGAACTTACTGTGTCGACTCTGACGAATGCTCTGAAGATGGAAAGTGTCCCGAAGGCTGCCAAAACCTTATCGGCGGTTACAAGTGCGGATGTCCCGAAGGATACGTCCTCCACTACCTATATAACAAATGTGTGGACGACAACGAATGTACTAACAACCCCTGCGGAGACTCGAGTAATTGCTTCAACACACCGGGTAGTTACAGGTGCGGATGTCCTGAAGGATACCAATTCGATAACGGCATAAACATGTGCATCCAGGTACTTTATATGGGCGGCTGTTGTTGTATTCTGAAGGAAGTAGCTAATTTTTTATTTTAGGTCAGTCCACAGTGCGTTGGGGCGCCCTGCGCGTACGGTTGTTCGCCGACAGGAGGAAGCTACAGTTGCAGTTGTCCACAAGGTTACCAACATATCGGGCAAGGACACTGTTTGTCGACCATCACGCCCTCAGTGGCCAGCTACGCCCCTGATATCGGAAACGTGCCGACATATTCTATTAATGGCTATAAAGGCATTAACGACGAAAAGTTTATAACGTCAGAGGGATGTTTTTCTTGCAAGGTTAGCAGAAGTAGGCAGACCGGTAAAGTAGACCTTTTCTTCCTTTTATTTTTCAGTTAAACGGTAGACACCGAAGGGACTCGAAGTTACGTAGATACAGCAAATTGCACAGGAGAAGGCTGGCATCAGTATCATCAAGACATACCAGAATGCGGAGAAGTACCACCAAAGATGTTGCTCCTCAACAAGCTGAGGAACTTATGTTGAAAATAACCACGGAACAGACCAAACACCAACATCGTATACTTAAACTGCAACCATCCGTAAAGGTATTATACTATACACTTTTTAAATTTATTACCTATACCTATGATGTACCAAGAGAATATTCCTATGTTCGCTTTGTAAGTTGCCAGTAGTGTATATTATACATATATGTACCTTTTCGATTATGAATGTTGATAATCTTTTATTTTATTTTTTTATATTTACAGCACAATACCGAATATTCGATCGTAAAGGGTAACGAAAAGGGTAAACTTCAGCTGTTAAAAACATACGGCACTTGGGCTTTAATGTTTAAACGACGCCTTAAACACCCCGAAGAGTTTCGTTTGATAATTTACGGCAAAAGGACGAGCGCTCAAAATAACGAAACTATGGAAAACAAACTTTACGAACGACCACTGTACCTTAGGGTCCGATTAATAGTAACCAAATAGCTTTTCTAAAATAAAAATTATGTCTATTACTTATGTGTGTAAATCGACTTTAGGTAATTTATTTTTGTTTTCTTTTTTATTATTGTTACATTCAACCGACTGAATTGTAAGAAAATAAAACAACAGCATCTCTCGCATGTCCTACGTCGTGTGATATTTGAAATTGTTTTAATAAAATGGAAATGTGTTCAAATCAAGTAATAAGTATCACTGCCAACAAATAAAATTTAATGTGGTCACGCATAAAGAAAATTGTTTGGTGCCTGTCCGCCTGTAAATTTTTACGTATTTATTTATATTATAACTTTATCAGTGCATAAGTAAGGGAAGTATTAATAGATATATGTTTTAGAAACAATATATATAAACAGGGTGTCCAAGATTAGGATGGAAAAACATTGAAATATCGTAAAAAGTATAAGAGATACAGAGAGTCGATGTTTAATCTTGGACACACTGTATAATAGTACGTAGAAATTTAAAATTGATAATATTGTATAGAATAAGTTGTTGTTTATTATCGAAATGTACAGGTAATATCTTCTCATTGATAGTTTAATTACGTTAATTATTAATTACCAGAACCGATAAAAATGCAATAAAGAATTTGAACTAATGTTCGTCGTAAATACAATAATATTTCCTAAATTAATAACTTACTCCGAAAAGGTTTTTAGAAACTTTTTATCTACAGTAAAAGCCCTGCATTATTTTTTTGAAATTAATCTCCCTAAATAAAATATTAATTGAAAATTATATTCTACCCGTATTTTTACAATTTAATTTATTGAATCAGTAATTAAATTAAATTGCATATAAGTAAAAAATAGAATAGTTACCGTTTAAAACAAGAAAAGTACGATACATTTATGAAAAATGAATACTCTCAAGGAAAGTTTTACGCTCATATCACATGGCACAATCACAACAAAAATTAACAGCCCTCTCTTCCCAAACCCACAGTTCACGAAGTTCATTTGGAAGTCCCGAAATGCCACTTTTATAACGAATTTCGCTCTCGTCGCATTTATCACTTCTTCTCTTCAACAACCTCACAGTAAAAGCCCTTGGTCTGCACTTGTACCTTCCGTACCAACAATCTGAGGTCGTACATTCGACCGTTCGCAAAAACCTAGGGAAATAATCGACTCCTAAATCGACCCATTTCACCTCCGACTCGCACTTCCACTGGGGACCTCCAGGTTTAATATTCGCGACCCGCTTCTCTCTTATTACCGACCCCGATAACAGAACTAAATTTTGACTACCAAAGTCTACATTCCATGCTGGAACATCGTCACCTTTGACTTCGATTACTAAACCATCTTCTACATAGAAGGGCACATACCTGTTGACTTTTCTTTTATTGTTAGTGTCCATTATATAATTATTGTTGTTGTCAACGAAGGGGATATTTATGCTCATGTATCGCGGATTGAAGGCAGATCCTAGCACATGGGCCAAAATCATTTTTGGTATCTCCTGACATTTTTGAACTTCGTCTTTTTTAATACTGGCACTTTTTACGAAAACAACCGATAAAAATAAATAAAAAACTGATAAGCTTCTAACTAATAACTCCATAATAGATCGAGTGTTTCCTCTTTGAATGACCAATTCAAAATGGAAAATTTACTTACAAATTTTGTTAACTCTTCTAGAGAACCCAACGAATTTCCTAATTTCCCTTTTCAAAATTATGGACGGAAGATTTAATATTTTAACAGTTTTCTCTTCATCTTTATTTGTACCTCCCATAATATCGTAACGCAAGGCCTGAAATTGAGGTCATTTCAAGGGAAATGAAGGTCTACATAATCAGGCAACAACAGCTTAAACCACATTTCTTGTAAATACGTTAAATTTTATTTAACAACCTTATAATATTACATTTTACTACAAAAAAAATATTAAATCGCTACACAATTTAATATTTATGTATCTAAGACCACAGTCCAAAGTAAGCCCTCTTCTTGTAATCCTTGTCTGATGCGTGTACATAGTACTCATTACAGCTGGGTTCAACAAGGGTGTCTTTTGGAAGGGTCTTGTAGATGGGTTCGCCGTACCATGTACCTACCTCCCAGCCCTCCACATTCTTCATTAACTCAGCTTCCTCGTCTCTGTTTCTGCGTAGTTGCTTCAAATACTCCCTGTCACGTTCTGCCAACAGTAGGGGTTGTATAGCAAAGTTACAAGACCTACGCTCCAAGTCATCTCTGTAGACCTTCTTCATGGTCAAATAATGAGAAAATATTCCAACTGCAGTTACCCCAAAATAAATAGCTATCCAAGAGTAACCTGAAGTTTTGTATTATGTAATAAATAACCTCTTTGATAGGTACGTAAATGAAGATCAATCACCATTTCGTTACCCACCTGAGAAATATGTTTTCGCTGGGTTCCTTTTGTAAAAAATCGGCTTATAGCCCCCCGGAGGGGGCATATCTTGCCGCCTAGCACTCGATGCAAAAGACATTTCAGCCCCCACAGCAAATATTTGACAACCGCCAGAGTTTGACAGTTATTACACTGTTGCCAAATAGTATCGCACTTAAGCAACACAAAAAAAAGTTCAAAACTTTTATTTTATAATTTTTACAAAAACTGACACGAATTTTATAAAATAAGTTATCAATGTTTAGAAAGAAGAATAAAAAATATGCATGTGCTATGGTGGACTGTTCGTTGATTTTAATGGTACGGAGCTAGAATATTGTGATTGAGTATTAAGCCTGTTGGAGGGCTTCTTCAGTCTCATAATTTGGTTCAAACAAGCAGGAACGAGTGGCAGCATGGAATTAATTTCAAACATAGTTAGATGATCTAGGGCTGCGAACGAACTATCGTTTTTAATCAAACCATTTGCTGAATTTCTTATTTTTGCCATACGCATGTCCCAAATGTCTTTAATAATTGTTCTTATTTCATCAGCTTGGGGAATATCGTCTGCAGAACAGTCCAGGAGCAACTTAGCAACTTCAATGTAATGGTCCGAAGGCATCTTTGTAAAAGTTCTTGAATTTTTCTCTCTCGTTTTACATTCCTCCAGGTCTTCCACGTTCATCCACGAAGGAGGTGTAATTTTACACTGTCTTCTCTGTTTTAAATACACAGCTAACCACAGGGGCACGAGTGTTGTTAGTCCTGCATGAAAAGGGCCCACATTGCCTTTAACAAGGGTTATTACAGGACTGTTGAAATTAGAGATGATCTGCACCAACTCATTTTCAGCTATGAACTCTATATCATCTGGATTCATTTTTTGGTTTAGGTATTTTTGTTTACAATTTTTAAATTTCTTATTAGTTCACAACGTTGCGAAGATATGACTAAACTACAGCGAACAGTTATTGGAAGTGGCTATATAACACCATATAATATATTCGCAGAGAAAATAAAAACCAATTTCAACATCAATTTATTTCACAATCTCGGTTACATTCTTATAACAACATTGTCGTGACGATGGATGGGTAACTGTACTAACTCCTTTTTGCCTTTATACTTTTGATCGTAACGTCGCATCTCATTCTTGAAAAATTTTAATTTAAAGAACACAAATTTTAAGCACACCAACACAAACACGAATACGATTACAACGACTAATATTACCAGTAAAATTCGTCGATAGGTGATCGATTTGCTGGTCCTTTCGAAATTTTCCTGAAACTCATAATTTCGACTGATCCTTTTACCTGGTATCCAATCCCTTGAAAACGTCACCTGGGTCCTAATTGGCGTCGCCAATATTAAAATAATTAAGCCAAACAGTACGACCGTAAAAACGCTAATACTGAATCTTGATCTACGAGAATAAAAATCGTTGGTATTCTGTGTACCACAGAAAAATAATTACCTTTTTCCAATGTACCACAACATTAGGGCCTTATTTTTAAAAGTACGGGACATAGTACTCAACATCAGGTACTTTTATAAACTGAAGTATTTTTATTTAAATCGCCCTTTTATACTGTCGCAGAAAGAAAACATCTTTTTGTGCAAAGAAGATTATTCGTTTCGTCTTATTCCCTGAACAGGGATTTGCAAAAATACCCACATTAGTAAATAAAAGTTTTAAGTTTTTGGCATGAATTAAATAAACTTTCTTGATGACCCTCGTATTTTAAAAATTATACAAAAAAAATCCTTAATATAGATAAAACTTTAAAGAAATTTATGTCTTAATTAATTTCTTAAAATGTGCTTTACTGTTTTCCTACAGCTACACATCAAAGGAACTGATTGGACTTCTATTATTCGCATATAAAGAAATGTTTCTTGTATAGAAGTCCTTTGAGAACTTTGTATAAGGATTACAACTTATATAGAAATATTTGCCTCTTTGAATTCCTCTTTATTCTCATTTTAAAAGAGTAAAACCGTAAAATTTATTTTTGTACATAAACGTAGTATTGGGGCCCCATCGGGACAACAAAAGCAACGTAACCTAATTTTCAGAATTATGTAGATTATTTTGCAAATACGCTTATTGTATACCTATTATAGTTAGAACTGCAATAGCACATCACATAAAATATTTCAAGTTCATTTAATTCGCAGAAGAAATTAAATTAAAAATCCGAACCAGTCCGCCATCATGAAAAAATCTGCTGGAGGGGATCAAAGAATAAAATAACAATTTTTCTACCTTTAACAGCTGCTATTTTCCTGGATTAGTGACGATATATTCCTGTAGGACTGGCTCTATCAAATTTCCCAACACAAAACACTTATTTTTGTCTATGTTCACCAATTAACACGGCCCGGAAGCCATTAATGGCAGCAACGGCACAAACGATAACAATAATCACCGGTACATTCGACTGTTAAACGAAACTGCAGCGTAATTGAAATGTATCTAATAGATAATATTCAATTAAAATAAAAAATCGCCACGTACAAAACAGATGACCATACATAGTTAACGTTTTTTTAAAATTAAAAACACCGACCACTTGTCGACAAGCAAACGAACATCTACTTCACCGTACTCTGCCATCTACGAACAAACGAATTCATACGCGTTTTCTCGCGCTATTGCCAAACGTTTTACATAAGTAAATAAAAATAAAAACCAACAACTCGCGTACTTTGAATAAAAAATTATTTATTATACGTTTCTTTGCCTTTGCGTATTAGTTTAGGAAGTTGATCGTCGATTGAATTAATTATAATTACAATAAAAATAAATAAATATTATAACCCCCTAAATTAATTCTATTATAGTAAACATTTACGATATTACTAACAACAGTGTCATAAATCATAACACCTAATAAGCGGTTCCTACGCAGAAAAACTTTTATTATAGCCAACCCTACAATTCAAATTGTGCCAAAATAAAACAAATAAATGTACCCATCCAAAAGGCGCTCGATTTGATTTGACGCTAATTTAAATTTTTACGTCTGCTGCAGTTTTAATTAAAATATACAAAATGTTTAATAATTATTGAACACACTGTATATTTATTAATTTGCGAATAAAAATTAATGTGTTGCGATTTTTTTTTGTGGTAATTGAACATATTGTACATTTAAATGAAAAAAATGCGCTTTTTTGTGGGAATTATCGCAAAATGGGAAGAAAATAAAGAAAAGACCGTATTACGAAAAACACAGAATTATTTTATTTTTGGAAACACAATTTCCAGACGTATATAATAATTCATATGGGGCATCATGTTAATCTGTCGTAAAACTACATCAATAAACAAATCGATAGCTCGATAAAAAACGCGCTTTATGCATGTATATATGTATGTATATTATGTACTATTAATGTATATGCATGTATATACGCAGGAGTTTTATTTTAAAGGGGCAGAAGACGTGTAAGACGAGTAGAAAGACACCAGAGGTAGTTGTCGCTACTTGCCCACGCGTCAGACCTCGTCTCCCCCATTTTTGGACGTGTATCTTTAATTTTATTTCTTTTTTTTTTTCTCTTACATTTCAACTGTTTGCTGTTGCTCCGTGCACAAAAAACAATAACGAAGCCGGACATTATTATTATTCTTATTATCATTAATAATATTATCTTTATTATTATTTAGTAGTAGTAGTAGTAATAGTAGTAGTAGTAGTAGTAGTAGTAGTAGTAGTAGTGGGGGTAATTTCATATTTGTTTCTTCGTCACACATCATCATCATATTATACGTAATGTAATTTCTGCACTTTTTATTAATAGTTACGGAGAGATTCGGTGGCGGCGCATTGTAAGCTGTGGGAAGGGGGTGATTGTGATGGTTACGGAGACGGCAGTGGTTGAAGTGTGTGTAGGGGGATGAACAGATAACAAAAAACAATAATCAAACAAAACAACCTGACCAGATAGATAATAGCCTTTAGCCAAACCGAAGTCGTGGTTTAGTCCGTTGTACAAAAATGCATGGCATTCGAAATCGCACATAATAATAGTAACAGTAATTAGTTAGTACGTAGTAGAGTTGTAGTAACAGAGTCTTAGTCCAGGCTTCTGGTTTTAGCGATTTTATTCTCTTTGTTCCAGGCCTTCCGTCAGCTGCTGAGGACAATTTCAATATGAGACCAAAACAATAAATATCACATTGTGATACATACAGTAGCAGCTCATGCGCACGTAACGTAACGTAACGTCTGGAAAGAACGAAAATATAACCGCCAATGTTGAAGAACAGAAGCGTCTGGAATAACATGTTTTCTTTTTGCTCCTCGTACAAATGAACAGGTTCTGTTTTGCAATTGCAATAGAATAATAGTAAATAGTAATAGTGGTAGTAGTAGTAGTAGTAATAGTAATAGTAGGTAGTAGTAACTTTACACTTCAAAAACACTGTCTATAATAAAAAGACTATTATTTCTTTCTCGTCTCTGTCTCGTTCCCATTCCTCATCAATTAATTTCTTGTTTCTGTGTTGTGTTGTGTTTATTTTTGATTAATCGTCCGTTTGCTTATCATATTAATTAATTAATTAATTAAATAACTAAGAGAAATGCACTAAAAACTTGCGGGAGCGTCACTCATCATCATCACACTATATGTCGCGCACAACAACAATAATAATAGTAGCAAGAAATGGTGCGTCCGTTGGTTGGGGTCGCTCGGACGCCCTTACAGCTGACGAAAAGACGGCGACGCAGCCAGGCGTCGACGTCCGCAATGGCCGACTCCTACACCAGATTGTATTCCCGCAGGTTCGACTGAAGTATCGTGTCCTTCACCGCAGCGAATACGAACTTTATATTTTCCGTGTCTAAGGTCAGACAAGACGAATTATATAAAAAATCAAAACATTATTACAATTACAATATCACCATTATACTCAAAAAATGACATTTAAATGATTTAATGTATTTAGAGTGCAACAGTGGAAATCGACAACCATTCGAACACTATTTTACACAACCGAACTAACAAAACATGCCTCAATGTATACCATAAAACACTAACACCACATTAAGTATGTTAATAACTAATTAAAAGAGTCAATTACACACTTTTTGTACAATGCACAAGTAAAAAAAAGGCATTATAAACTCAAGTGGTTGGATAACATGCAAAACAAAACACACAAGCTTAATTAAAGCACTTTCACATTCTTAACACTAATCATATCATTTAAAATCAAACACATCAAATTTTAAGCCTTCATAAATGTTAGTTTTGGCTTCCGAAGCGAAATAATGCGTTCTTGTGTTAAATTATTATCCTCAGGAGCAGCATGCAAAAACAATAACAACAGTTAGTTAATCGGTTAATAAAATTAATAAAAAGCAATGAGTGGCAGCTATAAGCAAACGTTGTTGTATTAATAACCCCATTTCCTAACATGCTACTGCTTTACAATGAAAGTACCTGTTGCGCAAGTGAAGTGAGAGTATATGATCTTTTCGGCGTCGGGATTAAGATCTACGAACATCCTCAGGATGAACTCTCTAGCGGCGATTGCGTCTCTTTGGGGACCTAAGCGACAACTCGGTTTAGTACTTTAAAAACGACAACTCAACTTAACGGAGGGAGTGACCCCCTGGACTGGATCGGAGAGGCGAGGAAAAAACGTAATATACGTAAAGTAGGTATCGAAGTAACAAACGAGAAAGGGTGGTGCGACGTAATATAAATTAATACATAATAAAAATGGTTGCATGCAAAGACTCACCGTCGTATTCCGGAAAATAATCGACCAAATGTGAATACAAGATTTTTTCCTCGAGCAGATCCTTCTTGTTCAAGAACAAAATCACAGAGGAGTGCTGGAACCACGGGTACGTAATTATGGTTTTAAATAGGGCCTTAGATTCTTCCATTCGGTTCTGAAAAGACAAAAAAAAATTAATTAAAAAGTTTTTAGACCAAAACTATAAGTTCTTACTTCATTTTCAGATTCGAATAAGATTTGGTCGTATTCACTTAATGCTACTAAGAAAATGATGGAGGTGACGTTTTCGAAACAGTGAATCCACTTTCTTCTCTCCGACCTCTGGCCTCCTACATCTACCATTCTATAATAAAACAAACAAAAGTTTAATACCCAATAATGGTTTTTAAAATAAAAATTAATATTAATTACACAAACAAACAAGCAAATGCGAATAATTTAATCATGATTTAGGATGGTATTTGTTAATAAAATATTAAAAGCGAAACAAACAATTAAACAATTAGTTAGTAGTAGGAAAGCATTCAAAAAATGAGACCCACGTTCTGCAAGTTACTTCACTAAATAAATTCGCCTAACTTGCACTATTTGTATTTCCCAAACAAATCATTTTTTATGAAATAGTACCTAAATATGATGGAATCTAAATCGAAAGGGTATTCAATGATCCCAGTGGTTGGCGCTCGAGCCCTGAGGATGTCTTGCTCTGTAGGTAAATAATTTGGGTCTCTTATGCGCTCCAAATCGCTAAGATAACTGTAACCAACATAAAAAGCCATGCAAAAGAAAGTTAAAAAAAATACCCAACAAAAAATATTATTAAAACAGCCGCCTCCTAGAACCTGTACAAATATAAACTAAAATTGAAACTAAAACTAAAAATAAATAGTCAAGACTTCCTTTTTCTCTTTCTTTCCCCAAAGCCGTGTGGTGTATGTGTGTGTCGATGATAATACGTAATAAATAATAAACATATATGAAGACTACAACACGAGATGCAAAGTTAAAAATAAAAATCAGCATAGAGACATGCAGGAAGCCGGTCGTTTGCAGTAGTAGACATATTTTGGTTGGTTACCTAAACCTAATTTCGTCCAGATCAAAGGGATACTCTATAATGCCTGTTGTGGGCACACGAACCCGCAAGATATCCTGTTCGGTTGGCAAGTAGTCGGGGGCCGCAACGCGGTCAATTTCCATCAAATAGCTGACAACGAGTATAAAATTAATTCCAATTATTAACACTAACATATTAAGACCCAAATTATCGAAATTACACCGAAAAGGTACTTACTATTTAGCAGAATCGGTCAACTGATACTCTCGGCGCCTATCGTAACACTCCTGAATACCAGCGTCGCTCCACAGGTCCTTTATTGCGTCTACGTAAGGATTTTCAAACGTTGTTACCGTTTCATAGTCAACACTTCGAATCAGTTCTGCTTTATGCTAATAATAATAAAATAAATAAATATATATTACACTATATAAAGAAATATAACACTTACACTACTGTCCGGTGAAGCATACTGTATTTTTAAAAGATCCATCGCCCTAATCATACTTTGCATTGCCATAAAAATATTTTGATAGACTAGTTTTATAAAGCCACGTTTATCTTCATCAGAATATCCAGCTCCATGGATAATTCTCATCTGTTTTATAAAAGTTGATTTGCCCGACTCACCAGTACCTATAAAAAACATATAAGACATGATAACAAAAAAAATAATTACTAGTATCCCTGTGACCAAATAAATTTGCACAAACAAAACTCTCAACTGTTTACGTAATGGTACATATTGATAACTTCATGAAATTTTTGCTTGAACTTGTGTATTAACAATATAATTTGTTGTTTACTTTAATTAAGAGAATTATCAAGTTGTAGGAGTACCAAACACATTTATAAAAGAGATAAAGGAACTCATAAAGGAATAAAATTTGCCACAAATAACATTAATGCTACCATATAATTAAAATTCACTCAACATATTTAAACATCGTCTGATAAACATTAGAACAAAGCCTCAAAATGATCATGGTCTAAATGCAATGGGCATGGGGTATGAAAATAAAATTTAAGATAATACAACCTCTTATCCCTAATTTATAAATGCCTTTTCTGATATATGTACACTTATATAAATCTGAATGCACAATAGTAAATAATAAAAGTAAATGTATACATTATATGTGCTTAAATAACATATTTTATATTATTTGAATAAGGAAATCTTTAGGCTCGATATGGAGCAACAAAGGGTAAAACCAAATTTTTAACACAACAATAAAGTAGCATAAGCAATTGTTTTTGTAGCTTACCCAATAAGAGTAGTTTAAGTTCCCTGCGAGCGTCCCTCTTGTCTCGCCGCAGTTGTTTTTCAATTTCCTGATTGATCCTCTTCTGTTCTCTAACCTCATCGCTCTGGCAGCAAGCCATGGTCAAGCTCGGCTATACGCAACTGGGGTCGATGGGGCTCGGGGCCTAGCATCCACAAAATTCACCCGTACCCTCTTCTTATGACAGTCAGCACTTCACCGCCGAATAACCATCACGTTCTTGGGTGTGGTGCACACTTAAACCATCAACATACTTTTATAAAAGCCTAATCTCGTTCGACTAGTAAAGCATAACAAGGCAAAAGAAGCCTCACCATCTCGCCAATCGGATTAATCATTCGTCTTTTTTTATCAACGTCGGTGGGGCACAGCCACGACAGATAGTAGCAATTGTCAACTTTAAGGTTACACAACGATGATAAAACAACGACTGCAGACGTTCCGGAAACACGGTTAGGTGCCGCGTGGACGGCGAATCGCCATAGCAAGGCCCCTTTCTAACAATTTGATAGCACCATAACACTATAAATTACATTAATAAATTATCGGCTTTTGCAGAACGGTAGCCGCCTATTGCGAATATGGCGCTGCCTTTTAAAAGATCACTGCGCAAAGTAGGAAGTCGCCATATTGCCGCCTTTTTTCAAATTTGAATAATTAACAATTATTTTTATTTTATTTTTCCTCTTGTTATTTTCGCAAAAAAATATGTTTTTACGGAGAAATAAGTTAAATTACAAACAACAACCAAATTTTGTTTGTAATGGTAATAATAATAATTAACAAATCTTTTTTGAACTCATTTTAATAAACAATCGTAAATATTTTTTTTACACATAAAAAAAAATATTTTACCGATAGTTAAATTGAAAAAATAATAAATGTGTACAAATTTTTACTGCCATAATTTTTAATACTTATATATAAATAAGAAAAAAACGTAAAAATGGAATATTCATGCAAGAAACGATTATTTACAAAACTTAAATATATAAATAGAAATAAAGTTCATATATGCACTAGAAGATAGAAATTTCAAAATACATAATACTAATAAATATTCTTTTTATTAATTTTTAATGTTTCACAAAAAGATAATTTTTTGGAAAACACTTTTACTTTATGTTTAAAAATAAAACAAATAAAAATCTCTTGAATGTTTACAATAAATATATATATATATATATTTTTTACTATAATGTTAACATTTTTCGAATACATACATCCTTATCCTTTTTATTCAAATAAATACAAAAATATTCTTTAAGTAGGCAACCCGCTACAAAACCGTGCATTGAGTGAGGTATAAACTGCAGGATCATGAAGCATTTAACACAGGAGCGTATTCAGGACTTATTACCAAACAGCAAATTTTATACATGGTGTCTAATTCTAATTAATCCTGTGATGTTTTCTAATTAATTCTGTGTTGTTTTCTAATTAATTATGTGTTATTTTCCTTTTCCTAATTGGCTGAGACGATGAAATCTATTCCAATTGTGTTGAGTTGAAACGATCCAGTGCCCATTTCAACCTAAGCTGATTTACACAACAGAACTTTTAATAACTTAATTAAATTATAGACAGTTAAACACCAAACACTAATGTATTTTAATTATAAACAAAACATGGGCTGAACACTAACACTTTAATAAATAATTATAAAAGACGTTTATTTTATTTACACAAAAAATAAACATGCAACTACTATGACCGCTCTTGAAAGTCAACTTACTCAAGCATTTCACTTTCAACAATTATACTTGCATAAAAAATTAAAATGAAAACAAGCACAACACAAAATTTTCAGGCCAAATTGAACTCCTTAAGTGCGTTTTGCATTATGGTGTCTTTCACTGCACAGAACACAAGTTTAATGTTTTCAGTGTCTATTTGTTTGAAACGTATTCAAACAATTCCATTACGGAGCAGCATGCAACAGTGATATCGAGTAATTAGTAAAAATCGTTAATTATTTAACATCACTACTTAGCATCACAAGAGAACTCTATAAGAACTTTTCTTTTGACGGGAAGGGAAAATCTCGTAAAAACAAATTCTATTAAAATACAAATGCAGTAAAGGTTTTTGTAATAATTATTTAATGACCCCACGACTAACTAATTGTAGAAAGTTTCTATATGTAAGCACTTAGGAAATTTATTAAAAAAAAAAACGAACCTGTAGCTGTGGTAAAATGTGAATAACACTGTCGTTCAGGATCAGGATTCTGCTTTAAATACAATTTCAGAAAATATTCTCGAGCCTGAACGTGATCTTGTTTAGCTCCTTAACACAAAAAATTAAATTTAAATCTACGAACAGTAATTGACTTCATATGATGAGATGAGTTGGGTTAATATAGTTATGGTCTATTAAATCGCAAATTCAAAAAAAAATTTTTTTTTGTACAACTCACCATCGAAATCTGGAAAATAATCCACAACATGCGACGTCATAATTTTCTCCTCCAGCAAATCCTTTTTATTCAAGAACAAAATTATAGAAGAGTTCTGAAACCACGGGTACGTAATGATGGTTTTAAACAAGGCCATAGATTCCTCCATTCGATTCTAGAAACGTTATAAAGAAATCATTATTATATAAAATATATTTAAAAAAAATAAATACTCACCTCGTTTTGAGACTCAAACAAGATCTGGTCGTATTCACTCAGAGCTACTAAGAAAATTATGGAGGTAACGTTTTCGAAACAATGAATCCACTTTCTTCTCTCTGACCTCTGACCTCCTACATCCACCATTCTACAATTACAAATTTATTTATTTATTGTCTTTCAAAAATAAATAAATTACAGTACCTGAATATGATCGAATCTAAATCGAAAGGATACTCGATGATCCCCGTCGTTGGTGCTCGAGCTCTGAGGATGTCTTGTTCTGTAGGTAAGTAACTTGGGTCTCTTATACGTTCCAAATCACTAAGATAACTGAAATTAACATTTGTAAACAAATTAGTTAACTTAATTACACACAACACAATACTGGGTAATTGGTTGGTAAAGAAAAACTTACTATTTTGCAGAATCTGTCAGCTGGTATTCCCTGCGTCTATCATAACATTCTTGGATACCACTATCATTCCACAAATCTTTTATTGCATCTGCATAAGGATTTTCAAACGTTGTTACTGTTTCATAGTCCTCTCCTCTAATCAGTTCTGCTTTTTCCTAAATAAATTACAATTAAAAGCTACATACATTGTACCCTAACTGTGGGTACCTCACAGTCTGGAGAACCGTATGATATTTTTAACAGATCCATTGCCCTAATCATACTCTGCATAGCCATAAATATGTTTTGATACACAAGTTTAACAAAACCACGCTTATCTTCATCAGAGTAACCAGAACCGTGAATGATTCTCATCTGCTTTATAAAAGTTGATTTACCAGACTCACCAGTACCTACAAAATAATGTTATTGATTATGTAGTTTTCAAACTAATCATACACATTTAAAATGGGTAATTCAATTATGTAAATCCAATTAGAGTACGACATCTTACTAATCATAAAACAATATTAATTATTATAACTTCCTCTTAAACTTAATTATTAATTAACTGGCCTAAATTAACTAAGATTATATGAGAACAATACTTTCATTAGGTACATACCCAATAATAGCAGTTTAAGTTCCCTGCGAGCATCTCTCTTGTCCCTCTTTAATTGCTTCTCAATTTCCTGATTAATTCTCTTCTGTTCTTTGGCCTCGTCGCTCTGAAAACAAGCCATGATTCAGGTTCCACTTTGCGTTGGGGTCTGTGGTCTGGCATCTATAAAAAGTCACTAGTAACAGGCAACGTTTCACCCCCCAACAACCACTTTATACATATTATAATAATAAGTAATCAACATGCCTTTATAAATTTTTACACGTACTAATCTTGTTAACTTAACAAGGCCGAAGAAGCCCCGCTAATGTTAAGCGAATTACCTGGGCGCTTTTATAAAATTCTACGGGACACAGACACGACACAGAAACAAAAAATTTTAGACTAGGTTACACAATAAAATAAAGTAAAAACAAACAACTACTACAATATTATTAATTAATTATAATAAATATTGAAATGTATAAGTTTACATTATTACGTTCATAACATAGGTTATGTTTTAAATGTTGTTTATTGTTGTCTTTTTTAAAATGTCTGCCAGATGACGCTGTTCACAAAAGTGGGCGGTACAAAATTTGCCGCCATATTTTTTAAATTTAAATATGTATGAAATTATATGGACACTAATTTTATTTTTTACAAAAGCTGTGTTGTTAACAAATATTCTTAGTTTAATATAAAAATTAATCAGTATAATAGTAAAAACATGTTAAAATCTTATCAGTTACTTATAATATTAAAAAATAATTTATTAAAGTATGTCTCTTGAAATTGATTCAATATTAAATTAACACATTTATCGTAAATTTTGTTAAGATAATAAGTTAGATAAATAGCCACATAAAATAATATTTGCAACCAACTGTTTTGTTGTCATTTCATTATATCTCATTAATTAAAATGATAACATTCTTTAAGATTTTCGAAAAGGGGGGGCACTGGCCAATAGCAAAACGCTATATTTATGGGAACAAGCGCAAGGGGAGCAAAATAAGAGATGAAACAGTTTTAATAATTCCGCTGAATCGTGAAGATTACGCAGTTAATATTTTTCGCAATTTTACCGGTACGGTAGCTAAGGTAGCAGAATTTAAACGTTGTTTCCCAGATACGAGAACGAATATTTAAAAAAAATGCTGCGTATCGTGAAAAAATTAACTCCAAGAATTCAGTGCATGAATTTTTCTTCAGCAGCAATACCAGATCCACATATCAGGCCCAATGTCATGTATTCAGGTGTAAGTATATCATAATAATTAAAATATTACTTTAATTACGCGTCACTGAAAGATTGTTGATAAACGTTACAGCGTTACAGTAGTAGAGAATCTAATGTACCTATTGTACAGACATACATACATAGACAGGGTCGTACCTCATTGGAATTTCAGCATTTTTAAATTGTTTCGTATTTTTTTATGAAATAATAACCGATGAAAAATATCTACAGAACCTTTAAACGATCTCACGATAACCTTATGTTATCTTCCTGACATTCTTATTATATTCATCAGCATAACTTAAAATGATAATATCTTCATTCATAATGTACATAAATAATAACAAAGCAACTCTTTTACTTTTGTAAACATAAATTAATGCAATTATATAACAAATAAAAAAATATAGAAAGAAATGCTTATTATGCAAACAATTTACTTTAAACAATGTTTATTTTGATTCCATAATATTTATGCCTTTAAGTAGGCAACCCGCACTTCTGCGCTGATTTTAGAGTTGCATATGAAAAAAAGGAACCTTTACTTTTATTATAGTAAAGACGCTTGAACAGGGACGTATTCCAGAAATTTGACGATCATAAACTCTTTTATTAAATTACTTATTTAATTTCATGTTTCACCAATTACAAATTATTATATATAATAACGTATTTACTGATTTTTGTATGTAATAACTACACGCTATTTTTCTATTTTTTTTTTCATGCTGGATTCTGAAAAGCTTTCCCCGCATAAGTACCATAAGGTCCCAGTTCTTCTTCAATGCGAAGTAGCTGATTATATTTCGCCATTCTCTCAGATCTAGACGGTGCCCCTCCTTTCAGTTGCCCACATTTCAAACCCACGACCATATCAGCGATATACGTGTCTTCGGTGTCGCCTGTTCGATGAGATAAGACTGTTCCAAGTCCGTTTTGTTTAGCCAACATGCAAGCCTGAATTATTTCCGTCACAGTCCCTGTCTGATTCAACTTTAACGAAACACAATTACATGCCTCCATCTCAATAGCTTGTTTAATTCTTTCGGGATGAGAAACGGTCAGAGCATCTCCGACGACTTGTATTGAAGTTTTCTCGCAAATCGATTTCCAATCTTTCCAACTGTCCTCGTTATTAAAAGGATCTTCTATTGAACAAATAGGAAATTTCTTGATGAAATCGAGATATTGTTTCAAAAGTTTGTCAGCAGTCAGCCAGGATTTTGGGTTCGATTTTTTTTGCTTGAAATTGAGGTCGTACTTTCCTTTTTTGAAAAAAGTGGATGCACCGCAGTCCATGCCTATTTCTACTCGACCTTTGTACTTGGATGTGTCTATTGCCTTGTTCAAAATAGTGAGGAGATCTTTGGCGTTTTTAATATTAGGAGCAAAAGCTCCTTCTTCTGTAGTATAAAACGCCAACGTCCCATATTTAGCCAGCAGGAGCTTTTTCAAGTTATGGTACACTTCCGTCCCCATTTTCATAGCCTCTGCAAAACTAGTGGCTCCCGTGGGCATTATAAGAAATTCTTCGAAAGGTATTTTGTTTCCGGCCTGTATCCCTCCGGTTATTACGTTGAAACAGGGCACTGGAAGCACAAAGTTTCTGTTTCCAGCCAAGTCACTAACGTGTCTGTATAGAGGGACTCCCCTTTTTGCCGCCCCTGCTTTCGCAATTGCTACTGAAACTCCCAGAGTTGCGTTTACCCCTAAACGACTCTTATTAGGGGTGCCATCAATGCTAAGTAGAAGATTGTCCAGATCCTTTTGCTGGGTCACTTCGAAGCATGATTGTTTTATTTCTGGGGCTATCACGTCGTTAATGTTATCCACGGCGTTAAACACGGACATGCCGTGGAAGTTATTTTTTTCGTTATCTCTTAATTCGACTGCTTCGTATTCTAACGTGGGGGTGATCACTCCGGCAGGGACGGAAGCCCTGAAAAGACCCAGTTCTGTAATAAGGTCCACTTCTACAGTCGGGTGTCCTCTGCAGTCGAATATTTGACGAGCATAAAGATTACGTATGGGCATCTTGAAAAAGAAAGAAGGGGCTTTTTCCTATTTGTATGTATAATAATAGACGAACAATTTTACAACATTACAATAAATTAGACTTTTTTTAGAATGTCAAAAAAGGTTTTTGGACTACCACTTGATTTTAATTAAAAATTGTCGTAGATATTTATAAACAACGAGTGGCATAAGTCCCAAAGTGGAAAAACTTTTGACACGATAAATCCTGCAACGGGCGAGACAATAACTGAGGTCCAACACGCTGGCAAAGAAGATGTGGACCACGCAGTTCAAGCGGCTCAAGACGCCTTCCACAACAATTCACCATGGAGAACCATGGACGCGTCCCAACGTGGTAGACTCCTTTATAAACTTGCAGACCTTTTCGAGGAAAACGCCGCTTATATGGCTGTATGTTACCATTTAACTTTAATTTAATTTAATTTGATTGTGCTGTTATTTCCCCAGAGTTTGGAAACATTAGACAACGGAAAACCGTACTCGCATTCTTTTAGTATTGACGTGATGGCTTCTATAAATTTTCTGCGTTATTTTGCCGGATGGGCTGACAAGAATCATGGCAAAGTGATCCCAACAGACGGCCAATATTTCGCTTACACTCGCCACGAGCCTGTCGGTGTCTGTGGACAAATAATACCCTGGAATTTCCCTTTGTTGATGTTTACGTGGAAAATTGCTCCTGCCCTCGCAATGGGCAACACAGTAGTCATGAAACCTGCCGAGCAAACACCCCTCACTGCTCTGTTCGCTGCACAACTGGCTAAAGAAGCTGGACTTCCCCCAGGAGTTCTCAACGTAGTTCCAGGATTTGGCGACACAGGGGCTTACATAACGAGTCATTCTGGTGTAAGAAAATTAATAATTCTGTTCCTGAGAAGGTATATAAACGATTTTATTTTTCACAGGTTGATAAAATCGCTTTCACAGGGTCCACAGAAGTTGGACTGAAGATCCAGCAGGCTTCCGGGCAGGGCAGGTTGAAGAGGACAACTTTAGAACTTGGTGGCAAAAGTCCTAACATTATTTTGAGCGACGTCGATATAGAAAAGGCCGTAGAGGCGGCTCATCAGGGTTTGTTCTTTAATCAGGGACAAGTGTGTTGTGCAGGGTCCAGGACGTACGTGCACAGCTCTATTTACGACGAATTCGTTGAGAGGTACGGAAATATTTCCCGTTTATTTATTGACTGGACCTTGTAACTAACTATTCTATTACGTAGGCACATACATAAATTATACTTATCATACAACTACTAATATTATTTATATTTCTTTTATTTTGATAAATGTGCTGAGTTAACGTAACTTGCCAGTCATGCTCTAAGGTATAAGCGACTGCCACTTTGGCCTTGGCAAACTACTTATGTGTAAATAAATATTTGATTACTGTATCTAGGTATTAATTAAAATACCATTAAGCACTTGAGAAATTTTGCAATATCATCACATTTGTAATGTATTATAATTAAACAAAATTTTGTTTAGGTCAGCAGAAAGGGCGAAGAAAAGGGTCGTTGGGGACCCTTTCCATATACACACAGAACAGGGGCCGCAAGTGGATGAGACCCAGTTGGAAAAAATCCTCCATTACATCGACCTGGGTGTCAGCGAAGGAGCTGAACTGATAACAGGAGGAAAAAGGCACGGAGACAAAGGTTACTTCGTGCAACCTACAGTTTTTGCCAACGTCCAGGACCATCACACCATTGCTAGAGAAGAAGTTGGTTTTAACAATTTTTTTATTGGTCACATAATATCATAATTATAATAAATTAATTTCAGATTTTCGGGCCAGTCCAGCAGTTATTAAAATTCCAAGAACTCGACGAATTAATCGAAAGGGCTAACAACACGGATTACGGATTAGCTGCCGGTATTTTCTCAAATGATCTGGACAAAGTAAATTATTTGGTGGCCAGGATAAGGGCCGGAACCGTATGGGTCAACTGTTATAATGCCCTGGGGTCCCAAACACCTTTCGGAGGATTTAAGAATTCCGGAATAGGAAGGGAAGCTGGCGAATACGGACTCCAACAGTACACCGAAGTCAAATCAGTTATTACTAGCGTTTATAAGAAAACTTCTTGAACTAATTCCAAATAAATAATAATTATGATAATGATTATGTTACCATACTATTCATTTTTTGTTTACGTCTGTGACTTAAACGTACGTGTGCAAGTCATTTATTGATTGGAATAAATTTATAGATTGTAAATATTTTTGTACCTACTATATTTGCTTAATAATAATAAATCTTGAATGTTTGCCAATTACTTTTTCTACTTATTAAAAACGACAAATATTTATTCATCTTCTTGGAATTGTACAGTTTCTACATTTTCCTCAGATAATCCGTCCAATTCATCATTTATATTATTTATAGTTGAACTTAGTCTAGTTTGCAACACATCGACTGTATTGTCTCTAGATTTCCTCTTCTCGTTTCTCGTAATTTCCAAAACCCTCGTCAAATTAACGTAACAGTGGAGCTCGTTTATTTTCTGATCGACAAACTCTTCTTTGATATTCTTACACTTCCTCTTCAGGTCTTTTAAATCGTGGATAAGTTGGATGTTAGAGCCATTAAGTTCGTGCATGTTTTGCATAGCTGAGTTCATTTGAGCTTTTATAATTTGCAGCTGTTCTTTGAGATACTTTTCTTTTATTTCGGAAAGGGCAGCCAACCCGGGACATTCCGTTTTTTTCCCACATTTATTCATTTTTAGTTCGGTATACTTATTTTTATTTTAATTTTTAATTTACTTTAACAGTTAATTTTGTATGCATATACAAATGCCAATTTGACACTTGTACGTGTAATCCAATTATCTTTACGATAAAATGTTACATATGCAATATAGTTTATGTTTTTACAAACAATAAATAATTTTTTATCATGTTTTTAAAATACCACTTTAAACAAGTACGCATGCAATTGTTGTTAATATAAATATGGAGTTCTCATAACAAGTTGTTCAAACTATTGATAAGATGAGTTCCGGGCAAGAAACACCCATTCTCTACACAGAGGTAAGAAAATACTAAAATACTTTTTTTAGTTTTACTTACTTATTCATAACGTATTATTAATTCAGATTTTTATCGATAACAAATTCGTAAAATCGAGCAAGAAAAAGACATTTGAAACTTTCAACCCTTCGACTGGAAAGTCGATTGCAAAAATCGAATATAGTACAGAAGAAGATGTAGACTCGGCAGTGAGAGCAGCCGAAAAAGCCTTCGAGTTCGATTCACCGTGGAGAACCATGGATGCTTCGGAACGTGGAAGGTTTTTATACAAACTGGCCGATGTTATAGAACAAGAGAAGGAATATCTCGCAGTAAGTGGTACAGGTACAGGGTTAATCACTAAGGCGAAATCGGTCTGTAGTTCACGTACAGTCTAAAATAGAGAAAAATGTTTCAAATAAAAGTTGTGTAAAATTAAGTGCATAATAACGTAAAAATATTCTCAAATATGGGAGACTTCCGGTTATATCTGAAGTACACCCTCACTTACAATTAGTTATTTTAAATAGAACAGCTTATTATTATTGCATTTTTGAATTGCTCATAAGAAATTAATGTCAGTTTATTAATACTATATCGGGTCTAGGTCGCTTCGTTTTTGAGTTAGGTACCTATTTAATAAATTTGGCATTTGCAGTACTCGGCACCAATTTGAATATCTCCGAACTCAAAACATTTAGAAGTATGCGATTTTCACGGTTCGATTCTTAAGGATGTTCTTTATTATTTAGGTATATTCCATAGTCAGATAAGTACTTTTTTAATACTATAAAATTTTTATAAATTCCAACAGGAACAACTCTGTTTTTTTTTTTAATGGAACGCCATATTTTTTTTCACATCTTATAATGTAAAATTAAATTTTCTTTCTGCTGATATTAGGTTGTTGGTACCTGTATTCGACAGTTTTTAGGAAATCTCGGGTTTTCTGAAAATTTAAAAGATAAACTGTGTTATCGCGTTAAACGTATTGTAGTTTATTATTTTTTTACGATATTTGCGGTTTTCTGAAATTTTAGATAACACGATAACACGACTTTTCTTTTAAATTTTCAGGAAATCGCAAATAGGTATTTCAAAATCTGTTGAATAAAGGTACATACCAACAACCACATATTAGTTGAATGAAATTTAATTTTGCATTATGTGATGTAAAAAAAATATGGCGTTCCTTAAAAAAAAAATGTATTGATAAATTTTATAGTAGGTACCTATTTGAAAATATTTTTTCGTTATTATACACTTAATTTTACACAACAGTTAATTCAAATATTTTTCTCTATTTAAAAAAAAAACAATTTTGCCTTTTTTTGATTTCTAATTATATCCTATTTAAAGCGACTGGAAGCCCTTGACACTGGGAAGCCGTACACTTTAGCACTTTTCGCTGATATAGCGGGAACGATAGAAAATCTCCGTTATTACGCCGGTTGGGCCGATAAAATAACAGGACAAGTGGTTCCCCAAAGTGGCCCTTTTCACACCTACACACGTCACGAACCAATAGGAGTATGCGGCCTTATCACCCCATGGAACTTCCCTTTATTGCTACTAACAATGAAATTGGCTCCGGCCCTTGCAGCAGGGAACACTGTGGTCGTTAAACCTGCAGAGCAATCTCCCTTAACAAGCCTCTATTTTGGACATTTGGTCCAAAAGGTTGGATTTCCTCCAGGTGTGATAAACATAGTACCAGGTGACGGTGTTACTGGGGCAGCCATTGTCGACCATCCAGGGGTGAATAGTCGGACACCTTCATTTATATATCGAACTCTTTATTAAAATTATTTTTAGGTTCACAAAATTTCTTTCACTGGATCGTCAGAAGTGGGTGCGAAAATACACAAAGCTGTCGCCAAAGAAAACAGTCTCAAAAGGGTAACATTAGAAATGGGCGGAAAAAGTGCCGTTATCGTACTGGGGGACGTAAACGTGGACGAAGCCGTTCAGAAGGCCCAGGACGCTGTCTTCGCAAACCAGGGACAAGTTTGCTGCGCTTTTTCAAGAACTTTTGTACACAGCTCCATTTACGACCAATTTGTTAAAAAGTAAACCATTAACACATATAAGAATGTTATTTAAAATATTTTTTTTAACAAAAAAGGTCCGCTGAACGAGCAAAGACAATTAAAATAGGGAACCCTTTCGATCAAGAAACCCAACACGGTCCTCAAATAGACGAGACGCAAATGACAAGGGTCCTTAATTACATTAACTTGGGGGTAAAAGAAGGGGCACGACTTGTAGCTGGGGGCAACAAGGTCGGAACGACAGGATATTTTGTGGAGCCCACCGTTTTCGCAGATGTTCAAGATAACCACACAATTGCAAAGGAAGAAGTACAGTAAAATACAACTAACTGTTTACAAAAGTTTATATAATAATACTATTTTAAGATTTTTGGAGCTGTGCAACAGATACTTAAGTTCGACAACGTAGATGAGGCTATCGAAAGAGCCAATCGGTCCGAGTATGGGCTTGCTGCAGGCGTTTTTACCAACGACATAGACCAAATTCATTACATCGTACCAAGATTGAAAGCAGGCAGTGTTTGGGTGAATTGCTTTTTAGCCTCAGGGTTGCAATCACCTTTCGGGGGTTATAAAAATTCTGGAATTGGGAGAGAAGGGGGATACTACGGGCTTTTGCCGTATCTTGAAGTCAAAACTGTTTCTATCCCCGTACTCAAGAAAGTTTCGTAATTTAGGGATTAAAGATTATTTTACAGGGGACACCCTGTATATAAACATACTTAATTTTATAATAACAGTTATGTTACGATTGATTATATATAGAGGAAATAAATAAATAAAATTTAATAGCAACCCATTCTTTTATTCATTCACCGTTTCTGTTTGTGTTTGTTTGTATCAAAAATTTTTTGATTAGTATCAGGGAGATAATTATGGAGACGGTCGTTTTATTATAGGAACATTTAAGTGTCACATAAAAATATGCAATGAATACGTCGTTAACGTTTGAAGTCCTATTATATTTAAATTCGTATTATTTCGGATTATTCTCAGTTTGCGAAATCAGCATAAATATCGTAAAGGCAATTAATCTGGCTCTTCCCAACATTTGGACTGATTTCGGAATACTTATGGCTATTTGTGGACTAGAACTGATCAGAGTCGTATTGGGTAGAAAAGGAAACCTTACGGAGAGCAGTAAGTGCATTACCTACATTTAATTTTTGTAGAGATACTGCTTAAAAAATGTAAAACTCACCAAATAATATCCTCCTCCTTTTTTTAGACTGGACCGTTGTAATAGCCATTTTATTAACACTTCCTTCTATTATGGGAGTTTTCTATTTCATGTTATGGCAAAGTTTGGTCCTTCGACTGGAATACATCATGTGCACGATTCAACTTTGTTTTCAATCTGCCGAAGTTGTGTTTGGAATATTGTGTCTCCTTCCTGTTTGTAAAAAAACTGAATATTAATAATACATTCCTTACAATGCATTATTATTATATTAATTATTATACTTACAATTGCCTTATTTTTCTAATATTAATAGGTTTAATAATTTTTATAACAGAATTTCTATCAAAGCAATATTTTTTTGGTTTATTTACATATTTAAATTGTTTTAAAATATTTTTTTCGTTCTTAAACAGTATTAGGTACAAAAAAATTCAAATTAAATTAATTTAACCCGCCTATAATTTTTAAGGTTAGAATACTCATAGATAATTTGAATTGAATTAATTTTCTATAGTCATTAAAATTTATAAATAACAATCTATGAATAATAATAGTACCTAACCTGAAACTTTGACGTTTAATAATTTAAGTATCAAAATGTTAAATAAAAGCGAAAAAACCGAAAATTTGCAACAATCATCGCGAATGCAACATGATTTATACATACAGGAGATCGAGGGCATCGACGACTACTGGGGCCCAACTTTCAGGTACTCAAAATCACGTAGTTTTCCTCAAAATTACATTACCAAACTTACAGAGTTGTATATGATAACGAAGAGTACGTGGAATTTAAAGAGAAACTAGAAGAAAGAATCAAACACCATGACAGAGATATAGAAAGACTTTGCAACGTATACTATCAAGGTTTTATAGACTCCATTAGAGAGTTGCTTGAAGTACGCTCCCAAGCCAAGAAACTCAATGTGAGTAAACAACAGATCAGTTTTCAAGTCAAATTACTTAAATAAAAAATAACTTTTAGAACGAAGTTGTTGCTGTTGACAAGCAACTGAGGGCTGCAGCTGAGAATATCACAAAGTCTGGGTCTGAACTTTTGAATGCCAGGAAAGTAGAAAATAATATAGCAAATGTAATATCACAATTAAATTTATGTTTACCTGTGCTAGCAACATATTCAAAACTTAAAAAGCAAATCAATGAGAAAAGGTAATAATAACCACACAGTTTGGATTTTACAGAGTATAATGTGAATACGATTGTAGATACTATCCTGCATTGAAAACGTTAGAAGAACTAGAACATATACATCTTCCACACGTTGCCAACTACAGGTTTTCTGCTCAACTCAAAGAAAACATTCCAAAGTAAACAGTTAAGCAGAATGTTGAATGATTTAACTTTGTTTTAATAATTCCAGGATCAGAGAAAATATTGAGAAGGCATCCATATCTGACTTAAGAGATTTTTTGGAAAATATAAGAAGATATTCGCCCAGAATAGGGGAAGTGGCAATGAAACACGTAAGTAAAACGTATTCTCAAACATCAGTTAGTTAATAATTTACCTTTTCAGACAGATGAACAGTTAGCAAATGATCCCACACTATTCGGAAGGAAAAAGAAACGTCCTGCTCCTCAGCCTCCAGGTATAAATTAAATTCAACCTAAAAATAGAAATCAATAATGAATTTTTTTTATGTGTACCTTAGGAAGTGGATTATCGTCAGAAGAAGATCTCAGTGCACAAGAAATGATAGATTTTTCCCCAATTTACAGATGCCTTCATATTTCGGCAGTTTTAGGGTCGAGATCCACTTTTGAGACATATTACAGGGCTGAAAGGACTAAACAAGCCAGGCTAGTACTTCAACCCCCCACAAATATGGCAAGAAAAAATGAGCCAATTATAAAACTAATTATTTTTACTGTGTATGGTTTTTAGCATGAATCACTTGAAAGTTACCGTCTTTATATCCATGCTGTACTAGGCTTTTTCATATTAGAAGATCACGTATTGAACACAGGAAAAGGGCTTATTACGAGGGCTTTTCTGGATGAAATGTGGACCATGGCCCTTTCCAAAATTGTTTCTGCCCTACAGACGCACTCTGTATAATATAATAAAAATATCAATAAATAAATAATTATTTTCTTTACAGGCTTATTGCACTGACGCAACATTAATCCTTAATATTAAAGATCTCATAATGTTGTTCTCTACAACTTTGAGAAATTACGGATACACTGTTAAACCCCTGTGGGAGTTGGTACGAGAGTTAAGGGATCACTACACTGAAGTGCTTATGCAACGATGGGTTCAGGTGTTCAGGGAAATTCTATCTAAGGAATCGTTTCAGCCCATTAAGGTGGGAAGAATTAATTAATTAGTACCATTGTCACTGTGGTTTGTTTGTAAAACTCTCTTTAAAGGTCGAAACTCAAGAACAATGCGACACAGTTTTGCTATCGTTCCCTTGGGACGCCGATCTTTGTGACGATATTACATTTCCCTACAGTTTCCCCTTCTCCGGCATGGTACCTAAAGTTTATCAGCAGGTGAAAGAATTCATCTATGCCTGTCTTAAATTTTCGGAGGACTTAAATCTGAGGTAAGTAAGATATGATTCACATTCATTGCTTTTTTAATTTCGTCTCTTTACAGTCAAGTAGAAGTGGACGAAATGATACGAAAATCAATGAACTTGCTCTTAACCAGAAGTTTCAGTGGATGTCTTTCTTCGACATTTCGAAGTCCTCGCATAAACCTTCAGGAAATTATTCAGATAATTATAGACACCAGTTATCTTGAAGAGGCCACAGTTTATCTAGATCAATTTATTTCCAACATAACAGGGTAAAAACAGTTAGTTATTCTTTAGTCATTAAGCCCTACTGTTCATTTTTTTTTTAAGAGAAGAGACACGAGGTGTAACTGCTGGAATAGTGCAGGGACAGCCAGCTATGTTTAGAGTTGCTCGGGAGGATGCTGTTAAACAAATCTGCGAAAAATTACGACAAAAACTGAACGAATTTCTGGAATTGGAGAGTTACGACTGGCTCCTCGTGGAGCCCCAAGGGCACGCATCTAGTTTCATCTCTGACATGATCGCTTTTCTACAAACAACATTCCAGAGCTTCACCAATCTTCCAGTAATAAACAAAATACATATTAGGTACTGTAGTATGTAAGTACTAATTGCAAATATTTTTTTGTTCAGGCTGAGGTGGCTCAATTGGCTTGCAAGTCTGCCTGCGAACACATAGCAAATTCCATGCTAGAAGTACTGCTAAATGAGGAAATCAAGCAGATGTCAATGGGGGCCTTAAACCAGGTCAATCTCGACCTTTTGCAGTGTGAACGTATGTGATAAAAGCATCTTTTCGAATACATAACATCAAACATTTATTACCATTACAGAATTTGCTGCTTCTGAACCTGTAAAAGGGTTGCCCCAAGACGTGCTACTTGCTTATTTTATTAAATTAAGGGAACTCTTAGACTTGGTAACGTCGTGGGATTGGCCCACGTACTTTCACGATTATGGAAAGGAAACAAACAAATATAAACAAGTCAGTCCAGATGTTGCCATAATTATATTAGAAAAGTAAGTTTTAAAAGGAAGTTTTTATATTTAATAATTATTATTATGTATTATTCACCATATGAAAATACTTAACTTCATGCAAATAATATTTTGTGTAGACTTAGAGAAGGTGACAAGAAAACAATGTTCACAGTCTTGAAGAAGAGTGAAAGGGACAAGAAAAAACTACTCGAAACTGTTTTAAAACAACTGAGACAACTATCGCAAATTCCCGGAAAAAATTAAATGTACTTCAGTCAAAAATTACTATGTATTCTTAATTTAAAATTAATATTTATTCCTGTGTATTAATTTCTTTCGTTTTTTAAATACATATACTCATACTATAATTACTAAATAATATTTTACACTTACTTTTCTTCTCTTTCTTTGGGTATATGATGAATGAAAAGCCCCAAACGAACGACGACTCTTTCAAATCAATGTGAAAAAATTATTAGTAACATCTTCCAGTTTTAGAACTAATTAATTAATTTATTAATTCGCTTTTTAAACACTTTAGGCACAGTTGAGCTGCTCCCATGTTAAAATAGATGGAATTGCTCATAGGTTTCAACTGTAACATGACTGTAACACAGAACTTAAGGCACAAAACTATTTACATACCAATGTTTATACTCGTTTAAAAATAATTCTACAGGTTCGGTAAAAACTGTGTAATGCTTGCCATTTAAAAGAAACATATTTCTTCGGCAAAAACTTTTTCTACAATATAAAATTATATACAATAAACTGCATTAAACTAGGTTATGTTACAACATTGTTACAAATAAATTCAAAATTTTAGGGGAAAAGCATCGCCAATAATAGTTTCAGTTTCTGAATGAAAATTCCCTATCCATTTTTAAAATCCTAACCATACTTTTATTTAAGGTTATATTATTATGTCGCTCATTATTTGATTTACTTAAATGAAAATGGAAACAAAAGTAGATATTGTTGATATAAACTCGTGGTGGGATAATTTAACAAATGAAGAATTTCAAGCAACGTTTCGTATGAGTCGTGATACTTTTACAAGCCTTCAAGCCGAAATTGATGTTGCCGAAGATCAATACAACGAAAACGTTAATACAAATCTTCTAGCCTCTATCTGGATTTTGGGCAATACTGAACCTTTCGAGGAAGCTAAAAAGCTTTTTGGAATCACCGAAAATATTTACAAGAAGCTTGAACTGTATTTTCACAAGATTTTAAAAATTGCACCCAAGTATATCGTTTGGCCCACAGAATCTGAATGTAAACTAATTGAAAATGGGTTCGCGTCAGAATTTGGTTTTCCAGATGTGCTTGGTGTTATAGGGAGTCTTTATATCACTGTGAATGCTGAAAAGTGCTCAAACAAAGACATTTATTATAATCCACAAATGGGAGACTACTCAATTGTGCTGCAAGTCGTTTGTGATAACAATTTACTCTTAAGGGATGTTTGTGTAGGATGTCCGGGTGGTAAAAGTATTGCTTCTATACTCCAATGCAGTCCTCTTTTTCGTGTATTGACTGACACCAACAGTTATTTGGTGAAAAATAATAAACACATCCTTGGAGGCACTGAACATCCACTTATTCCTACACTACTCACCCCATACAAACTCAAAAATGAAGATGAGCTGACCACAAGTCAATTTGACTTTAATATGCTGCATAGTTCTGTAATGGTTATAGTTGAAAAGACTCTTGCTTATTTAGAAAACAGATTTCCTAGACTAACTGCTGTGGAAGACTTATCACCACAATTTTCTACTTTAGTAATTAGTGCTGCTTGTGTTTTGCATAATTTTACTAGAGTAAGACATGATAGCTGTGAACTTTATGTATAAATTTTATTCATTTCATTTTAATAAAACATAAAAATTAGCAGTTGATTCAATTATTTACTTTTTGTCTCTTTGTTGGTGGTTCAGTTGATTCCTTTTTCTCTTTGTGTTGAATTCCATGTTTTATAAATCTTCCAGCAACCCCTACATTAACTGTCGGTCTGATAGTATTTCTATCTTGAGCCTTAAAAAGTAAACTGTTGCACACAACAAAATTTAAATGAAATTAGGTAAATATTTACCTCTTTTGCTTTGACCATATATTGCTTAATCCTGCTTAATTCATTTTTAATATCATTTTCGTTAGGATCCAGGCCATTTGTGCGTAAATACAACCAAAATAGTGTATTTAAACTGTACACTGTGAATATATCGTACTGAATCTTATCATACAAAGGCAACTTTTCGTATTCTTCTTTAGACAATAAATTATTTACTTTTTCCTCTATTTTGTCAACGTTTAACTTAAATTTTAATATTAATTCTTGTAGTTCGTCGTCACTGTTACCCATTTTTACATATCATTTCACATAATTAAATTATTTGTTGTTAATGAACCACGATATGACGATACTATTTTATAGGTTATGGTTGTATTATTAATTTTCTTTTCTTTATGCAAAACACATTACTGCCAAGAATGATGGGTTGCATATATTTAGAGTTAAAATTAGTATTAATATTACAATACTATAATTGTTAAAATTCACGTAAATTAGTAAAGTAAAAAATATATTTTATTTCAATATAAGTGCGATAATTAGACATTATTCTTAATAGTTCCGTTGCTATTCTTAAATGAAACAGAATTTTTAGACTTTTTTTGTTAAAACCTGTTAACAGCTAAATTTAATTTTTATACCAAATATATAATAATTCTTAAAACTAACTTTTTAGTTTGTTTTTTGCAGTCTTTCTTATTCCACTAAATGCAGAATTGGTCATTTCAAACATCTTGTAGTAATTTGAGGCTCTTTTTGCAATATCAAAGGGGGTTTCATTACTATTATTTACAATGTTTGGATTTATGTAGGGATGCATCAATAGTAACTGTACTGATTCATAAGAAGTACCATGAGAAGTAGCTATATGTAGAGGGGTTTGTCCTAATAAAGATTTATTTGAGATATTTTGTAATAACAATTAATAAAAATTACCTCCTTCACTAGATGCATTTACATCAGCACCATGTTGAATTAATCTTAAAACACACTCTTTATGGTTCCATTGGCAAGCTGAATGCAAAGGCTGCCACATCATAAGGGTTTTTGCAGAAACATCGGCTCCATTTTCTAAAAGAAAGTCAACTATTTCTACATGGTTACTGTAACACGCCCGATGAAGTGGAGTGTACCCATCTTTGTCAACAACATTTACTAAACCAGGATCCTTCAGGACCAAAGACCTAACAACGTCTGGTTTTCCATTTTCAGCAGCCCAAAGGATTTCTTTCTCAGGCGTTTCTAAAATTATGTTTCACGATAAGAAACTTATAATTATTATTAACTGTAAGTAGTTACCATGGGGGTTCTTCTCGTAATCTATATCGTTCAAATCGTCCTCCCAGCCACTTACAAGGAATCTTTCATCGTTTGACATTGCTTTTTAAACTTTTTTTTTATTAAGTAAACTAAGAAAGTAAGGTTATTTTTCTGACGTTTGTTTTGAAAAGCGCCATCTGCAATGGCCGTAACAGTGGAAAAGTAACATAGTAATTTTATATATAGGGTGTTCTTTTGGAAGGCAAATCATCGGAAGGATCGGCAGTTTTATGCGTTAGCAGATGGGCACGAAGGGCATGAGCTTGAATAAAGCCTTTGTTACATACATAGCAAATATGGGCCCCTCATTTGTATGAATTTTAGCATGGGTGTTGTGCTGCTTCTGTTAAATGATTTATGGCAAACGTCACAAGTATAGGGCTTCATCCCCATGTGGACCACCGTGTGTCTTTTCAATCTTGTGGAAGAACAAACTACATTGTACTTTACATCTTGTAACGTTTTTTTTCTACGAAAAATCCCGTTACGAAAATTTAATTAATTTCGATTCAGTTTGTCATTTTCTTCGTTCAGTTGTATGGATTTCTTCCTAATTTTGATCGACCTTCCGTCGTATCATCAAGGCTAACAACCTTGGGACTACCCAATCGATAAAAGGATCGTTGAATTTTCCGGTCGTTGCCCGACACTTTTTCTCGACCGTGTGTACCGGAAAGACGTGTGTGCTTCCATTAGAGTTTTGTGCTTGATATTAGGTGAAAATTTTCTGAACCAGTTACCCTTTCATTTTAAGTATTTTATGTAAATTCGTTAAGATTAATTTTTCCTTTAAATTTCACTTTTGCTATTAATTCAACTTTTTTAATATTTAATTAATTAATAATTTTTTTTTTGCCATGAGGCATTCTTAGATTTCACAAATTTTCTTGGCAATCTTTTAACCCCTTGTGGCAAACCTTATAATTTAGTCATATTATTCATTTTTCTCTCCTGTTTTTAATATTTTTATTTTTTAATGGTATCTTAATTAATTAATTTTTTATGGTATCTGGGTGTACGTTGTTTGCGTGAAATTTGGCTTTGACTATAGACACCCAGACACCCCTTATCATAGCCCCTTATTAATTAATTAGCATCTTAAATGCCAGTTAATTTTTAACTTTAATTTAATATTATAATTTTTTAGAGGACGGGTCGGTGTGAAGACTCAATTGATGTTTTACCAGGCCAAGGGATTCAGTTAAATTCTATCGGACCAGCAAAAAACGAGCCCATTATCACCTGCAGGCGGCTTCTGTGAAATCTAACAAGGTTGGTCCAAAAATACCCGGAATCCAGCGGCAGTCCCAACGTTGTACGTAGTAGGGAACGCTTTTGGATGGGCATGTTTGTCTTGTAAGTGTTTTTTTTTTTTTTTTTAATTTTGTAAAGTCTCACTATCTTCAAGTTTTATGTTTTTTATGAGAGCTTCGAGCTCTCACAGCATCAGGGTCCTTCAGGAACCACCACTGCTCTACCCGGAGCATAGTAACTTTTTCTTTGTTTTGACAAATTTGGTAAACTCATTTTTTTTATAACTATTATTATTTAATAAGAAATAGTTTTGTTAATTTAATTTTTTTGTTAAAGCCGCCAGAACAAGAATTAAATTCGAAATTGACCGAATGGGGAGGGCGATCGTGTATGGCTCTATAACTCAGTTCGCAAGAAAGGAAGGTGCCCAAAATTACAACAGAATTGGAAGGGCCCGTACAAAGTGATTACCCGGATAAACGATGTCGTCTACAGGATACAACGAGGCACCAAATTGAAGATGAAAGTTGACTTGGCTCGGTAACATTATTATTAAATAGATATTAATTAATTTTCTCCTGTGTCTGCACTTGCTGAACTCTTTTTCGTCACCTCAGCTTCGTTTATATTGGCGTTCTCGTTGGTCCATTTTATTTTCGAAATTGCCTCCTAAATAATAGGTAGAAGATAAATAAAAATATAAAAAATGAAAGGGAAAATTACTAACTCGGATTTCCCAACAGATGCCTTCTAGTTCTTCTTTTTTAAGAATTCCATCTGTCCCCCGGACTTGCCAAGTTCGGGGGACTTTGTGGCATATCTGCCACATCCGACAAATACTTGGAAATATAATCAAATATTCTCTTTTTCACCATTTTGTGGTTCGCCATTTTTTTAAATATATCTGAAAGTTTGAAAGTTCAATCAATCAACATCTACATAGACTACGCAATAACTTATCGAGTTGTATATTTCGGTGGCAATTCGATGAGTTGCCTCAGATACATCGTTTTCCGAAATATACTTTATAATTTTATTTTTGGTCTCCTCTTGCTTAAATGCAAAAGAAATCTCGAAATATGTTTTCGCAGACTCTGAATTTTTAAATGCTTTAGAACAGGTTTCGCAGGTAGAAGGGTCTGCTTCTTCTCTATCTCTTCCTGGAACATTTTTGGATGAAGAATTTTGAGTAACATTATTATTTATTTCATCAGTGTGATTTTTCCAAAAATTTATTATTGTATATCTATTAAGTCGCCTTTTGTGCTTGGAAGAGTTATGTGCAGTTTCTTCTGATAACAATACTCGAACAGAACCTCTTTGGTGATCTCTTTTCATTCTGCGAGTAAAATAATACTGTTTACAAATATGTTTGAGTCTCATTTTTGTTTTGATTGTGCCTCATTCTCTGCATTTAGGAAAAGATCTTTTACACCTTCCACATCGTCATAACTTTCTGCTGTTTTGTACTTCTGAAAATTTTATTAACAATTATAACATGTTCATCTTGATTATTTGAAATAGCGTTTGTTCCTGTGACGTTATAATTTATAATGACCAATTATGTACGGATTGCTGGTCTTTAAAAGTGAATGTGTTCAAATGAATTAAATGAATTATTTCTAAGTACATACTTACATTAGTGATTGTGATTCTGTGGATAAATTTCCTTAATTTTCCAGTTTAGAGTCGGTTGATTACCTTTATACTATTATAGGAACGAATCGATGATAGAGTGATTTGTATTGATTATTATTAACACTTATATTATATCTTATACGAAAAATTGTCCAACGACACTAATAATGAATCAGATTTCTCAACGTTCTCGAAATAACCACTGTCAGGACTTACACCACGGCCAACGGTAATTACACGCTACGTTGCTGCAAAAATTATATTTCAAAATAAAATTACTCTTACATACCCAGTAATGAAATCCAAAATTCTTTTTTTGACCACTTCATGGTTGGCCATCTTTTTGGAATAGACCTGAAAGTTTGAAAGTTCAATCAATCAACATCTACATAGACTACGCAATAACTTACCGAGTTGTATATTTCGGTGGCAATTCGATGAGTTGCCTCAGACACACCGTTTTCCGAAATATACTTTCTAATTTTATTTTTGGTCTCCTCTTGCTTAAATGCAAAACACTTTGTTTGTAGCAAGTAATAATAATAATAATAAAGTATAACTTACAAGACCTTTACCCAGATGGCCTCCCTTCGGTTTGTATTGCCTTTTGCTGTAATTAATTCCATTAGTAGAATTGTAAAGTTAATATTTTTTATTCAATGGTCTTTAAAAGTGAATGTTTTCGAATAAATTACAAGAATTATTTGTAAGTACTTACGTTAGTGCCTCATTTTCTGCATTTAGGAAAAACTCCCCTACACCTTCCACATCTTCGTAACTAGAGGCAGGTTGTTTTGGACTTCTGAAAATTTTATTAACAATTATAACATCTTCATCTTGATTATTTGAAATAGCGTTTGTTCCTGTGACGTTATAATTTATAATGACCAATTATGTACGGATTGCTGGTCTTTAAAAGTGAATGTGTTCAAATGAATTAAATGAATTATTTCTAAGTACATACTTACATTAGTGATTGTGATTCTGTGGATAAATTTCCTTGATTTTCCAGTTTAGAGTCGGTTGATTACCTTTATACTATTATAGGAACGAATCGATGATAGAGTGATTTGTATTGATTATTATTAACACTTATATTATATCTTATACGAAAAATTTTCCAACGACACTAATAATGAATCAGATTTCTCAACGTTCTCGAAATAACCACTGTCAGGACTTACACCACGGCCAACGGTAATTACACGCTACGTTGCTGCAAAAATTATATTTCAAAATAAAATTACTCTTACATACCCAGTAATGAAATCCAAAATTCTTTTTTTGACCACTTCATGGTTGGCCATCTTTTTGGAATAGACCTGAAAGTTTGAAAGTTCAATCAATCAACATCTACATAGACTACGCAATAACTTACCGAGTTGTATATTTCGGTGGCAATTCGATGAGTTGCCTCAGACACACCGTTTTCCGAAATATACTTTCTAATTTTATTTTTGGTCTCCTCTTGCTTAAATGCAAAACACTTTGTTTGTAGCAAGTAATAATAATAATAATAAAGTATAACTTACAAGACCTTTACCCAGATGGCCTTCCTTCGGTTTGTATTGCCTTTTGCTGTAATTAATTCCATTAGTAGAATTGTAAAGTTAATATTTTTTATTCAATGGTCTTTAAAAGTGAATGTTTTCGAATAAATTACAAGAATTATTTGTAAGTACTTACGTTAGTGCCTCATTTTCTGCATTTAGGAAAAACTCCCCTACACCTTCCACATCTTCGTAACTAGAGGCAGGTTGTTTTGGACTTCTGAAAATTTTATTAACAATTATAACATCTTCATCTTGATTATTTGAAATAGCGTTTGTTCCTGTGACGTTATAATTTATAATGACCACTTATGTACGGATTTGCTGGTCTTTAAAAGTACTTACATTAGTGATTGTGATTGTGTGGATAAATTTCCTTGATTTGCCAGTTTGAAGTAGACTCCGTTTAATTATTGAGAACATCTTTTTAATTTTCTGAAATAAAACAGAATTATGAATTGCTAATTGTAGAAAGCATCCTAAGCAAATATCCAACAAAAGAGTTTAATTATTTTAGAGAAAAATACAGAAGAGCATCTTTAATATAAACAGTTGTAAAATGTTAGGAGAATACTTTAATTACAAGAAAGGAAAATTTGATTTGATATATTAAATTAACATACCTTTTTACTTAAAACATCATTTTCATACAGCACTCGTAAAGTTGATATTTCAATTATATCGCCTGGGTTAAGCACTTTGTATGAATTAATTTTTTTGCGGTTAACCCTGACCGGAGTTCTATTTACTTTTTTTACAGTAGTCTTAAATAAAAAAAAATGATGTAATTACAGATGAAATTAAAAGCATAAGAAAAATTTTATTGGCTACTTACTACACCTTCTTGATGGACAGTTATTACACATTGAGTGGAAAAAGGTCGAGCATCATCGGTCGAATAACGAATGTGATTGGACATATCACCCCCTATTGTCCATGTTCGAGGGGTAAGTTTGTATTTCCACACAAACCTATTCTTTTTGTGTAACGTTAAAAAGCCATGTTCAGCCATTTTACTGCGGTTGAGAGAAATAGGACTCTTTAGTATGAATTTGTAACAAATGATTAGTTCAGTAACACATTTAGACATCGACAACGGAAATACTGGAACCTTTTGCACTGTTAGTAGTTAACTTTAATTTAAAAACGCAAAAAAAGGGCGTATAAGAAAATAATTATCGAATTACAAAAATATAGCAAATGCCTAGATGATTATCTAGATAATTGTAGAATTATAAGAGCCTCGTGGCAACAAAAAAAATTTTGACAAACAAAAAAAAAGTTCACAATAAATCAAAAAAAGTTAAATTAATTAAAGGCTTCACACACTAAGGGAGCCAAAAGTTAATACGGCCATATATGAAGTGAGTATCAAATAAAATTTGCCATGTTAGTGATAAATTGAGAATTGTTTTTGTAATAGCCACGTGTCTTTCATTTTATATGCTAAATAAGTCTACTTATTAATTTCTAACTCCCTACTTATAGGTATACTTGCATTGAAAATAAAATTCTGAAAATATTATTTACAAGACCTTTCTTCAGATGGCCTCCTTTTGGTTTGTTTTCGTTTTCCCTGTAATTAATTCCATTAGTAGAATTGTATAGGGTTTCACCCCCGTGTGGACCACCGTGTCTTTTCAATCTTGAAAAATAAGGAAACGCCTTATCACATTTGAAAGTTCAATCTATCAACATCTACATGGACTACGCAATAACTTACAGAGTTGTATTTTTGGGTGGCAATTCCATGACTCGCCTTGGTTATGTGGTTTTCTATGATAAATGTTTTGATTTTTTCTTTGGTCTCCTCTTGCTTAAATGCAAAACGCTTGTTTGTAGCAAGTAATAATAATAGTTAAGTATAACTTACAAGACCTTTCTTCAGATGGCCTCCTTTTGGTTTGTTTTCGTTTTCCCTGTAATTAATTCCATTAGTAGAATTGTATAGGGTTTCACCCCCGTGTGGACCACCGTGTGTCTTTTCAATCTTGAAAAATAAGGAAACGCCTTATCACATTTGAAAGTTCAATCAATCAACATCTACATGGACTACGCAATAACTTACAGAGTTGTATATTTGGGTGGCAATTCCATGACTTGCCTCAGTTATTTCGTTTTCTACGATAAATGTTTTTATTTTTTCTTTGGTCTCCTCTTGCTGAAATACCACATACAGTGTATACGTAGAGCTTCTGGCCTGTGTGGATTTCCCAACAGATGCCTTCTAGTTCTTCTTTTTTAAGAATTCCATCAGTCCCCCGGACTTGGCAAGTTTTACAAATATGTTTCAGTCTCATTTTGGTTTTGATTGTGCCTCATTCTCTGCATTTAGGAAAAGATCTTTTACACCTTCCACATCTTCATAACTTTCTGTTGTTTTGGACTTTTTTGCAAAGATCTGAAAGTTTGAAAGTTCAATAAATCAACATCTACATAGACTACGCAATAATTTACAGAGTTGTATATTTGGGTGGCAATTGAATGACTCGCCTCGGTTATTTTATTATGTAATAAATATTGTATTATTTTTTCTTTGGCCTCCTCTTGCCGAAATGTAAAGCACTTGTTTGTAGCAAGTAATAATAATAATAAATTATAATTAATTGATTATAAATCAATTTTATTGGATTTATTAGAGCAAAAAATTGATAAATTTAAAAATAAGACTAAACTAGATAAGCTATTATATGAATAAATTATTTAATGTGCGTAAGTTGACTATTGATATTCTTTTATAAATTTATTATTGTTTAATGATAGTAATTTTTATCACTAACGTTGTTTCCTATATGATTGATTAAATAATATTTAGATATAGAAATATTTCTGAATTTGTTTCCGTTTTTTATTTTTAATTAATTTGTCAATAAGATTTGTGTCTTAACCATAATTGTTGGCTATAGTTTTTAAAATTGAAACCTCTGAGTCATAATCTTCTTTAGATAATGAGAGGGATAGTAGTCTGTTAATATGGCTATGAAAATTACTTAATTGTATGCTTTTTGATTAAAGTTTGAGGGTGTTATTGTATCTGTATATGTAGGTTTTCTGTATGTACTAAATTTTAATTTATTAATATTTTGTTTTGTAATTTTTAAATCCAAAAAGTTTATAGAATCATTATTGTTTTCTTTTTCTATGGTGAATTGTATTTTTGGGTTAATAGAATTATATGATTAAAAAGTAAATCTAGTTGTCTATCCGAGCCTATCCAAATTGATCCAAATATATGGTATATCATCAACATATCTTGCATAAAATTTAACATATTTTAACGAAAACATGAAAATTTTGGATAATTCAGTGTTAACAAAATTTATGTAATTGATATTACAGCGACCCTGTGTGCGCGATGCAACAAATACATCTACCAATAACAAAAGCTGAATTATTTAACGTAATTTGTTCTTTTTGAAAAAACAAGGCTTCTGAATGATGATGATACAAGCAATGTTTCCAACAAGATCTCTTCAGTTGATCCAAGTAAATCAGGCGCACCTTTCTCACAAGGGCATGATACCAATAAAATACCATTGTCGTTGTTATTTGAATCATAGCCATGTGAGAAGGTGCGTAATCTACCAATAAACTTAATAATAATTACAGACTTGCTACTGGAAAGTACACTATTGTCATTTATGTACAAGATTTATGTCAGGTACACCTCAAAACAGTTTTGAGAATAGGTTTATATTCTTTATAGTAGACGTAAATGTTTGTTTTATTTATTTATTTGGCATTTTTACTTGTATATAGGTACATTCTCCATAGGGAGATACATGTTAATCTGAAGAGAGGGTTCAGAAGCCAGCTTAAAACAAAACTAAAACTAATCTGAGTTAAACAGCCAGATAATTACTCAAAACCAAATTACATACTTGTATGTATTATTATATTATTTAAGTACTATACATCAATTATACAATATGTACTTACTCAGTTTACTGTGTTATTTACAATATATTTTAATTCATAATATGTAATTAATAATAAATAAGTAAAATCTAAAGTACACTTGTCAAAAATTCAAAATTTTGCCTGATATATTCAGATTCTGTTCTTTTTAACTTAGTTAGATACCATTAAGGTTTTAAATTCAATAGGCAGTGAATTCAAGTAATTAAATATACCATTATTTATTTATTTTAGTTTTTTTATTCCAAATTCTATTATAAAATAAAACATAAAAAATTAGTTTTAGAGCATTATGCTTATACTACCACCTTAATATCCATTAATTATCATAAACTCAATTATTACCATTTTGTATATTACATTTTATTGTTTATACCCATTCTTTTGGATTTTTCAATACTTCAACAAGTTTTTCTTCTCGGGAATTCCTGGATGGCTTATGCATATACTCCCAACGCTGAAACAAACAGTAAATTACATTAAAATCTTATTAATATTAAAACATTCTTTTTGTTAGTTTTCTTACTGCTGTTAGTGGTAGAGACATCAGTATACTTTCGTATCGAGCCCCGGGAGTGTAGAGTCCAAATTTGGTGCCTCTATCATATATCAAATTGAATTCTACATAACGTCCCCGTCGTAGCTGTTGCCATGTTCTTTCCTCATCAGTATATTTATCGTTTTTGTGTTTTTTAACTAAAAGTATATAAATGAAACTGACTTATTGCACTTCATTTTTTTTAATTATTATAAAGGTACCTAATGGAATGTAGGAAGGTATCACGCTATTAGCACAATCTTTGACAAAGTTAAAGGCCTGTTCTTTGGTTGGACCCTCTACATCGTCGAAAAAAATTCCTCCAACTCCTCTCCTCTCGCCTCTGTGTGTGACATTGAAATAATCGTCGCACAATTTCTTAAAATTTCCGTAATAAGTCTTATCATGCCTATCGCAAGCCGTTTTCAAAGTTTTATGAAAGTGCTTCACGTCAGCCTCATCTAGATAGTAAGGGGTGAGATCAGTGCCTCCTCCAAACCATGACTGTATCCCTTCTGAGCCTTGCACTTCAAAATAACGGTAATTAAAGTGTATTGTGGGTACCATAGGATTCGTGGGGTGGATGACTGAGCTGATTCCGGCCGCGAAAAAGGATAACTTTGTGTCTGCAGGGATGTTTTTGCCTCGCGATCGCATTTGAGTGACCGCAATGGGAGGTAAAAGTCCAGAAATTACTGAGATGTTAACGCCGGCCTTTTCAAAGACCTCACCACCCTGCAAGATGCATGTGATGCCGCCTCCTCCTTCTTTGCGGTACCATTTGTCCACTACAAACCTCTGGGTGCTAGTTTCTTCTTCTTCCAAAGCTTTACAAAATTCTTTCTGAGCCTGAAGGATCATAAGTTCCATTTTCGTTTTCATATCTTCTTTATTTTTTAAAAGGTGGTCCACTGATGTTATGGGATCGGCCATGAATTTTGAAGTGTCGATTTGTTTCTGTGAAGACCCGAAGAGCGCAAAACTTGCGAGAAATAATTTTGATCCATTTTTACTGTAAAGAATAAATAAATTAGTGTTCAAATTTTTTAGTAGAAATATAAAAAATAAAATGAAAAGGCTAATCATTATTTACAAAAGTTTTTTTTGAAAAAATATTTTACTACGCGTGCAACCAACATAACCATCATGTTATGCTAGGTGGCCTATCTACAGAGCAGATTTTGTTAGTTTTTGACTCATGTAACTTAATTTGTGGAATTGGAGTTTTATTTATCTACTCAAAGTGCGTGTTTTCTTTTAAATAAAATATTTTACAAATGAAATTAAAATGTACGTACCTTATTTTGTATAGGGCTCGTTGTCGTTGATAAAAAATTAATGAACAACCTCGAATTATAACCTTTCGAAACATTTTTATGCGAAGGAATGGTGTGTCCTGTGTAAATCACAAACTAACATATAAAACCTAATAAAAAAATAGGTGTTTTGTGTTTTTCATCAGGTTTCTATTTTATATTATCAGTATTTAATTAGTTACATTTACCACAAACAATAATAACACATAATAATAATTACACCATAAATATGCCATAAATTACAGTAGATAAGAAGGGCCGTATGTCGTATATCACCTGTTTTCACGAAGTGCGACATTCGGACGCTTTCGGCTATTTCCGTAAACAAATTTCAATATCAGTTGTTTCTTTTTAATTGTGTCGTTAGAAAGGGAATGCAACAATTAAAAAAGTGTCTGTGATAAGATCGATTTAATTATGGGAAGGTTTGACATATGTGTGTCCGTGTACGAGGTGTCCCGAATCGATTGAGTGATTACAGGTGAAAATCGGCGTTTCTTAAACTTATTTTTGCAGCAATTCCATGGGCCACGGTGACTAATAAGGCATACCAAAAATTTCAAATTTTGCGCATGTTGATGTATTTCTTGCGCGATATCGGTTTTCCTTTGGCGCAGAATTCGCGTCGTTTGGAGCAAGCTACGACGTCACGTTCGGAAAATGGTAGCATTCGATTACGTGCATTAAAATGAGAGGTAAATATACGTTACACGATCGTTATCCTGATTCCGTCATCCGAATGTTATCCTGGAACTAGCGCATTGCAAAAGCTTTGTGTCCTTCGACGGTCCCGTTTGGCCATTCAGAAAGTTGAAAAGCGTTCCCATATGATGTAATTATAAACGCGTTAAAATACATTAAGTTATAGTTTGAAACTGTCGGTTGCGTGTTGTCGTGGTGTTATGTTTATTTGAAACTCATTAAAGTAGCCCGTTTTTCGAAAATGAAGAAGTTTACGTTGAAAGGCGTCCTTGATAACTTCAGGACGTCGGTGGCTCAGCCTGCGAAAGCGGATCAGGAAGTCCAGGAGACTCTTCGGCCCGAAAACTTTCAAGTCAAAAGGGTAAAGATTTTTACTTTTTGCTACTGCTTTATTCTAAAAATCCTTTTGCTATTTTAGGTTTAATTTGAATCCCTTTTTCGTTGTTTATGTTTTCTTTGTCTGATTTTCGTTGGGGCACCGCAAAAACCAAGGGCATGTACACAATATCCTTATTATATCCTTACATACATATAATTACAAGCGTAACCTTAATTACAGGTTATCCAGGTTATCCTTCTTGTAAAGTACATACCTTGTATATACCTGCTTAAGAATGCTTTTTTTACCTGGCGTACGTCGTTGATTCATATGAGTCAATAATATCATCCTTACTAGCATTTTAATTTAATTTAAATATTAGGTAGGTAGATACTCTCTCTATAATTTTATAAAACAAAATTTTCTGACTAATACCTATTATACATAAAAACAACGCCTCGCTGTTTATCAATAATTTCCTGTTAAATAGTACGGAATTAATTAACATTATATATTTTGCTTTGATGTAAAAGAAATTTTCTTGGCTAAAATGCAAATTAATTTGAATGCAAATCTTGACCCTCCTCGTTTGGTGTAGCAGGGTCACTTTTCTTTGTCATAACTTTATTTATTGGATGTAGGCATGTCTTCTTTAGGTACCTACCATATGCAAATGCGATTTATTATAGGTACGATAAGGGAATAGAATTGCAACCAACCAACCCAGACCTTCAGTGACATTGAAATCTTTTTTTGTGCTCAATAACTTTTCTTTTTTTTACGTGCACAAACTGTGATGAAGTGGATTGCCAGTCACGTTCGGCGTGGCCTTTATTTATACTCTAATACAGCTTTTCTTGTTATGAACTTTGTTCGATTTTAAAAAATTGCATCGTTCCAAACTTTAATGATCAATAAAATTTTATGTGGTATTACAAAGAGAGAAATGACAAAACATTAACATTAAATCAACTACTTAATTTAAATAGTAATGTGTTTCTAGCCTCCGGAATTTTCTTTACAATAATTATGATGTTTTATCGCATCATCAATAATCTTAACAAACAGTATTGATGAGTTTTTGTTTTGTGATGTAAACAAAACAATTAATTGTACCTATTTTATTGTTTAGAACAAGACAAAAACTATCTGACTATCTGTCTGTCTAGATAGATCTCGTTAATATTATTTATTAATTATTTTTTAGAAACAAGGGCTCATTAATAAACTTTTTACAATAACGAAAGAAATGACGGGTTTCTTTTTAATGGGATTCCCCTATTTCTAACGACGTAATATCGCAAGGCGTCGTTTGTCGTCTTCTTCGGAACTAAAAGTTAATCGAATTTTGTCTTTTTTGTAGCGTGATAATTACGTTATCGAATGGTGTTTGTTGTTCGATGGCCAGTCGATACTTTTTTGCAAGATAACGAGTCGAAGGGCGATAACGAGTTTTAAGAGGCCAACAGCTGTCGGCATCTGGCAATTTTCCGTATACGAGAAAACTTAATAAAGTCCAAAATACTTATCTACACTGTAATATTATAATACGTAACTGGAGTGAAATATTGGCCTAATTAATCTGTTGATTAAATTAATATTAAGACTCAGGCCCTGTAGGTCACAAGAACTGTAAGTGTGCCCTTATTTTTTTTTAATTCATTCTTATACTTAGATATATTGTGGAAATTGTTCTCAATTTCGTCGAGTATTATTCCGGAATGCCAGAAAGGCACTTGTGTGTTGTATTGTCATTCTAATTCGGGAAAAATATACGGTGTCATGAATATATTCATCGGTATTTGCGCAACGAATTCTGAGGCGTCTCGACGCCTCCATATCTCCCTCGATTTTGTTCACGATGGAGCGAAAAGCCACGATATTTACCTTTAGTTTAGATAAATTGGTTCACAAACATCGTACCTACCACAAAAGTATGTGTTTAGACAATAGTTGTAAAGAAATTGATCAGTATTCCCCAAATAAGTATTTAATTTGTTTCTGAAATGACTCCAAAAGAAAAAAATAAGTTACACATGAGTGTACAGTGTGTTGCCTAATTACTTTTTAAATAAGGGGTTATTTCTCGGAAAAGTTAGGTTATGTGGTGTCATTTTTCATTATTGTTATTGTAAGTGTACTTTTATATTCTCAAAAGGGTGTTGACTGGGTAATATGTATATAATAAGTTTTCCAAAAGGATTAATAAATTGTAATTATACAATATATAGGTACAATAATTCTAATACAATGGATGTATTTGTAGGTACTTATATGAATATCTAATAACGATGATGACACAGAAGATTCCTTATAATATATGCCTCATCGGGATTTTTCTCCTCAACTTTAACTCTCATTCATGGCGTCTTAAAACGTGTCATCTTTGATAGATAAGTTTATAATATACAATATAATACACAATGAACACGACAGGTTGTCAGACATATTCACTGCCAGGACTTTGATATATATTTATCACATATAATGATAGATTGTTTTAAGCTCTAAAACAACACAATTGTATTCCTTGATAATTTGTGAGCTAAAAATGAAGAGATGAGATTCCATTAAATGTTAAGAATTATCATAAGTAAGTAATTTTCATTCCTCTTGGAGGTAATTAGAACTTATTACGAGGCAAATATCGCGTAAGGGATTTTATTAGATCCCACTAAGACATACATACAAATATATTACTAGATATTCAAAATAGAACATCATAACTGCTATGTATTATTGAAAATGTAATACAGGACGATCTAGTTTGCAATTATGTCACATTTCAGAGGAAATGGTAACTCCATTCCCGTCTAATTAGTTTTGTTTCAAAGTTGCTACATTACGATGGTCGAGACACCAAACGCGTTTCCAATTTGTGAAGTTAATTAGATGCTTGATTTCGAACCAGGACTATATTCTCCCCCCAAATCGATTCTAAAGGAAAACATGAAAACTGGCACTTAATGTAGGTAACTATTACTTTTTTATTACTACATATAAGTAAATAACGCTTAGGAAAATTAAATCATAATCCTTATTCTTCTGTATTTGTATAGTAAAAATGGTAATAGAAGGGGCGACTAGGTAGATAGATAGTGTTTTTATTATTTTTGCCCGTTAGGTCAAGAGTTAATAACAGTAAACCCATAAATCTTGTTTTGTTTTAAGTAAGCTCGCAACCACAACAATGTAGGTAGCTATTTTCTCGCTTTCTCAACCAATAAATAACTATTTTATTTTCAAATTAATTTAGTGCTTTATTGGAGGAATCTCGGCAGCCCACTATAGTATAGTTTGACTTGTGGGTTGCCTAAAACAACAATTACACTCATTAAAATTGCTGTTACTCTTCCTGCCTTATACTTCAGTAAATTGTATTTGTACTTAATTGTTGTTAAATAAAATCAATCTTTTATCCTTTCCTTACGTCGTTGACTCGTAAAATTTTGTATATATAGTAGCCTCAGGGAATGAATGATGTGTTCTATATTAGATTCCATTTTTATCCCGCAGGCACGCTCTTTTTCGGGACAAATTTGACGCAGGCAGGATATTAGAAAAACTAGGCGACATATTTTCTTGATGGTGTAAGGAAGAAAAAAAAAGGGTTACAAAAACTACCGTTAATAATAATATTAGTAGTACCGTTTTTAATTCTGCTTCTGCTTCTTCTGTGAAGATGTTTCTTTTGTCTCTACGTATGTATGTAGTTGATTGGAAAAAGCAGAGCGCTGTACCGGACTGAAATTTGATATTTTATTGTTGGGTTATTGAGAAGCGAATTTTCCGCGTTCGCGTCCCAGGGGTGGTTTCTGTTCAATCAAGAACTGGCGCGGCGTCCGTCTCAAAAGAAAAAGCAAAAGAAAATCTACTTCTCTACGTTTGTTTCATATACCATAAGTATAATGGAAAATATACCTATTTATCGATTACATACAATATTTTATAACAAGCTATTAGAGTATCCATACAACTTTTTTATTGTTATTCCCTTTTCTTTAATATCGTGTCTTGCATCCAACTGTCGACCAGACGCTGGCGTCTCGACGGCGCCATCGCATCTCCTTTATATAATTTCTCGTTAGTAGGACGTGAAAAGGGCTTCCAGAAGGCGTCTTTGGTGTTTGTCTGCCTCTCCTCGTCCGTAGAATTAAAATTTTTGATAAAGGAACTGAGTCATTTGTTTAGTAGCTATCCGAACATTTACAAATTAAACAGTCATGGATTTCTGCAAATCTTTTTTAGGTTGAAAACTATCGCTTTTTTGCTTCTTTTTCAATAAATTTTCAAAAAAGAATTAAAGTAATGCCTCCAACGGTGTTTTTTGGGAGAAAACATTATTTAAACTTTAATTTGATATTTCTCAATGTAAAAGTAGAAAGTCATGTATTAAACTGTGGACATTTCCCATCTGGGAAGACTAGAGTTGGCAAATGCCCCAGCACAGGACCATAAAGATAAATAATGTTAATCCTCCTCCAACACTTTTCAAGCCATTTGTCTGGCTGATTCCACTATTTCCTTTATTTAGTCAATAAATAATTCCTTTATTAATATTTGTTTTTAACGCTTTAAATTCCTATTTACCTCCTTAAAAGCCCTCATAAATTTACTGGAGACCTGGAAGAGTTTGTTTAGGAAAAGAAAAATAATTAAATATCATTTTCGTACCGTATTTATCACTGATCTGAAAGAAACAGGAAGAACAGTTTTTCATTAACACTACATTTCAGTTTTAGGGCCTCAAAAGTATGAATAATAATGTTATTGAGAGCATTTCATCCGGAGACGTACAAATTCCGTAGACGTACAAATAATTTCAATCCACATCAATATATTTAAAAATGAGACAATTAAAAACAATTGGAAAAAATACCTACAAAATCCTGAAGGAAGAAAACAGTACAATGGTTAGTGAAGAGGGTGAAAGAATGTACACTAGGGAGGGACATGCTTATTATTAAAAGCATGTATACAGTTTTTTCCATCTTCAAGTTGGGTTGCCTATACGCATTGCAGTATAAATAGACATTAATATAAAAAAAAAATAATGCCCCCAAAGGTGTTTTTTCCTTTTTGAAAAAGAAAACAATATTTAAACTTCTAATTAGCTAACCTCTCAATGTAAGAAGTAGAAGTCGTGTATTAAAGTTTGGAGTTACATTTGACAGGAGCCCTAGCACAGGACCATAAAGATAAATTAAACAGCGGTTTCCTGCGAATATCTTTTTGGTTGAAAACTATCTCAAAGGTTTTTTTCTTTTTCTCTTTCAATAAATATTTGTAACCGAGAAATTCATCCAAAAATTGATGGATTGCTTTCCATTAATTTGCTTTGCTATTACTTACAGAGAGGAGTAATGACTTGACTTTTGTAGGTCAGACTCTGAAAGCATTATATATTAAGTTACTCCATTTATTTAGTAGGTCAAATTACCATACAAAATTATCTTCTTTTTTGTATTGTTTGTTGTTTAATTTTAGATTATTAAGATACGGAAAAGAGTGTGATCAGATCAAATTTCGGGCTCGTCTGGCGATTACATAATCCTTTTATCCCGGCCGGATTTTCGGGCACCTGGATTATTGAACGGCTTGACGACGTCCTCAAATCCCTTTGACACGGAAGGAAATGCCTTTCAGGCAGAAAAATCGCACTGAGAAATTGCCTTTGATATATTAACCAACCAACCAACGAAAACGTATTAAATTGTCAAACGTAGCCTAATAACGCAGAAATCCTTTATTTGTCGAAATTCTGGTAAGTTTCAACAAACTTTAATGAATAAGTACAGACAACGCAAAGAGCGACATTTATTATTAAGTTCCTTTCTTTTTAAGACAAAGGAACATCAAAGTATCGGTTTTTTTTGTTTAAAAATTCATAAACAGCGTGAATCGTGAAATTTTCTCGTACGTAGAATTTGTTTTCGTAACAAAAGACAAACGGTTTGAGTAAATCTCCTGAAAGTGATTCCTCATCAATTATTTACCAAACGGCTTTAGACCAAACAAATTCTCATCCCATCTTTCTCTCTGTCGGTGTTATTTCTTCGTTCTTCGCTTTCTGTTTTGTTTCCCGTACCCGTGGCGAAATATACTCGTATACTTCAATAAAAACCTTTCGTTTTAATAAAAGTTTATTTCGTATACACTACACATGTGGTTTTCCTTTGAATAAATGTATTTGTGCCTACTTCAATGGAAAAGTAATAAAAATGCCATGCCATGAGTTGAAATGGAAAAGGGATAAAATCAGGATGCGCTGCCGAACACGAATGAATCGGTTGCTGCAACTCCCGTGGGAATGAATACTCTACTATCTACTCTTTCGTTTTCCTTTTTCTTCGTGAACCCTGAAATGCAAACTTTTTCGTTTTGTACAATTAATTATTAGAAGTGGTCTATTTTCGAATTCGAATTTTACGTTGGACTTCCCCCAGGAATTTTGTAACACAGTAATCATTGAAGATACACAGATATAAGATTAATTTAAAAGGAGCAGGTGTGTGTAATATATTTCCTGATTTATCTAGGTCAAGCCCCTAAATCTGTGCCTTTCCATTTTAAACGTCCTCTTTGCAATCATAAAATACGTCATATTTATTGATCGCAACTCGTTTAACTCTAATCAACAAGTGAACGCAAGCAAGTTACAAAGTTTTAACGAAAAAAGTTCCAGTTTTAGGTCTTATTGTATATTAAACGCATCCAACTGTTTTCACCATATGTAAGTTGGGTTGCCTATACGCATTGCAATATAAATGGACATTAACATAAAAACAATGCCTCCCAAAGGCTTTTTTGTAGAACACATGATTTAAATTGTGATAAGCTATTTATTAATGTAAAAATAGAATGTAATGTATTAAAGTTTGGACATTTTCCATCTGGGAAAAGTTAGAGTTGGCAAGAGCTCTACCACAGGACCATAAAGATAAATGTTAATCCTCCTCTAACACTTTTCGAGCCATTTATCTAGCTGATTCCACTATTTCCTTATTTAGTCAATAAATAATTCCTTTATTGACATTTGTTTTTAACGCTTTAAATTCCTATTTATCTCCTTAAAAGCCCTCATAAATTTATTGGAGATCTTAAAAAGTTTGTTTAAGAAAAGAAAAATAATTAAATATCATTTTCGTGCAAAATTTTTTAATGATCTGCATAAAATTTCCATTAACGAGGCGTAAAAATCATTAATTCTGTCACGGAGAAAGAGACAAGAAGAACGGTTTTTCATTAACGCTACATTTCAGTTTTAGAGCCTCGAAAGTATGAATAATAATCGTTATTGAGAGCATTTCATCTGGAGACGTACAAATTCCGACCCATTGACCAATATGTTGTAAAACGACAACGTCTAGGAAAAACGTAGAAATAATTTCAATCCATAACAACAAATTGAGAATTAAGACAACACTAAAGGACATTTTAAGGGCGAAACGTCGTGATATGAGTCAAAGGAAGATACATAAGTGATAGCTTGATAATGAATGACTAGTGTGTAATAGCCCAGCGTGTGCCGTACTGATAGTGTTTATTTTCTAGCTATCATAAGACACACGCGGCTGTTATACCATGTCAAAAGTCATCGTTGAACGTCATGGAACATTTTTTTTTTTTAATTTTGGGATCCTTTTGTGTCTACTGCAACAATAATTATAATAACCACAGGTTTAATTGGCCAAAACACTCAACATTGTTTATTCTCCCACATGAGTGACTGAGTGAGCGAGTAAGTAAGTAAATAATGTGAAATTGCATCCCTTTGATAATATTGAGATGTCTTGCACCAAGTACTTAAAGAGATTTCGAGTGGCGTTGTGTAGGGAAATTGTAGCGTTTCACCTCAAGCTACTTGTTGTGGGTAATATATAAATACTCATGTACCTACTTACTTAGTCTTTGATACAGGAGGGAGCAAACAACTCGACCTGTTCAGTCAAACTTAATTCAGAAATATCTATGCAAATATGTGCTCCTTATTTTATCTTTCTGCTTGGTTCGAACAGGGTATAAAACTTTGCCAGCGAGGGACCGGATGTATACGCAAGAAAACTTGAAAGAGAGATAACCGTCTGAGAGGGACTGGATGAATATACGTATGAGCAAGAAAACTTGTAAGAGATAACCAAATTCTCTCAAAGTTTCGTCGTTCAAGTCTGTAATTTATATACCACATTATCTTTTTTATTATTTTATTTATCTTTTTTCTTTGAATAACATTATATGTATTTATTTTAGGTACTTATGAGTAAAGTAATAACGTAGCTGTCGTTGTCACTATCATACGTTCGTACATAATAGAAGATCTGCGTAGTTTAACGGCTCATTACTCGTTCTACTACCCTTTCCCCATTCGCCCCTCGAGCCAGTTGAAACATTTATCGATCTGGAGGGAAAAGTGTGGGTACCTCCACACGATGAACGTTATCATCAACAAGTGTGCATTGTCTTCATCCTATCCCAACAGAGCCAGCCAACACCACCAGGGCTAACTCTGGGGATGAAGGAGGGGAAAAGCACAGCAGCTCGCCTTATTTTACTTATGTACATGGCTCGTCCTTTTCTTTTCCCAACATATACCATACCGTATGTCGTAGGAGGTCCAGTGCCTTTAAATCCCTCAAAAATTGCAGCAACAGACAGAGGATAATTACGTATTACAATTATTAATGTACAAAAAAAAGAAAACATGTGAAAGATAAAAAAGATTAGGTAAATTTAGTGTAAATTTGTAATATCGACTTTAATAATTTTAGAACACTTGTTTGCCCCAGTTAAAGCTTTTGTAACGGTTTGCTGTCAGCTATTGTGGTCAAAAGACTTTTGTTTTATCTACGAGGAAATGTTCCGCTGTACCTACATACATGCATGCAAGTAAAATATCAGTTTCTCAACACCAAGAAGTAACAACAACTGAGAACCGACTCGACTAACTGTCTGTCTGCCTGGTGTTCCATTTTCGATATGAGAATGAAAATTATTTTGCAGCAACCAACTCCTTCCCTTGTTTCTCTCTCGTACTCTTGCCATCCATTGTATTTTATGTGAGTCGTTTTTCTTTTTTAAAAGTATTTTTAGGTAGATATTTCTTGCAATTGTTTAATATTGTCTCATTTCTAAATATATTGTTGTGAATTGAAATTATTTCCACGTTTTCTTGGACGTTATCGTTTTACAACATATTGGTCAATGGGTCGGAATTTGTACATCCCCAGATGAAATGCTTTCAAGTGACGATTATTATTCATACTTTCGAGGCTCTAAAACTAAAATGTAACGTTAATGAAAAAATGTTTTTTCCTGTCTCTTTTTCCGTGACAAAATTAATCATTTTACGCCTCGTTAATGGAAATTTTATGCAGATCAGTGATAAATACGATACGAAAATGATATTTAATTATTTTTCTTTTCCTAAACAAACTCTTCCAGGTCTCCAGTAAATTAATGAGGGCTTTTAAGGAGATAAATAGGAATTTAAAGCGTTAAAAACAAATGTCAATAAAGGAATTATTTATTGACCAAATAAAGGAAATAGTGGAATCAGCTAGATAAATGGCTAGAAAAGTGTTGGAGAAGATTTACATTATTTATCTTTATGGTCTTCTGGTAGGGCTCTTGCCAACTCTAACTCTTCCCAGATGGAAAATGTCCAAACTTTAATTCACGAATTTCTACTTTTACAATGATAAATAGCTAATTAAAATTTAAATCATATGTTCTCCCAAAAAAACACCTTTGAGGGATGCGTTTAATACATAATAAGACATAAAACTGAAACTTTTTTCGTTAAAACTTTGTAACTTGCTTGCGTTCACTTGTTGATTAGAGTTAAACGAATTGTGATCAATAAATATGACGTGTTTTATGATGGCAAAGGGAACATTTACAATGGAAAGGCACAAATTTAGGAGTTCGACCTAGATAAAGCGGTAAATATTATATTACATGCATCTGTTACTTTTTTAAATAAATTAATCTTTTATTTTAATTTTAAACTCTGATGTTTGTTGGTCAAGGGCTAATAAACGCATCCAAAACAAATAAAATTATTATTTTGTAGGGTTTCATACAGCATTTAGAGCATTTAGAGTGAATGTATTAGGTATCCTTTTGTATCATATGTGAGAATACCTGCGGGAAATACCTTTGAAATGTTCCTGATTCTTTCAATGGTTAATTAAAACCGATTCATGGAAGTTAAAGCTCCATTGTGATAGTTACACGTGAATGTATGTTATATGTACGCTTTTATGTACAGTGTGTTGCCTACCTTCATTGTTTATAAGAGACTACATTTCTCTGAAAAGTTAGGTTAGGTTATTGTGACATTTCCATTGGACATTTCATTCATAAGAGGTGAAAAGGGGCTCTTATATTCAAAAGGGCGCTGACTAGGTATAATATATATTCAAAAAGGATGAACTAATCGTAAGTTACAAATTATTATAATATTATATGAATTTCTAATTGTTGCACAAAAAGCACGGATTTTTCTTTGTGTTTGTTATAATATAACGAAAAAAAGCTAAATTTAATCGTCAAATGATGGCATTATCTTTTTTTATTATCTCATTTAATGGCGTCCGATAAAAAAGGTTCAAATCTACGACGACATTAACTTTTTTATGCACCCACTGGCGTCTGCCCATTTTTCTTTTATGTTCACCCCCACTCGCCGCAAAATTGCTGTATTTTTCCCTTTATGTTCTTAGGTCAGGTGTTATATATTGTCTGCTAGAAACTTGAGGCACTTGATGACATTTTATGTGCTTGTTCATTTCCGAATGTCATCTACTTTGCTTATTATCTGCAATAAGGGTGGAATTGCTTTCCAGACTTGTGTTTAAACGTCTCTTCTGTTGAATTTGAATTTTCTGGTGACGTTACTTTTTAACTTGCTAAAAGCAAAAGGTTAAAAAGGAAAAAATATATTGATTTTTTTTTAATTTGACCTACGTTGAGCTTTCCATATTGTAAATGAGGGTTAACACATACATTTTATTTAAACGTACCATCGTGTACGAGTAGATTGGCCGTTGAAAAATCGTTAATGGGGCTTTTTCTTTAATTACCTCATTCTAGATAATTACGTGACTAATTACAGCCACTTTGTTCTTCTCGTTCTTACTAAGAAACCACCCTACCCATGGAGTAAGTAATTAAAGTCAAAAAACGCGAGCCAACATTTGAATCCTCAAGTGTGCGGATTATGCTTACGTAAAACTCTTTGTTTGTTTGTTTCAGACGTTTCGCCATGGATTTCCGTTTCAACCAACGGCAATGGCTTTCGACCCCGTTCAGAGACTGCTCGCCATCGGCACGAAAGGCGGATCGCTTAGAATGTATCCTTTAAAACGTAAAGTAGGCTTTAGTAGAATTCGGATTGAGAGGGTGAGTCTTCTTACTATTACTAGAATTTTATTATTTATTAGGCCCAGGTTCACATACGTGAAAGTTTCAAGAACTAAATTTGTTGTTAATTAACAAAGTGTTATGTCCATATTATGTGATCGAAATAATTAACCATGGTAGATATCAATCTAATTGCGGATGTTGTTTTATGATCCCTTAAATGCCCCATAAAACTTCCTTAAGTCATTATTCTTATTTCCGAGCTCACTAGTCCTAAATAAATTACTTGCAACGCAAATTGCGATGAAAAATTAAATTTGTAGTGTACTATGTACCTATCTGGGAATTACCTAAAATGCAAACTTGCCGTATTAATAGCATCAGCGGATGAAGAGCAGGGATAATGACCGAAAAATTTAATATTCTCCATATTCCTGGGAGCGATTCGCGTTCTAAAAACCGGCACTCATCGACATCGTCAGGAAGTAAAATTAAAAAAAAGAGCACGCCTTCGTCTACCAATGTAATTACATCCGAAATTGCTTCGAATCGCTTAATAATTAAGTTAATTAGTTAGTTATTTATTTATTTCTGTACGCCAATCCTGAGCGTTCGGAGATAAGCTTTGTTTGTTTATTTCCGGACTTCCGTCTTTTTCAACTGCTGATTTTCACGAGCACCCACCTGCACATATGTGTATAATAACATAAATACACAAATGGAAATTTTCAGAGTCGGAAATCTATATCAAATTAGCTTGTTGGATGTTTCCGGCGGAAAATTGATTTCGAAATTGGCTGAGTTGCCTCAGGAAATCCCCGGTCATTTTCAATTTAAAAGATTTACCTATACATACATACAGTTTCCAAAATAAATAAAATTAATTATCGTATACGTATAGGTATATAATAAATGTTTCTGGTTGTTTTAATAATTATTTAAATTAAAACCAATTCGAGTACCATTCACTCCTGAAAGTATGTATATTGGGTACGCTTCTATGTACAGTGTGTTGCCTACCTACATTGTTTATAAGGAATTCTGTTTTTCTGAAAAGTTAGGTTATGTTGCTGTGTTATTTTTTTGGTTATACTTTTAAAGTGGACCTTAAAATAGATGAACAAGAGCTCTTGCATTTAATTAAAAGGGCGCTAACTGTAAAAGTAAATTTTCCTCTGCTGCTTTTACCAAAAGAATTTAATAATCGTAATTTAAAATGTGTTACAAATTATAAATTGTTATATGTATTTTTAGGTTATGAATATTTTAAATCCATGTGATTAATATCTCTAAATAGCAAAAAATACGTTTTTTTTGTAGGTTGTTTAAATTTAATTTCCTGTTTTGCTGACAGGATTTAATTCATTTAGTCGTCATCGAAATTGGCAGTAAATTTGGCAAGAAGAGAGGGAGTTTTTGGACCATTTATTAATCCAATTTTCGCACCACACAAACAATAATTTTCATCGCAAACTTTGTGCCATAATTAAATCTGTCAACTACAATTTGTAGAATCGCGCTCGTAGTGTTTTATTAGAGTGAGTCTGTGTTTGTATGTGTTAACAGGAATGCAAAGTTACCATTGCATATTTTATAACAGAAAATTGTTTATATAGGTACGGAACTTTTGCGGGGGGTGGCACGGAAGACCGAGGACGTGTGATAAATTGGTTTCGTACGAAAAGTGACACTTGAGGGCTCACATGGTCTCGAGGGAATAGAATAATGACTCGTCTTGTATGTGGCACTTCATAAAAGAAGTGCTTGTCTCTGCAATAATTATGTAATCACAACTAATTTAAAATGACCCCATTGGCAAATTAAACATTTATGCCCACGAGCCAATGGTTGTTGCTGTTTATGAGTGAGTAAGGATTTTATTTAATTATTTGTTACAGTTAAGTGGCTGTTTTCCATTTTATTTTTTTTTTTATTCATATAAGTTTTTGTGGTTACTTCCTGGAAATGTTGAAACGAAACAATGTTTTTGCATATTCAACATACCAAGCAAGTTCCGGTCCCGTCCGGACTTAAAACTGGAAAAATTTGCCCTTGTATCTTTTTATTCTCGTAACGCAAAAAAGTGTTTCTCTCTATGCTAATTTTTTGAAATTTTGTCTCGGTTTCATTTCGTTTATTAGTTTCCCGGATAAATGTTTGTTTTACCTGCTTCTGCTCCTGAATTTTCATAAAAAGTCGCTTGGAGACCGGAACAGCTGTAAAAAAAAAAACGCTCATTATCATAGAAATTGGAAAAATCGTCCCCTTCTTTCTAATTATGTAGGTATATCGTACTGCATGCACTTACAATTAAACAAATATTTACTCATAATAACAAATTATTTATATGTAGATATTTCTGAAGCATTCACGTCAAAAAATATGAGGATGTAATTAAGTACGTGCCACCTACAAGACCATTAAGTCGTGCAATTATTTGTCTGAAAGTTGACCCACTTTTAACTCGAAACAAAGCCCTTTAATTTATAATAGTGGCTCCCATTTGCTTACTTATTAAACGTGACACAATCAAATTTTACAAATGTATCCAGTTTTTCAGTCAATTGTTTATGTTTTAGGGTGTCGCACATTATCTATCACCTTTGCACTTTAACGAAATTGTCGTTGATTTATTGTTTTAGAAGCCACTCGATTACGAAGGAATGTACCAATAAATAGTAGTTCATTTTGGATGAGAGGGTCTTTTGCGAATTACAAATATACAAAAGGGTCGAAAGGGTGTGAAAAGTGTCCCACTTGTGAGACTGAGTTAATTCGAATGCACATAACACGAGCAAAAATCGAAATATCTCATCTCGATGACGCTTTTCAAATTTGATGCAAAAAAGGGTTTTGAGGGGATTAAATTCGCGTTTAGTTTAAACGGTTTAGTACTGCTTTAAAGTTCAATAAAAGAAAAACAGATTTAAGCCTTAATTATTGGTAAGAACCAAATACTCATTTTATTTTATTATTTTTTAAATAACTTCTTTTGCAGATGAAAATTTTATTATCTATACTAACAAGTAAATGTATTGAACGAGGTAATTCTCTATTTTTTATTATATTAAATCTACTATCTTAATTTTTCAGACCACGTGAATGTATGTTATGTGTACGCTTTTATGTACAGTGTGTTGCCTACCTACGTTGTTTATAAGGGACTCTTATTTCTTTGAAAAGTTAGGTTAGGTTATTGTGTCATTTAATTGTTAAATTTGATATGGGTTTAAAGAAGAAAAGCGAAACAGGCCCTTGTACTCAAAAGGACGCTAAAAATAGTAACTTTTCGCCTTCAAAAGGATTAATTAATTAATCGTAAGATAAAATGTGTCACAAATTATTATAATAATTATAACACGTATAATATGTGTGTTATGAATATCTAATGATGTCACATTTTAAAGAGGATTTTAATTTTATTGCTTATATAATTAATTATAAAAAAAAGTGGTAAGTTATTATTATTTATAAACCCTCCAATTTTACAATGTTATAAATCAAACTATTTCTTCTTAAACAGTTGAGTAATTATGACTCAATATTATTGCAGGTACCAAACGAAGCATTATTTGTGTTATTTTGGAAGAACAGAAGTGAATCTGTTATGTAAATTTCAACTTTAATAAGCGATGAGCTATAAGTAATATAAGTAAGTAAGTCTAAGATGATTCTGAAGCAGGAAGCAGATTTCGTAGCAGAATGGGTGTATGTATCATCTTTCCGGCTTGTAAGCTTTTAAGATGACCTCACGGTCGAAACTTTGTTAGGGTGTAACTCTCTAAAGATATATTATATTAGCCCAAAGGGCACACAGAGATTTAATCCTCGGGTTTAACGTTTGGGTACATTTCTATCTTTGACTTTTAAATCCGATTATAAACTTCATTATAATCGTATTATTTACGTATAAGACTGCACCCTACTCGTTTATAATTTATTTATTTATTTATAAACGGCCCAAAACTATTAATTTAGTTTGTTTCTGAAATATTTCCTTAACAAAATGCGATTAGTTTGGGCCAACCTGGGGTCGATGTGCACGTCAGACATGACATGGACGGGCCCCCAAGTGCATCGGCAGTCATTCATTTACAGTTCCTGATCAACGAGGGTGCTATTGTGTCCGTTACGGCGGACGACTCCCTGCACTTGTGGAACTTTCGCCAGAAAGTGCCTCAGATAGTGCAAAGTCTCAAGTTCCAACGGGAAAGGTAACATTATTAAGTATATTATTTGTATATATTTTATCTATCATGATTAAATTGTTGTTGTTTCATTTTACAGAATAACGACAATACATTTACCTCTCCAGTCGAAATGGTTGTACGTTGGGACCGAAAAGGGGAACATACATGTTGTTCAAATAGAAAACTTCGTGCTATCAGGGTATATAATCAACTGGAACAAAGCCATAGAAATGTAAGTGAACAATATCTTTGGAAAACTATAAAAAAAGTTTTTACGATCTCATTAGGCCTATTTGTATACAAAAAGGGTGTTGGAAATATTTATATCACCAATTTCCATTGGCTTGATTATTTTTTTGGCAAATACTCAAATTTAGTTTGTAAACTGTTTCCAGGTCTCGGAAAACGCACCCTGGTCCCGTTGTCCATTTAAGCGACAACCCTCTCGATGCCAACAGGGTAAGTTACACTCTATACCCTCTCTTCGTAATTACCAATTCTCCCCTTTATGTTCTTTGAACACTCACTTTAATAATCAAAGCCAGAAAATGAGATAAAAGTTCTTTATTACTTAGAGAATTGCCACCTAATAAATAAAGAATTTTCAACTCATTTTCTGGTTCTGATCGGTAGTTAAAAGTTAAAATACAGAGTGTCCAAGATAAAGACAGGATAGCATTGGAATCTTACGTAAATGGTAAGAGATACGGAGTGGATTAAATTAGAGAGAAATTGCGCATTTTTGGGTTTTCTACCCAATACACGGCAGCTATGCTGGTTGTCTAACTAACAGGAGCAATTTAACAAATTAGATTTAGGTAAATTCGCCCCCATAATTTACGAATTGTTAAATTTTTTTTATTAAATTCGCCCTATACTTTTACAGTTTTTTAACATACCATTTTTTTTTTATATTTCCTGCTTTATTAACTTTTATATTATTATGACTTTTCTTAAAATAAAATTTTAGTGACGTTCAAAGCTGTACTCAGGAAAAAATTAAGTTTTTCTTAAAACAAACTAAAAACGTATTTAAAAAAATGCAAATGTAATAGCATCTAATTAATAATTAAAAGTGGCCTTAGATTTTGTGATAAAAATAACAGGGCCTATTATAAACAAAAACGCGCAGCTTTTCTCTAATTTAATCGACTCTCTCTCATCTCTTACCATTTACGAGAAAGATTCTAAGCTATCCCGTCCTTACCTTAGACAGACTATATATATATACATTTACATATATCTTCTCTTCGATAGTTGTTAATAGGATTCGAAACGGGCCAAATTGTTCTTTGGGACCTGAAGAACAAGGTGGCAGAAATGCGGTGGCAAAGTCAGGAACCCCTGCGTTCCATTACCTGGCATCACGAAGGAAAACAGTTTATGTGTTCCCACAGTGATGGGTCATTGACCACATGGAATATTAAACAGTTCGGAAAACCTGTACACACCTCCCAACCCCACGGTAAAGTCACTTTAATTTTGTCTCTGTACTTTCCTTTTTCTCACGTACTTAAACATTCTCTCTCTCTCTCTTTCTCTTTGTATTTCTCCGGTTGTAGTTTCCTTTTAAATTTTGACGTTTACAGCAAAGGTATCGAAGGATGGCAAATTGGAGCAATGTAAGCCAATCAATAAGGTCGAATGGAAATTGTCTAGAGCGGGGTAAGTTTCAGTTTATGGGGCTAATTGATTGACCTTTTGTAAACACTGCATCTTCCTTTTAGAGAAGCGTATGTGATATTTTCGGGCGGCATGCCCTACGACCAATGTGGTAGGACGCCGAGCATCACCGTTGTACATAGCAAAACCACCACGGTTCTCGAAATGGAACACAACGTCGTCGATTTCATAACTCTGTGCGAATCACCGTACGTTAGCGGTAAATTTACCTATTTATATCTTTTGTTAATTGATTAATTAATAATACGATAAAAAAATTAGAGATGCAAGAGCCGTACGGGATAATAGTATTGTTACAAAACGACCTGGTAGTGATGGACTTGCAGACGTCAGGTTTCCCGTGCATAGAAAACCCCTATCCCATGGATATCCACGAATCCCCGGTCACCTGTTGCAACTATATGGCCGATTGTCCTGCGGATCTCGTACCGGCCCTTTATTCGGTCGGGAGAGCCGGGGGATCCACAAAAAGGGCTGGCTTTTCCGAAAGGGAATGGCCCGTCAACGGGGGCAACTGGTCCGTGCAGTCCTGCAGTTATAGCGAAATAATTGTAACAGGGTAAGTTGTTTACCATATATATTATGTAGATAGATAGATAGAGTAAGTGGTGGTTAATGTGTTGTGTGTATGTGTGTAGTCATGCGGATGGTAGCGTCAAATTTTGGGACGCGAGCGCGGGCACGTTGCAGGTTTTGTACAAATTGAAAACGGCCAAACTGTTCGAACGGCCCAAGGCTAAGTCGCAGGACAACGAGGACGATCCCTTCGCGATCCAGATTATCTCGTTGTGTCCCGAATCGAGGAAGTTGTGTATCGCCGGCGCCTCTAGTCACGTCATCCTTTTCAAATACAAGAAAAGCGAAAGTAATGACGAAACAACGGTAACAAATCGATAATCGTTATTTCCTATTTTTATTACATTATATATATATATATATATATATATAGGTGTTGGAAATACCAATCGTTTACGAGATTCTTGATGATGGCGATTATTCTCCCGATTGCGAATTTTCGGGACCGGGAAGCGCCGGATCCACCAACAAAATGGACGTGTTAGATTTTGACAATAAAAAGGTATTAGCAATATTTAACTGAACAAAAAAAGAGAAATATTGATAAATACTCTCTCGTGTATATAAATTATTATGATGTATTAAAATTGTATTAAAATACAGGAGTCGTCGTTAAAAGTGAAACAAGGTGCCCAAAGAAAGGCGCCTGGTTTCCAAGCCCAACTGGTATGCCTGACGCCATGGAACAACGGGGAACCACCCAGTCGAATAACTGCGTTAACGATAAACAGCTCATACGGTTTGTAAGTATTTATTTTACCGTATATGTAGCGAAACGTATGTATTTGATTTGTGGAAATTATAACATTTTTCTATTTTAATATCGATCTATGTATTTCAGGATGGTTTATGGCAATGAGGCTGGTATTGTGATTGTGGACATTGAACAGAAAATTTGCCTGCTGAACATTGGCAGTCCGGATCTGTACGGCGCCCAGGATCCTTATTCGCGGGTCCCTCGTAGCCCTAAGAAAGGACAATTGGACACTTTGTTATCAGCCGCTGCCACGAATTCGGACCGGGAAGATAAACAGCCGCGAAGTCCGAGCGTTGATCAGGTAAATTGTCTATCACAACCGTAACTGATGTTTCTCCTCCGATACCGAATAACCTTAATTTCCCAAAATATGTATCCACCCTAATATTTGTCAACCGTATGCAGCGACAAACAAAATAAAAACGGTTCGTACCATCATTATCTTATCATATCCCACTGTGTCTACATACGTAAATTAGTTGGTAACACATGTTGAGCCAGTATTTTTTCTAACATTTGGAAACAATTGGACTTTTTGTTATAATCCAATCGTTTCCACGTATGTGTAGTTTTTGTTTTTGCACCAATCTCTCTCTTTTTATATATAGATACAGTATAGTAATGTTGCACTTATCGCAGTATTCAGTTTTTCCTTTGTTGCTGGTTACTATGAGTTGCCAAACAATAATATTAGTATTAAAAATAAAAAAGAAAGAAACCGGTCACAACCCCGTGTCATGCATGCTTTATAAATATACTTGATAGATGGGAAAGTCCCCATCGGAATCTCCCTGTTTAACCCCCGTCGAGCCGGCATACGAGGCCACAGAGGACTTCCACGTCATCACTCCGATCCCCGACAACAATAATCGTCGAAAATCGTCGACTTGGAAAGGTCTCAAGCGTCGTTTGTCCAGGGTGGACCTCAAAGTCAAAAATACAATCCTAGGGAGCACAACCGCAGACAAACCGAATGCCTCTTTTTACTGTGACGAATACGACGATTTAAACGACGAAACTAGCGGCGGTAGTGGTAGTGGCAGCAAAACTTCCCCTGAATCGGAAGACAATACGATTATAGAAAACCGGAGGTGTCCGACGCCCACGTCACCAAAAAATATCAAAAACTTTGACCCTCTTGACGATAACGATTTTACCCCGAAAGCGGAGGAAGGTGTTTTTTCGGCAGACGATTCGGACAATTCTCCGTACGGAAGTCCTAGAGCGAGACCTGGCAATCTGGAACTTTTTGACGAACACGGGCTTCCGATACGACCTAGTAGGGGGAAGTACAAGAAAAAACAGAATAATAACAATAGTCCCGCGAAAAGGGACCAAAGGCTACTGTCAATACCTAATTTAAAACCCTACAAACCGGACGTGCAACAGTTGAAAGATTTACGGAGCAAAGAGGAAGCGAACTGTCATCATCCCGTTGGACCCCATCCGACTTTCGCCGGGAACTTAATGAGACGTTTCAGTAAGTTTATAAAACAAACAAAATAATAATATAAAACAAAAAAAAAATGTTAATTAATATGAGCTGTGTTTGAGCACCGTTTTTTCCTCAGTCCTGTGACGGTTTTTTGCTTGCAGTGATTAATATTTATTTATGGTACTATGTGTAGTTGGTAACGTAATGGACATATTATTATAAAGGGCGAGTCATTAGGGCGAAGTCGCTCCGAAGTTCACATACGATTTAAAATAGGACGGTTATGCCAAAAGTACATACTACACCCTGTATATTATAAAAATAAATGTCGGTTTATTGGTACTATATTGGATCTACTAGGTCGCATCGTTCTTTGAGTTCGGAGATATTCAAATTGGCGCCAAACACTGCAAGCGTCAAAATTTTCAAAAAAAAATTGAATAACTTAAGAACGAAGCGATCTATATCTATATATCCTATAAATTGACATTTATTTTCTATGAGGAATTCAAAAATGAAATAATATACAGGGTGTTTAGTTTAAAATAACGAAGTTGTGTACTTCTAGCGTATTTAAAAATATTTTTACGTTATTGTACACTTAATTTTACACAACAACTTTTATTTAAAATATTTTTCTCTATTTTAAACTGTACGTAAACTACAATAGACCCATTTCGCTTTAGTGACTCACCTTGTATAACACGTAATTAAATTAAATAGGTGAGGGAATCGTCCTGATAGATAGAATAGAGTGCAAGTGTCGGCTTTTTTTCAATAAAAGATCTTCTTTACTACAGTTTAAGTGTACATTTCATTATATCAGCACGCCATAAGTACTCATTATTAATGTTAAATTAAATGTAAATAATTAAAGAGAGATCTTTTAGTGAAATTGAGGGGTGCTTCCCTGCACATACACTGCTTTTTAAACATAATGGACCTACCTTACAAGAAAAACACCTAATTATACGTATTCTTTTTCTCATACACCTGATTTCGTCCCGGCTTCTTGGCTAATTTTGCTTATTTATGTTCTATTTATTTTTTTCTTTTTAATGTCATCGTTTCTTTAGTACCTACTACGTTTATTATACTCGTTTTCAGCGTGAAGTGTTGGGTTTCTGACTTTGTTCACGTTGGCTTTGGTATAAGTTGAAGATTGTGAAGAGAACCTGTCTCAGAACACTACTGTTGGCCAAGTTAATCGGTAGGGGTGCTAACTATCAAATGAAAAAAAAAAATTAGTAGATCTCTCGAACTTTCCTCCATCACCGAATCCCCTCTCACCCCAACACACACACTCCCTAAAATAATATATATATATATATATTATACTTAGGTACTACATATATAGTGCTTACTTAGTAGTTGTCACACCAATCGTAGTCGAACCAAATAATAGCATTAATTGATTTGTTGAACATTTTTATAGGCCACAACTACTACTTATATATTACATACAAGGAGGTTTTTAAAGTAAATTTAATTATTCGCCCCCTATCGCACTTTTAAGACCAATTAATCAAAAAGCTACTCATAACTGTAGCACCAAAGCGATCTTTACTAATATGAGAACTGGGGTGTGTCGAAAGAAAGCAACACAATTTTTTTTAATTACAACTCGATATTAGTTGCTAAACAAGTTTAAATTTCAAAGAATTAACTTTGTCGGTCATGGACTGCTTTCGAATGGGTGGAGTTGTGTCTCTCCGTTAAGGCTCATGATACTCCATTTTACCTTGGAGGCATAATCAATGTATCTGGTTGTAATTAAAAAAGAAAAGAGCACACCCTGTGTGAGTTCCTGTAATGTAATAGTTGCAATAATAATAATAATAATAGTGTGTATATATATGTACATGGATAGTTGTAAGAGTGTGGTGGTGTTGGTTGTTACGTAGATAAACGGAGTGTGTATCAGCCCCATGCAATCGGCGTCTGGTGGAGGTGGTGGATCGGCGCCGACGCCGGGAGTCGTTGGGGCGTCGGGCTCGTCGACTTCTTCTTCGTGTCCCGTCGGGTCTAGCCAGTCCCAGTCAGGGAGTCGCCGTTGTGCCGAGCCGCCTCGCCGTTCCAGATCGCAAGGTACTCGCAAACTGCACAAGTGCCTTTCAACCGCCAGTTACTCAGAGGAGAGCGGCTGCAACGCGTTTTCTACTACCATCACGCAACAACAACAGCCACGACAGCAGCAACTGCTGGCCGCCAGTCGACAATATTGCAGTTTTGGTAGTACAGTCACCGAAAATAATAGTCATAATTATATTTCCTGATAATGATGACAATGATAAATCTCACTATATTTATTTCGTAAACATACATATGTTCCACAGGATGTGGCACCAAACATAAACAAACCTATGATATTTAAAGATCGGACAATTTTGATATTTATATTATATATTAATCCGGTCAGTCGACAAATACTTTACTTTTTCTTTTTTGGGGCCAAAGAGCATGCTGAATTTCACACCTGAATAAAAAGTAATAGTAAAGAAGATAGTGTCTTGTCTCCAGTCCTTACCATCTTATCACAGAGTTATTAAAGAAACTTGACGGACGCAAGCTACCGGAATTCTCACATCTTTCACAGTGTGAAATAGAATGTGCCTGGAGGCAATCTATATCCTTGATTACCCCCTATGCTTGAATTGTCCTTATTCTTGTCTTGGCTCTAAAATTCGTGTTTTTTATTTTCTGTCCAATGAATGGCCGACGATTGATTTATTGTATATGGTTCTATGTACTATCCCGCGTAAATTGGTCAGGACCGTATTAGGATAACTTTTAGGTTCCACATCCTGCATAGATACACAATTATGTATGTTTATGCTATATATATCTGTATAAGTATGTACTGTCGTACTTATTACTATCTTTCACTTTCTTTTTCTCTGCTGTTATAATAACTACCATAGTATAGTATCTATTGGGCGGTGCACTTCTTCACTGAATCACTTCATCTTCCCTCTTTACCTACACAATTGGTTTCTCTCGGACTTTCTCTGGTATTTATGTAAAATAATTATACGTTCCTACGTATTAATTGTATTATCTTCGTTCACTTTTCCTTTATTTCTGATCACCTTCGAACATTCCATGTTTGTTTTCCATAATATTATATATTACTCACTCACTTACTCGAATGTGTGTATCGTAATCGTAAATTCGTAAAACTTGTGTTGTAGAAAAAATCCTAAATTCCCTAAATATTCGTAAACTTACATTACTTGCTTTACACATAAACATATACCATACATTTAAGTATAATACACAACAGCTATAGTAATTTATTATGAAGTATTGAAGCCACCCCCAACTCCTGTTAAGTAAATTAATTAATTAATAGTTAAGGTGACTTGTACTAGCCAAAACTTTTCGATTGTTTCGAATTTTGGCAAATCAAAAAAAATTGGTTGCTCAATAAACTTACATCAACTTACAATTGCAATACCTATCTGTATTTTCAACTGTCGTTGCTTCCTGCCGCTTTCTATGTGTCCAAATTTTTTCAAAATATTTGGCAGTCAGCCACAGATGCTTTTTTTCGATACCATTTGAATTTTTTAACTTGTAAAGAATATTATTAGAAGCTTAATTATTGGAGCAAGAGCCAGTCTCTTTCTCTTCTAATTCTACTTCTTTTGTACATTTGTACCTACATGTCTACCTGTAGGTACATATAATATAATACAAGTTATGTATATGGCGATGAAGAAATCACGTGCTGCATGGTACTTTTTTGTATACAAAATTTTTTGATATTTAATAACTTTGTTTGTCCTTTTATTACTGCTTTTACTTTTGTGTAATTTTCTTCACACACTTATTACTACTGACTGGACTGGTACCGTACCCTTCGTCTTATACTTACTTGATACCTACTAACGAACAGCATGTTAAATTATGCTAATTAAGTATTCATCGAAGAATGAACATTATATTAACATTAACCCTTGGTATGTGTAGGAACAATCAAACAATATTTTTTAATTACTTATATTATTTATTATAGGAAGAATTACAGAATTACACTTAACATATTCAACTCTGATTAATCAATTGGCTGTGTTCAAGTTGCCTATTTGCATGAATGGCCAGTGTGGGTCGATTAAAGTGAAAACTAAAAATTGAAAAATAGTCAAAAGTACTTGAGAACAAACAACAAATTAGTCAACACAAGTCAGTCTCACCACAACAAGTCATTCTGAAAATGACCGACACCACCAGTTTAAAAGAATAATCAACATAACTTATTATTTCATCCAATAACTTGAAAATAAAAATTACTTTAAGTGAGCGCTTTGAGACAGTTTGAAGCACGTTGATAAAAATCTAATAAAAAAGTTTCCCCTTTAATTGATTCGACCACAAGCTTGAAACTGAAACGTTAACAGCTTTGCTACCATTTTGAAGGCAGATTTTGCATAGACACATCATGCAAAGTCTACCCTGTGCTTTTTATCCATCATATTTTGTACGAGCGTTGGAATGTGATGAAATTTTCTGCCTGGCTGCATAGCATGCGATACCTATTATGATTATGCGTAGTTGTTTTGTAATAATATGTATAAATATGTTACTGATTATTTTGTCTAATTATGGGCCGAGTAGACAAACTGGACAGTTCCTTTTCGAGGTCCCGCTCGAGTTCGATCAGTTCCCTGGAGAACATCACGTCTGAAGCAATACAGTGCCTGGTCTTTGCCGAATCGTATTCGCGTAAAACAGGTAACTATGGTATACTGAAATAATGATCTTACTGTATTAGCCAATACAATGCAATACTCACTCTGTATTCTTTTAATTAATTAATTATTTATTTATTTAAGAGCCTAACGTTTTAACGCCTTCGCTTTGGGTCGGGACGAGTCTCGGTTCGGTCCTGACAATCCTCATAAGTCCCCCAGATCCGGACAGCAGGTCTTCGCAGCCCGTTGTTGTTTCTCTTGTGGGCATTACCATATTTCGCCTGAAAGGTGCCATTCTGTCGATGGCCTTTTTAGATTGTAGCGGATCCCTGATCCCGTACCTTTATGAATCATGGAAAGAAAAAAGGGAAAGTAAGTTTTATACCTATACTCTTACATTTAGTACATAATTAGTCAATGTTGATGTTAAAATAGAGACGCCCACAAGGACTCAAAATAAAATGAGTCCACCCCTGGGGGGAGAGAACCAGAACCGCATCGAACAGTTCGGCGACAGACAATTCGTTGTTATTACAAGCGAGAAGCAGGCCAGAGTCGTGGGATTACCCTCCCAAACGTGCATTTACCGACAACAAATAGCAGATGCTGATTTTGTTGTAAAAGCAGAAACGATAACGATAAAGGGTAAGTAATTATTGCATGATATTTTATCGTACCTACCTGTACTATTTAAATTTCAGACAGTGTATGTTTGGTATGTTACGTGTCCAACGGACACTTGGTGTCTTACAGTCTGCCCAGTCTTCGACCCCTGATGGACATTGACTTTCTACCTCTTTCGGAACTAAGGTAATCTTGATGGTACCCGGGTGGCACGTGTTTTGTTTGTTTGGATATAATTTACTTATACTAAAGTTCTTTCTCACAGCACTGGCGAAGCTGCACAGTGTTCTTTACTTTACTTACTATCTATACAGACTCTTAACTTCTCGATTTTTCTTTTCATTGCATGAAATTTACATAATTTTGTTCACTAATTTATTAAAAAAAGTATATATATATAACATGTAGGACGGTCGATTGATTAAGTGTACCAAAGGCGAGAGAGATGTTAATGTACTTAAGTTGTTTTTAGTTACTCAATATACAGAGTGAGTCATTAAGGCGAAATCGTCAGATATTTTTTAAATACTACAAAATTTATCACGTCAATTTTTACAAATTCAAGCAGGATCTCTTTATTTTTCTTTAATGGAACGCCATATTTTTTTCACATCATACAATGCAAAATTAAATTTCATTTCTACTGATATAAGGTTGTTGGTAGTTGTTTTCAACAGTTTTAAAGAAATATCGGATTTTCTGAAAGTTTAAAAGATAAATCATGTTATCGCGTTATTCGTATTGTAGTTTGGCTAATTTATTTCTCTGTCGATTATGTAAAAACATTGTTTTATAAATATTAGATTTTCATCGATAATTAATTTTCAATTATTCGCAGTTCGACATCTTTTATGTATGAAAATTAACTTTAGCATTCGCGATTTCTCCCCCAATACACGGCTGCTATGCTGGTTGTCCAACTTACAGGAGCAATTTAACAAATTAGGTTTAGATAAACTCGCCCCCGAAATTTACGAACTATTAAAAATTTTTGGTAAACTCCTCCCCTACTCTTACGGTTTTTTTTTAGCTAATGTTGATTGATAAAACAGCACTAATAATAGTAATACTATGAAATTTATATAATTTTTTTTAAGAAATTTGCGATTTGCTGAAACTAGATAACACGACTTTCCTTTTAAATTTTCAGAAAATTGCATATTTCTCAAAAAATTTTGAAAACAGGTACCAGCAACATTGTATTAGTAGAAAGGAAATTTAATTTAGCATTACATGATGTAAAAAATATATGGAGTTCAATTAAATAAAAAAGAGTTATTTTTGTTTTAGTTTGTAAAAATTAGCATTGATAAATTTTATGGTATTTAAAAAGTATCTGACCATGTAATATATGTAGATAATAGAGAATTTTTTCGAGAATCGAAACGTGAAAACTGCATCCTTCTAAATGCTTTCGGTTCGGAGATATTCAAATTAGCACCAAATACTGCAAACGTCAGTTAAAAAAAAAATTAAATAACTCAAGAACGATACGACCTAGGCCCGATATAGTATTAATATACAGACATTTATTTTTTAAGAGAAATTCAAAAATGCAATAATATAATACGGGGTTAAAATAAAAAGTTAGGGTGTGCTTGTGGCATAATTGGAAGTCTGGCATATTTGACATGTATTTTTCTTTATTTTAATCTGTATGTAAACTGCAATAGACCTATTTCGCCTTATTGATTCACCCTGTATATTTATGTATATACAAGAAACCCTTTTTATTCTACATTTAACAAATTCATATTTGTACATATGAGCCCTTGTTTTCCTCCCTTTTACCCCAAAAACCGGCCCTTATTTTATACAAAACCCCACCTTCTGCTTCTAATGTTTACCTTGCTATGATAGTTTCCAGACGCAATCTAACAAAGGCATTGTAGACCCAATGTTGTCCATTTGGGGCCAACAACTCATAGTTAACGAGGACACAGCCCAGTAAGTTTTATTATTACGAAAAATTGATCCGAGATTATTTAATTTTATTTTTATTTTTGGTTGCACAAAATTATTTGTTATTGTGAATATTTTTTTCACTGTCTGCACAAAAGAACAACAACGTTCAGAAATATAGTGAAGTAGGTACTTAACAATATAGAATTTAATTTTATATAATAATAATAGTAATACCTATTGGTGTAGACAGTGACAAAAATGTTTTTACTTTTTCTGTTTTTTAAATCGATTTTTGTATGACAAGAAGTACGAACAAAGGACTTCTTATTTTATGATTTTACTATTTTGTTTATTAATAAACCATGCAGCGGCGCTTTTATTAACGGGACCGTAAAAATGAGGTACAAAAACGAAAAACATATAATATTACAATTACCTATTTGTATACCTATACATACTTTCCGATGTTTAAAGACACAAAATCAGCACCTCGATATTTTCAATTGGCTTCCTTGGCACCCCATAAAAAAGGCACTGCACTTTCACTATTGTGTAATTGTGCATGATTATTACGTAATATATATTATTTTAATGACCAACCCTTTGTGCATGCATGGTTATTATTTATTTTATGATTCGAATAGTGATGAATTAATAATCAGTTCGTACCAGACAATAATTACAATATTATAGGTATTATACATATCCTGATTGTGGTCCTCTTTAATATCTTTTTCCTATTATTTTAGAATCTCCCGAACATTCTGCTTCAGTAACAAGGGCAACGGTCTTTACCTATGTTCACCCTCAGAACTGCAAAAGTTCACCCTATGTTCTGAATTTTGGTAAGCACACTTTAAGGGGGGGGGCTTTTTACTCTCAATTATTATTTTTCAGCTCAAACCTTTCTAACATGTTGGGCGATTTGTTCATTCCGATGGAGATGCCTGAGCCTCCAAAAGAAAGTTTCTTTAAAGGTCTTTTCGGTGGGGGAATTAGGTCCTTGGACCGGGAAGAGCTATGTAAGTAAAAAAAAATGTTTTCTGAACAAAAATGATAATAAAAAAAATAATGATTTTTAGTTGGTGAAGCGAGCGGTAAAGCGAACAAATCAGTTGCGAAACACATTCCCGGTAGCATGCAGGAGATGGGGGCAAGAGTGACTTCGTCGACAAGCGAAATCAGCAGAGCCCACAAGATGGTCCTCGAAAGGGGAGAGAAACTTAGTCAGCTCGAGGACAGAGCAGAGAGAATGCGCTACGAAGCCGAAAACTTTTCTAGCAGCGCACATGAACTTATGATGAAATACAAGGACAAAAAGTGGTATCAGTTGTGAAAAGCTTCGAGAATTATCATCCTTATTAGTGTTTTATAATAGTCAGTCAATAGGCAATGTGAGTGATTTGTTAGTAGAAAAAATTTCTTTTTTACTACTAAGTACTACTGCTACTACTACAACTACTACCACTACTACTATTATCACCCTTCAGAAACTGTCACCATTTTTTTTATTTTAGTTGCTTTGGGCAACGTTTTTTCCTTTTTTTTGTTATCGAAAAATCTACTTTTTTATCTAGTCATCTAGTCACCCCTTTTTAATCTTGTTTTTTTCTAGTCGAAAGCAATTGAATTGTTTTTTAATTACCTAATCGTAAAGAGAAATGATAGGGATGTCGGATAATAATACATAATAAGTAAATGAATAATCTTTCAGTTCCTTGAGAAAGTACCTACAGAAAGTTTTCTTCTTTTCTGTATTTATTTATATTAATATACAGGGTGAGTCACTAAGGCGAAATCGGTCTGTAGCAGTTTACGTACAGTTTATAATAGAGAAAAATATTTCAACCCACTAAAAGTTCTGTAAAATCAAGTGTAGAATAACATAAAAATATTTTCAAATATAGCAGACTTCCGGTTATATAGGAGGTACACCTTAACTTCGTTATGTTAATCGGAATACCCTGTTTATTATTGCATTTTTTTTATTGTTCGTAAAAAATAAATATACGACTTATTAAGACTTTATCGAATCTAGGCCGTATTCCGGATATTCCGATTAACATAACGAAGTTAGGAAGTTGGAAGGTGTACCTCCTATATAACCGAAAGACTGACATTTGAAAATATTTTTACGTTATTCCACAGAACAAATTTTATTTGATAGGTATGTTTTTTTCTCTATTTTAAATTGTACGTAAACTACAATAAACCAATTTCGCCTTAATGACTCACCCTGTATAAATATACGCCATAAACATAATCAAAATAATTATATTAATTGAAAAAACATTTATTTTTTTGAGGAACGAAACGCTGATAGATAAGAGGAGTTTCTAAACTATAATAATTATAATATAATATAAAAGGATCCTACGGTAAATGGATAGATAGTTATGATACTTGAACGCTAAATGTGATATTCTCTACCTATCCACTATCTATCGGCCATTATTATTGTTAAATCTATTTATTGTATAGTTTTTACGATTAGTTAAAATTGTATTGACAAACATTTACCACGACCTTTGTACTACATTAAATGTTGGACAAATTTCGCTTGACATACATATACAATCGTCTAAAGTGAAAACGATACACCGCTCGCAGGTGTATGTGGGTGCACTAACTTTTGCATTCATTAGGACAGATTGTAATTTATTGGTTTTAGTTGCCTGTGATCGTATTTTACTTAAAAATACTGCACGAATTTTATTTTTATTTTTTGTTAAATGTTTAGAAAAGACTTAATTTAATTGATCTAAAAAGAAGAATATTTAAAATGTTGTACTGTACCTACACATTTTTAGCGGACAATAAGATATTATTATTAATTCGTTGTTTTTAGTTGAATAAGTCTGTGTGATCTTTAATCTTGTTTGTAAATAATTTCTTTCGTCTTCCCTCTTCACTAAAGGCCAAATGTGTATTATTTAAAACAAATAATAATTAATACATATGTTATTAAATAAATAGTCTGTTAATAGACTATTTAGTATTGTTTTTATGTTCTATTAAAGAGGAAACATACATAAATCATGTAAATAATACAATTATATTATATCTGTTAATTGTTTAAAACAATATGTTGTATGTTATTCATTTTTGCAGTATTTATTAAATAAAAAAAGTGGTATGAAGGGAACAAATTTAGGCTCTTGTTTTCCACATTGATTAATTTCGTTCCCTGTAAATGCTGAATTTGTTGGCCCTAAACTAAGTAAAACCGAACAAATAGTTATATTGATAGTTATTGTACAATTAACAATAAACTATTATTTGATTATTATCTCTTATTACTTAAAAAAAAACAGATGTGTTAGATATATGTAAACAATTTATTTCAGAATTATGCAATAATAATACATTACATCAAGTTAGATAAGAAAAAAATAGATTATTCTTACTCATATTAAGAATTAGCAACTCAAAATAACATATGTTCGTGCAATATTTTAGGAGAATTACATAAAAAAAATAACAGTCATTCCATACTCAAACACTAATAAGTAATAAATAGATTAATATTTACAACAATTTAGTTTTCTGCGTACACTTTTTGTTTTTAATAAATGCAATAGAATTATTAAGTATACACCTAACTTATTTACTCTTTTTCTCGTCCTTTAAGGCTCTCAGTCTTTCAAGCAGAGATGGATGTGAATGGTGCCAGGCAGAATACAGCTCATCATAAATCGGAAATCCTAAATTGTCTTTATTCAACTTAATCAAGGCTAAACGTAAAGACTCCGATTTGTTTAACTTTAAAGCAAATTGATCTGCTTGAAATTCAAATTTCCTTGAAAGACAAGCTAAAAGAAATGACAAAAATGCATTGTAGGGCACCATAATATATTGTAAAACGACCAAGAGCCCCACGAGGACTGGCTCTGTCCCAGATGGGAAACCTACAGCTTCATAAAGAAGGGGAATCTTGAATGTGTATGCAAAAACCATAAATAGAAGGAACAGACTGGTTTCCATAATAACAATATTCTTGACAATATGTCCATACTTCCAGTGTCCAATTTCATGTGCTAAAACAGCCAACACTTCGTTGTTTTCATAATTATCTATCAAAGTGTCAAACAGAACTATTCTTTTCACACCAAACAATCCAGAGAAGTAAGCATTGCTATGAGCAGACCTTTTAGACCCCTCCACGACATACAATTGTCCCAAAGGAAAGTGCAGTTTGGTTGCTAACTTTTCTATTTCAGATCTTAACTCTCCTTCAGGTAAAGGAGTGAATTTATCAAAGAGAGGTGCTATATATGTGGGATACACAGTTAACAATATGAGCATAACAAGACCTACAAAAGCCCATAGCCACATGAAAAACCAGTCTCCTCCGTATTTTACAATCAAAATTGCCAAAGAAGATATTGGCAAACTCAAGAACTGGCTGAGGACAAACACTTTGATTCTGTCAATAACAAAGAATCTTGCTGTTTGCTTGTTGAATCCATATTTTTCTTCTAACACGAACGTGAAATAAATGGAAAATGGCAAGTCCAAAACTGTAGACATTGTAGTTAATAAGAATATCCATATGCAACTAACCACAACTTCATTTTCAGTTGGTGAAATTTTAGTAGAGTAATCCCAAAAAATTGCTAATATTCCTGTATATAAGACAAAGGACGACAGGATGATTGAAAAAGTGTCTTTAACAAATCCAAATTTGGTTTTGTCCAGATGGTAACGTTTTGCCTTTTCGAAAGTTTCTTGAGACATAACCTCTTTCAAGTCATCTGGTACATTTTTCGTTCTACTAGCCAAAAAATACTACAGAAAAGGTAAAATTAAGTTACAAACAACCTCAGAATTGTTATATTTTTAAAATCACCTGTCTGATTGATAAATATAGCTCCCAAATGTATTCCAACCATAAGAAAAATAATATTATCATCAACATACCCGAATTATCTATTACAAACATTTTAAAAACTTCAATGGACATTATGATTTCATTCGGTTAGTAAAATTACTTCCAGAAAATGGGAAAATGCGTATTTATAATAGTTTTTTCCACATTCTAAAACTAACCAAACATATGGGTAACGTTATGGATTGGTTGTGGATTTTCTAGGTTATGGTCGTTATGGTCAGTGTAAAAAAATCATTTAACCACCTATCCTAATTTGCCAACGATAAAAGTATATAAACAAAGCAAGTGTTCCATTGAAGCCATTTCTTTCTATAAATGAAAGTATCATTTAGTAAAGCGAAAATATCTTTTTTGTTTTTATAATTAATAGAAATAAATTAAAGTGTATTATTTATGGATTAAAGTGCAGAGTATGGATTTTTCAAAGTATGGAAATGCAGTATTTTAGTCAACCGTTTTCTGTCGAGATGTCGCTCCTATCGAAAATTATAATTTTTTTTGTATTTCTCTCTCTCTCTCTCTCTTTCATACTTTACAAGTTTACACAACGATTGTTGAAATTTTCCATCTTTCTCTTCCTCCAACAACTGGCATGGTGAGCACACATTGAGTAATTTTCTAGCAATTTATTTATAAGAAACTTAATAAGATATTTAAATAAAATAATGAAAATCATTTACAGTAAAAAACAGTAGTTTTTATCAAGTGTACCTTATAACGTAGGTTTTAATTATTTGCAGGTAATAGGCAGAATAGTGATTGCCCGGTCCTCCACGTTTTTCTCGAAATCAGTTAATTTAACAAAAATGTAAGTATTAACTTAAAAGTATCCTTATATTCGAGCTACGATATGTTTTTTTACGTGTATTTACAGTTGCTTTATTTAAATTTTTACACATTTACCTAAACCTTTATGTTGAGGTTATGTCTTTCTCATTAACGATTTAGGGGTGACTAATTTAATACTTATTAATGGATTATGAATGGAAATTGAAAAAAAAAACATAACTCAAGTAATTTAGTTTAATTTATCTGTTGTTTATTTAACGAAAATCTAAGTGCTGTCATAACATAATAAATTGTAGTGGTTGTGCATTATAAAGTTATTTTTATGTTTAGGTCATTCAAACAAAATGAAGGAAAACCTTATGCTCTTCGTCGAAATGCCAGCAACTTCAACGTTAAAAACCAAGGACGTGGAGGTTATAAACAGAATGGTTTTAATGGGAACAATTCAAACAACAGCAATGGTTATGGCCGTTTTGGATCTAATGGGAACAATAACAACTTCAATCGCCCCATGGAAAAACCCAATTGGGGGAAGGAAACCTTGGTTCCAATAAATAAATCCTACTACATTCCTCATCCCAACATTGCCAAACGTTCCTCCTTTGAAATTGATCAATTCCGTCGTTCTAAAGAGATTACCGTTGAAGGCGACGACATTCCCCATCCCATCCAGAAATTTGAAGAGTGTAACTTCCCAGATTATGTCATGGAATGTATCAGAAAGCAAGGCTATGATGAACCTACCGCTATTCAAGCTCAGGGCTGGCCCATTGCCATGAGTGGGAAAGATATGGTTGGAATAGCTCAGACGGGTTCGGGCAAGACACTAGCCTATATTCTGCCTGCTATTATGCACATTAATAACCAGGAAGCCACCAAACGCGGAGACGGCCCCACCGTCTTAGTTTTAGCACCAACTCGCGAATTGGCGCAGCAGATCCAAAAAATCGCTACAGAATTTGGCAGCTCTTCGTACATTCGTAACACGTGTATATTTGGAGGAGCCCCAAAAGGTCCACAAGCTCGTGACTTAGAACGTGGCGTCGAAATAGTCATTGCAACCCCTGGACGGCTTATCGACTTCTTGGAGAGGGGCACTACGACCCTCAAAAGGTATAAATGCTCTCATAAACTGCTTTTTTGTATGCTATTAAGAAAAACGTCGTCGTTTTAGGTGCACCTACTTGGTCTTGGACGAAGCAGATAGAATGTTGGACATGGGATTTGAGCCTCAGATCCGTAAGATTCTTCAGCAGGTGCGTCCCGATCGTCAGACTCTCATGTGGTCCGCTACGTGGCCCAAAGAAGTCAAAAAGCTTGCCTCCGATTTTCTCAGCAACTACATTCACATAAACGTCGGTTCCATGCAATTATCAGCCAATCACAACATTATGCAGATAGTGGACGTATGTCAGGAACAGGAAAAAGAACAAAAGTATGTCTTAATTTATTGCTAACTGAACTGGTTGTTATCGTTGTGTTATATTCTTATAACATTTTATACATACATAGGTTGACCAATCTGTTACAAGAAGTGGGATCAAACGATGCCGACACAAAGATTGTTGTATTTGTGGAGACGAAAAAAAAGGTTGAGACAATAACTAAAGTAATTCGGAGGATTGGATGGTCTGCAGTTGCAATGCACGGGGATAAAAGCCAGCAAGAACGTGATTATGTTTTGAAGGAGTTCCGAAATGGAAAGTTCAACATTTTGGTAGCTACCGATGTCGCAGCTCGAGGACTTGGTAAATTTTATTTACTACATTTTTTTTTTTTTTTATATGATACGATTTATTCAACCAGAAATAAATTTACATGGATGTAAATCCTACAGAGATAGACAAAGCAATCTGTTCGTAGGTCCGGTTTTTAACTTAATCACAAAAAAGCTTAAAACTATGCCTTATAACTGATATTCTCTTTAAAGTTATAAAACATTCAATAAATTTCTTTCCTCAAAGATAATCAAATAATCATATTTCAATTACATTTTATATGTTATTTTGTTATTATTAAATTAATTTGATTTGCAGATGTAGACGGGATCAAGTACGTTATAAACTATGATTATCCCAACTCTTCGGAGGATTACATTCACAGGATCGGTAGAACAGGACGGTCGGACGCTACAGGGACCTCTTACGCCTTTTTCACTCCTAATAACTTCAAGCAAGCGAAAGACCTCGTGTCTGTTCTTAAAGAAGCTAATCAAGTTTGTATAATTATAATTTATTTATTTATTTCTTTATTCAATTGTTTATTTTGTAATAATTAGGAGATAAATCCGAAATTGCACGAGATGGCGAGCCGAGCAGGTAGCTATGGCAATAGTAACAGCAGATTTTCTAGATGGGGCTCAAATAAAGGTGGATTTGGGGGAAACGGACAAAGAACCCATACCAGATTTAACTCTAGGTTTTCAAACGGATATAACAACAGTAACGGATATTCTGGTAAGAAATTAATTTGTTTTTTTAAACTGGTTCTATTTTTTTTTTCTGTAGCGTAAGAGAATAATTCCTTAGTTTGCCGCTGCATTCCAACACCGGTTTACTTCTCATCTTTCTTCGTTCTTTAATAGTTTTGACAGGGTATTTATTATGTGTTTGTCTTATCGTTAGCGACAACAACATTCATCTTTTATTTCTCTGTGATAACGATCAAAATTACAGAATAACTTTTTATTTATTTTTGAATTATTGAATTGTGTCACATGTATAATGTAGCCAGTACTCGTCATTTTATAGATATATCTGCATACCTGTTTCAATCATTTGGTTCTTATTAGAAAGGAAAAAGTGTATTTTACATGAATGTATTATTAATAGGCAATCTTTTATTTTTATTTTTTAATTGTTCATCGTTTCAACTAACTTGGACAATTGAATTGAGGAATTCTTATATTCTACCTTCTTCGTTTTTAATAAACGAATAATTAATAAAAGCATTTTTATTACTTAATGATCAATTAATAAATCAATTTTCAATAAAATCAATTACATTAATTGCGTCTACATACAAAGTATATTTTTTACGTCATTTTTGAAATTACCGCTACCTCCTATAAGCAAACCCAATGCTCTGAAGTTACTTTTAAATATTGCAGTACCGCCAACTTGGCCTACAGTAATTAATAAAATAACCATAGCTAACCTGTCTTTTCTATGGGATAAACTGAAATGATCTATTATTATATCTATTAGATTGTTTTCCTGTTTTGACAGCTATAAACTACATATAAAATAATATAAAATTTCAATTATTATTTAAGTGAAAAATATGTTAATCTACAGAAAATATTGAATTAATAGTGATAAGTTATAACATTTTAAAATAAATAGATCACGTATCGTTTTAAATGGCGTTAAAATGCCAAACTCTAACCTCAAAAATTGTGTTCATCGTTTAGCGTTTCTTATTAATTAATAACTATGTTACCTCAATCTACTGGCCTGAAAAACTTATCTCAACAAAATCTACTTCAAGAACTACGCCTGTTTATCGGAGGTGCTTCCAAAACTACAAAATGCAATTCTTTAGAGCTTACAAAAACTGCTTTATCTCTTCTAAAGCAACTACCGGCTTGCAGGGAGGCTGTCTTCGAATATTTTTACGTCGTCTTCGATAATGCCACTTTAAATTATGTGTCTAGACTAGAGGTAGTGTTTGTTACTTCTTTTGTCAGTATTATGTTTTTAATATAATATAATGTTAATTCCAGAAAGAAATTGCAACAGGACAAATGCCCCCTGCCTCAGAAGATGATGAGACAACGATATCTGAAATACATTCTGTTTTATGCAACTTTATTTCGACGAATGCAGAGGCCTGGGCTCCTATTATTAGTACATGGTCTTTAGAATTGTTGGGGGAGCTATCAACTAGATATGCCGGCAGAGCTCATGTGTCAACAGGTGAAAAACATTATTTGTCTCTTTTTTTATGATAAAATAATTACTGTTATCAGGTGTAAATGAGACTCTACAATTGTGGATGAGCTGTATAAGTACTCGTACCCTAATTGACATAACAACACAGTGCCTTTCGTGTTTAATGAATTCAGACACAGAGGCTTGTATAAGTGCCCTTTTAGGTAAGAACAATATATCTTCTTTTTTATTCATATACTTCAATTAAAGTTTTTATGTTCTTTAGATACTTCTGTAAAACATTCGCCGAATTTTGATTGGGTTGTGGCACACGTAGGCAGCTGTTTTCCCAACACAGTCATAACAAGAGTCTTGTCATGCGGTCTTAAGGACTTTTGTCAGAATAAATCTTATGAGCAAGGTTGTGATTCTCCTAAACTTAAATCAGTCGTCGGTATTTTGGGGCATCTGGCTGGAGGCCACTGTAACGACATACAAACAGCTCTATTAGATTTATTTAATGTAATGTGTTTATTTAACTGGATACAATTACATTGACATTTGAATTTTTTATAGTGGAGTTATAAGGACACGCTCTTCCAAGATGACAGCACAAAATCACAAAAGAAAGCTACTGTGCCATTTCTACTTCAATTGGCGTACCTTTCGCCCACATTATTCTCAGCAATTTGCAAAGATATTAAGAATACATGTACTTAGACTCCAAAAATAATTATTTTGCACTAACTAAAAATATATTTTTTTGTAGTAACTTTGGGCGTTATTGTAGAATTTAATAAATACACTGACGATTGGTGTAAGTATTTTGGGTCTTCAGAGTCACTACTTACTCTTCTGGTCAATTTAATATTGAAGTGCGATGTGGGGGCTGTGCAAATAATTAATTTACTTATGGACTGCATATTAACTGATAAATTGGCCACAGACAATGAAAGTGTTAAGAGAAATGTACGAGATACAGCAAGGGAAATTTTAGGTATGAATATACATATATGAAAAGCGTATGTTTGGAGGTAATAGTTTTGTTGGTTGTAGAACTTGTTTTGCACGAAGTCGACTCAGCTGTTCGAGTTCAAAACCAGCAAAATAATTTTGTTCATATTTTGCAATGTTTTGTAAAGGAAATTATGGATGTTCACGAACTTCTGTTAAATCCTGACAAAATAAAATATCAAACTGCAGCCCAAATTATTACATTTGTCGGTAAGTTTAATATTTTAAACTTTATTTCCAATGGTTTTCCTTTTTTTGTTGTTTAGGTCATACAAATCCTTATCTATTAATAAATTCGATAATGTTCCTGTTCGAAAATTCAAAAACGGACGAACAACTAGCCCTGATCGTAAAGATTCTTTTTAACGAATTGATTGATAAGACTTTGCAACCCTATGCCGACAAAAAAGGGCACTTTGCAGTCGTATTGGAACAAGTTTTGAGTAAAATTAATACGCGTGTAAATTTGGTAAAAGAAATTGAAGACGATGGCACGGACTCAACGTTAGTTTGGAAGAATTTACTTATTTTACTTCAGTGAGTGATCGTGTACTTATTTCATTAATAATTTCCTACATTTTAATAATTTATTGTAGATGGGAAAAAAGCGAAGAAGTTTTCCTGTTAAAGTCCAGGATTATTTCACGAGCAATTCACGCAAATTTCATTAGTTTAACACGTCTATTTATGAGTGAGAAATTACAGATCCCCACCCTACACATTTTTGCAGAACTTATAGAAATTTTTGGCATTCCTTCTCATGAAGACCACGAATCGTACAGAATACCCATAAAGGCTTTGTTGAATTGCAGCATTGCTGTAGTGAAATATTTTTTTGTTTGCTGCAACGAACAAGATGAAATTATAAAACACAATGGCTGGAGAAGGGCTAGAACTATTTTAAGACGCTTATGCCTACACTCGAAGGCCGTGAGGGTCTTAACATTGCGTGAACTGCTAGAGAAATCTTTGTATACCAAAAATGGGATGTTATTTGGGGCGAAAAATACGAAATTGGAGAAAAACGTCGACTTTGATAAGAGTGTACTGGAACAGAATAAAAGAATGGTTGGTAACTGCTTTCAAATTTATTTGTAATTTTGGGCCTAATTTATTATCCATATTATTTTTTATTGTACAGAGTAAAACGATTCCGCTTACAAAACATTCGTCTGTTTTTAACGGGGGCATAATAGGAGCGGGTAAGAGAATACCTGTTAAACAAGAGACTTTGTCACAAGATGTGGTAGCAGAAAACACAAATCAACTGCTCGATACAATAAAGGCTTGCTGTGGTACTCCCACGGATACCGACACAAAAGTCCTGGATGTCTCCTTGGATAATGTGACGTTAGTATCGTTACTTTTGGTCCAATTTGTTAGTCCTGATGTCATGTACAACGGACTTCCGTGGCCTGAAGAAGAATTTGCAAAAGTACGAACGATTAAATTGCTATTAAATAATTAAATATAATATAACAAATGTTATAAACAGGTGACCATCGAAAGAGACTTGTACATTCGTCGCATGTTCAATAACAATCCTCTCTTGTGGGAATTGTTGTCTTTTATTGCTGTCTATCGGCCCACTTTATGTTACTGTTCGGTGCTTCTGAGAGCCCTTACGGCCACACTAATCCACCAGTGGAACAGCATGGGGAATCAAAGCAAATCAACCGGTACAGAAAATTACAACTCACTGATGGACACGACGGTTAAAGTTCTGGACGTGATGGCCTTAGGACAGCTCCTTCCCCCACCGTTGTCGGGAATACGGGACGTTATACTGTACCTCAAAAATTCAGAGGTAAGTCTTTGTTACGTTTTTGTTAGGGGGTTGAACGAAAGAAGAAAACGAAAGAAATGTTGTTTGCAGATTGTGCAAATTCTAAGAAATTGTGTGTGGAATTACATGAGGGACAACGTGCCGTCTCCTGCGCTTTTTACGTGCGACTCTGCGGGAATTTATTGGAGGGATCCGTCACATTCAAAACCTCTCGAAGTATATACGAGCACATTGAGATTAATTATGCAAAAGAATATTAAAACTGTCGGACAGTCGTATTGCCAAATGTTCGTGCTCGTGCCGCATTCAAATTAATTAAAAATCCAAAAAAAATTAACACCTTTTTTATTTCACCTTATTATTTAAATTGACGGCTGTTGTAAAAATTACTGTATGTATGACAGGACACGAAGAACAATATTTTATATTATATACACAATTAGACCACAAAAATAATATATAATACTACTTACAGTATTACTGTAAAAGAAAAAAAAAATATTTCTAAAGCCCCATATGACCACAAAATTAGGGAATGTGTTGTGTATGATTATGTATTACATTACATTACAAGTCTTTTTTCACCCTTATCGCCCATCTTCCAAAATAATTACATATATTGTACTGACTGTAGTATATAGTAAATAATCAATTTCATCTGTTAGTTCCGTTCTTTATAAATTATACATCGTACATATAACATATATCACAGAAAAAGGTGTTGTAAAAAATAATTATTATACATAGACAATCGAAATTGGAAAAAACGCGCTAGTTTAGTTTTTTAATTATAAAACGGAAACAAATTGATAAAATTGTATTTATTTTTTAATTTAATTAATTGCTATTTAAAGTTCATCGTGTAGGTCGACCGTGTCAGCAGGAGACTCTCTACACGCGGCAGGTGTTGCGAATTCAAAATAGTATTCACATCTATTCGGTTCTGTTACGCTAATCAGTCTATTTTCACTGCCACAGCTGACCCTCACCCTCGTGCTTCGGTCAGGGCCGTTCCAACACGACTGGCCATTTTCATACACCATCGTCTCGTATTTGTTGTTGTCCAAGCCTTCCCAACGACTCCAACTGCCTAACCTGAAACAACATAACAGCATTAATATTATTTCCTTTATAAACTTCGTTTCCTCCTTCATATCTACCTTGTATCTCCACCTGCATGTTTTGCTTTTGGTTGTTGTGAAGTTTTATCAAAGGGACAAAGCCTGTAGATGTACTCGCGATCTTCATAATCAAAGCATTGGCCTTCTAGAGGGGCAAATTCGTCATTAGGGCCGAAATCTTTCTCCAAATACTCTCTGATGCGGTCTATTTCCCTGGTAATGTCTTGAACATTCGATCGGGCCGATTCAAATTCGCGTCGGGCATCATTGGCGCGATCTATTAATTTCTGAGTCGCTTCATCATAGACCTGGTGCTGGACGGTGTCTTCTGCGTCTCCGGCTGTTGCGGTTGAAGACGGATCTTCTTCTTCTTCGTCTTCATCATCGGGATTATTGTCAGCATCTTCTTGGCCCTCCAAATGTTCTTAAACAAAAAAGAAAAAGAAACGATTTGAATTATGCATACATGTAAAAAAAATTGATGTAATTTACCTTCTTCTTGATCATGATCTTCATGTTGTTCTTCATGAATACCTTCTTCTTGCTTTTCTTTAATTCCTTCATCTAAAAAAGGAAATACATATGTACCTAGTTAAAATTTTGTTTAGTAATTTAACTAGAATTAAAACTGACCAATTTGACCATTTATGTCTTGTCCATCAATATCTTCTTGTTCTTCTACATCTTCCTTAGTAGAATCTTCCTGTTGCTTTTCTAGTTCTTCTGCCTCTTTTCTTTGTTTGTCTAATTCTCTATAATATTCCAAAGCAGTGGATTCTTCTTCTTCTGCTGCCTTCTTTAGTGCCTCCTTTTCCAACAAGACTTGTTCGGCTTCTAATCTATTTTTCTCCAGTTCTTGGATCTTTTCTCTTTTCTCCTGTTTTAATTGAGCACCTAACATACACAAGTTGTTTTATATAAAAGGAAAAAGGAAGATAAGTGTTGTATGTATACCTTTCTGGCTTAATTCCAGTCTTATTTGAGAACCAATTTTAATCAATTCAGCCTGCCTTTGAGCCTCTTCTCTCGCTGACCGACCTAATTCGTCACAAGTGTTAATACATTTAGCAGAACTGGCAAACTCGTCTGAAATATCACAGCAATCACAGATGCCATCGTTCACTCTGTTGGAAGGAATGTTTTTTGGTTGATACCCGGCATTCAAACAATAGAAAATTCCATGGGGACAAGCCGAAGTTCCTGGCTCGTCGCTGGCATCAGGACAGTCACAATAATCATCGTTTACTTGCGTAAAAGGGATTGTTAAGCTGCCATCAAAACAAGTAAAATCCTTACTGGGGTTGTATAAGGGGGCACGGGAAAGAGAAACGCCTCTAGGTCGAAGTATTTCCGATGATATTAATTCGCACGTGAATACCAAAAACACGAAAAGGAACTTAATTAATTTAAAACAGCTTAAATGCCTCATATTTTGACCTACAACACTACTTATACCGGTCATCAGGGAAGTATTTTTTATCAATTTGGTACTTATGACACGTCACTCGTACAGTAGAAATACTGACTTCTGTCATAGAGATAACGATCCTTATCCAATTTATTATCTATCTATGATCGTTGTCTATAGATCACTATAGATTTTTAACCTAACTATTTTTGTTCATGGTTATAAAATCAAAGTTGTTTTTTATTTGAATCATATGATAAAATTAATTAAAATTAAGTTAACTTTTACTAGCATCCTGCACAGAATGTCGAAAGCAGTTTTGGACAGAATTATTTTCAATGCAAAGGAAGCAGAGAACACCATAACGGAACTTACAAGTGAGGTTAGGACTGTGAATTTATATCTCAAGTTTTTATCATATTTTCCTTTAACTATGATGTATTTGTAGATTAAATCGCTTACTAATGAATATAATAAAATACGGATTTGTAAATTGCTGGAGGAAAATGCAAAACTTGAAAAAGAAGTAGAATTGGCAAGGAGAAAACTTATACGTTTGGAGCAACACAATGGTATTTCCCAAGTATCTGTTCCTATTTCTAAGGATAATTTACAGTTTGAGGACAATTCAACCCTTCAAAATGGTGGCGATAGTATACAGCTAGTTAAGAAAACCGAAAATGTGCCTTCAGAAAAAGATACAAAATCTGAGGGCTTTGCAGAAAAGAAACCTAAAAAAGAAAAGAAACCAAAAGAAAAACAAACTCATATTGAATTACCTATCGACTTTGGACGTTTAGATCTAAGAGTTGCCAAAATACAAAATGTTGAAAGGCATCCGGATGCCGATTCTCTGTATGTTTTAAAAATTAATTGTGGAGAAGAAAATCCCAGAACAGTATGTTCTGGTTTAGTAAAACATGTTCCAATGGAACAATTAAAGGATGCCAGTGTTATTTTATTATGTAATTTGAAACCAGTAAAGGTAACAAAAAGAATGAGTAGTTGTCTTGCAGAATTTTATGATAACCTGATTTATTACAGATGCGGGGAATAACATCAGAGGCAATGGTCATGTGTGCTAGTTCTCCTGAGGCTGTTGAAGTATTAATACCACCTCCAGGAGCTCTGCCAGGTGATGCAGTCGAGTGTAATGGATATAATCGTTCTCCTGACCCCATTATGAATCCTAAAAAGAAAATATTCGAAACTGTGGCTCCTGATCTACACACCAACGATTTGTTACAAGCTTGCTATAAAAACACACCATGGAATGTTCCTGGTAAAGGAAATGTTCTGTCTAAATATCTTAAAAACGCAAACATTAAGTAATTTAGAAATAATGGAGTACTTAAAATAAAATTTTAAATTAATTATTGGATTTGTTTGAAATTATATAATTTTCTGTTTAAGGAAATCAATAATAAGCTATTAATAACAATTTCTTACTATTTTATTGAAATATTTCATCTTTCAGGTCACCAAATGGAACACTTCTTAATTTTTATGTTTCCAAACACTCTGTGGTAATAGTTATCTATGGTAATTGTGGTCTATAACCTGTATTACCTGTCATTACCTGTAGTCATATGACAACTCCAAATAGTCGTTCTAAAAGTATCAAAAAGGGAGTATTTATCTAGAAAAAAACAAGAAAAATGGCTTTATCTTTACTTCCTTTCATAATATTTACTGTGTTTTGGGGTGGAGTTGGTATTGGGCTTCCGATAGCCGTACCGAAAGGACCGAACAGAGGGTAACACCAAAAAATCATTTTGATTTTGATTGATCAATTAATCATTTTTATTGCAGAATTATTCAAGTGATACTTATGCTAACAGCCGCAACTTGCTGGTTATTGTAAGTTTCTTTATTAATTAATAATTTATTTGTTGATGGAAAAATAATTTAATTCTTTCTCAGCTGGTTATGCTGTTATATGTCCCAAATGAATCCCCTGATTGGACCTTCTCTCGAGAGACATTCATTATTGATAATGGCAAGGGAATGGGTAAGTAATAATATTATTTTTAAACTTTTAAGAATTTTTAATTTCGTTACATAGATAATGAGGACACAATTAAAGCATATGATATTTCTGATTTTCAGGGTAATCCTATTACTACTAATTAAGTAACACCATTGTTATCATCCATCTATATAAAGTGTAAATATAAATAGAGAATATCCAATTATTAAATTTGCAGTTAAAAAGTTATGTTAATTATAAAATGTATTTAATTAGTAATTAATCGGAAATAAGTTTGTCATTCCAAAAATAGAAATACTCCATTAGTCAATCATTACTTTTTTTTGTTAAATTAGACATCAATCATTAAAAAATAATTCTTTATTTTGTTTAGTAAAAATACAAAATAAGTAACAAGTTTTAACTGGTAATGAATATTGATTATTACTAATTTATTATTACAGTCTTTGGTAAAAATACAACTTAAATATAAACATTCTTACTAAAAAATAAACTCAGGAACTTTTTAAACTTATAACTATAAAAAAAATTGTAAAACAAAATATAAAATTCTTAAATTTTGTAGAAAATATTTGCATATTTTCCCAAATGAAAACGTCCTTAAAAACATATAATAATAAGGGTAAAGGTATAAAAATATCTTGAAGAAAATTAAACTATTCAGAGCGTCCATAAAAGCTCTCATAGGTACTTATTTTTTGCTTTTCAAAGTATATTTCTTCCAATTCGGGCTGGCCCATGAAGACAGCATCAAATTCCTTGTTATGATAATTAGACAACAAATATTGCAGTTCTTCCTTTGCGTTTTTATAAACAGCAAGATCTTCGTTAATTTTCGAAAGTCTCTTTCGACGCAATTTGTTCTTTTGATAAAATTTCTGGGTCGGACGTGACATCTCACGTAAGATGTCATCTTTAGCTTGAAGTAATCTTGAAATTTCAGGATCATAAATTCTTCCTACGTGAACACATTCTTTTTTGTTTGAATTATTCTGCAAACGTTTTCCTTCCATATGAGACAAGTCAAAGTGAGGGTAAGACAAGGCAACGTTTTTCCAATCATTTTGAACCACTTCAAAGGGAGATACTTTCCTCAACTTATATTTGTTCCACATAGGGTCTGTATCGTTACGATGATCGTGAGGATAAAAAAAGGGGCCCTGGTATCTTTTAGCAGTCGAGTCAGGAACAGTTTGTAGTGGAGATGAATCTGAGTTGTTGCAGCGACGTTTTTTAATGTGATTGAGTATTTTGGTGGAATCAGAAAAAGGCCTTTTGATGCCAGTTTCTATAACAGAAGTGTTGAATGTTCCTTTTTCAGTTTCATTTGTTATTTCTTCAATTTTACTTGGTCGTTTTTCAATTTCACTTGTTCTTTCATCAATTTCATTTGTTATTTCTTCAATTTTACTTGGTCGTTTTTCAATTTCACTTGTTCTTTCATCAATTTCATTTATTATTTTTTCAGTTTTACTTGGTCTTTTATCAATATCATTTGTTCTTTCATCAATTTTACTTGTTCCTGGTTCAATTTTAATTTCTTCTATGTCATCTTCTGGAAAAAGGTCGTCTGTTAAATCTAAACTTAAATAATCTGTGGTATAGTTATCATTTTGGTTTAATTCATCTTGTACTTCGTTTGAAACCTTATTAGCTTTACAATATATATCTATCTCTTCATTTTTCTCTAAGATACTTTTTAATAAATCTGAGTTGCCACAGCGACGTTTTTTATTTTGACTGAGTGATTTGATGGAGTCAGAAAAAGGCTTTTTAATGCTAGTTTCTATAACAGAAGTGTTGAATGTTCCTTTTTCAGTTTCATTTGTTCTTTCGTCAATTTTACTTGTTCCTGGTTCAATTTTAATTTCTTCTATGTCATCTTCTGGAAAAAGGTCGCCTGTTAAATCTAAACTTAAATAATCTAAGGTATGGTAGTCATTTTGGTTTAATTTATCTTGTACTTCGTCTGAAACCATATCAGTTTTATCTAATGATGATATAACTTGTCCTTCGTTTTCCTCTAAGGAACTTCTTAATGGTTCTTCTGTTAATTTGATGAAAGTTTCGTTTTCAGTAGGTAAAAGGACATTGTTGTTGACACTGATAGAATCGTCTAGGTCAGAGTAAATGTTAGAACAGTGAATGATAAATTCAGAGCCATAGGTTAGATCCAGTGGAGTATCTTTGTAAAATTCTTCTTCTATATTATTAAAATTTATGGCACTGTATACGTCTTCCATTGTTCACCTTAAGATCAGAAATTATAAACATTAATAAAAATAGAAGCAGAACAGTACTCCTGTAACCCCTAAAGGCAATTTAATTACTGAACTTATACTTACCGATAAATATCACTGGTTCTCTTTTAATTCTTAAATTTTAAAACTTAATTAACTCGTTGAAAATCGGTAACTTTACACAGGTATACTTTTTTTACCGCCACGAGCCATTTTGAAGTTTATTGGAACTGACCTTCAAAACTGCAGGTAGTGTCTACACTATAGCTAATTATCAAAATACATAATAGTAACTAATTTTAGGTTGAAATTTTAATCTAAACAATTACACATGAATAAATATTCTAAATTTGAGTACTTCTCAATTACTTGCCCTGTTTTTAATTTTAAATGTTATTTAGCAACTAACCTTTTTACTATTTTTAAAAGTGTGTATATTGGTATACCTTTTAATTTTTTATTGCAGTTGGCACTATTGAATTAAAAAAATGGCAAGGTTTGACAACTGATTTTATTCAATTTTGTGCAAGTTATTTATTTACAATTGTTCAATTAAAACAACGTTCTGAATAATATATTTAAAATACAGTTGTTTTAAAATGAATCAAGATATATGCATGTTTATTTTAGTTTCGTTACTGTGTTTACAAAACGTAAATTGTCACGATGAAGATGTACACACAATACAGTACAATTCGGATGCTTTTTCAACTGAAGTACCTAAAAATAACCATTTTATAATGTTTTATGCTCCATGGTACACAATTTTTAAGGATTATAATCAAAAGCAAAGTGATAGTAAATATAATTTAAGGTGCGGCCATTGTCAGAGGTTAGGACCCACATGGGAACAACTGGCTGAAATGTTAAATGAGGACGACAGCAATATAAGGATAGCAAAAGTAGATTGTACAACTGACAGTAAAATATGTTCAGAACAAGATATCACTGGATACCCTACGCTTAAGTTCTTCAAGCAAGGATCTCTGGAAAGTGCCAAATTCAGAGGAACAAGAGATTTACCATCTCTTACTACATTCATAAATGAGCAATTACGTTCAGTAAGTTTCTATACTTACAATTTTAGCAATGTACATTTTAACAGTATTTATTTTTATTATGTATAGATAGATGAAACAAAAAGTGTATCTCTTGAAGTTCCCAGTTCTTTAGATGGCTTGGTGGAATTAACAGCAGAAAACTTTGAAAAGCACGTCAGTCAGGGAAAACACTTTGTTAAATTCTATGCTCCATGGTGTGGCTTTTGTCAAGTAAGACATTAAATAAAATAATAAAATTGTTAAAGAGGACTAAACAATTAATTATTTTCTAGAGATTAGCCCCCACATGGGAACAACTGGCTGGTAAATGGAAAGTTGATGGTGGTGTGACCATAGCTAAAGTAGACTGTAGTCAATATAGGATGTTCTGTGATCAATATGAAATTAAGGGTTATCCAACTCTTCTTTGGATTGAAAATGGTGAAAAGGTACATTATTAGAAAGTTGTAGTTGAATTATTTCTTAAAGTTTTATATTTGTTTAGGTTGATAGATATCAGGGCCAAAGGACTTTGGAAAGTCTTGAAGAGTATATTAACAAGATGTTGGGTACAACAACAGAAAAAGTTCCAGAATTTAAAAATGAAAGCAACGAGGAAGCGGAGAGCCCTGTGGTTATTTTGAATAAGGATAATTTTGAAAAGGAAACCAAAAAAGGAATTACGTTGGTTAAATTTTTTGCTCCTTGGTACATTGGTAACTGGATACTCTACTAAGTATAGATTTATTTTTTGAAATGCTTTTAGGTGTGGTCACTGCAAGAGACTTGCACCCACCTGGGAAGAATTAGCTAAAAAATTTACAAACAACGACCAAGCTAAGATTGCTAAAGTTGATTGCACTGTAGATGTTAATAAGTCATTGTGTAGCGAAGAGGAGGTAATTTAAATTAGCCTAGTTACCGGGGTAAATTTAAAATATTATTGTCAAATTCAGGTAGATGGATTTCCAACGATATTTATATACAAGAATGGAGTTAAAGTAACAGAATACGATGGTGACAGGAGTTTAGATGATCTCCAAGAGTTTGTAAATAAATACCTAGACAAGCACGACGAGTTGTAGGAAATTTACGAATGGAAACAGTAAATATTAGGTAACAAAGGTACTTTTATGTGGTTTTTTATCTGCATTCCTCTTGTAATACCAAGTCTGAAAAATGCGAAAAATTTTATTGGAAAGTTCAGTATTTTTTGTGCTTCAATTTATTGTATTGGTTTTTTTTTTGTTATCCCATTGAATGGGCTATGAATTTATTTAATTTAATAAGGAACTTCTTCGGAAATCTTTTGTGTTCAAAAGAAGGCACTTAAACTTTATAATTGTGATTGTTTTTTAAAGTTTTTTCTTTTTTAATAAAGCTGTCGAATTTTATCTTTTTTTGCCTATTAAATAATATGCGAAAGTAATTTTAAATAACAATATTCCAAAACAAAAAAAGAGAAGGATGTAAAATAATTTATGTATTTATTCAATTTGATTGTTTAACAAAATCACAAAAGGAAATTCCTTTTCATCATGCATTAGACACTACCTAGTTCTATTGAACTCTATAGTGGTAATGTCAATTTCAATATGTTATCTCTCGTTCGTTGTCATAGACCTAATCTATGGTCATAGACGTTTTTTGCCAGCTTATCTGTAGCTGTGGTAGATGTTTTGCAAACATATTCGTTTTATTGTAATTTTATGAATAATAGTTCTTAATTCAATAATTCCAATCATGACAGACAACGAAGAGTCCATGGATTATGAAAACGAGAAGGCAGAATGTTCTCCAAGTCAGGAAAACTTTGAAGAAGATATCAGTTTTGACAACGAAGCTATGAATGGCGACGCTAATAGTGCTGGAGGGACGAGTGGTTCCGGAGTATCAGGTGCCCTTAGTAGTGCTTCTGGTGGTGCGATTCCTACAGGACGAGATAGTGCAAACAGTGGTAGTATCACTGGAAGTGGCGATGATTTTTCACCACGAGGAAGAGGCCGTGGAATGTTCCGGTGAGCCTTAGTTATTATTATGTATTTACGTTGGCTAATTACGAAAATAAAATTTGCAGAGGCAGAGGTCAAATGCCTCCACGAGGTTGGCCTGGTCCACCACCTGGTCTCCGTCCTGATGGCCCGCCGCCACGATTTAGGGGCAGAGGATTTGGTCCTGGTATGCTTCCACCTTTCAGAGGAGGTAGACCTCCACCAATGTTTGGAAGAGGCCCTCCTCCTCGTGGACCTCCCGGTGGACCTGGATTTCCTTCACCGAATTGGGGTGGACCCTTACCAATGGGTGGCCCTCTTGGGCCTCCTCCAATGGGGGGACCTCCTCCTATGATGGGCCAGGGACATGGATTTGGTCCTCCAGGCATCATGAATGGTCCACCACCCAATCAAAACGGTCTCCAGGGTCAAAGTTCTGAACATAATCAGGCTCAGACTCCTCCAGGTGCTTCACAAGTGCAGAACAGTGGAAAATCTGGTGCTGGTGATCAAAATACTTGTGAGCAAAATCAGGATTTTCTTTCAAGTCCAGGTTTTGGCCCTGGTACAGTACCACCTCCAGGTTTTGGCACAGGTCTACCTCCAGGTATGGGTTCAGGGCCGCCCCCAGGACTTAATTCTGGTCCATGTGTTATTTCCGGGTCCAATGCAGGACCTTTTGGAGGAAGTGGCGGAAACTTGCATCAGACACAACCGGTATGTTTAATGGAATGGTACAGAAAAGCTTTTTTAATGAAATTAATATTTTTACTTTTAATAGCCATCACTGGAAGCTAATAGCGAAATTTGGGTAGAGACGAAAACACAAGAAGGCAAATCGTACTATTATAATGCACGTACCAGAGAAACGACGTGGAGTAAACCAGAAGGACCTCACATAAAAGTTATTTCTCAAGATCAAGTGGAAGCAATGGCACAGCAAGCTGTTACAAGCACAGGCCCTGTAGCTCAAGGAACTTCAACGGCGGCTCAAGCTGCTCTAGCACAAGCCAACGTCACCAATACTAAACAAGACAGCAAAGGTAATTAATACATAAATAAATACTATTGTAATTAAAGTCTAAAACACTAGAAAAAGAAGAGTCTAAACATGAGCAACTCATGAAGCAGCCGTCCGGTACTCCAACATTGACTACGCCTCCTCCGACTGCAAACGGGCCTTTACAGCCTCCTCAGGGTCTTATGCAAGGCCCTCCGCCTGGAATGCCGCCATTTGGGGGACCTCCAGGACAATTTCCGCCCTTTGGGCTACCACCACCAGGATTTCAAGTTAGTTATTATAATTTTTTGTTATTGTTTAACTTTATTAGCGTTCTTTTTTTTTGTGTAGAATAATTGGATGCCAGGAGGTCCACCTAATTGGCACAGTCCTGGTCCTGCTCCATGGGGTCTTCCTCCCGGTATTATTCCTCAGACTTTACAGCAGCCGATTGCGGCCAGTTTGGCCAACGAAGACGCCAAAATCGATCCAGAAATTGTTGCCAAGGCAGCAGAATGGTCTGAACATAAAGCTCCTGATGGACGCTTTTACTATTACAACGCTAAAAAGGGCGAATCGGTTTGGGAAAAACCTCAAGCTCTAAAAGATCTAGAAAGTAAGTAAAAGTTAATGTTCGTTATTAATGATGCTAATCTGTTATTGTAGCAGCAAAATTGGTAGCAGCCCAAGGAGTGTCAGCGCGATCAGTAAACGTCGAGTCCATGGTGACAGCACCATCTTCCATATCCGACACGTCAGGTAAGAATAATGCACAGGTGTCAGTGTCGCAGCAGCAACAACAGCAACAAACAAATTTGGTTGGGTCAGATGATAATGAAAAGCAGAAAAAAATGGACGAGGAGGCCAAACGGAAGCGTGAAGAAGAAGAAAAGGCAAAAGAGCAGAAAGCGCAGGACAAATCGAGACCCATTTCGAGCACGCCCGTTCCAGGAACTCCTTGGTAATAAATTTAAATTTTTTAATTTATTCTTATTTATTTATTTTTTTAATTGAAGGTGTGTTGTGTGGACTGGTGATGGTCGTGTGTTCTTTTACAATCCTTCGTCGAGGACTTCGGTGTGGGAGCGCCCTGAAGACTTGATAGGTCGTGCAGACGTAGATAAGATGGTCAACACCCCTCCGGACGTGCTCCAGCCTAAAAAGGACATTGAGCAGAAGACGCCACGTAAAAGGTCCGGCTCAGACGAGAGCGATAGCGACCAGGACGACGCATCAACCCCAGCAAAGAAGGCAAAAACCGACAGCAGCAGTAAATATAAAAAGAAAACTATTGTTGCTAAGTGTTGGACTGTAAGTCAATTTCGCTTTCCAGGTTCCGGTGGTACACCCCAACAGCAGCAACAACAGCAGCAGCAGCAGCAACAACAAAACCAGCAGACGTCCCAAAAGAAAATAGACATCGGTAAAGAGGCGGCGATTGAAGCAGAAGTACGTGCGGCTAAAGAACGCGCTGTGATTCCCTTAGAACAGCGCATAAAGTCGTTCAAGGAGATGTTGGCCGAAAAGGACGTCTCCGCGTTCAGTACGTGGGAGAAGGAGCTGCACAAGATCGTGTTTGATCCCCGTTATTTGCTATTAACGTCCAAGGAACGTAAACAAGTTTTTGAAAAGTACGTTAAAGAGAGGGCTGAGGAAGAGAGACGGGAGAAACGTAATAAATTACGTGAACGTAAAGACGCATTTAGGAAGATGCTGGCCGAGGCGCATCTTCATGGAAAGTAAGTTTTTTTATTGCATATTATTTATATACATATACAGGGTGAGTCACTAAAGCGAAATTGGTCTGCAGTTCACGTACCGTTTAAATTAGAGAAATATATTTAAAATAAAATTAAGTCTATAATAACATAAAAACGGTTATACCAGAAGTACACACTAACTTCGTTATTTTAAATGGAACATCCTGTATAACTCCGTAGAACTAAGTCGTTTTTTTTTTTTTTTTTTTGAAAAATTTGACATTTGCAGTGTTTGGCGCCAATTTCAATATCTCCGAACTAAAAGCAATTATTCGAGAAATAATAGTTTCCTCAAGAATCAACCATGAAAACCGCATTCCTGTTTTTATTTGGGAGATATTCATATTGGCATCAATCACTGTTTACGTCAAATTTTTCAAAACATACGAAATAACTCAAGAACGATAAAGTCTTATCAAAATGACGTTTATTTTTTATGAGGAATTCAAAAATGCATATTTGAAAATAGTTTTACGTTATTGTACACTTAATTTAATACAACTTCTATATGAGATATTTTTCTCGCCTTAGTGATTAACTCACTCTGAATAAATATGTGTTTTATTTATTGATATATATGACTTTTATTTTAATATGTTTTTTCAGGTCGTCTTTTAGCGATTTTGCGCAACGTTACGCCAAAGACGAGCGCTTCAAAGGGGTAGAAAAGATGCGGGAGAGGGAAAGTCTCTTTAACGAGTATTTAATTGAGGTCAGGCGACGAGAGAAAGAAGAAAAATTCCAACGAAGAGAACAAGTAAGCGTTTTCTTTACTTTAAATATTAATGAAAATTTTTGTTTTTCAGTAATTATTATCGGAAACAACAAATACCTTTGCGACTGTTTCTGTATATTTTTTGCAGGCTATGTTTTTAATTGAATGATTGTTAGTTAATTATGAAATTTTTTAATTAATTCATTTGTTTTTTATTGTTACTGAATTTCTTATTAACAGGACCGTGTGGGAACAGTGTTATTATATGTACATACTTTCTCTTTCAGGGGAATTTTATTTTATTAAGTATTTATTATTTTCAGCGTATTTTTGTAATGTATATACTTTTTCAGGCATCGTCTGTTTCTTGGTATGTACTCATTTTTTCTATGTTTTACATAACTTTTATTGCAGAACTGTAGAACCTTGAACGTCATGGGATAGACACAATTTCGTCTTGATTTTTGTTTTTTCAGAAATTGTTTAATTGATATTTTTTTTAAGTGTGTATTTTTAGGACTATTTTTATATAAATTAGCTTAATTTACTAAAAGTATAGTAGTCTTTCGGTTTGGTTTCTCCGAAAGAAGGTCAAGTTGGTTGTTACAGATTAATTGCTGAAACTGAAATAATTGTTGTTTTAATTAATATAAATAATATCAATAAATTAATTTAAAATGCAACATTGACAGTGAAATGTAATACATAGTGGTTTACGTTATTGATCTAAACAACTAGTTTTTCATTTAGCGCTTGTGCCTTTTCAAGAAGCATGTGTGCAGACAGGTGATGTGGAGGTCTTCAGTGTCCGCTGTTGCTGTTGCTGCTGCATGTTGTTGACGCCCCCAAGAACCCTCGTCGAGGACGAGCTTGTCCATTGCACTTCCTAACACTACTACTACTACTACTACATACATCTACAACACAATCGGCTACGTTCTTCCTTGTCCTTGAGGCGATCTGGTACTAAATTGTGTCTTTTTGATGGTACTCTTTTTACCAATGCAAATTAATTACTGTTTTTAAATTTTCTTTCATTTTTTTTTTCGTTTTTTCTTGTTAAAGCAAAATTATTAGTTTAATTACGTAAACAAACAGTCATATTTTGTGTGTACGAAAGTGGCCTGCCTCGGCTAATTTAACAGAAAATGCTTTCAATATAATAAGTATAAGACACATGAAATTATATGCGGAGATTTGTCATGGATTGGGGCCGTAAAGTGTCCTAACAGTTTCAATAATATAATTTAAAAATAATATAAGGGACACCTTACGAAACCAAGTAATCGATGAGGGTGTATTTACATAGTTTAATATAATAGTTATATTTATGTAATGATTATTTTGTTTAGAAAAATTATTATTTTCAGCCGCATTGGGGGAGAGGAGATCCAGATCACTTGAAATCTACTTAATATAATAACGTTCCCTTTTCAGCATAAATCAAGATTTGTTAGGCAGAATTCACCTTTTCTTATCGTATTATTAATTAACGTTCACTTAATAGAAATCTGCCTAACATATCTAATCTAATACTTTAATAATTAATATGCATTTTTTAAGGAACTTTAATTACCATTTGACTATTATACATATTTTTTTAAATAATTTGTGTTATTACATTAATTGCATTCTATATTGTAGGATTATTTTGCACTTGTACCAGTCAATCCTGTGTCCAACATTCAGATAGATGAGATGACCTTTATTTAATAAGAAATGTGTCATTTTTGTGTGACTAATTGTTTCCGTTTTGGCTGGCGTTCTTCCAGATCCGCAAGGACTTCTTCGCGATGCTACGCGAACACCCGAACGTGGACCGGCACTCGCACTGGTCAGAGGTCAAGAAGCTGGTCGACTCAGATCCTCGTTACAAATCCGTCGAATCCAGCAACTTACGCGACGATTGGTTCCGCGAGTACTGCAAAATACTCAAAGACGAAAAAAAACGGGCCAAGGAAAAAGAGCGTGAACACAAGAAAGAAAAGGAGCGCGAGAAGCAGCACAAGAAGAAGGACAAGGACAAGGAGGACAAGCATTCAGGAAAAGAGAACAAGCATAGTAAGGAAAAGAAAAAGGACGAGAGCAATGGCAACGGCAACGTCAGCGTTAGCACCGATGCTGGTGACGCAGAAGGTGAAGGTACTACGGGCGAAGACGTTGTTGCATCTTTGACAGTAGCTGAGGCTTCAAAGAAAACCGAGGCAAGTTGTTAATAAAATACTAAATAGTCAAACAAATAAATAAATAAATAAATGTAGGATATCGAAGAAGATGAAGAAGAAGAAGACCAAACGACTACTGCTTCATCCGACGAAAAAGCGAAGGAACAGAAAGAGAAGCAGGCACGTGCCGAGGCAAGTCTCCGGGAACGCGAGAAAGAAGTCCAAAGAACGCTGGCGACCCACATGAGAGACCGCGACAAAGAACGTGAGCAACATAAACGAGACGAAGCGGTGCAACACTTCAACGCGTTGCTTGCTGATTTGGTGCGTAATCCTGATACAGGCTGGCGTGAAGTGAAACGCACTCTGCGCAAAGACCACCGATGGGAACTTGTGGAATCACTGACGAGGGAAGAAAAGGAGCGACTTTTTGGAGAACATGTCGAACATCTGGTCCGCAAGAAAAGGGACAAGTTTCGGGAACTCCTTGATGAAACCACAGAAGTTACGCTGACTAGTTCCTGGAAGGAGATCAAGAAAATCATTAAGGACGATCCGAGATACTCTAAATTCGCTTCTAGTGAAAGGGTGAGTTGAGTGTGCTAGAAAATATACAGATGGAGAAAGAATAATAATTCAATTTTATTTTGTTGTAGTGTGAACGAGAGTTCAAGGATTACCTAAAGGATAAGCTGATCAGTGCGAAGGGCGAGTTTAAGGAATTGCTCCAAGTAAAATACTTTTACATTTATCAATGTTATCTATCTAATTTGAAACAATTCAAAAAGGAGAATCTGATTCTTCAAACAAATTTGATATTCAACTTCAAGTAAAAATTTTACAGCTCATTTACTATAATAATAATACATAATAAGAAATTCTTTAATAGTAATAGTAATTGCAATTATTTTTCAGGAAACGAAGCTGATAACCCACAAGTCGTTATCGACACTGCGAGAGAACGAGCACCACATGCAAGAGATAGAAGAAATCCTGAAAAATGATCGTCGTTACCTGGTGCTCGATCACATTCCAGAGGAACGTACACAGCTTGTCCTCAATTATCTGGAAGAGCTGGACAGACGAGGTCCACCGCCCCCGCCGACTGCCAGCGAGCCCTCTCGTCGATCTGGCAAGGACCCCAAGTTCATTGCCTGAACCTAATTAATTAAATAATTCATTTAATAAATACAAATGGTCATTGTAATTTAGATAAGGATCTTTTAGTGATTCATTTTATATCAATACGTCTGCACTTTACATAATTAATTATTTTATGTGAATGCGAATGAAGGACTCTTATCATTTCTGTTAAAATTTAAGCAATTATGTTTGTGTGATTTATTTGCAAGAAATGTCCGAATGATAATGATAATATGGTAATAAATGTAAATAACAAGTATATTTGTGTTGTTATTCCTAAATTTTATATTAACTCGTACTTTGTTTTAATAAAATGATATTTCTAAAAAATAAATAAGTTTACCGTATAATAAAATAGCGGTTATAGAGCCGCTACCATGTAAATAAAATAGAAGCAATAATAATAACACAAAATTTTTGGCGCGCAAACTTTTGCTCAAATTTAACCTCAATAAACTTATGCTCTCCTAATACAAAGGCTAAAATTTTCGAAGTTTTATGGTGGCATCGAAAAAAAAATAATAATAACACTAAATTTTAGACGCGCGAATTTTTGGGTAAATTTAACCTCAACCAATTTATGCTCTCCTAATACAAAAGCTCAAATTTTCGAAGTTTTATAGTGCATCGGAAAATTTCGAAAATCTGGTGTTTTGTATTAGGAGAGCATAAGTTCATTGAGGTTAAATTTGAGCAAAAGTTTTCGCGCCTAAAAATAAAATAGAAACAATAATAATAGCAGTAAATTTTAGGCGCGCAAACTTTTGCTCAAACAACCTCAATGAACTTATGCTCTCCTAATACAAAATACCAGATTTTCGAATTTCGAAAATTATGATGCTTGTGTCCGGCGCCTCCACCATTTTTTCAATTTATATAATATAGGTTCCGGGCAAATCATTTTTCAAACTTCGAAAATTTTAACCTTTGTATTAGGAGAGCATAAGTTTATTGAGGTTATATTTTAGCAAATGTTTGCGCGCCAAAAATTTAGTGTTATTATTATTGTTTCTATTTCATTTACATGATAGTGTCTCTATAACCGCTCTATTTACATTTTTCTATGAAATCCTATAAAATTAAATATCTCTTTAAATATAAAATATTATAAAGAGAAACTTGGTGATTCTTAATAACAAAGCATGTTCTAATTATTGTTAAAGTAATATCGGAATTTAAAAGGCAATTTCGCCATTCGAAATTTTCAAATTGTACAATTCTATGGGGTCTCCGATTACGGTTGTGGTTGAATTTAACACTGAAAAGGGGCATGCATTACAATAATAAACAGTCCAAAATGGAAGCTGTTTACATAATTTTGTAAAATTACCTACAAATTTTAGCTTTTATTAACTTATTATGAAAGCATCAATGTGAAGCATTAATTTTGATGTGATCTCCGAAAATTTAATCCTGCAAATAAATATTTACAAGAGTAAACTTTCATCAAGACTGGACATGGTACAACTTATCTGGAAACAAAGTTCATCATATTAATAATGTGATTTTACAATCATTTTTAGGAACTTCTGCAGCATGGACAGTATAACAGCTGATATCAGATTATATAAACTATTATTATATGTACCTAATAAATTTGAAGAAAGGAAAGCATTGCTCACAAGGTACCTACATGTACAACTCAAAAGGAAGTCTCCATGTGGAAACCTGATTATCTAACAATCTATACAATATTGCATTATTTTGTGTTAGAATAATTATAAAAATTATGAAACAAAATTGATTGTATAAGTGTAGCTTGTGAAGGTGCCAACAAGGACTACTGTGGTGGCTTTATTTTAAAACTGTTTAGATATCTACTTGTAAATTTGAATTCTACGAATTGCTTTACACAATATCTTGCATTTACAATGTTACAGAATTCCTAATAAGTACGTACAATCTCTGGCCATAACTATTGTATTTAAAGTGTTAAATGGTAAATACATTTAAAGATTTAAATTATACATATACTTTTACATATAAACGTGTTTTTGTATTGTTATCAAAGTATTAATTCGACAAAACAAGAATTAATGGGGCACTTGTAATGTCAGATGGCTTCAAGTGTGGTGTATGCCTTTTTCTGTTATTAATTTGTCTTTGGCACCTTGGGTCATTTAAAAATTTATATTGCCCATTATCTTGAACATTCACGTTTATTTTAGCAATCACAATGTACATTAAAATTTCATAAACAATGAGCATATTCAATTTGCTTAGGATACAAAAAATGTACAAGTAGTAATAGTAGTAAATAGCAGCTAACAAAAAAAGAGTGATAAATACGTCGTTAGTCGCGGTAAAAATTAACCAAGGACCAGCGGGCGAATATCAAAAAGTTAAACTATGTACTAGAAAACATAAAAAGAAACCATGTTAACATTGCAGTGAGCATACAATATATTATATACATATAACGCTGTCGTTAAAGGAGTCCCGGGTTGTCCCTTTTCCAACAGTTTATTATTCAATATGCAAGGTGTATACATTATGTCCAAGCTAAATAACTTGCCACATTAATTTATTTATTTAGATCTACTCGAAAAGACTTCACTTAGTGAAATAAGTCTTAACGACACATTCTGGGGTACACAGTAACATACAAAAGCGTTTTTGGAAGTAATATGTGCTGGACAAACGCCCCCAAAACGATCTTCAAGAATAGAGTGACCATACAATACATTATTTACAAAAAAAATATTAATAGACAGTTTGTCATCTGCTTGGCAAGCAGTCTGACTAGCAAAAATCAAGCACTGCAAATATAAGTTCGCTCCTAAATAAACTAAACTATTTTCTGTTGTTGTTGTTGTTGTTCGTTTTCGATTTCAACCAACAAGACTGAAAAAAAAATCCTAAAGGAGAACCTGTACATTAAACAAAAAACTGCCCTAAAATACACATATCACAGGCTAATATTTTGATCATTTCGTGGTACATAAAACAAAAACTGTTAATAAACTGAAAAAAGATGAAGAAAAAATAAAAAAATTGACTCTGGACGGTCTACTCTTGAATTATTAATTAATTTTTGTTTGTTCTCATTGAGCGAACCAACCGACCATTATTAATTACGAAAATGTATTATACTATACTGCTACTTGTTTACAAAAAATAATATGAGTGAGTACCTTATGAAAAGTAAAAAACAAAATTAATTAAAAATTCTCACAATGGAAGAGACCAATGGCAATTACAAATACACTTTCTATCTATCAGTCGTTATCTCGATTAATGCAAAAATACATTACATTACAATACAATTTTGTAAGAAGAAATTATTACATACAGCAGTAATAATAATGCGAACACTAGTACTAATGTACTTAAAATAATGAATATAAAAAAACTTTCTTTCTGTTCCGTACTAGTACTATTGTTCATATTCTTATCAGAGTAACGAGCAATAAAGTGTTAAAAAGTCATCGACTGGTGGAAGACAGCCGTTCCCCGCCGAAGGTTACGGAGGGTTCTGATTCTGAACATTTATCTCGATGTACGAAGTAGGCACAAATCCTTCTTCATTCTGCCCTGCTATTCTACGAACCCTCGTCCATCCATCCCCTTGGTCTAATTCTATCAAATACAACTCTTCATTTTCTGCCATTGGTATACTGCCTTCGCTGGTCGCTAAATAATTTATAAAATTAACATTGCAATTATTACAACATCAACAACAAAATAGTTACCTTCGAAAGGATACAGGGCCTTGCAAGTGCCCAAGGCAGGTAACATGTCGGCCTCGTAGTACTCGCTCTCTGGGTCGTTGTGGTGCAAATCGTACTGGTCCGGGTCTGAATCTGCCCCTGGGAGGCTTGTGTGGGACGTGCCGAGGCCGCTTTCTGGACTGTTGGAACAACTACATCAACACAAACGACTCACACTCACATAATCATCGAAAAATTATTGTTCTTAATTTATTAGGTAAACTGTTCTAAATACAATATAATACGCACCCGTGATTATTGAGTTGAGGAGTACCAGGTGCCGAAAAGTGCCTGTTATGATTCTGAGAGGGATTCGTGACGCTACTGTCGGATCCTGATCGACTGAGTGACTCTTCCTCAGCAGCACTACCCCCACTGTTCCTGTGCACCCTATTATGATGATGCATTCCGCCTCCGTTTTGTAACCGGGGCGAATTTGTCTGTGACGAAGGTGGATTCGATCCTATACACTTCACGGCTTCTTCCAAATATCCCTGATACCGCTTCAATTCCATCTGGAGCTTTTCCAGCTTGTGACTGCATTCGTTCAATTGACCTATCAAATTATTTAAATAAGTAAATATAATTAAGGAGTTCGAAATTGTATACCTTCAACAGTCATGGGGTCTCCGAGGGCTGGATTCGACTCGTACACTCCTTTCATTTTCATGAGACCGTCGCGGGTTGCTGTCTCTTGTGCCACCTTCGTCTGTAACTCCTCGACCTTCTGCGTTAGCTTTTTCCGCCTCTGGTTGGGCGCCAGGTCGCTGAAATCCTCCTTACCATCAGTAACGGCAGCATTCTAAAAAGAAATAAACTTTAAGTAGGTACGTAATATGACAATTAAAGATTTGAAATTACTGATATTCAGTTAATAAAAAATAGAATTAATTAATTAACACAACAGCTCAAAGCTACATACCTTCAATGCGACACAGACTTCAGCAAGCTTCTGCCAGCATGAAAATATACAAGAAGCCATAAGCAAAAATTACCTAACTTCTCATTAATTAAAAGTTAGGAAAGAATCATGCAAAACTAACCGATTCATTAATTTATTAGCGGTAAGCTAACTAATTAATATTTTTAAACATTCATGCTTGTAAAATAAAACAAAATACTAGAAACCCAGGGGAAGAAAGCAAGTTAATTTTTCATTTATATTTCTCTCTTTTACTTACAACGATGTAAAACGAATGTAATTATCAACCGAAGAAGTCAACCGTCACCACAAAAAGAAAAAAGAAAAAACAAAATGAGTTAAGATGATCTGCCTAACATAAGAAATTTAATAACTACTATGTAATAATATTGTTTCTATAATCTAATTACTATGGAAGATGTATAATATACATTTATAACGATTTTTAGTTTCTCAAAGTTCGACAGTTTTTACATTATATTACAGCAATCGCCACTTCACCCTCAATACACGGCAGCAATGTTGGTTATCTAACTTAAAGGAGTAGTTTAACAAATTAGGTTTGGGTAAACTCGCCCCCGTAATTTACGAATTGTTAATTTTTTTTTGGCAAATTCGCCCCCTATTCTTAGTTTTTTAATTTTTGACAAACATAAAATAATTCTTTTATATAGTATAACAGAATAATTCATATTCATTATACTCACCCCTCGTCCACCAAACAGATTCAAAATTCCTGCACGTCTTTTAATTTTGTTGCCAGAAAAAGTTCCCTTAACGGTGTATCCACTTTCTTTGATCTTAATGGCAGGTTGAATGTGGTTTATGGTCGGTATGCTGCCCCCTGAGTCTATCGAGCCTCCCTTGGACAGGTCTTCGAATGGAAAATCAGAAGGAATTTCAAAACCAGATTTAAATTTCTCAACTACCAGCTGCGTATCCTAAAAATAAATAATAAATCTGTTAAAAAAATATCTTACATGTCTTGTCAGTGAAGTTTTTACTTCTTTTTCGTTTATAATATCGGCAGCTTTGACAATGCCATCAAGACATTTGTTGATTATTGGAAACACTTTTCGTTCGATCTCGACAGAACTGTAAATGAAGTTTTTTATATTCTTAATTCGTTTCTCGTCGAGGTCTTGGAGTTGCCTAAAGACCTCGGGAAGTCCCGACCGGTAGTACTGACGTCTCAGGTCGTTTGTCCTTTGTAATTGATCGGCGTATTCGTTTTTTGCTGTCTCGCAAACCTGCGACTTATATGACATGTTCAATCGCTGCTTTTCTACCTAAAAAGAAAAAAAAAATAATAATAAATAAACACACTATAATTATTATAAAGATCATTGTAATGTAAGTAATACCTCAGCTCTGGATAGATTTAAGTCAAGGTCGGCTTTATGAAAACTTTCTTGGGCCTTCTCTGCTTCTTTAAAGGCTTTTTCGTAAGCTTTCTTTGACCTGACAAGGGCTTCTACTTGGTCTTTCACTGCTTGGTTTAATCTCGCACCTTCCAGCAATTGTTTCTAAAAAATAAGACGAACAACATGTTTTCTATTCTTCTTTTATTTTAATTGTTCACTTACTTTACGTTCTTCTCTAAGATCTTTGACTAAAGCGTTTAATTCTTTTATGACGTTGGCCTGGAGATTTTCGGCAACAACTTCATGTTGTCCGGCCAAGTCGTTTATTTCATTCATTAACAGCCTGAATGCCTTACATGACGTATACCTGTAATAAAATAATATATAAAACAAATAATAGTGCAGGTACTTTTACTCGGCACTGTACATAACAGAATAATTAGTGAGGAATAGTTTGTAATAAGCTGTAATATAAATTCCTTTTCGTTTGCAAGTATCCACATAATAAAAATAATAGTTTAGACACACACAGCCTTGAAGTAAACATGTCCAGCTAATTGCTTTATAATTAGTCGTTAGGCTGGAACAAATAAATCACTATCGATATATTTTGACAATTTCCGTTCAAACAAAAGAAAACAAGAAAAAATTAATATCGGAGTAACTAGAAAACATTAATTATTTAAAATACTTACTGATACTCTTCCTCGTCTTTCTTTTTGGGCTGGTAACTTTTTACTAATTTCCTGTAACAAATAAATAAAAAATATGAAATAGAGTAAAACTTTTGCGTAGTACTGTGCGAGTGTATTGCACATAACATATTTTTTACATGTATATAAATAAATAAGTTGACCGCCAAACTAGAAGCTAATATTCATTTTCCATAAAAAGAAACCGTTTAATGGGCGTTTTTGTCCAAGCCTGTGGGCGAGAACCGGGGTCGCTGATCCTTAGGATCAAGTCGCCAAACAACAGCCTCTATTATACTCCATCTCGATAGTATTTAATTTTTCAAAAATAAAAAAAAAGCTACATATAGTACTTTCCAAAAGTTTTTTTTTGTCAAACCTTTTGGACAGTACTGTAAATACTCCACAAGATATGTATTTAATAATAAGTAATTCAAAATTTAAAGAAAATAGCTTACCTTAGTTTATAAGCATATTCGCATTCTATTGTGGCCCTATCCCTGACAAAGTGGCCATACCTTTCCAAAAAGTCGATCCCTTTGATTGTATGGGCAGCCAAATTATCGTACTGGTCCTATAAAACAAAATGTTAAACATTATATGTGTAGGTACTTAAAAATGAACATTTAAAAACAAAAGACAGCCCACTAACAATAAATGAAAGAAACAAATTCAATGAAAAGGCAACTTAATAAATACATGTGACGTGAGTAATTTGTGTGCAATTCTGAAATGTATGGCACACTTACTTAATAAATTGTAGCCGAACAAAACGATTGACTGAATGCCAACACGTATGTAAAAAATTCAGAGTCCCTAATGCATACAAATTAATCAGTCAGACCACTAAAAATATTGGCACAATTTATTTTTGTAAAATTCGCAATGCACTTGGTCTATTTTGGGATAGTAGTTATTTGTTTTGGCTTCAAAGAAAAATAATTAATTTTTCAATGTCAAGAGTCATCTATCTTTAAAGAAACTTCACATCCACGTACGAACTTCCGTTTGTTTATAATTTTTTTTGCAAAGGAGAGAAACGAACATCTGTTTTGGGTGTGTAAATCACAAAGTAAAAATAGACCAGGAAAAGCGTAAAAACATTTTTTCTGCGAGGCACTGTACATAGGCCACGATTTCTAAAAAACAATGTACAGTGTTGTTCACAACTAATATACACGTACGAGTTATTTTGTTGCAATTTTTCTGCGCAGCATTGTACATGCCCTACGATTGCCAAAAAAAACAATGTACAGTGCTATTCATAAAAAAGTGCAACAAGTGTTACGTTACTTTTAATGTTATTTTTGCGCAACACTGTGCATGCGCTGCGGTTCCTAAAAACAACTATTTACAGTGCCTTTCAAAAATAAAACACGATGCTTTGCAAAAGTGTGTTATTTTTGCAGTCAGTATTAAATCGAGATATAAAAAGCTTCTCGCACTGCCGTCGAAGAAAAATTATTTCAGCACTTCAAGTGGAAAATATCATGGATTTTTTTACGTCAATGCATATTTTCATATCTATCTATACAGTAGGTATACACAAATAACGAGCGAAGAATATCTTTTTTAAAAGTTATTTTTAACTCATTATTATTATTATAAGTATAGCAAATGGAAAAACACAACCAACATCTTAATAACAAATTGTAACGGAAACCAACATTTTTTTTTAATTACTCTGTAAACTTCCAATTACGAATAAAAATTAAATAATATGCAATAAAAAGCATCTCTCTTATTAACACTGTTGTAGAGAGTAGACAGACACTTTCAAGGCTAATACAAATAAAAAAGCTACCTCATGGTAGGTATTATTACAGTATTCATGGTAAAATTTCTCAGAAACTAACTTTATGATAATGAGTAGATAGTTAAGTTGAGAAAAGGTGCGTGACGACAGTCTCAGATAATAAATAGGTGCAACGAATTTTATTTAAATTAGACAACGCAAAGTAAGTACCTACAAAATAAAAACAAAAACTTCTGCACACCCAAAAAGAAACATTATTATCGCAAATAAAGAAGTGAAACGCGCCTATATATGTACAGTACAGTGCAAAAAATATGTAATATTATAATTATCTAGGTATACATGATCATTTTATTAGTATTGCGTACAAAGCAGAAAATCTCTTTCCCTATATATACCTAATATGTATTAATTTGACCTTGCAATTCGTTTCAATTTATCAAGTTTCTATTGAATAAAAAAAGCACCTAATGAATCAAAGTTGCAACGTAACAACATAAAATCGAAAACAAAACAGCAAAAGCGTGACGTTAAGAAATAAACCTAATTAGTATTCAGAATGTTTGAGGTAAGTGACATTTTTTCAAGCATACTGTACACAGTTCCCATCTTAAATAAAACGAAAGTAAATAAAATTTTCCCGATTACTTAAAAAGAATGACAATGATGTGAATGAAATTTCGTTCACACAAATGTTATTTAAAAACGTAACACTTTGTTTGTTTTCAAAATGAAACTGCACAAGTCCTAGTCATTGAATGTAAATTCCTTTCTCGACTTTATATTGTAATCCTACCTATAGTTAGGTACAAGGTATAAAACATCTGGCGGAAATACTTACAGGGTGAGGAAAATCGATCGATCAAAGTGCGAGGGCACTTATTTATTGCAAGGGGAGAAAAATTACACCTAATTGATCAACATGAGTCACACAATTGACAATAAGTTTTAAAATAATAGGGATGCAACTGAATAAAGAAAACTTTCCTAAATAACTACAATGAACTTAGCAGCAACTTGTTGCTGTTTTCATTGTAGCTACTCTCCGTTTTAGTCTGAACACAACGTACTAATTAGCCACTTTTATTAATTAGCACAAAGTTTAAGATCGTTGACCTCGAAACATTTTTAAAACTGTTCGTACACAGAATAATATCTATCTTTATCACTTTAGATTTACATCATTCAAGAAATTTCAAATTTAAATAAATAGACAGCATTCTTATATTGTGGACGGATTTCCGCTTGCTTATCGGAAATTCAACTGAACAGTAGACGGGAGGAAACTGACAAAAAATCGTTGATAAAAGACAAATAGGACAATATAACTTTTTTTAACACAATAACTCACTTTTAGCTTTGAATAAATGAACGCACCCTAACAGGCGCACCTCTAGGGTTATTATTATTTTTGTTAACAATGAAAACAAATGCTAGCGCATTGCATTGTTGGATATGTAATAATGGATGTTTTTATTTAAATAAAATTAGTAATTTAACACTTATATACATTATTTTGGGGTCTCAACACCAGTTTTCTTGAAATATAAGTGCTGTAGATTTCAACATAATAATAGATACAGTTACTAAAAATTCTTCTCCAATTAACAGAGGACAAGATAGAACAATTGTTTAATATTTGCCTCATTCGCAACATTAGCCATAAGTTCGAAATTTCACACAAGAGCTGTCGACGGAAAGAACTTAAGCACGTCCGATTATACAACCTACGGACCAGGAAGCTGTTGAGCAACAATAGTCTAGAGAAAGCAAATTTACTTTACTGGCAATCGCTTTTTGACTTTAACAGTATCATATTATCACTGTTTTTGAGAAGGATTATGCCAAACAGTCACGCGTTTATACTCAAAATCTGGCAAATTTCCACACGTTTTTTATTTTTTTGGTTACTAATGTCCAACACATTACGAAACACTTCATTCAATGCCTAAATAATGAGAACGAAGGAATTTGTAAATAAAACAGTGTGAATCCTAAGTTGAACAACGAGAAGTAGTGAGTGATAAAGAACTGTAAAGGGTGTGTAAGAACGTAGATGATTCATCCTAGGCCTAGGTCATCACCAATCGAAACGAAATCAGTTGCATATACTTCGTCTTGATACTACATACGAACAAAATTACTTGTGTTGTTTAATATAATTGGAATTTATTTAAGTCCATTGTTCAACACAAATTTATCATTATTATAATTTAACAATGTCTTGGTTATCACTATCACCAAACGTTAAATATTAGAGTTTATAAATAAATGAAGTCATGTGTTTGTGCATGTGTACAATATTTTTTCAGGAATAAATAATGTAAATTAACCTAATGATTATTATTATTATGTTTTATTCGCAGTATTTAAAGGTTTAGTACTTATAATAGTACATTCCAGTACCTACCTATCTATCTTGAGTCACATTTATTAGTTAATGTTGTCAAAGACGGGCGTATTTAAAAAAGATAAGATAAACACAAACAAACGAACATGATTTTTAATGAAACAAGGGAGGGAATTAACAAGAAAATACACACCTGACTGGAAGGTACATGCTATAGATATATTTGCACCTGTGGTTGTGACAAAAAAGAACAGACAGGTTTTCCTTTAGTTGCGAATTTCGGTAGAGAACCCGTTTTCTAGCAACGCAGTTTTGCATATGTCCGATTCGAAGCCGGAAAAAACATATTTCTTTAACTTCAGAAAATAAACCTAATCATACTATAATACTGCACGATCAAAAATGAATGTAACTGCGGAAACTTTATTTCGGTCATGGTATAATAAATTTAGAACGACAGCGAAAAAATGGAATGAATGGAAGTAAAAACACTCACCCAGAGTTCAGTTCCCCAGCTCATCTTCGAGGACTAGGTACGTAATCCAATTTTCGAAAACTTTCCACTAAATGCACACACGAAATTAGGGTTGGTTAGCACAAAAATGACCGTTTTAGGTGTCACTGCCCAACATGGCTAGAAACCAGTGTTCCACAAGTTCACACATATACAACACAAACAATCTCCTACAACCGTACAACTAACTGATAAAAGAGAAGCAAGATTCAACCCAACAAAGAAAGCTACTTGTTCACGACTAATAAAATACTCGACACGCCATCTGGAGACAATCGAACGAAATACTCTTAAAAAAAATTAACAATTATTGTACACTAGCGCCACCAACAGAATTTTGTCAAACTGCAAACCGAATCATTGGCTGAATAAATTTTATCTACTCAAAGGTAAACTGTCATATGTCATTATTATTGTTCTTTAATCTGTATCTTAGCAACATGAATCACTTTCGTTTTGACATACTTATAATTAACAAAAGTTGAAAGTTTTTTTTAACTTACAGAAAAAGAAAAAAAAAATAAAGTTTTAATTCTTTTTGTAAAATATATAAAATGGCAGACTACAAAGTGGTAACCTCTGATTTCGTTAATGTCCAAATATCAACTTCAAAGGACGACTTTATTCACAATGAACGAAGATTTACTAAGGATATCACCGTTCGAGACTTAAAGGTACGATTTCTACAAACGTATCCTTATTTTTTTGACGTTTCATTATTTTAAGGCAAAATTGGAACTAATGACCGGCGCCAGTTGTAACACAATGCAAATAGAAGTATATGACAAAGATAACAAACTAGTATGTAAATTGGGTGATGAAGAGGCCCTTTTAGGGTCATATCCTATTGACAATGGCATGAGATTACACGTAATAGATAGTTTTACAATAAGAAATGAATTGGATTTTGGCAATGTAGAAAAATATGAAATTGATCCTGAATTATATGCTAAAAGACCAGATACCGTTAGAGCATTCCTTGTTAAGAACAAATTAGGTATGTGTCTACAATGTAAATGATTTAAAAAGACATTATTATTACATTTAGGGCAATATAATGAGGAATATATAAAGAAAAAAGAGAAACAAGAGGAGGAAGAGAAAAAATTAGTTGAATCAATTATTTTGGGAGCTCGTTGTAAAGTGTCTGTTCCTAATGCCCCAACACGTTTGGGAACTGTCACATATAAAGGTATAATTGAAGGTATGAACGGGAACTGGATAGGAGTTAAATATGATGAACCCTTAGGCAAAAATGATGGATCGTATGTTCTACAAACCTGTTTTTAAGATTATAATAATTAAATATCTCTTTTTTAACAGATATAAAGGCAAGAGGTACTTTGACTGTCCTCCTAATTATGGAGCTTTTGTTAAACCTCAACATATACTTTGTGGTGACTTTCCAGAAGAAAATTATGACTTGCAAGAAGAAATATAATGTAAAATCTCCAATGTTAAAACAATCACTGCTATTATTTTATGGTATTTCCATTATGTTGCAAATTTTAAATTGAATGCTTTTATCAATTATATATATTTATATTATATTATAAAAAATGCTAAAATAAAAATCAATTGAAAATGAAATTAATTAAAAATAAATTATTATTTGTCTTTAAGATAAGAAACTTACTTGCAAACATTGAATAAAAAATAAGTTTATGTTTGAATAGAAAAACGAAAGTGTATTTGCCTTAATATTTTCTCCTTTTGAGAATGTCCGGCTTCCAGTTAATTGGATGAGTCTCCTCTGTAGCAGTTTCATCTTCTTTGTAGATTTTTATCGTTTTATCTGCCTCTGTAGTAATAAGACGTGATCCCGACTGGTCAAAAATCATTGAAAATATTCCTGCTTCACTATCCATCGAACCAGGTTGTACTGGGGCCTAGATTAACATTTTTACAATCAGAAAATTCCTTAAAAAAATAAAGACTAATCCAATAGGGCACCTGTAATCTTTGGAAATTATATCCTGTCCTCCAATCCCAGAAAAACAGCGTTCCATTATCCCCTCCTGATACAAGAACTCCCTCGGGATTAACAGCCAAACAATTTACTATAGCGTTATGTCCCGATAAATTTTGAATGAATTTTCCATCAGGACATTTCCATTGTTTTATGTTGTCTGGAGATCCCGAAGCAAACATATTTCTATAAAAATATTGAAATGTATCATAAAAAAATACTTTTTTAAAGACTGCACATACAGTGTGGGGTGAAAGACTAAATCTCTCACGCTCTTCTTGTGATTAGTCAGGGTACAAATGGATTTACCAGCAGCCAAGTCCCATAGACGTATAGTAGTGTCGTGAGATCCTGTAATGATTTGGGGTTCACCAGCTTGACATATTACACTAGCAACGGTATGTGTGTGCCCCTGCAAGGTGTGTACATTTGCTTTTGTGCGCATATCCCACACTCTAGCTGTAGAATCTCTGCCAGCTGTTATCAATACGTCTATTGTTGGATGAAGAGCCAGTGAATACACTGCTGATAAATGACCGTGATAGTGACGAATTACCTGTAATTAATTAATCAATAGCAATTGCGACAAAATACTGTAATCATTTTACCTTGTTATATTCCAAATCCCAGCACTTGACCTGTCTATCCTCTCCACAGCTAAAGAGATAAGGATGTCTGGCACTAACAGCCAACCCCCTGACGGTACTGACGTGCCCTGTTAAGGAAACTTTGAGCTGTCCACTAGCTAGATCCCAAATTTTAATGATTCTGTCTGCTGCTCCAGTAGCAAACCACTAAAAAAACATACACAGTGTTTCCTTGATCTACTTAAAAAAAAAAAACAATGTGCACTTCATACATCATTTCCTGGTTCAACTGCTACACATCTGACCCATCCCAAATGGCCTGAAATAACTCTTGTAAGTTTCCAAGGTGGATGCCATTTAGGTTTAGGCATTGCAGGTGATTTTCTCATCATATTAGTGATTTGATTTTGAGAGTTGTTTTGATTAGTTAGACCTTTTTGGACAAGACTTGTATCAGTATATGGTACTAGGGCATTTTCATTTGTAATGAGGGCATCTCCATCAGCTGTGCCTGGAGGAGGAGGATTTGGACCGGCTTCTACTGCCTGAAGTTGTTTCATAGCTTCCATTTTCTTTAAATCATCAAAAACCAAGCCATAACTGTCTCTAGCTTTTACAAGCCTTTGTATCATTTCCCTGCAAAGATATAACAAATTAATGAAATTATATTGGAAGGAATTAATAAGAAAATAAAAACAGTAAAGTGTTTATCATAAAAGGATTACTTTAACGGAAATTTTATAAAACTCACGCTTTTTCGTCAACAGCAGGCAATAAGCCTTGGTTTGAGAGGAACATATCGTGTGACCTTTTCAAAGATCTGAAGACTAATGTGTGCACTGAGTGTCTTTGGACTTCTTCATTCATTTTGTTAATTGCATAAATATATTTAATTAATTACTAAAAAATAAATGTTATTTTTTAAATATATAACCTAACACTTTGACGTTTACAACTTACAACAGTTTGCATCGTACCAGAGACAACAACGAGACGGGAAACTGGGCCTGAAAATTTGTCCGTCGTTTTCTACTCTTTCTGGTTCACGTAATTGCCGATATTTGTCTCTTTATCACGCATCAGGGAAAGCAATCGTAGATGGAGCAGTCATCGCCTTACCCATTGTTGCCATATCATTTACAATTTCTGTATATACATTTTGATGTCCATGTTCCGCTCACGCTTAATGAAGAGACGGAAGATATAAACAAGAATAACTTATTTGCGATATGACAACGCTGCACCAGAACGTTTGGCATATTGTTTGGCGTTATTGTAATGGCCGCTTTGTTTAGTTGATTTGAGTTCAGAGTTGTAGCGTTGTAGGTGTTTAGTGTTTGTAGAGTTATTGTGCGATTTTCCAGTTTCCGACCTGGAAGTATTGACGTTAATTAGTGTGTAGTGTAGATTATTAAATTTGTGCCTTTTAACAGTGAAATGGATGGTGTTAAACTACAGCTACTAACTGTGATTAATGTTTAACTAATAAGTATTTATGTTTATATGGCCATTCAGTTTTCCAATGTTCTTTATTTTAGTGTTTGTATTGGTATCGTCTGTAAGAAACATATATATGCAACCAAATACATGACATTTTTAAATAAAAATAATATGCGACTTTTTATTTAATTTAACCTTCAAATTGTGAATACAGACAAAAAACAAAAGTGGTTTGTTTGAATTTGGCGGGCAAATCGCAGGGTCTGTGCCGTGCGCCATCTACGTTCACTTTCCTTGAAGACAGACAAAGACGCATGGCACCTTTCTCTCTCTCGGACAATTTATTTCCATTGAGTTTCTCGTCTCGTTGTTGTCTCTGATCGTACTATAGATAATAGGAATTATTCACATCTGTAGATATGACAAAGATCTGTGGGAGGTACATATGAACTATGGAAAGAAATATCTGTGTGCAGTACATACGAACTAATGACAAAAACCTATGAACGATACATATGAACTAATTTTGATTTAAACTTAACCATAGATAAGAGATATATATATATATCTCTTATCTATGAACTTAACCTAGAAATATTATACAATGTAAATGGTGATTTCTTTTAATTAGTTTAAGTAAATTAACTTAAATGTGTGATTTAACGTTTACTAGAAAATTGGAAATTGAGTTTCTCTCAGAAACATTAACATTTCATCAAAAATATGAAGGGGATGTAGGATGTGTGGTATGGGATGCAGCAATTGTTTTAGCTAAATATCTTGAAGAAACAATTAAACAACGTAAATTTTGTTTTAAAGATAAGAATGTAGTTGAGCTCGGAGCAGGCGTTGGATGTGCAGGACTTACAGCTGCTTGTTTGGGGTGAAATAACTGCCTGTTAAACATAACTCGTTAACATAGCTTAAAACACCTTTCAGAGCTAATGTTTTGCTAACTGACCTAGCCGAGGTAATCCCTCTACTTGGGTTAAATATAAAGGAGAATCAAAATATTATAGAACGTCGTGGGGGTTCAGTAACGGCATCTACATTAGTGTGGGGTAATAAAGAGTTCAATCTTAATCTCAAACCAGCAGTGATTTTGTTAGCAGACTGTATTTATTATAAGCAAGTAAGAATTTTATGATGATGAATTTGTATATATTTACAAGTAAATTTGTAGTCAATTGACAAATTATTGGAAACAATGGACAACTTAGCAGAAAATGACACTATAATGTTAATGTCCCAAGAAATGAGAGAATCGGATGTACAGCGGAATTGCTGGGAATACTTTGTTAAAAGAGCAAGTGAAAAGTTCTCTTTTTATTATGTGCCTCTTTCAGTCCAAAATCCAAAATATCGAAGTCCTGATATTAAATTAATACAACTCATGAAAAAAAACAACTAATTAACTTTTTACTATTATTTAAGAGCTAATAACACGTTTTTTTAACACACATTTAATTTCGTTTTTATCTATACATACATTATTATCAAATAAAAAGAGTATAAAATTATTTTTCTTTTCTATATACTTGCTTAAAATGTGCTTTTAAATGGTAACTCAACTTTGATTAATTTAGCAAATAAGTTAATTTATATATAATAGATTTTAATTAATAATCTTCAGTTTTTTAAAGTTCGACAGTATTTAAACCATTCATTAAATTATAAGAAAATAAACTTTAGAATTCGCAATTTCTCCCCCAACACACGGCAGCTATGCTGGTTATCTAACTTGCAGGAGCAATTTAATAAATTATGTTTAAGTAAACTCACCCCCAAAATTTACGAATTGTTTAAAAAAAAATGTAAATTCGCCCCCTACTCTTACGGTTTTTTTAAATAAATGTAAGCCAGACAATGCCGATTTAAAAAATATTTCCTTCATTACTAGCACTCGCTGTAATTTAACAAGTGATTGTTGTTAAAATCTACACGTGTTTAAATCGTTAGCTATTCTTGTACCTACCAAAAAATTTTTGTAATTTTCCTCTATGTAATTATAATCTTAATCAGTCAAACATTATTAATAATAAAAAAATACTTTTACGAAAAAGATAATAAATAATGTAATGTTGGACTAGAAACAAATACACAATAAATTGTGTAAAATACTAATAAAATATTTTTAGCACAAGCTTAATTTTCAAACCTAATTTATTATTAGAGACAAAAAAGAATAATTTATTTAATACCGTTGGAATAGAGTATTTTTACCTTGATTAGTGCGAAACATTGAGCGTTGGCCTAGGTCTGGGAACATGTAGATGTATTATTCTTCTGGGTTCTGAGGGATGTATGAGATCAGTCCTGTTTTTCCACTCCCAACGTTTATCTTCTTCGCGACGTCTTTTTCTGTCGAAATAACCGATCACACAGCTGGCAGGGACCCAGAGCAACGCAGTCACGAGAACAATCGTCCCCACGATATTATCCCGGAGGAATAACAGGACTTTGTTGATGTTTATGTCCTCTATGATGTCCCAAAAACGTTCAACGACATCCTGGATCGTCTTCTCGCAATTTCCCTGCAAAATAAATTAAATATACATAAATATTAAAATAAAAACATCAGAAATTATAATAATTATGTTCGTACCTTGTTACAAAAACCTTGTATACATGGAGTACCGTCAGGTAGAACGTCCGCAGGCTCTACAGGGAAACATGTTTCGTTTATGCTCGTCCTACAACATCTTCGGCAAGCGTTTTCGACTAGAACAAAAACAAAGGGCGATTATTAAAAATTGTACCAAAAAAAGTAGTTCGCTTACTTATATCACACATGCAGCTTTGAAGTCCCTGTGTTTCACAGAATGGGGTGCACTTGCCGCTTCGACATTTGCCCCTTTCTTGACAATCAGTGTCGTCGGGCATTGGAGGGCTTCTGGGGCAATCGGCTTGGACTCCAGTGCATCTGGATTCCTGTTCACATGTGGCGTACTGAGCCTCTCTGCATTTTACCCCCTTTTGCATATACTGGCAGTTTTGACAACAAGGCGAGTTTTTGTCACTAAAACGTTTAAAAATTGTAGTAACTTTAAGGACATACATGCAATTCATAATAATTAATTTACCTGCATGTGGCACCTTGCAGTCTGCGCAATTTGCAGTCTTTGTCACAACATGCGTCGTTATCTTCGGTTCCCAAGAGACCTGCGTCGCACTCCTCGTCTCCTTCGACCCTTAGGTTGCCACAGAAGCTTTCTTCCGGTTCAGAAAAGCATTTTCCTGATTTTGCCAGAAGAACTTTGCGAATAGACCTCAAGCTGCACGGGGAGAAGCGCTGTAAAATGGGATTTAAAATTGTGTCAAATTTGAATAATATGAAGATAGGTACCTTATTATTCACGTCGTATCCGCTAACACTATAAGTATACATTAAGTAGGAGCCCCCTTGGCTAGCACTCGGCGAACATTCGGGAATGTCTGGGTCGTGCTCGGAGCCCCAATTGTGTCCGAATTCGTGCGCAGTAACAAGATCTGCCTCTCTGGTGATCACCCTCTGTCCGTAATGGTTTCTGCTCGAACTCAGACCCGAATTCAAATAAAGAGTGTAACCGTTTTTAAAGTATTCTAAAAGAAAGTTACAAAAAGAATTTTGAAGTAGTTATTACCCTCTGTCCCCCCTAAGAATGTATGGTACAGTACACATGTATACACAAAAAAGAAACATTTGGTAAGTAAAAAGTCCAGTACCTGGGGTACAAATGCCCCCGACAGAATTACGACGGGGTGACCCGACGTAAGCAAGCCCCAAGATGCCCCCTTCGAACTTAAGATCAGTAAAAAGATGCGCCAGGCAGAAATCCTTGTGACTGTACTCCCTACTGAACACCTGCGCCACAAAATCCCAATACAAGAAATACATATTAGTTTTCAACATTCAAAAAAAGCAAGTGTATATTTATATTATGCAAATAAATAAACAGACTAGAAGCGAAAATAAAAGAAATTATACCCCCCTTAAAACGATAAAATTAATTAAATAAATAAACTTACGCAAATGTTTCTACAAATAAAAAAATAAATATAAATAAATTCGATATTAACCCTTGGAACAGATGCCGCCATGCGATCTTGGCCTAGGAGAGGCAATATAAGCAAGGCCCAAAACTACAGAATCTCTAGCATTAAATGTTTGGTGGGTGAACAGGTGCGACAGGCAAAACTCCTTACTCGTATTTTCTCGTGCAAACACCTTTAATTAATTAAATAATAACAAATTCAATAAAAAAGAAAAAGAAAATTCCAATCATAATTTTTAAATTAATAAAAGTATTAATACATACCTCTAGCAAATTACGTACATCCCACTTGTCTCTGTTCATATTGTAATGAGCCTCACCTCCCCTTACTCTAGTAGGATCGTTATGAACAAGGATTTTCTTAATCACAAAACCCATTCCTTTAAATCCATCCAAATCTTGTCTGTCTTGCCACGTAGTATCATTGTATATTTTATGAACCCTGTCTATTAAATTAATCTACAAACAATATTGTTATTATCACTTTCTAATAAAAGCAATAAAATAAATTAATACAACAGTGTATAATATAATATAATAATAATAATGATAATAAAAATAATAACACTTACCAGGTAATTAATGGTCGTTTTTATATTACTAGCCCCCATTTCTTGATAGAATCTGTAATCTGCAACAAGAAGAAGTGGACATCGTGTCTTTGTAATTGAGTATTCATATTGTTCTGCTTGTCTTTTGTCTCTATTTACGGAATCAGTCCAGTGATTTTCATAATCGTCTTTCTCCTCTAACTCAGGCCCTTCCTTAACATACCCACATATTTTGGGGCCGACTTGGTCAGGGCCAAGAGTGCTATAGTCCCAGCTAAACTTGACATCGGAAGCTCTGTATGTAAGCATTGTCTTATTGTCCAGTTCTGGTAAATGACGCCAGGAAGGCTACAAAACACTAATAAGTAGGCCTGTATCATATTTACGTTTATTTTAAAAACCTACCTCAATGTGATAAGTTTCATCTTTTACTTTCACCATACCAGTCATAACTCCGTCATCTTCAATATGAACGCTTGCATATGAATTTGTTTCATCAAAAACACGACCAGCATAAAAGTTGTCACGATCTGAAGGTAAAGTAGTTTATAAATATAAAAAAAATTATCGTTTTCGTTTAATTCTTGTCAGCTTACCTACGTGAACGCTTGTTTCTTTTCCATCACCATCAACAGCGTAAGCTTTAAATTTGGAATGCAACATGTCCTTTTTTGGTGATAGAATAAGCCTAAAATCCCTCCCAAGTGTTTTAAATCTGACCTCCTTTATTTTGTTTAGTGGATGGTTGCTTTCTTGAGCCCCCCTTTTAACAATGTGATGGTGAAGTTCGTCTGCGTGTATTGTTTCGAAGTATTTCAAATTTTTATAAATAGATGCTGAAAAAATAATAATTTAAACCGGAAAAAATAAAAATTGTTAACAAAATTTACCGTTTGTTGCAGCTAAAATGCATAAAATTTTGAAAAACTTTATAAAATACATTATTGTTATTATTGTTGTTACATCATTTATCATAGATTATCATTTATTAAAGGTTATGTGGGTTAAGTTTAAAATTAAAAATGAGTTCCTAGTAGTTAGATCACCCACAATACATGTATGTGTCCACGTCAAGAGGTTGCTCACATTCATCTTTTCTCTTTTTAACCTAAAAAAATATTATTAGTAATCTTAGTAATTGCAAGTAATAATTAATTTAAAATGCAATATGTGGTTTTTTACAATATTATCGTACGTAGCAATATTAATACAAATATGTTTTGTAACTATCGCCATAGGTAATTGTTACTGACAAAGGTTTGTAATAATGTATTAACAATAATTGTCTTTCAGCTGCAGGGCTTTATTACTTAGCAGAACTTGTAGAAGAGTATACGGTAATTAGTAAAAAAATTATAACATCTATGAACACAGTAAGTAGTTATTTTATTTAATTTTATGTACTTTGTGGATTAAAAGTGAATAATTTGCAGGCAATGTTGATATTATACCTGTGTTTGTGGATCTTCGAAGATCTTCCCAAAAGTATGGTATTTTGTGGGATATTAGCTCAATTATCGCATTTTGTGATACTAAAAGACTTTCCTTACGTATCCTTTTTAGCTCCAGGGTTTTTAAGTAGCATATTTTTTTTAATAATTAATCATTACATGGCATTCTCATATTTTGCCGAAGTAAATCATCCTATTTCTGAGGTAAACAACAAAAAAGTACCTCATTTTACAGTTGTATAATTGTTGAATTTCTCAGGTATTGGCATATTTCACAATTTGTCTTTGGTTGGTCCCATTCGCTCTGTTTATCTCACTTTCAGCAAATGATTATGTTTTACCCACAATGGCAGACCACCAAGGTAAGTAATTAATTAATCAATTATTACTGATTAATGATAATTATTGGATATATTTTTAGAACAAGACGTCATTACAAATTACTTTAGCAAAAAGAACAAAAAGTATGGACTTTTGACTCTATTCAATTACACAAAAGATGCCATTTTTACTCAGAAAAGCAAAAAGGGATTTTGAAAATAATACCAGGACGTTAAGAAATCAATGTTAACGACTTAAATAAATAATACTTGGATATAACAAGACACTATATTATTAAATAATGTTTATTAAATTTGTATTTAAAGTCTTTCTTAAGTTAATTTAATTTATAATTAATTATCCCATAATAAAATTAAAAAAATGTTTTAACTTATTATTTTCTAATCTTTCAATAGCAGCATAACATTCTTTTAAAAAATTCACATTATCTTCGTTCAGAACGTTTGTAAATTCTTTTAAAACATTAAAAGAATCATTTTTAATTTCTCTAGATACAAATGCACTTTTAAATCCAACAGATAATTTTGATACAACACTTAACAACTCATCAGAATTTTTTATAATATGTTCATTGCAGAAGAGCAGTTTTTTGAACATGTTTAGAGCCCAATACGAAGTTAACAATATTTCTGAATGTATATTACTCGAACCTTTATCAAAAACCTATTAAAAATTTACTAGTTAAACAACAAAAATACTTAAAACGTTTCTATTAGGTACTTACATCAGACGACGTTTCTTGATCCTGAGTTACTTCAGACTCTGGATTTCTAAAAATTAAAGTCAAAAGGTAGGACAGAAGAAGCAAGTCAGGGATAATCACTAGGGCGCGATCTAATATCTTCTCTTTTGCAGATTCTATAGTTTCCAGATTATATTTGGGCCTATAAAAGCACATAATAAACATTTTTTTAAATCCTAATAAACTTATGTACGTACAAAGAAATAGGAACAGTTTCACACGAAAAGGAAACAGCTGCAAGATGTAATATTCTATTACGTACAAGACAGTCGTCGTCTTCCGTTAATGTGGTAACCATGTACCAGCATTTTAGTAAATCAGCACCTAGGTATAAAAGTGGATATTGAGAGCCTTTACAAAAAAATTAAGACTTACCTGACAGCAGGGGCTCTTTTTCATAAAACAGGTCTTTATTATTGAGAAAGAAGTCGCATACTGACAATTTAAGTACAGTCGAAACATTAGGGGAACCACATCGTTCTAAAACAGTCAACAACTTCGAAATTTTTACTTCACGTTTTTGTTGTAAACTTCCACTAAGATACTCTACTATAACTCCCAAAATGCAGCTAATGACTAATTCATCTGTGCAATCTTCACAAAGCCTTAAAAAATATTCCACAACAGCATTGGGAGAATTAAAAATTTTATTTAACAACGAAGCATCTCTTCGAAGGGCTTTAAAGTATAAAACCAAAAAATTAGTGTCTTCAATTCCTTTTAAATACACTAACTGTAAAGTGTACATCAGATAAAGTTTTAATGGACGTCTTATTGAATAGTTCACTTTATTTTTTAACTGCACTGGTAACAGTTTAACAATCTTCTGTGCAAGATGATCTTTTTCTGTCATACATAAATCATTAACACATAAATTTATAATTGTAAATGAAAACGTTATTAAGGCCTGGTCTTTGCCCATTAAAAGTGATAACAATTGTTTAATTAATACTTTTGGGTCTGCAATAGCGTACGAGGTGTATAATACGCCTAAAGCTGTGTTATACAATTTGTATTGAACGGAAGATACAACACGTACTCCATTTTTGTGTAGTAAAAAATTATTGAAAACGTTCTTCAGGTAATTGTAGTCACAAGTGTCGTTGTCAGTTATCTTTTTTAGCATTTCAAAAAGTATTTCCAGATACAGAACCTTTGAGAGATCGCTGCCATTGTCTTCTAAATATTTGTATAAAGCAACAAACAAATCAAAGTCACTTTGTTTGATAACGTTTATGTTTCTTGTGAAATATCGAAGCTAAAATTATAAAGTATTTTTTGCAGTCTGAATAAATAAATTATACTAACCTGCAGAAGAAGCCCATGTCTGTAATTTTCTATTTTTGTCCTTTGTAATTTTTTTAAAATACCACAAACGTAGCTGTCTCTATCCTGATTGGAAATTATAGCAACTGAAGCTGCAGCTGCCAAGTCTCTTGTTTGATATACAGTATTATATAAGCAGGTCTCAATATAAGGTAAAAATACACGTAACTACAATATAAAAAAGTTGTTACGTTTCCGAGATATTCTAATTTCATTTACTTTATATTCTGAGTCTTCGTTGCGATTTCCAGGATACAAATGTCCAAATATGAGTAGGACTCCATAAAGACTGGGACAATTGTCATCTCTTGATATATTCTTCAACTGTTCCAACAAAAAATCAAAAAGAACAGGGTACCGCATAAAAAATACATGTCCGGTTAATTTATTTTTAGAACTGATACATTCTTTGCTTCTCGAAACACCAAACATTCTCGTCATCAGCGAAGAAAAGAGTAATGTGGCAGAATTTCGAATCTAAAAATCACACATTAATTCATTTAACGAAAGTCCCATTAACGTAAATCTGCACGTACACTCCAGTTTTTATTTGAGAGCCCACCAATGGCAATTACAACACCCTGGGCAATATACGGAGTGACCAATTCCCCCAACTGGTTGTGCTTATAAAGGGCCTTTAGTATATTTAAAGAATGAACTTTTTGCTCAACTTTATCAATATCGCCCCCCTCATAATTTTTTGCCAAACCTAGTAAAGTCTTCATGGTTTGATTAAACAATCTGCCTTCTAGTTTAGGTTCCGTTGTTAACACGGCCTGGACCATGAAAGGGAGCCCTGCGCTTCTCCTTGTCGCGCATGCATTTATATATTCAAATTTACCTTCCAAGCAGTTCATAATCTTCGAAAGATACATTTCCGGAAGTCTCCGCAGTTTATAATTATGCAATCTGTAATTATTATTGATTTATTAATGGATTAACGAAACAATATTAGCTACCTCCAAAGTCTTTTACAGTAATTCGTAAAGCCAATATAGCCTTGTTCGAAGGCCCCACGATGTTTAACCGTCATTAAAAAATCTACGAAGAAGTCGCCGATTCTTTCCATCAGGTCTATGCTTATTACACCATTACCATCGTCGTCAAAAATTGGCAAATTCAATGCAATATCCCCCAAAAGTAGTGAGGTTTCTTTAGCAGCGCGCCACGTGTACACCAACAGCATTTGTGCTGTACACGTTTCGTCACCATTATTAAATTCGTCCTCAGGAATGTATCCTTCAGGGGAAGAATTGCAAACAACCTGAAAAATGATCGGCAAAACCATAAAACACGCTTCCACACATTTCCCTAGTATTTCTCTGTGAAAGGGTTTTGCCAAATCCCTAACGAAATCAAATATTAGTTTTAAATTAAATTAAATTAAATTAAATACCTAGAAACCATGTATTTGATTAAATGCCTTAATGCCAAAAATAAGCCGTGTAGAGGTTTGCTTTCTGCGGCTTTTTTCAAATTATGTTTGGCAAAGTCGACAGCTTCGGAAATACTTTCTAAAATGAATGAAATCGTGATACTCATTTTATCTTCGTCATTTTCCGTTCCATTTTTCATATTTTCTTTTATTATTGCTTCCAAGTGGGTACTATCCAAAATTACATCAAACATATAAGCGCCTGATAATGTGTCTGCAGGCTTTAAACTTGTTAAATTGCTAACGACATTTTTAAAATAGACTTCAGCCTCCGTTTTCACCTACAATTCGACACGACAAAATTAATTTATTTTTACATACTTAAGTAAAAATACATACATTTAATCCCAGTACATCACTTCCAATTTTTTGAGATAATATTAACGCCTTCTCCTTGTTTGTTTCGTAAGTATCATTTTCAATTATGCCTTTTAAATGCTGTATATCCTTTTCGTGCCATGCAGAAATCCAATTCACTTCGTCCACTACTTTTGAGGATAAAAGAAGTAACTCTAGGCAGCAAGATCTTCTGGAATAATTGGCCCCTGGGTGCAGACCGATGGATAACACCCTGGAGAACAAACTAAACCAAAACTTTCTGTAACTTTCTAAACTTTCCAGTGTACCTTTACTTTTTAACTGATTGTGAGTTTGAGCTTTATTCCGTTTTAAAACTTTTAAACTTTCGTTGTATCTCGCAAACATTTTTCTTCCTAAAGCCGTAATTTGTTGGCGGGTATTGGCTGAAAGTACTGACGTGTTTTTTTGAAAATAATCGACTAAAAAGTCCAATTCCCACTGCGTAAACATTTCTGTACTTTTGTGGCTCTCGACGACGAGCGCCAGGACAGAAACACGAATGATGTCGTTGTGATTAAATTTGAGAGCCTCTAGAAGTTCATAGTTTACAAGAAATCTCCATAAAACTACCTCATTAGAATTATTTCCGTATATTTCCGCCATTTGTAAAGGGATGCTGTTATTTCGTAGGTGTTGTAAACAAGCAAGATAAATTATTATTTCGTCTTCTGAACCCTTCTGGTCCAGCAAAAAAGTTTTAATAATCGTTTGATCAATTTTAAACATTTCGATAAATAAATCGTGACAATATTTTTTGCATTCTTGGGGACAATTTTTCAAAAAGTTTAAAAGAGCTGAGATCCAATATTTCGCCCAATTTTCTCTCGATTCCTCATGAAAGTGAAGACTGGCCAGGTTTTTGAAACATGCACAGATTTCGTTGGCCAAGTCAGTTTTTCTTAAATTTAAAAGTAAAAATTTGGGAAAATTTGAATGTTTTTTTATGATCTTTGAACAGCTAATTTCTTTACTGAGCACCTCCAGAGCATGGTAAAAACTGTTCTCTGCATTTTGTAGTTTAAATACTTCATCAATTATTAAGTCAATTAAATCTTGTTGTTTAGCAATTTTTATAAAATTAATAAAAATTGCTGCAGTGTTGGAACGAATTGTATTAATGTAGTGATTTAAATTACTAAACACAAACGGTAACACATCTTCCAACACTAATTTTAATTCTTCTCGGCCCAGATAATGCATGCTGTTGCTCACCAAGAGTATTGCTTGTGTTATTTCCATAACTTGCACTGGTTTGTCTGTAAAACGCCTTACACAGTTGAGCAGTTCATTAAAAAAGTATGTTACTATGGAATAATTATTTACACTATGTTCCTGAAGTGTTTCAAGAGGAACTGTTTTTAATATGCCCAACATTATGCATACCATGGAAATTTCTGTTACTTCAAGATTATTACTTTTATATCTATCAAACTCTAAATAGTCCTTCAAGTAGGATTTTTTATTATTCAAAAGAGTAACAAACTCTTTCCAAATATCATTTTTATTTGTCTCTTTAGTAACAAGGATTTCTGAAACATTTCTTGAGACAATTAGCAAAATATGGCCACAATTTGCTCTTGTTTCAAATGTAACAGTGGGATGCATACAAAGTTTGAAAGAAATCATTAAAAATTCACAGCTCACATCCTGGGGAGGCTTATATTTTTGACACAGTGATAAAGTAATCCTAATGAAGTGTTGTAAATAGCTATTCACTTTCTCAGGCAGTAATTTGGGTAAATTCAAATTTCCTTGTGTCCTACAATATAAATTATTGATAATGTCCTTTAAAAATACAAATATGTCTTTAACAATATCACAAATAAATATGTTTTCGTTCTCCAACACTGCATAAAAACTATTAATCAGATTGTTTGTGGCATTTAAATCTTGAAAGAAATTATTCCAAATCTGCTTTATCTGCATGGTTAAATTCAAACACAATTGTTCATTTAGGTCATTGCATGTAGCTTTATTAAAAATTCTAACTAATGTTTTTCTTATTGGATATTTTAACGGGGTACATAAGTATATTTGGACCAATAAATTTTCTGCTTCTTTCTTATATACAAGGGACGAATCATCTTTAATGTAATACATTAGCTAAAAGACGTAAATTGTTATTTAATTATATCATAACAGACAAACTTAGTTAAAACATTTTACAGCATAGACGTACTTTCATTAAATAATCTTGTTGCTCTTTAATATCATTGGAGTCATTAAAAAGGTCAATATTATTAACAAAATCTTCACTTAAGTTAATGTCCATGCCGAAAATCTTCATTTTAATTCAAATTTAGATCATATTTACGATTTAAAATCTCAAGTTTTTTCAGGTTAATTAACCGTTCATAACCTCATTTGATCCATATTTACTAAATCACATTTAGCCAACGCAATAAAATAATATATAGATACAGAGTGTTCTAAAATTAGTAAGTACTTTTTTCTAACAAAGTACTCTTAGCCCTAATACGTTGTATAATGAATATACGTTAACAAAAAATATAAATTTATTAAATAATCTATATAATTATATATAATTTATCAATAATGAATAAAATGTTCATTTTTAGTAATGGCTAAATGTATTACTAAATTACTGGTCAAATACAAGGACATTATTGAAAATAGAAGACATAGAAGAAGAAAAAGAAAACGTCCCATAGCCTTGCTTATTTCAATATTATTAAATAGAAATTATTAAAGAAATAATAAACTATGTGGTATAATTTTATTTATTTGTATAGGAATGGAGGAGCATTATCTAACTGATTCGTTAAATACTTACAAGCAGCAGGTGATGCATATCAAAATATTATTGTCGATATATATATTTAAAAATGTTTTTCTTTTTTATTAAGTTAAGTCAAGTTAAATTAGCAATAGCTGCGTCTGAGGATGGAAAAGATAAGGAAGACTTGTTTTCCCTTAAAAAAAATTTGGAACAACTCATTCAACTTACACAGGAAAGTTTTGAACAGTTAAAAAATGTAACTGCATCAACCTCCACCGCATGTAACACAAGCACTTTGGACAATGAATATGGTTTATTTATGGTGCTGTATGAATTTATTATTATTACAAACATTCTAATTACTTACTGCATTTTAATTTTAGTCAGAAATGGAAAAAGAAGGAGTGGTGTTGGGAAGTACTGAAACAAGTAGCAGTAAGAACATAAATATCGAAAACGAATTAAAGGCAATTGAAGGAATGAAGTGTAAGGCTCCTCATAAACACCAATGGGGTGATACTATTTATCATAATGCCCTGATTTGTTCCGTTGTAGCATGTGAAAATTATTCCAGTATGGATGATATTGAAGTAAACATAGTTTATTATTAATATTTGAACTAAACTAATTGTTTGGTATTTAATTAGGTGAAGGTGATGTTTATAAATCCTACACACGAGGAGATGCTGCCATGCCCCTATCTCTTAGAGTCATCTTGTAAATTTGATGATGAGAAATGCAAGTATTCTCACGGAGAGGTTGTGACTTTTTCAAGTTTGAAGGAATACAATCAACCAAAATTTGAAGAGCTTACGGCTGGTAGCAAGGTACTGGCCAAACAGAAAAATAAATTGTGGGTTAGAGCTACAATAACAAGAATTTTTAATGAGAAATGTTTGGTGAAATTTGATTCTCACCAGAAGGAGGTAGAACTAGAATTTCATGAGGTTTTACCTCTTGATGATCATGAAGAGAGTAGCAGTGAAGATGAAAGTAATGAAGAAAGTGATTATAAAACTGAACATGTTATTAACATGAGTCTAATGAATACACCACCTTCAGAGGCTTTAGGAGGCTGGGAGAAGCATACTAAAGTAATTTAAACAGTTTATTTTTAAATTAAATAATATTAACATTCTCTTTCTGTTATAAGGGTATAGGATCTAAATTGATGCAAAAAATGGGGTACATTGTGGGAACAGGCCTGGGAAAGGCCTCTGATGGCAGAATAAATCCTGTCTCAGCTGTAATTTTACCCCAAGGAAAATCTTTAGGTTTTTAAATTTTAAGAAAATTAAATTTATACGTTTACTGTGTGTGTTACTTTACTTTGTTTAGATCATTGCATGAATCTAAGAGAAAAATCAGGGGGTGACAAGGATCTCTTCAGCGTGGAACGTAAACTAAAACGATTGCAGAAAAAGCAAGAGATTCGTAATCAGAACATATATCGACACCAAAAGAGTAAAGTGGATGTTTTTAATTTTCTCAACGAGACTTTATCGAAAAAGAAAGACGAAGAAGAAATCAAACTTAGAAAAACAGAACACAGAAAAGAAATAAAGAGCGAAAGTTCGAGAAATTTAAACGTAGCACAGATGAAAGTTGAAGAAGAAATAAAAAGGGTCGAAAAGGATATGATGAAAATTAGAGACTCATTAAAAAGACACTCGGACGTCAGGACGCAACTTAATAAGAATTTAAGAGACAAGTTAGCAAGTAAACAGTTTGAATTAAAAAACTTAAGAGCACAAGCTATTAATATTACCAACGAACAAAATGTGAGAAATGACAAAAGAAAATTAACAATATTTTAAATTTATCTTATTAATAATTTAATTGTGCTATTGTTAAACATTAAGTCAATAAAGTAAACCAAAAAAAGCACAATTTATAATTTATTAATTAAGTGCAAATGCACTGATTAATACTTAATTATAAGTATCTTAAAAACTAAATTTCTTATGAATTAAACAGATAGTAATTATTGTTATTATGCTAACATTAATCAATCACCTTCTCCCTTGTCCAGAAAACGTGTAAAAAAATAATTAAAATATTTCACATTATTTATCATGGCAAGAACACGAACAGTAAATAAAATAAATTAATCGCCGCCAAAAAACACAAATTTCTAATATGTGTAATAAGTCCAAACAAGTCAGTTATATAATCTCAAATTAAATTAAAGCTTAATAATCGCATCATTCTTTTTTTACGATTATAAGATACATTACAATACTTGGACATTTATTTACTAATAGTAGTATACTTCTGTTTGTACTTAATATTAACATTAAAAATCTGCCACTGTACTAAACAACCCTTTCTCGTCCTTTTCAAATTTTTAAAGACATAAATTTAGTGATAATATGCAGAAAAATGTTACATAAAACGCTTGGATGATGAAGTTCTGAATTAAAAACAAACAAAAATAGGAACTTGAAACAGAACACACAAGAAATTATCTATATTGTCACACTCTTCCGGGGGCTTAGCTGCTCTATTTGTATCTACTGTACAATACAATCGTATACTTATGTTTTTATGTCCAAAAATAAACTCAATACGGCGATTTTGGTAAGCCCTGAAAGTGACCCTCTTCTTTCACTGATCTCGCTGAAAATTAATTTTTTTCTTATAACTCTGACTAGACAGATAGACATCATCAAGTACAAAAATAATACTACAGAAGCAATTATTCGCTTCATGAAAAATGTCAGGGTCACTACTTATTAGAAAATCGAAGTGGTCATTAAATACTGTGGCTATTATTAATTAAGTAAAACTGCTTCAATTGAACATACACTGCAGCATTATAAAACTGACTTTTACATGTAAAATACACAAAAAAAAGTAATGTTTCTGTGTACTATTAATAAGCTAAGCAGCTCTTTAAATTTTTATTCTCGTTTATTTTTATGTTGTAAATAATTTATGCGACTATTTGCTTGAAATCAAAGTATAAATAAAAATAAACGAGAGTATTTATAGGCTAGTAAAAAGTAAGGTTTACAAAAACAAAAAAAATATAAATTTCTCGTTCATCCTTTAGAAAAAGGTCGTTTTTTAGTAGTTGACACCGTCAGTTACAACCCTATAAGAAAAAAATAGTGAAATTGAAATGGAGACATTGCACAAGAGCCACAAAATAATTAAATAAGGACAAGTGTGGTGTATCAAATGAGTTAAGCAACATAAAATATACCCTCCTCTCAACAGTTATCTCTTTCAAGGAGACAGGTCTTGATGCATACCTGGGTCATATCCACAACTGCTGGCGTCGTAAGCCGAGCTTTCGTAGGCTGAACCCATGGAATATCCCATCGAATCTTGGGGAGGAGCAGGAGACATCATCGGAGTCGGTGTTCCGCTATAAGGTGAAGCCCCAGCTGCTTTTTTGGCAGCATATAAGTTTGCCTCCTCCTGTGCTTTTCCTATATTCTTCTTGTATCTAATACGTTTGTTACCAAACCAATTAGAAACCTGGCTGACTGTAATACCGCATTTTCTTGCTAATTCTTCTTTAGCTTCTTCACTGGGATAAGGATTTGAGAGGTGAGAATAGAAGTACTCATTGAGGATTTCAGAAGCTTGTTTACTAAAATTACGTCGTTTTCTGCGAGCATCTAGGAAACGCGATCTTAAAATCATTACTGCTTCACAAGTAGACTGTTTTAACTGCATTTGAATAGAACTGAACTTTTTATGTATAATTTGGACCATCCGTTCAATTTCCTTTGGAGTTATAGGCCTTAAAATTAAACAGATAAAAAAAATATTACAACAATTTCAACAAATTAATTTACCTTGTCCTAGACTGCTCTCTTAAGAGATTCATTACATGTGTTGTAAATTCATTACATGCTTGCTCATATTTCTCCAGTTCTTGATGATAGATTTGACGAATTTGGCCTAATTTAGCGCGATAATCTGAATGTTCAATGGCATTGTCCGGTTGACCGCCCTGAGCAGCAGCAGAGGCAGAAGCAGCAGCTCCTACACCACCGCCCTTTTCTGGACCTGCAACACCTTCAGCAATAAGCATGTTATCTAAACGCATCAATTGTGGATCTGGAGGCTCTTCTTCTTGGGTATTTCGTAAGGAGAGCACAGTTTTCTCCTTAATCTCACAAAGAACAGAAAACAAAGCTGGCTTCATTCGGTGGCAATTAAGGGTGTGTTTTCGAGCTTGAGCTTCGTCCAAGCTTTGATCAGTTATATTCATGATCTGTTGAAGTATTTCGCCTATATCTTGCTTACGAGGTTCGTTTTCACCACCCGATTGAGCTTCGCCCTGTGGGTTCATACCGTACGGTTGTGGGGGCATCAAACCACCCCCTGTGTGCCCCATCATTCGACCCGGATCATCCATCGCACAAATTTCACTTTTTTAAAACTTTATTTTTAATTTTTAGCTTTCAATAATTTTACGAAATGAAAAGAAAGAATGTATTATTATTATTACTATTATTATTGTCATAGATCATAGACCTAGACTTGATCATAAACTTATCTATGGTCATAGACATTGCTCATTGGCTGCGTTCATAAGATTTCAACAGCTTGTGAGAACAATTATATATATATAATATAGATATTATCTGTAGTAGTTTATTAATAGATATAAACAACTACGATAATAAATTTAAAAAAATAACGACCGGTCGTACGGTACAGAAATTAAGCTACTTATTATTCTTTTTTATGTTTTAGACAGTTTTTTCTTTTTAAAATATTTGTATTACCGTTCAGTCATAATATAGACACTACGCAAGACGGAACTGTCATAAATAATTGCTGTCACCATAGTTCTAAATTCGAAGGTTATGTTATTGTTATTGTCATCAATTTCATGTGAAAAGTACCCCCAATTAAAGTATAAATATGGTTTTATTTGGAGAAATTGTAGAGCCAACTACTCGTGCTCCTTGGGGAGACGATTTAATGGAGTATCCAGAAAATATAAAGTTGTTTTTATTTTTTCTACATTCTTTTTAATAAACAGTTTTTTTTCAGAACCCAATTGCAATGGGAGAAAGCAATAACAGTACCGAATAAAATAGAAAATTTGATTGTTATTGAAACAAAAAAATTAATTGAAATAGTTGAACGTTGTCTACCTCTACCTAAAGTAGCTTTAAATAAGTTAAAAGAAGTAGATTTAGCAATATATGACATAGATGCCAGTACATATGTAATCCTGTGTCACTCCAGTGCAAACAGAACTTATGCTGAGGTTACAAAGAAATAATTAGTAAATAAGTTTGAAAATTAACAACATCCTATCAATTTTTAGATAACAGAAGCTCTGAAGTGTTGGTTAAAGAAAAGCAACAACGTTGTCTGTTTAACATCAAAACCTCTTGTTTCTTACCAAAATGGTTGTAAGATTAATGAAAAGACTACTTTTATAAAACATTTAAGTGTTAAACCCATTACTACAAATATATCTTCAGAAGTTTTAAAATCTCCAAACTTAATAACAGGCTTAGTAGCAGGAATATTAACATACAGCATAGTTAATGGGCTTAATTGCGTTTCTTTTGTAGTATATTTAGAGATGACTATGTTAGATTCTATAAATACAAAACCAGTGTTAGATTTATTAAAATGGTATTGTAAAAGCCCTATTAAACAATTTAAATTGTTAGGAAGGTTTCCAGAAAATAACATATACATTTAATTTTTTTCTACTGGTTTTTAATTAATGATTAATAAGTTTAAAATGAATACATATGTAATAGAATAAATTAAGAGGAATGTGACTTTAAAATTACTATAAAACATTATGTCCATGTATAAGTTTTGTTTTCTGTAGTGTATTTTAAGCAATCAACGTTTGCAACGTGCTCTGGATGAGGTGAACAAAATTGCTTTAAAATTTTTGAATTGAGACCACAATCTGATAAATTTACTTGTCCAAAAACCGCGCTGCCTGAGTCTCCTACTTCATTTTCAATTGACGAACTTAATAAATTCGATTTTGTCACTTTACAAAAAGGCACTGTTGAATTAACATTAGCAAACGTTGCAGTGAAACTTTGTTCTTTGGGATAAATATCGCATAAAGTATGTATCGTGTGCGGTAAAATTGGACCGTTTAGTTCCAAAGAGTAGTAATCGACGTTATCAAAATGCACTTTATTTTCACGTACTTTTATAGAAGTCAAAGTCGCTCCATTAAATGCCACAGGGGCCAGTAGGGTAGGGGGGATTCCAGCTAAAGGGCCGGTTGTCGACACAGCACTTTTACAATTGAGCAAAAAATTAAAAAAAGAGTTTACCTCCATTCCCGTGATTACTATTAAACTTTGTTCGCTGTTATCAACTTCACATTCTCCTTTGAATTTCATTTTTTGGTGCTTGTAATTTATTTGCTTAATTTCTTTGGTATTCATGCCTAAACTCAGCAACCAATCGTCCTCATCACCACCTTCTTCCTCTTCATCATTTATTTCGGCGTCTATCACCGTATCTTGTGTAGCAGACTCCGACGTTTCGTACCTATTGGAGAGAAAACTTTAGTTTTTTTTTTAAAAATTAGGACAACAGTTACATGTTTACCCTGGGTCGGAGGTTCGTTTTTTCCTAAGAGGCATTTTAAATTCAATTTCTTCCTGTCTCAGCAATTGTCTGAATCCTCTTGTTGTTGGTGTCACCATAACATGCAATTCTGAATGTCCACATATTCCTGCAGCTCTGAAGAGTACAGTAAAGTTGTTGGCACAGACATAGAAATAAGGGCATTGTCTTGTACGGATCAGTTGGAAAAGGGACCTTATACTATCTGACCAGGCAGTTTGAAGACTGCTTTTAATAGTGGAGGAAACAGCTATACTGGTTCCTAATCAAGTGTTTTGTTTATTAATTAAGAATCTCAAATTTAATTACTCCAAAGCAATACTTGCCAGATGCAGAAATTTTTGTTAAAGTTCTAGGGAACAATTTGAGCCAAGGGAGAACAGGTTGTTGCCAATACAAGCAGCACTGATGGAACTTTGCATTAGGAGAGGTATCAAGAGTAATTTTTGACGTACTGTCTAAACATCTAACAAAACTTGTTATACCGGAGGCTTCTTCACTGATTTTTAATTTTTGATTCCATGGAAAGGGTTTGGCAGATATAAAACGCATTTTCGATTTTAATGACCAGTCAATGGGAATCCAGGTTTCTCCTGTTGTGACTTGTAAATTTTCAACTTGTTCATTATTTATTCCATTCAGTACATTACTAAATGATGTTACACTAGGTACTGCTACTTTCTCATTTGTAAATTTAAATAACGTAAATAATGTTTGATCTGTTGATGTCTCTAAATCAGTTAAATATGTTTCTGTTTTTTCACGTTTGTTTGAATTACAACAAATGAATGGATTTTTACGTTTCCCGGTTTTTTCAAAACTAATGTCCTTAAAAGTGGCTTTTTCTGTATTGGATAATACTACATTATTCTTTGTACAATTTATTCGGGCTTTTAGCTGCTTTTCTTTCAATTTTAAACGATACAAGCGCATAACTTTGTTAGGATCCTTCCATTGGTTTGACTCGGATTGTTCATTTTGCACATCATAAGCTTCGTTCATCTTTTCAGTTTGCTGTTAATTACTTTTTAGTGCACTTTGAGTTTAAATTCAGATAATGTTATAAATTCAATTCATTTTCGTCTTGATTAAAAAAAAAAAATAGAAAACAAATTTGTATAGGTTAATGTTTGAGGTTAGGTTTTGGGACAATAGATATTTATTATTTTTATTATCTATGGCTACCGTCTCTAGCGCCCTCTACTAACGTTCAGTTCAATTACGTTTTGACAAATAACATAACCTAGAAAAATTTTAAAAAAAAATAAAACACTAACAATTGTTAGAATAAATATGTGAAAATGATACTAAAACATTTAATTATTTTAACGATTCATAATTAGTGGAAAGTGTAATAGTATTGTAGATATATAATGTCGACTGCATTAAAATTTTTACGTTTGAAAAATATTTTTTCAATTCATTGTAATAAAAAGCTGCAAAGCTTAATGGATCGCGAAGATATATAACAAACCATCTTAGAAGGTTTCCTACAAAGGCTGATATCATTTAAGAGTAAAAAAATGGCAACAACAATGTCATATGAGCAGCATTACAACAGCAGAGGTGATATGTGAAAAGACTATCCCAAAATCAAGAGCAGTTGGGTATTGGTTATTGGGGTGCAGTGGGATGGTTTTCGGTGCTGTGGTATTAGGGGGTGTTACAAGATTAACAGAGTCTGGTCTGTCGATGGTTACTTGGAAATTGTTAGGTAAAAAAGATGCCCAAAACCGATGAAGAGTGGATAACAGAGTTTGAGAAGTATAAACAGTATCCAGAGTTTAAATATAAGAATCATGATATCACTCTTCGGGAATTCAAATGGATTTGGTATATGGAATTTGCTCACAGAATGTGGGGTAGAACCTTAGGTGCTGTTTTCTTAATGCCGGCAATTTATTTCTGGTCAAAAGGGGCTTTTAATAAATCAATGAAGATACGTGTGCCTATTTTTGGTGGTCTAATTGCTGCCCAGGGACTTCTTGGATGGTACATGGTAAAATCTGGCCTAGAGGACAGATTTCAAGGGGAAAGTGATGTCCCAAGGGTTTCACATTATAGGCTTGCCTCACATTTGAGCTTGGCATTTATTTTGTATACATTGTTTTTTGTGGTCTGCCTTAGACCACTTGTTACCTGCGCAGACATTAACTAACATCAGCCAACAGACTTTGAAAGCAGCCAGAAGATTTAGGATGTTTGCTCATAGTTGCAAGGCACTTGTTTTCTTTACGGCAGTTTCTGGTATATATTTCTTTAATAATTGTTATTTTTTATTTTGACATTTGTTTATATTTATATTATAGGTGCATTTGTTGCGGGCTTGGACGCTGGTCTTGTGTATAATTCTTTTCCAAAAATGGGGGACAAATGGATTCCAGAAGAGGTGTTAGCACTGAAACCGAAAGCCTCTAATTTTACAGAAAATCCAGTCACAGTTCAACTGGAGCATCGCCTGTTGGGCACAACAACCTTGTGCTTTATAAGTGGATTGTGGCTCATGTCAAGACGTGTAGTTCTTCCAAAAAGGGCTTATGCAGCCACAAATGTGTTGGCAGTAATGGTATGGCTTCAAGTTACTTTAGGTATTACCAGTCTGTTAACTTATGTACCCGTGCCAGTTGCTGCGTCTCACCAAAGCGGGTCTCTTGCACTGTTATCTTTTGCTGTTTGGCTCACGCACGAACTCAAAAAATTACCAAAAACTTTATGAATATTTTTATACCTTGTTCATATTGCTTTTTAGGAAAAATAAATATTTTGTATATAAATAAAATAAGACTTTATTTACACTATCCAATTTTTAACAACTCGATTCCACAGCCGAAACATAAAGCATAACAAGTTTCGTTACTTTTATAAAATTCCATTCCTTGAATATCTTGTAGAGAAATAAAAAAGCTGTCGCTAGGCTTCAGATATAATTTGTCTTCGTCAATTTGTAGGTCGAACATGACAAATCGTTGATCGATCGATACACTAAACAGACGATTATCTGTTAAATGCAAACCAGTAATCTGAGCACAATGAGTGGATTTATCATTACAATTCGTAATAACATTGACATCAATTTTATAATCGTTATCTTTGGCTAAAATTTGCAGGATACTTGCGTTTATCGAATTATCATCGCCTCCAGTCACAAGCAAAAGGCGTTTCTCGTCCAGTTTTTTTATAACAACACTGTTAATAGCATTCTGATGTAATTTAAACGTTTTCATTGAAAAATACTCTGTTCCTGACTCAGATTCGTTAAGAACGTTTCTTAAATCGACAAGCATAACATCGCCACTTGTAAATGTACATATAAGCACATCAGTATTTAATATCCTTTCGTAGAGTAGCTTTGTAATACATTTTTGTTTCGAAAGGTGTGCTCGATGAACACATTTCATCTGAATGTGCCCCTTTTTAAAAAAAGTTAACGTTAGCAAAGTCCCATCGGAACAAGCGGCAATTAAGTAAATGACGTCGTTCTTCTTCAATACCAACAAATCCATAATTCGCATCTCTGATTCTTGTTCCTTGGCAGACTCGTAAAAAGATTGTAACTGTTCACAACGGACACCAGTTATTGTTCCATTTTGCAAGGAAATTCGCAAAATCCAAGCAATAATTTGCGTTCTTCCGCCTGCGGTGAAAAGAAGAAACTCCGTAGTTGTTTGTTTTATGCAACGAATACATCTAACACTTGATAAATGTGATTTTAATGTGCAAACCGTCTCAAACGAGCCTGTTTTAAAACACCCAATAGATATCTTTATGGTCGTGTCTTCTCCGCCAGAAACGAGTACATAGTTTGTCACGTTATCTACTATTATCAGTTGGCATGCGTTGATTTCTTTAGTGTGAAAACTGCCGACGATTTCGGTGGGAAAAACTGACGATTTTTTATTATTATTTATAAAAATCGTTTTGTCTTTTAAATAAGAAAATTTTAAGTCGTTTAATGAAATCTTGAAGTCCCAGGATCTGTGCCTTCCTCCACATTTTATTTGCACAATTGTCCGTCGAGATTTGATATCCCAAACGGTGAAAATATCTCCTCGAAACGACAAAATTAAGAGAAGATCGCCATAAACGCACAACTTTTCTAGCCAAGACATCGGTAATTTATCTGAATTTATAGGTGACATTAATCTATCGAGATCGTAAGTTTGAACAATACCATTGGCACCTAAAAGAATAATTACGACGACTCTCAAAAGTAAATATTGACTGAAATTCTTACCCAAACTTAAAACCTTCCTATTTACGTTACTGTACGAGAGGTGAGTGATTCCCAGGTGATTGTGCGCTTTCTTTACAGTTTGCAAGGGACATAATTTTCCCAAAATAAAAAGGTGCACGTTTCCTTTCCGATCTCCGACAACCAAATGGTTTTCTCCACAAAACGTGGCTGCTGTGCTCCATCTTTGTTGACTTTTAGGCAACTTAAAAATGGAACGTAAAACAACTTCGTCGGTGGTATCGGTTAATTCCCATAAAGACAGAGTACCATTTCTACTGCAGCAAAGAAAAGAACGACATGTCATCCAGTGGAAAGAGAACACTCGGCCTAAGTTGGGAATTTCGTGAAAACATACATATTTCAAACTACATTTCACTTCTTTGTAAATATGTATGTTACCCTCGTAACCTGTATAAATTAAATTTTTAGCAAAGCGAAAAATTGGAAAACAATTACAATCTTACCACAAAGACTTAAAAATCTTCGGCAGCGAGATACTTCCATTAACGAATATTTTTTTAAATCTTTGTGATTGCTGATAAGTAGTAATTTGTTACTATACATGTCATAATAATATAAGGAACCATTGTCTGATAATACAACTAAATTATCACTTGCCATATAATTAATTTTTATAGGTTTCTCTTGATTATTAATTGAAATGTACTGTATGTTATTATGGAAACAATCCATACTAAATGGAAATATAGTAACACCACCGTCACTTCCTCCCACTACTATTTCATTTTCATTATAATCTATTGCCCAAAGACAATTTCCGTCTTGGGTCTTGAATCTTCCAATGTTTTTTCCATTAAAATCCCATAAATTTATCACAGAGTCTTCACCTGCAGAAATAATAGCTTTCTCAAGGATTTTACATCTAAATATTCTAGATGAGTGACCATACAATGTGTGTTTTAATTTAACACTATTGTTATTTATCATGCCCAGAGAAAAGTCAGTTTTATTAGTCTCCCATACTTTTAAAGACCTATCATCTGAAGTGGAACAAATAATACCAACACATGGATTATAATCTATGGAAAAAATGACCCCCTGAAAAAAATAGAAAACAATTGTTTATTAAAATAATAAAATAGAAACAAATTTAATTATAGTTATACCTGATGGCCTCTTAATGTTGTTAATACTGGGCACAATTGTTCACTGCTATTATGAGGACTCCAAATAAGTATTTCATTAAAAACTGTACCAGACATAATGACCAACTGTTCCCACTTTTTACCTACTATATGGGCACTGTATAAAATACATTTTTCTTCACAAACACTTTCACTTACTTTCCTAAAATATTGACAATTCCATGTAATAAGTTTATTGTGCATTGAAACTGCAGCAATGGCTTCATCGTTATTTATCCACCCTGCTGTTAATATCCAATCCCCATAATAAATATTTGATGTTAATCTCTTGCATAGGCCATTATCAAAGTTAAAAGCAAAAATAACAAAAGTGTTACAACCACAAACCAAAATTTTGTCTGCACTTGATGAAAATTTAATGTTAAAGATTGTCTCTTTTTTGAATACATTTACTACTTGTAAAGACTTGTTTGTCTTATTTATAATATGTAGACAATTTCCAATTCCTACAATAACAATATTAAAAAAAGCTCCTTCATAGATTTACATTATTACCTGCTAAAATATATCCTGCTACAAAATGTATAGCTGTTACATCAGTTCTACTCATAAGAGTAGATATATTTACTCTTGACATTTTACAATCTTTACCCAATAATGAATTAAATGTAATTACAGTATTTTCTCATTAATTATAATGTTAATTAAACATATCAAACTTGTTGGATGACACCATTTCACCGGCTTATAAGTCTTGAGCACTTGAAATGCAGACCTGTACACAAAGAGTATCAAATTATTGTATGATTAATATAAAAAAGTCCAGCTTCTACCCTTATGCAACAGGGATGTGATATTCACCTACGATAGTCTTTTCTGGGTGGTTAAAGGGGGCCATTCGAATACATATTTTATATTCCTATCAGTATTTCTATTATATTATTATAACCTATAATTGTAAACATCTACAGCACAGCAAGCCAACTTTTCAAAACAAAAGTCACTAAGACGTACCCATAGAAGTGATTTCAACAAAAACTACTATAGATATAAAAAAATGGCATCTTTTTGAATGTCATTTGTCATAGGTGTTTTGTTAGAATTGTTTAAACAAATACTAATAATCGTATTATTTAAAAAAAAGTCATAATAACCAAATTATGGACGTATTAAATACACATTTGAATACGATTCGCGTGCCTGAACCTCTCGATAAAGTTTACAAAGATGAATGTATGTTTTCTTTCGATAATGCGGTAGGTATCCACTTTTTAAGGTTATCTTGTAAAAAAAGAAAATGAACAATTTTATTTATTTTAGAATACAGATTCGGGTTTATTCATAAGCCTTACATCTTTTTGGGGATTAAGTAAAGATTATGTGGAAGTGTATCACAACAAAACAGGACACTCAGTATTTTTACACATTAAAAGGGAATGGTACAAAGTAAGCTGCGTCTTGGCAATATTTAAATTAATAATTTTAAAGCACTGATTTGGTAGGTTCCATCCTCTTCTCAGGGAGATGGTCCAGAAAAAAAGATAACTCGGTTAGCAATAGGCATGGAAGGTGGATTTGATCCGTCAAAAGAGAACAAGTTTGAGTTTCGAGAAACTTACAGTATAGTGGTTTTGCCAGGTTTTAAATATTTCCCATGGCCAGATTCTCAGTTTCCTGATATTGTGAGTTATTAGTATATATTGGCAAAAATAGATACCAACAGTAAATTGTTTTAAAATTTAAGATTAACAAATCTGTCAAAAAAATACTTGAAGCAGAGTCAGCAAACAAGCTAGCAGAGCTAGAAGCACTTCAAGGAACTTGGGATGGGGAAGTTAGAATGGTTAGTAAACATGCTAAAAATTTAAAACAATTGGACAATGGTAAAAAGATACCCCCTACTGGCTGGAAATGTGAAAAATGTGACAAAACTGAAAATCTGTGGTTGAATTTAACTGACGGGTCAGTACTATGTGGACGCCGCTTTTTTGATGGTTCTGGAGGTAATAACCATGCCATACAACACTTCAATGAAACAGGATATCCATTGGCCGTAAAACTAGGAACAATTACCAAAGAAGGAAAGGCAGATATTTTCAGTTATACAGAAGATGATATGGTAGAAGATCCTTACATAAAAGAACATCTTGCCCATTGGGGTAAAAAGAAAAATCCGTTTTTCGACGTAATTAATTTTTGTAAAGAATAATTGTATTATTAATAGGTATAAACATATCCACTATGGAAAAGACGGAAAAGTCTATGGTTGAATTGGAATTGGAACTTAATCAAAAGACCAACGAATGGGCGATGTTACAGGAAAGTGGAAGTAAACTAAAGCCGGTGTACGGTCCCGGTTACACAGGCATGATTAATCTCGGCAATTCCTGTTATTTGAACAGTGTTATGCAAGTGCTGTTTACTATTCCCGATTTTATTAGTCGTTATGTAGATCAAGCCAGTCAAATATTCGAACAGTTCAACATCAATCCCTGTCCAGCTGATGATTTTAACATCCAAATGTAAAATAAATCTATACTTAAACAGTTTACATTACAATATCTACATGTTTTGTTTATGTAGGGCCAAGATAGGAGTAGGATTGTTATCAGGCAAATATTCGATACCACCGGACGAATCGAAGCCCGATTTCAATGGGATCAGTCCTCGAATGTTTAAGACGCTGGTGGGTCGAGGACATCCCGACCTTTCCACTAGCAAGCAGCAGGATGCTCAGGAATTTTTTCTTCATGTCATCAAGTTATTAGAATACAATAACAAGAACCGAATAAATCCCGCTGACTGTTTTAAGTACAAAGTTGAAGAAAGGGTCCAGTGCGTGTCATCGAAAAAGGTCAAATACACGTACAGGTCGGATAATATATTACCTTTGAGTATATCTCTCGAGGCAGCCGTCAATAAAGAGGAGGTTGTTTGTTATAGTATATGGATTTACGTTTTTTTTATTCTATTTTTTTTATGACAGGTGTCTGCGTATGAAGAAAGAAAGGCTCAGGCTGAAGCAGAGGGCAAAAAGATTGATCCAAATCAACTGGTCAGGCCCCGCATAAAATTCATTTCATGTCTAGAATCGTTTGCACAGTCGGAATTAATAGAGCAATATTTCAGCACAGCAGTGAACTCCAGGACAACGGCTAGAAAGTATAAATTACTTATAATTCGATCTAGTAATTAGGTAACTATCGTTATCAATTACAGGACGACGCGTTTTGCCACTTTTCCCGATTATTTGCTGATTCAGTTGAAAAAATTTACACTTCGGGAAGACTGGGTGCCAATAAAGTTGGATGTAGCCGTTGAAATGCCCGACATAATCGATTTGTCGTCCTTGCAAGCCACCGGGCGTCAACCAGGCGAAGAAGAGATGCCCGAATTATCAGGAACTGTCCCTTCCCCGCCACCTATTGACGAAGCCGTCCTCAGACAGCTCATGGATCTGGGTACGTTATTTATTTATTCTTCGCTTTCAATACTAATTAATTTTTTCTCATGAAGGATTCCCGGCAGATGCCTGTAAACGAGCAATTTTCTTTACGAAAAATACAGGCGTGGAAAGCGCAACGTCATGGTTGTTCAAACATATAACAGACAGCGACTTTATGGAACCGTTTATGCCGCCTGGATTGGAAGTAGTGCCAAACCAAACAAGTGGTTTTGTTCCTGATCGGGATGCTGTGGAAGCTATTAAAGGAATGGGATTCACCGAACAACAGGCAGTAAAAGCATTAAAAGCAACAAATAATGAACTGGAAAGAGCTGTTGACTGGATTTTTTCAAATCAAGAAGAAGTAGAAGATACACCTGCCAATAATGAAAGCTCTGAATACCGTGACGGAGGAAGTCGTTAGTATTCTACTTTAAACAATTTTCTAAATTAATTTAAGCCTGGCTTTATTATTTAAGAGTACCAGTTGGTGGCATTTATATCTCATATGGGAACGTCTGCAGCGGCGGGTCATTATGTCGCTCATATTTTCAAAGATGGTCATTGGGTGATATTCAACGACAATAAAGTTGCTTTATCAGAAAATTTACCGAAGGAACTTGGATATTTGTACCTCTACAAACGTTTTTAACGAAGCGTTATCATACCGTTGCAATTCTATTCTGTCTGTTTGAATACATTTATTTTTATTTGTATACGTTGCTACACATGGCATGATTAATAAAATAAAATAAAAATAAGAAAATGTCCACTTAATTATAAATATTAATTAATTAATGAGAAAATAGGGTATAATTAAATTAAAAATAGGTATATGATAGTTTCATGTTACCTATTATAATAGTTATGCTTATTTTTAATTACAAACAGATGTGTATTGTTGGTTGCTTAACTAAAAAAATTATTCATAGAGCAAAGACGACGCTTCATCAATTTATTATATCTATAGTTTGAAGTTATAAATGTCATATGCATATTAACATAACCTCGCTTTAACTTTTAGAATGATTGTTTCCTCCACACCCACATAATATTAAAAAATTTTTTTAAAAAACAAATATATAAGAGACATTTGTAGTTTTAGTGAGAAATAATATTTGGACTTACGTTTCCTCAGATTGTAAAGTGGCTATTACTCCTCAAATCGTCTTTGAGATAATAACTATTTGTTGTGTTCTAGGCTCTTGTAAAAAAGGCCGTTGTAATTATACTAAAAGAAATGAAATAATATGTAATATAATATATTCAATTATGTACGTTTAAAACAAAAATAATTTAGGTGAACTATCATCTACATAGTTACAAATATGGCAGCTTCAACAACAGACATGAAAGATTTTTTAAACGGACCTTTGGTTGCATGGGTAAGTTGCTTATAAGAAAATTGTCCTATAACGTTCTTAAACCAATTTGTTTTATTTAGTTATCAACATGTGTAAGAAATCCTGATCGTTTGCAAGTTTATGAATCGTTCTTTGACGGCTGGCCGTTCAGTGAAGTTTTATTACAAATCGATCCAGAACCAGCACAACCATTGCCCACTGTTAATTCTCAAAATGAGAGTTCTGTTATTGTTGCAAGAACAAAAGTATTTCTTTCAATTTTCAAGTCTATTAAGCAATTATATGAGGTACACGACTGGTATTTATTATTAGTAGTAGGTATGTTATTAATTTGTTAATTACTTTAGGAAGAACTGCAACAAGTAGTTATAGCTTCTCCAGACTGCGTTATTATCGGAAAAGAGCCAAATTCTTTGGCAGCAATTGAACAACTGAAACTGTTGCTATTGTTACTGCTTGGTTGTGCTGTACAGGGCCCAACAAAAGAAACATTTATTGTCAGAATAAAAGAACTTCCCTTAAATTTACAACATGAAATTGTGGAGTGTATCAAACAGGTAATATGTAAATTAAACTCCTGTATATAAACCGAATTAACTTTGTATGTGATCTTATAAATAGGTAACAGAAAGTCAAACATTAGTGCTCACATATGACTGGACAGAACAGTCTCCTGAACACCTTTATACTCATGTTAGAACGTTGGTACGTGAACGAGACATTATGTTAAACAAATGGGTAACAGAACTAAATCAAGGACCAACATCGGCGTCTGCGTGTCCGTCTTCTCAAGATAAATCTAGAGTAAACACTTGTAACGAGGGGGTAGACAATCATCATTTAGCAGTTGAATTAGCTGACATGAAGGCTAAGCTTAGAAAACAACGTCAGGAACTGGAAGAGAAGTCAGAACTCTTAACTGAGTGCAAGGAAGAAGTCGAACACGTAAATAATTTACTAGCCAAATTGCGAACGGAAAACAGTGACCTTTTGGCAGAAGTCAGAAAGGCTAAAGTGTATCGCGACGAAGCTGATGCCATGCGAGAAAAAGCCGAAAAAGCAGATCGATTAGAAATCGAGACTCAAAGATATAAGTACATAAAAATAAAATATTCCATTTTATATACATATATTCCATTATTATCAATCATTTTTAGGGAACGATTAGCAGATGCGGAATTCTACAGAGTTCGTGTAGAGGAACTTCGAGAAGATAATCGTGTCTTACTGGATACTCGGGAAATGCTTGAGACCCAGCTGGCAAGGGCACGACAACGGGCCGATCGCATACTCGAATTGGAAGCTGAAATTATTACGTGCAAGCAGAGTATAAACGAAATAGCTCTTGTTAGTTGATTGATTAATACATTAATAAGTGACGAATAAAATTACTAATTTTTTTATATATCTGTGTTAGGAGAGAGACGCTGCTCGTGAAAAAATCCAGGAACTTATGGACGAGAATCTTCAACTCCAACAGGTTACTAAACTAGCTCTTCAGAAGGTCACGACAGCCACTATCACAGATTCGGAGCCGGACGAAGAAACTAACTCTGGTGATAACAGTCTTTCTGAACAGTTAACGAATAACGCGCAAGCTCGAGCATTAAAACTAGAATTAGAAAACAAAAGACTCCTGTCCACGATTGAATCATTAAAAGAAAGAAACTTTCACGAAACATCTAACAAACTGTTGGAAACCGAAAAAGAAAAAAAGCGGCTCTCACTAAAGTGCGACCAGTTGCAAAAGAATGTGTTGCAATTAACCAGACAAAACGAAGAATTGGAGAATTTATTTAAAAACGCATTGCAAGAAAATAAAAAATTGCAAGAAACATTGGACACAGGAAAGATTATTTCAGACAGACAAGTAAGTGCAGTTTATGTACCTCGGTTTATAAGTAAATATTTATTTTCCAGATACAAGAACTTCAATTGGAACGACAAAAGGTCGAAGATTTAGAAAAATCGATGGATGCTCTTACAATAGAGAAGCAAAGAATTAACAGTTTGTGTGATAGCGTTAGAAAAAGGGCAGATGATGCAGAAAAAATGCTTTCCCAAGTTTTAGATGAAATTCAAATTCTACAGGCGGAGGTGGAAAGGGGGAAGGAACGGGAAAAGGGCGAAAAAGAACATAAAGAACGAATAAGTTTGCTTGAAAAAGAGAATTCTGCCATGCAAAAGGACATAACTAAGTTGAGGGAGCTTTTAGAGGTACTTATTATCATAAATTGTATTATAATAATTAAATAACTTTTATTCTAGACAAAAGACGTGATTTTGGACGAGAAAACCCTAAAGTTTGAGAAACAAGTCAAAGAAATAATTCGCTTGAACGAAGAAAAAGAAATGGCCCAAATACAAATAGAAAAACTGCAAGAATACGAGCACAAGGTACAAGAGTTGCTTTCTCAAACCGCCATTTACACTGAAACAATCGCGACACTTCAAAAAGATCTTGTCTCTGAAAAAATAACAAACGAAAAGTTTAAAACAAATTTGGAAAAGCTCGGATTAAACCTTGATATTCTCGATAACGACGTGAACGTTATTATTGAAAAGATGCTCGACAATCCGGATATATCGAACAATATCTGTTCTTTATTATTAGAAAAACAAGACGCCAAGTGTAGGAAAGAAAGTGTAGTACTTGAGAACGAGGGTGACAAGGATCGACAGCTGGATCTGTACGAACAAACAGAGACTATTGTATCTTCTGTGAGTGCTGAGTGGAATAAACAATGCGAGAAGCTTACAGCAGAGGTAAACAATTTGCAGCAGACCAATGAAGCCTTGCAGGCCGAAAACGCTCAAATGACAGTCGACTTGTCTACATTGACTTCGCAAGTTAATTCACTAACAACTCAACAAACCGCACTTCAACTGGCCAACAGTCAATTGGTCGCTGAAAAGGAAGAGGTGAGTAAATAAATAAATACATTATTTATATACATAAAGATAACAATGTTGTTATTTTAGTTGATAAATGAACGAAAGATCCAAACACAGAAGAGCGAGACGTTGTTGTTAGATCAGACTACCTTACGTACATTGCACGAGCAGCTGAGTTCTGAATATGAAAAACTAAAGCTGGAAATGGATCAATATAAGAAAATAAATCGCGATTTGAAGAACGAAACTCGTGCCCTTAAAGATTCTAATGTAAGTTACGAAAAGAAACTTTTTGATTTGTCAGCAGAAAAAGACGCACTCAAAAACGAATCGAAAAGCCTCATAAATCTGAGAACGGAACATTCTAAATTGAAGGTAGCTATTACAACTATTGTAAAATTTTTAAATTATAAATAAAAAAAAAATTTAGGATGACTTCAAGAACCTCTTCACTGCCAGTGAACGTTTGAAGATTGAGTATCGTATGCTGCAAGAGGAATACAAAAAATTACGAGCTGAATCGGGGAAGCTACGTTTAGGTCACACAGAAATGCAAGGAGAATTGAGCACCAGATCTGACCTTTTAGCCGGACTACAACTGGAAAACGCTAAATTGCAGCAACGATGTGATGTATGTACTTAACTTAATAATAAAATAATAATGCGCATTTAATAATTATATTGCAGCTTTTGTTCGAAATGAATACCTCTTTGGATGCTGATAGGCGGGCTCTAATGGATCATGTGTCGCAGCTTTTGTCTCAATATCATTCTCTTCTTACTCACTCCCTGGAGGACAAGGAACAATTTCATATGGAAGAAAAACAATTCACAGACAAGCTGAATAACTTGTGTCGACAAAAGGAAAAACTCGAAGAAAAAATTATGGAACACTACAGAAAATTGGACAACGCGTCTGCTAAAAAGTATGCATAAAAAAATATTCTCTGTTATCCTTTCTTGTACTAATTAACTATTTTAATTAATAAATAATTATAGAAAAGGTTTTGGGGCGACATTGGTACGAAGAGTACGTAAAGCAGGTTCTGATATTATGAACAAAGTCCCCAGTAGGGTAAGTAAAAAAGAACAATAAAAATATATATTCTGTATATAATATGTGAAATTGTTAGAACCGCAGATCGTGGCACGAAGACAACAGGTTGACCCAGTCTCAGTTCACCTTAGCGGGTGGGTCTGGTGGTGAGTCTGGGGGCAACGATTCCGACAACAGTACGGAAGAAATTAGCGGACAAAAGACTGGTACCCAACAACAACTACAACCGTCGTTCAAAAGGTCAACCGGTAGCCTCCACGGTCACAAACCAAGGGACGAAATAGCTTTGCGCCGTTCCCAAAGAGAATTCCCGTCACACAGAAACAGTCTTACAAGTAATTATTACATATAAAATAAATTAATTGTACTCTTATTGTTGTTGTTGTTTAAGATGACGAAATTTATATGACACCATCTCATCCTCATCATCACCTACCCTCGTCGAGTGCGATAAGTTTGGGTTCAGTGGGCTCCAGACGTACTGTCTACCTCTCAGAAGACGAGCCCCCGAGTTCGCCGACTACAAAAGGTGATAATAATGTAATGGTGACGAGACAGTCGCCCCCACCTCCGCCCCCTTTGCTTGTTTACAACAAGATTTCGACTGTGTATGGGGAACCCCAACAACAACAACAACAGAGTGCTAATGCGGATAAGGACGCAACGGCAGCGAAAAAAAAATCTGAGGGTATCAAGGAAACAACCGCAACATGGTACGAATATGGATGTGTATGACGCTTTAAAAAACATAAGGGATTTCGACATATAAAATAGTATTTTTAGGTATTACTATAGCTTAATTACCTAATTATGGACAATTCTCATTATCATTCTCGTTATTTATTTGAAGCCGTTACAGCACCTTTTATTAATTTTTATGTTTATGGTATACTCACTCATTCGTATACCAAAGAACGAAGTCTATATTTTTTTTCTTGTTTTTAATTTAAGCCATTTCAATTACAAGAATAATTACACTGTGTCCGAGATAAAGATAAACGTTAACATATACATACAGAGTCAATTAAATTAGTGAGAAGTTGTAATACCTTTGAAGTTCGAACTTCTCATAATTTTAAAACTTTAGGAGGCCCAAAAATGTGCACCTATTCTCTAATTAAACCGACTCTGATGAGATCCTAATGCTATCCCATCCATATCTTGAACACACTGTAAATTGATGTGATATCTGTTAATAACTAACTTATTACAAATTAAAGGAAAAAAAAAACGTTATCATGTGTACTATAATATAACGTTTTTAAAATTTAAATAATTTTCCAGTATTTTTTTTTTTTTTTGAAATAATTAATGATTAATTATTAATATAATACGATATTTTTGTAATTTTATATCAACTTTAATTTATTTAATTCTTATACAGACAGCATCACTTTACACGACAATAAAAAAGAAACAAAAAGTCTTTTATTTTCTTGGTTACTTACTTAATAAGAAAAAGCGAAATAAATCAGATCTCTCTTAAACAAAACTTTTACGACTTACTTTCTTTTTACAAGGTAAAATCGATGCCATTTATGCTTACACTGCTTCCCACTGAGACTTCCATAGGCAATTTGGACACCACACTCTAAAAAAAGAAACAATAAAGTCCAACAGATTATTATATGCAATTAATTTTATATTATACCTTTGCTTTACCATCGTTACAATTCAAAAACCCTACACTCATCGTTTCTGTGCTGTGGCCCCACATTACGTGTCCCTCTTTAGATGGTTTGAGGTGTAGTACTAATGCACCCCCCAACTTTTTAGGTACATCCCATAAAAATTTCGAGTCTAAAAAAGAAAAAGAAAATACGTATTTCTTGTATATAAATAAAGCTTACCAATAAAATTTTCTGTCATTGATTTATGAAGTGTGGTAATAGGACATACAGCATCTTTAATATCTCTTGCTATTTCTCTAGCCAACTGGGTTCTTATTAAGTACTCTCCACAGCCAGTTGTAGATACTGCCACTGAATTTTCTGATTTAGAATTGAAACTGTCTGCCCATACTCCGCTTGCATATAAAGCTCCCTGTCCAACACGACCTGGCTTTTTTAATATCAGTCCTCCTAAAATACTCAGGTATAGTTCAAAATAGAAACTAATAACAACCAACAAACCAGAACTGCATCCAGATGCTACATGTCCATCTTTATCAACACATACAGCCCCTACAGTATCCATCAGTTCTTTACTTTCACTTTCAGTCTTTTGCTCTAATAATGTTTTGTATTTCTTCATTCTCTTAAATGAAGATTGACTTATCAAGTACTTTTTGGACACTGTTTTTATGCCAATATTTTTTGCGTATTTCAGTGCCCCGTTCCCTACAAGGAATGTGGGTGGTATAAGTCCCAAGGGTAATTTCTGTGTTTGTTTACAACAAATTTCGTATGCTAACTCAATTGGATTTTTAACTTTTTGAATTGCGCCACATCCTCCATACAATAAAGTCCTGCCATTCATTATAGCTGCATCACATTCCACATCCCCATCGAATGTTAAATTTGATCCTCTTCCAGCATTTGTAAGAGAATTATTCTCTAAAACTATTTTATTACTGTGTTAGATTTACAACTAAATACTAAATCAACAGAATACCTGCAATTGCTTCTTTAACTGCTTCAAGTGAAGTTCCGCCTTCATTTAAAACTTTTGCACTAGCCCTGCAGGCTTGTCTAGACAGTTTATTATATTGACGGCGGATTTTTTCACTGTGATATCCTGCACCGCAATGAACTGCAACAATTCCACTCATATTTTTTTATATTTATTATTAATTTATTAAAATTAAAACTAAAAGACGTTTTTCATGACAACTTTTTTAAGTGAGGTTAAGGGTTTGGGAAATCAAGTACAGGTTATAGTATCTATGGTGACATTTAGAATTGTTGATCTATGGTGCAATCTATGATATGTTTGAGTTCACTTAGTTGTAGGATTAGTTCAGTTAGTCTCAGTTGGTTACATGAGCACCAAATGGAACGCACTCTGTGTCTGTCATAATCATAGTCATAATTATTTGACAGCTCATCAAGGTTGTTATATTATAAACTGCGGTGTGCACTATTGAATTTGTAAACTATCTGATAAATTAATAAATACAATCGTCTTAAATTACATTCAAAAGTGATTGTGAAAGAAAAATAACGTGGCAAAAATGATGGTATGTTTTGCACCTGTCGCTATCTTTTGTTTTCCTTTCAACTCTATCTTACGTACATGAAAAGAAGCACGTGGTTGTGTTTTTAACAATTTCATTATTTTAGCAACCTCAGATAGTTTTACTTAAAGAAGGAACAGATAGTTCTCAAGGAAAACCCCAGTTAATTTCGAATATAAACGCTTGCCAGTCAGTTGTTGATGCAGTTAGAACAACTTTGGGGCCCAGAGGTATGGACAAGCTTATTGTTGACAACAACGGTAAAGCTACAATATCAAACGATGGTGCTACGATAATGAAGCTGTTAGACATCATTCATCCAGCTGCAAAGACACTGGTTGACATAGCAAAGTCACAAGATGCAGAGGTAAGAAAGTATTGTGTGCTTGCATCTGCTTGTTAGTAAAAAGTTATTATCATTTATTAGGTAGGTGATGGTACCACAAGTGTTGTTCTTTTGGCTGGAGAATTCTTAAAACAGATTAAACCATTTGTGGATGAAGGAGTTCATCCCAGAATTGTTATAAAGGCAGTGCGTAGATCCTTGCAAATATGTTTGGACAAAATAAACGAACTTGCTATCAAAATTAATAAATCTAATGCTGCCGAGTTCAAGTCCTTATTGGAGAAGTGTGCAGCAACAGCAATGAGTTCAAAACTAATTCATCAGCAAAAGGATTTCTTTTCAAAAATGGTGGTCAATGCAGTATTGCTTCTGGACGATTTATTGCCATTAAATATGATTGGAATCAAGAAGGTTTGCTGCTTTTTTATACATTACAAATGTAATGTGTTTATACAATATAAAATAACATTATTAAACAGGTACAAGGTGGTGCTCTGGAGGATTCTTTGCTTGTTGCTGGTGTTGCATTTAAAAAAACATTTTCTTATGCTGGTTTCGAGATGCAACCAAAAATATACAGGAAGTGCAAGATTGCCCTATTGAATATTGAACTGGAATTGAAGGCAGAACGAGACAACGCCGAAATACGCGTGGACAACGTCAGGGAATATCAAAAGATAGTTGATGCCGAATGGAACATATTATACGATAAATTGGAAAAAATTCACAAGTCTGGTGTACAAGTTGTCCTATCTAAGCTTCCAATAGGGGACGTAGCAACTCAGTACTTTGCAGACAGGTGAATTTCTATTTATCTAATGATTGTCAATATAGTTTAATGTTATAATTTCAATTTCAGGGACATGTTTTGTGCTGGTCGCGTTCCCGAAGAAGATCTGCGACGTACAATGAAAGCTTGTGGTGGTGCCGTTATGACCACCGTCAATGATCTCGACGATAACGTTCTGGGTCATTGCGATCTATTTGAGGAGCGCCAAATTGGAGGGGAGCGCTTCAACTTGTTCCAAGGCTGTCCGAATGCTAAAACTTGTACCATTGTACTTCGCGGAGGTGCCGAACAATTTCTTGAAGAGACAGAACGATCTTTGCACGATGCCATCATGATCGTCCGAAGAACAATAAAAAATGACGCCGTGGTAGCCGGTGGAGGTAAAAAAGGATTTTTACAACGCTGTTTTTCTAGATTGTAATATTAATTTGTTCAGGTGCAATTGAAATGGAATTGTCGCGCATTTTGCGAGATTATTCACGCACGATCCCCGGAAAAGAGCAACTGTTGATCGGAGCCATAGCAAAGGCAATGGAGGTGATCCCCCGACAATTGTGCGACAACGCCGGTTTCGATGCGACCAACATATTGAACAAGCTACGTCAAAAACACTCGCAAGGGCACCGTTGGTACGGAGTGGATATAAACCGCGAAGATATTAGTGATAATTACGACGCTTGCATCTGGGAACCGGCTATTATAAAGGTGAACGCTTTAACAGCAGCCTCTGAAGCCACATGCCTTATTCTATCCGTTGACGAAACGATTAAGAACCAGAAATCTGGGGGTGACGGTCCTGCCGGCGGTCCCATGGGCAGGGGCATGGGTCGGCCCATGTGAATGTAAGTACTGTATTATGTTGTCACTCATTTAATAATATTTTTTTCGTTGGCGTGTTATTTTGTATTTAACAATATAGTTTCATGTCTTTTTCTGCGCTTTCACGTACCGTGTAATAAAAATAAACTTCCAAGTGATTAATATATTTTTTTAATTATTATTACATATAAGTATGTTATAACCGTTTAATATAATTTAAGAAATATTTAACATCTGTGTCGTACTCTTCGTTAGTCAAAGATTTGTGCTCATTATTAAGAAAATGAACAGATAGTTGACCGTCTTTCGTTGCAATTATCTGTAAATAATGCGTAGGTACGTTATTACATAATGAATTATATTATATTAATTACCATGTATACATTTTGCCTTTTCTGAAGTGTCGTTACTTTAATTGAAACGACATTTTCTTTGAACGGTATCGAATAAATAGGAAAAATGTCGCTAAGGGCCAAGTTCCATACGTGCAAAACGTTTTTGTTGTCTTTAGCGTAAAAAATACAAGGTTTTTCATTCGACCACTGCACTGTATCGATACTTGCCCGTTTTCCACTTACTTCATTAGATAAAATCATTAGAGACCTTTGCATATGTCGAGAAAATAGAGCTACAGTACCATTTTCGTAACCCACTATAAAATATGTACTCGAAAAGGGACAGCAATCGATTGAAGTTACAATTGATAACTCATCTACAAAAAATATATATAATAACGGTGTTAATTTCTTTGATACGTACCTGTTTTATAATTTTTTGGATAGGTTTTGTTACCAGTCGAAAAGCAATGCAGTATTCGGTCTGAATTACTTAATACGAACAAGTGGTTTGGATCTAGAGGATTAAAACACAATGTTTTAAATTCCACGTCGTAGTATGATCTCGAACACATAGATTTTAAATCCAACTGAAAGTTTTGAACCAAAGACACGCTCCATTTTGGGTGTTTTTTTGTTATTGTCGTCCAAAAAATCACAAGACCATCTTCGTCCAAAGAACACACCTGTTAAATAATATAATAAGTAAATGTTAATTTTATTCAAACTCTACAATGGTTTAGGGTTGTATCCAGTCGTCTCGTAATAAAAAGCTCACAGTCCAAAACAATTATTGTAGTCTTTATTCTGTTTCTGTTACCTTTTCTTCAAGATCATGTCCCTTTTCTGGGTCGCTATTCTTTACACAGATTACAGATGTAATTTTTGTTTGATGGCTCTCCTTTATTTTTGTTTTAAACGAAGGCAGCGACTGGAAACAGTATTTCTCGTTTTGACTTTCATTACTTGTGTTCCACAACGACAAAGTTCTATAATAATAAACAAATATTATTTATTACGTACTGTGTAAAAAATGTCTAGATTATTCTTTTATTAATTAATTAACAAACCCATCATTGTAACTGACGAAGACGTAATTTATATTTTCATGTCCGAAATCAGCGCAAGTTGGTCGCCCCAAGGTCCTCAACAGGGCAAGCGGTTGTTGCAATGTGAAAGCACTCCAAACACAAATGTAACTCACCTCAGTAAACTTTTTACTATTTGTTGGTAAATGGAGTGTAAGAAAATTGTTGCTGTTATTCGAAGTGTAGAGATTTACTAGTGAAGTGTCTTTTAAAACTTCCAAATCTTGGGTACACGTTTTTATACTTCCAGCGCTAAAAGACTCGTTCTCGTTTGTATTATTAGGGTGAAATCTTTTATTACTCTCGTTATTTAACAGAGAAAGAATTATCGTTGCGGAATTCTTAATGGAACTTATAAATTTGTAAGGAGTTACTTCTTGTTCTTTTTCTTCTTCTTGTGTCTGTTCGGTACTCAAATCATTTCCAACACCCAACAATTCTTGTTTATACAGTTCCCAATTCGGTTTTTGTGTTTTTGTTGAAAAAACGGCAGGAAACTGTGTCAATTTCGTTATTGTAACGATCTCGTCCGTTTGCACATTTTCATCTTTGGTACTAGTCGAGACAGTTTGAATACCGCACTGTATCCCAGAGGTTTGCCCATGAATTTGGATGAAGTGCTCGTAAGGAACGGGAATCATTTCGAATGTGGCGAAATAACACTTGTTAAACTTTATCATTGTTTGAATTTCTTCGCCCCTGCACCTCTTGTGGTGGTTTATTTTGGTTTTTTCGAAATTGTATCCGTGGACTTTTTTAAAAACAGCTTTATCTTCTTCATACCCCTCGTCTGACAATAAAGAAGAATTATTGTTATGAGGCGATGGAACAGAGGGTAATAATTCTTGTACGGCTTTTGTGTTGTTGTTTTTGACAATCAAGTCGAAATTTCCAGAGTCTAACTTGTACTCTTTACTAACACAACTTGTTTGACGATTAGTAACCAATACATCATCAATACTACTGTTACTACTATTACAATTTTCGTTTATGTTTTCCATATATATATTGTCTGTCTCTGAAACTGAAGTTGTTTCGTCTTCAAAATCTGACTCATAAGAGTCAAAGTCGTCTTCATAATTAATTTGTTCTTCTTTTGATGAAGTTGAAGTTGATGACTGGATTTCTTCTGGTGATAAACTTTTTATTACGTGCATTTGTGAGACAGATGCTTTTTTTAGAGTTGCTGTTCTAGGTCTATCCGTTTCTTCACCTTGACTCAATTTCTTTGTTTTGTTATTTGACTGGTTGTTAATTTCCCTCTTCATCTTTTCCTCTTTTACTACTCTGTGTATTATATCTTTTTGGGATGGAAAATATCTTGTTTTGGTTACAGAGCCCGTTCTCTGTTCTTCCCTCCTTCCCTTATCTTTTACAGTAATATTTGGTTTACGTATAATGCTTTTTTGTTTATCAAGTGATAAGGCGGCAACAGTTGCTTTTCTTTTTGTGGTCGAAATCTTATCCTTTTTGCTTTCTTTCGAGTCGTCATCGTTTGCCAACGTATTTTTTTGTGTCGCAAATGCTGATTTTTTTTGTCGGTCGTTTTCTTTTGACTAAAATTAAAAAGGGCTTAATTAGCACGTTTATACCAATTAAAATATTAAATAACTCACCTTTGAAACATTAGACATAAGCAGTTTATTAATAACAGTAACACTGAGTAACACTATTATGAAACAGACCGTTGTTGTTGTTATTAACGAATTCGACCGTAACTAAGTAAAATAAAATCGATATTCGCAAGTATATATTTTACATAATAATTAAAATAAACGTAAACATTGTTAATAGTAACAAGTGGTGGCAAAAACCAGTATTTAGTGTACTCATCGATGACGAATATCGACAACCCAAACTATTATTATTTTTATCTACATCTATATTATTTAATATATCTGAATACGAACGTGGCATCGTGTCAGTGTTCTTGGTAACAGGGCTCAGTTTTAAAGAGGACGTGCTGTCGTGAAAAAGTATATTCGATACTCCATCAAATAGACCGAACATGGTCATAGTGTTCGTAAACGAACGATAATTTTTACCAAATAAATTATCCATTTGCAGAAAGGCATCCAAAGTGTCCTTAATCCATACTTTTGAACTGGTGTTTCGTACCATGGCTTGGCCCACCGTTGCCCAGCTCATATGACACCAATCTTCATGTTGTTGATTATAGTAACCCGTTACCTTTGTCCCATAATCGGTTGGGTCACATAAAATCTGCAGGTCTGAATTTTGTACTTTAAGATTATTTGTTTCTCTCACATCTAATACAAAAAAATACTTTAATAGAAAGTAGCAAGCAAAAAACAAAAAAAAAATACCACTAAAAAAGTTTTCGAAAGAATTTTTAGAAACGAAAGCCACATCCCCATATCCACTGGTCAAACATCGTAGTGCTCCAAAGTCACCGTCTTCAATAAACTCCTTTTTACAGATTCTATTAAGCTTTGACCGATTGTGTTTTGGTGGGAGCGATGGAATACAAGAATCTTGAAAGAAGTCAGATAATAGTTCTAAATCAGTCTTGCATTCGCTCGAACTCGTATAGTTTCTTAATTTGTACACCACCGTATTAAAAGCAACTCCATCATAATTGGGAAAACAGCTCTTTGTTCCCTTAAGGTCTGACAATTGCTTGAATCGATCTGATTTTTTTGTTACAGCCACTGTTAAATATTTATCTTTGTATGAAGAAACTGTTTCATAAAATAACGGCTTGAGATGATAAACACTGTAATAATAATTCACCACAAGATAAATATATATTTATTTATTTAATAAATTAACGTGTACCTTTTGGCTCTGTGTGCCTCCTCAGAAGAAACAATTACTACGTCCACGTTATTATTTTGCACAGCTGACATACAATGAATTTTATTATCAGCTTTCAAACAGTCAATGCCTGGTTCTATTCCATAAACTGCAGCAGCCTCTCTGAGCCAACCGCACTTTGCATTTTCTATATTTGATGTCGTACAGACCCGAATCAGCCTAGGAGGATGACAACCTGTAACAAATCAATCAAATTAATACTTAAGTAAATCAGTCCATATTAACTTAAACTGTATCAGACCTGAGAAACTATTAGCACTTAAGTATCCAGGAGCCCTGTCCAAATAACTTTCTACAGCTTCAATAGGATTCACATCAACGATTTTTATATGGTACGATTCTATCAAGTCAAGGAGTGTGGACTGCCATGAAGAAGCTGTCTCATGAGACAATGACGATACAAGCTGTTGGATCTCTTGAGCGATCGTTCTAAATAAAATAAAATATAGTTCTAAATACGTATAAAAAATGTATTGTTTGTTACCTTCTGGTTGCGACAACGGGCCAGGGTTTTACTACCCACGTGCATGGGTGCGAAGTATTAAGAGGCAAAATGGTACCATCCAGACAAAGATAACTGTATCTGTCGATTTCGTTGTTGGTAAAATTAAAATGAGCGCGAACGTCATCAATTCGTGCCCAGCTGATGTCCCCTAAACCGTCTGTTAAACAAAATAGGGGCCCCCGACGGCCCCAATATTTGTCTTTTGTTGAACATTCAGTTTGATCGCCACATAAAGCACAGAGGTTGCTATATTTCGTTTCTGGAATACAATTATTTAATATGAATATGGACTGTCATAATTTACTTACTTAATTGTTTATCTGTAATGGGATCGTTCACCCAAGGGCCTGCTTTACATGCTGAGTGAAAAAAATCTGAAGACGCTTTGATTTTATTTTCCACCAGAGTTAGAGAGGGAATGCATTTTTGGGGAACCACGTTATTTTCTAAATACTAAAAATAAATTAGGCAACTGTACTGTACAAGGTGTCTCAAAACTCCGTGGACATGGAGCAACCATTTATTTATATGCCAAATTGCTTCGCTTACCCGTGAGAGGTGAAGGTGGGCAAAGGTGAGAAAAAAATCGTTTTTCTTCGATTAATCAAAAGTGCTTGGTACGATTTTATTAAAATTTGGTACGTAAAAATGTCTATAAATAAGGGTATTACTTTCTGAAGTACAAATCTACGACAAGAGTGTAAACCGCCCTTATCCTTGATCCCATAAAGCTGTTGTGGTTGCTACATGTCCACGAAGTTTTGAGACACACTGTATAATTATTTAATAATTTTTTTTTAGTTACATTAGATAAAATTGTCGTCCAATCGGTTTCGTACCCGTATCCTGGATGGCACAGTTTTTTGTCCTTAAGATCGTGTTTATTTGAAATACCGGCTTCGTTATTAATCACCGCAACGACCTCGTACTCGTATTTATCTAAAAAACACTATAATAATATGCATATTATTTATAACATGACCTTTTTATTTCTTTACTGTTCGTGAATCTCATTTCATTTGTGATCAACATTTCTATCCCAGAATTTTGAGCTGTAACCAAGTCTTCGGGTGTAAATATTGACCAGTGCGCACGTCCTTTGGATATTTTTCGTAAACAATCTAAACTATATTTTTTATATATTATTTTATATTAAATAGAAAATATGTTAAGTCCTTCTTTTACCGGTCCAATCCAATTACACATTCGACTTTACTGTCTACATCCTGGTCCAACAGGGGGCAATATTTGAATGCCTTTTTGAAACTTCCTCGTCCATCGACGACACAAACTTTATCTAAAAATAAATTAGCTTTATATTATACTATAGTGAACCAATGATTATTTTTCGCAAAAAGAACACTCACATTTTTCAACCTCTGCCAAAGTTGTTATCGATTTCTCGTAAAATAATAAGAAAAGAAAAGCTCCAAAGATACTTTTTACGACAGCTAAATTCGACATAATACAATGGTAGATCCGGAGTTAACAAAAAATATATAAATAAATTAAACTACTTTGCAATAAATAAAAAACCTGAGAACGTTGTCAACGAATAATTTTGCAATGAAACGTGTTATTACTTCTAGAGATTTCACATTAAAGTGTGAATAAGTAGGAGTGAGCATGTGTGCGTTTTTTTGTCATTTAATATGTATGTATACTCCTCCTCAGTAGTTTTCGAATCTGGAAGACAGCAAACATAAAATATACGTAATTACTGATTAACACACATCATTGTCTGTGTATAAACGATCGTGTGTGCGATATAACTTGCTGCTACAAGGTCGAGTTCTTTGCTTTTTAATTCGAAGCAAATACTCGCGCAACCTTCACGAATAAATTTCACTTTAAACGTGGATTTTCCCAAATTACTCAATAATAGATATTAATACAAAATCCGGCGGTAGGTACGTACGTACGATGTCGTAACTAGCGACTAGGGAAAAACTAAAAACTAATAAAATAAATATTTTTTACTAGAAATATACTTTAAAACAGTATTTTAGTAAAAGTATTTAAAATTATAATTACCTTCGTTAATTAAGTACAATTGTACTACATAAACGTATCTACATACAATTAAAAATATGACCTACGTCATTAATCTGAAGCCACCTCCAACATTTTCCCATAGTCGGTAATTTTCTCTCGGGGTTTCCCATACTTTTGTCCTGTCTTCTTTTCGTAGTCGTCGATTTTAAGCCAATCAGACCAAGTAACTACTTGAACATTTCCTTTTCTTAATTTGTTCTCAATGTTTTTGTATCCTTGTTTATCCCAGTCGGGGGTCCTGTTCTTCTTTTCTATCTCTTTACAAATTAATTCTGCAGTGTTAAAAGCATTCGTCATCGTTGTTAGGATAACACCTACGGGACCAGTTGCAACCCAACCGGTAGCATACAGCCTGTTGTCGATTTTTCCGTTTTGACTTATCACTGTCCCTTTTTTAGTATCAAACGGTAATTGATTGTCTATTGTAACTGCTTTATAGCCAACGCTGGTTACTATCAAATCTGACTGTAGAGTTTCTCTGCCATCAGTTAATGAAGCCGTCACGTAACCCTCATTTGTTTTTTCCAACCTGTTAATCCCCAAAGTTACAGTTTTCCTTATACTATTTTTTAAACCGGTTATTTCTAATGGTGATCTGTAGAAGACCGGAAAGAATGTCTTTTCTCTACTTTGTTCTGTTTGATTTTTCAGTGATTGTAACATTAGTTCTGTCAAGCGTTTTCTGGGTCTATCCAGTGAAGATAATACTGTTTCCACTCCCTTAAAGTCGTTCTCGTTCCAATAAGTTTCACAGCCTTCTAGTTTTAACATTTCTCTCAATTCTTTTATTGTAAAGGCTGCCTGAAGAGGACCCCTTCTACCAATTAAATGAACTTCTTTTATTTTAGATGACATTAAACATTCAAGTGCACACTGAGTAATGTCTGTTTTCTAAAATATAAATATATATTATAAAAGAATATATTATTTCAGAACTGCATACCTTTAAGTCATCAACTGATTTTAGTAATATCCTCGCGACATCAATAGCAACATTTCCTTGCCCAACAATTGCTACTTTTTCACTAGAAAAATCCACTTTTAAACCAGCTTCTTCAGGCAAACCATTATACCAACCAACAATTCGTCTCGCAGGTATAACATTAGGTAAATCTTCGCCAGGGATGTCTAACCTACGGTTGAAATTTGCTCCATAAGCCTACAAAAAGTTTTATATAAAAATATGTAAAGATGTATTGTGTTCCTACAATAGAAAGCTTTTTGAGAAATACAAATATTTCACTTACAAGCACAACAAAATCGTATGCCTCAGTTAAGTCATTGAGACTAATATTTTTACCAATGGAAATGTTACCTATAAATTCTACATTTGGATGTTCAGCAGTTGAAGAAAACTTGGAAATAACATTTTTAACTTCAGGATGGTCAGGTGCCACACCAAATCTATTATAAGTGAATAACATCTAAGCATTTTTAATTACAAAATCGATCTATTTCATTAACCTTACTAAGCCAAATGGAACAGGTAGCTTTTCAAGAATGCTGACATGTACATCTTTTATTCTCTTAACAATATGTTGAGCAGTGTAAAAACCAGCTGGTCCTGCCCCTACGATGCATATTTTCGGTGTTTTCTTTACAACATTAGAGAAATACCTTAAATTTTGAGAATTACGAATCATTTTAACTTCTTAACTAAAATTATTTGAATATTTTAAAATACAATTCTTTCGTTAGAGGTTATAGATAATACCAATGTTGAAAAGTTAAACTATTAAAACTAATTCTGAATACTTCCGGAAAATTTCTCAAACTCTATGAGCTAATTATGTTGGTACTACTATATCCAAAGATATACACTGCGGTATAACTCTGGTATAACCTAATTTTCTTAAAAATTAACAACTGTGTGATAGATAAGTATTAAAAACACGTTAAAATATTAAACAACTTGCCTTTTTGTTAAATTAATAAAAATAAAAAATGCGAAAATTAAAATATCATGAGCGCAAGTTACTTAAGAAAGTGGACTTCATACACTGGGAAGTTGATAATAATTTACACGAAGTAAAAATCTTAAAAAAATATCACATACAAAAACGAGAAGACTATATCAAGTAAGAAAAGCAAATAAATTACTACTTATTTTGTTAATATTTAACTGTTTTCAGGTACAAAAGGCTAGCACGTCAAATTAGAGAACTAGCACGTAAAATAAAAGAAATTGACCCTAAGGACCCATTCAGAACAGAAGAAAGTGCTCATTTATTAGAAAAACTGTAAGTAATCACAGCAACTTTGAATGTATGTGAAGTAAAAACCTTTCAGATATTTAATGGGACTTATTCCAACACGATGGGACTTAAGTTTGGCAGAGAAAGTGACTGCATCATGTTTTTGTAGAAGGAGATTGCCCGTTGTTATGGTCAGAAGTAAGTAATTCATAATAAAAAAGCAAACTGCATGATAACCATTAAATTAATATTAATTTATTGTATGATTGTATTTAAAAATCATTAAAGTAAAATTTTCCATTTCTATTATATAGATAAAATGTCTGAATCAGTAAAAGGAGCAACAAAATTAATAGAACAAGGACATGTGAGAATAGGCCCTGAATTAATAAAGGATCCTGCATTTCTCATAACTAGAACACATGAAGATTTTGTGACATGGGTTAATAATTCTAAAATTAGAAGGCATATACTCAATTATGAAGGCCTTGTAAGTTTTATGTTAATTGTTTACTGAAAATTGTTTATTAATTTCTCTGTTTTTATTTTTAGAGAGACGATTTTACTATATAAAAGTTACAAGCAAAATCCTTTTTTTTTTCAATTAAAACCCCTCATAGCTATTTAAGGATTAAAGTTTTACTATTTCTTTTTTGTAAATATATAATATGGAATTATTCAAGCATTTCACTAAAAGTTAAAAAAAAATTTTAAATTCTATTTATTGAAAAAGAAAAATATCAGAAATATTCTACAGTTCTTTAACTTAAGTCCTACAGAAAGAAAAAAATTACTTATTATTTACAAAATAAGTTAATCTCTACTCTTCACTTTCTGGTCTCCAAAGAATTTTCTTCTGGTAACTTATCAATACCATGAACAAATTTTAAATGTGTTTTAACATACCCTACCTCAATGAAAGTCCTGTAACAAACAAAGCAAATATGAGGCCCCGGGTGACGTCCAATGTGCACTTTCAGATTATGAGTTTTTGTAAATCCTTTCCCACAGTATTTACAAGTGTATGGTCGATAACCAGTATGTGTCATTTCATGGCAGTCTACTTCTCCTTTGGATCGAAAGGCTTTATCGCAGTAACGACAGCTGTAGGGGCGAACGCCTGTATGAGTTCTAATGTGCCTCTTTAAACTGCCTGCCATTGTAAAACGTTTTCCACAATAAGTACAAATGTACTTTTTCTCGCCTATAATTTAATACATAGGTCTTAGAATTAAAATAATTGATTTCAAAACAAAAAAGTTTACCTGTGTGAAGTCTCATATGATATTCTAAGGCATTTGAATAGCTAAACCGTTTACCACATCTTGTACACAAATATTCTTTATTGGCCAAATGAATAGCATTTATATGTACCTGAAGATTACTGCTGTACAAATACTTCTTTCCACATAATTTGCACTCAAACTTTTTGTCCATGTGTTTGGAAATGCTGTGATTATAAAAGCTTGATTTTGTTCTGGCAATATGACCACACAAATGGCATAAATATGTACTTCTATAATGCCTTTTCTGGTGGTCTTCAAATACTGTTTGATTGGTAAAAGTCCTCTCACACTTTCTGCATGCAAACTGATTGATGATTTTATTACTTTGGCTGACATTATTATCATTTGTTTTAATAATTTTATTTTTGTTGCAATTATTAATTTTTTCAATCGATACAGAATAGATGTCCTTAAATTTGTTGAAATTTTTCCTTATATTACATTTATGAGAAAATTCAGCTGAAATTTCTGTTCCTAAATTTTTAAGAAACCCACTAAATGAATGCTCCTGTTCATTGTTATTGTCTTCGATAACAAACAAGTCTTTTAGATCAAATTTTCCACATTTAGTTATAATTTCAACAGATGCTACGTTGATACCTTCTTGTATTGGCTGAGCTTTGGTGCTTTTTAAGTTTGAGAGTCCCCAAATCTCATTTAACAATTTTTCAGACTCCTGACATTGTAATTTGAATGCAAAGGCAACTTTTAAACTTTCCAGGCATTCTGAACATATAGAAGTAAGAACATTATTAGCAAAATCTAAAATCTAACGACTTATAATATAACAAAGTATACATTCATCAGTACACACAAAAAAAGCTTACATCTTTTCCCAATATTTCTCGTAGGGCTTTATAAACAAAAATATCTTTGGTACAATTTCTTTTTATTTTATCATATAAACTTATTAAATAATTTGCTCTTTTAAAGCAAATTCTACATACATTATTTGAATTTAACATGTTTTCAGCCCAAAGTTTATAGTCTGATATGTTTTGGTTCATTTTTATTTATTTTTCTTTTAGGTTAGGTTATTAATACCCCCATAGATTTAATACCATAACAACTAATTGTGAGTAAACCAAAAATTAGTTAACAAATGAAAAATAACCTTAGAAATGATAACAAACTCTATTTATAGATTAGAGATAACTAATACTAAAATAATATAAAAATATGAAAATAAAACAATAAAAATAAAAAAAAGCAGATAGTGTATCGGCGAATATTAAACAGACACTATCTGCATTAATATTAAAAACCAGGTTTATCTATGATTGGGATAATAACTTAATAACCTCAACAAGTTAAGTTTTGAAATCAACATTTACATGTTCATAAATATACTAAAAAATGTAGTTTTTTCTTGCGGAGTGGAATGTGGAGTGAAGAAAATAATTCAAAAAGAAATTTACTGTAAGAGTATGTCTAAGTTTTCGAATTTGAACCCTCCTGACCACGTACGTGGCATGACTGTTTTAGATAAATCTAAATTTAACAAGACAATAAACGTGCCCGTTGTTAAAATAAAAGGTTTAAAAGTGTCAGATGTGCTACCTTTTTTAAAAAGTTACCTGTTAAAACTTGAAAAATTTCAACCTGTTACTACAACAAATAATTCTGAAGTGCGTGTTTTACTTAACCCCGAAAGTAATCAGAGGATGGTTCGACATTGCATTAAAAGATCGTGAATCATTAGAGGCATTGAACGTTAAAGAAGAGAATTTAGATTTCCATATGTTCACTTTAATTTACGAGAACTTCTCAGTAAATACAATTTTAAAAGCAGTTTTGCCTGTTGATAAAGAGGGTCTTAGTAGTTTTTCTAAAATTGGACATATCGTCCATATAAACCTTCGAGAACATCTTCTCCCTTACAAATCCCTTATTGGTCAAGTGTTATATGACAAAGTTCCAAATGTAAGGACTGTGATAAATAAAGTCGATATTATAGATAACACTTATAGAAATTTCAAGATGGAAGTTTTATGTGGCTATAATGAAATGATGGTAAAAGTGAAAGAAAACAAGTGCCTTTTTGAGTTTGATTTTTCCTTCGTCTATTGGAATCCTCGTTTGTGTACTGAACATGAAAGAATCATAAATTTGTTGCAAGAAAACGACGTTTTGTTTGACATTTTTGCAGGTGTGGGCCCCTTTGCTATTCCTGCTGCTAAAAAGAAATGTATAGTTTTTGCCAATGATTTGAATCCAGAGTCATACAAATGGCTCAATCATAATGCCTCACTTAATAAAATTCGAAGTAAAAACTTGCAAACATTTTCAAAAGACGGTCGAGACTTTATTTTGACCGATTTAAAAACCAATATTAAAAAATATATCGTAAAAAGCGAAACAGATAAAGACGTTACACGTTCTGTTCATATTACTATGAATTTACCAGCATTAGCCGTCCAATTTGTTAAAAACTTTTATGGTCTCTACACCCCCAAGGAATTAGACGAGTTAGCGATTGTTCCCGTGGTTCACGTGTATTGTTTTACAAAAGGAGAAAATCCGGATCAAATTGCACGTTCTATTCTTCAAAATAGTATGAACTGTGATATTTCGGGCTGCATAATCGACGTTTTTAAAGTACGCACAGTTAGTTCAATGAAAGAAATGATGCGCGTTTCTTTTAGGCTTGAAAGAGACATTTTAACTGGCCAAAGACCTCATTTAATCAAGAGAAGAATTGATGATACTACAGAACATTCTTCAATAGGTTCCACAGTTCCAATTAAAAGATGTTAGTTTGTATGTTCTGTTAAAGTAAGTTTAAAAGTGTTTAACGTTTTTTTTTTTATTTACAGTTTGTTGTGAAGAAAAAACAGAAGCAAATGAAAAATAATTTTAAAATACCAGGAAAACAAAAGGCAGTTTAAAAAGGTAATATTTATACCATATCATTTTAGTTTTTGACAATTTTTAAATAACTGATTTTGCAAAAAATTACCAAAGATAATATATACAATTGATGAAAGCCATTACAATGTTAACATTAGAGAGGAGCATTCACCGTTCTGCATATAAATGTAAAGATAATTTCATTGTCAGCTTTGAAAAAGTTAAATGTGGAGCAATATAAAAGATAAAAGAATTTAAACATGTTGACACTGTTTTTATGAAAATTAATTTATAATTTGAATAAATATATTTTAGATTTTTATTAATTGTATTTGTTATTTTAATATATACATTATATCTACGATATTAAAATAACTATTTTTTCTTTGAAGATCCTCCCATTTCCTCTAGTTGTTGCTTCAATTCTAAGAGTTCTCTATCTGGCACATATCGAATTTCGTCATGATAATCTTCATGATTAACCACTTTAACAGTTACACCAGTCGGTAAACTGCTTTTTACAAGTCTTAAAAATACTGGTAAAGCAGAAGAAGTGACGTCTATCATCTGAATTATACGTTGATAGATTTGCAACTTATAATGAGTGTTTACTATTTCACTGTTTGGTTTAAATGTTGTTATTTGCATGCTTTGCGGAGGCAAGGCCCAAGAATCCGAAATTTCGATGTCCATACTTTTAGCAATGTTGTGAAGTAGCTTCTGGTAGTTCTCCACAACAGGATAATCGTATCCATGAATTTGTACATTTAGACAATTGTACAGAGGAATCGGAGGCTTGAGAGCATTTAAATAATCTGGTTCGTAAACATCTACACCGTAATTCCTTATAAAATGATTATTTTTAATAGATAGAAACCGTTGAATAAGTATTCGACTTTTATTCATTTTTAAGGTTATTAATGATTGATTATGTATGTCAAGATGTCAAATGAAAAATGTTTCAGGTTATGTTGGTTATGGCCATAGATAAGATATATTATAGTCATAGACATGTCTATGGTTATAATATATATTTTTATCTGTGGTTAAACGTCATAATTGAGGTTTTTTTATTTGTAGAAAAAATATGTTGGTATACGTTTAGTTGGTATCCTGTTGGAATAATCTCGTCGCCATTAGTAATCGCGGCTCGCAATGAACCAATCAACGCGACTCTGTTTAATATTTTATAATCAAAATGGTGCTTAACTGTTCAATAAGAAAATACATTAATCTGTCATTTTAAATACAATGTGGAATCTATTATGTTAGAATAAACTAATGTTTTAGACTTAAGTGAGTTATTAGTGGGTAAAAAAATAATCGTGTTTAATTTTTAGTCTCCAATAATATGTAAATTTAATATTTTAGTAATATGTTTTCCGACGAAAGCGAAACAGATTCGCCTTCAAAACGCAAGACGAGCCATATAAAAAAGGCATCGTCCAGCGATGATCTCGAAATAACTGCTGTTAAGAAGAGAAAAAGCAAGTTTTGTATCGAATCGAGCGATTCAGATAGTGACAGTTCCTTTGAAAGGGTCGTTTTTAGAAAAAAGAAATTAGTAAGTGTTGTTTGTATTTTTTTTTTTCATTTAAAAATTGTCTATTACTACTAAGTTTGAAGGTAATGTTTTTACTGTGATTACAGAGAGTTGTCAATTCAGACTCAGACTCTTCAGATTCAGATATGGCACGTGTATCTACAGGAAAAAATCTTCGTAGGATAATTGTTGATGAATATTCAAGCAGTGATAGTAGTTGGTCATCTGATGGTGAAGGTTGTAATATAAATGGAAGCAATGCAACTACTTCAAAAATGGTCGACAAAGGAGCCACATCTGACTCCAGTAATGGTCATTCTGAAAAGTGTCCCATTTGCTTGTTGTCATTTAAAGGCCAAGAAATTGCATCACCGGAGACTTGTGATCATGTTTTTTGTGCTGTTTGCATTGAGGAATGGTCTAAAAATGTTAATACTTGTCCAGTAGATCGTTTAGTATTTGGAATGATCCTAGTTCGAGATACAGTAGAGGGTAAAGTAACAAGGCAAATAGTTGTGCACACCCCCACTAAAAATAACTTAGAATTACTTGTTGATGTACCATTTGATACTTCTTTGGCATGTGAATTTTGTGGCTCATCTGATAATGACCATACTATGCTTCTATGTGATGGTTGCAATTTGGGTTTTCATATGGAATGCCTGGAGCCTCCCTTAACTGAACTTCCTGATGGAGATTGGTACTGCCCTACATGTCAGGGATATGGAATTGGAAGACACTACATTAATGAATTTGCTGATGTGGCAGATATGAACGAAGATCAAATTGATGAGGCTAATAGAGGTATTGAGATGAGGCGAAATGAAGGCTCAAGGTGAATAAGTTTGAATTATGTTTGTCTTTTCATTTGTTAATTTACTGTGTTTTTTACTAGCTTTGAAATTGTTAGTTATTCTTTCGTCTGTAAATTAGATGTTTTTTATTTGAGTCAGTTTTACATTAATAAATTTTTCTTATTGAAGTTATTGACTCTTTTTTTTTTCCAAAAAAACTTTCAATTCTTAAACATTGGTTCTGCAAATTAATGGAACATTATTATAACTATTTTTTTTTTAATTTGTTTGAAATAGATGGTTTCCTCGTACTGGTCAAACGGAACGTGCAATTCGAAGGGTTCGTCAACGCATCTACAATATCGTGCAGGAACACAGAGTGAACAGGACTACAGATGCTGAATATGTTTTGAGATTAAGAAGTGAAGTTAACAATACAAATAGTCCAGCACGTAATCGCAAAAAGAAGAAATTAAAGAAGTCAAAAAACAAGCGACAACGTAGGGCCCTGAGAGCAAAAAAGAACTCGAAGAGGCGTTTGGCTGCTCAGTTAGGTATAAGCAACAGTCAGGGACTACTTCATAACACATCAAATGTTGCTTCTAATCAAAATCCTATCGAAAATATTAGTTTCCAAAGAAGAATGGCCGGTATTCCCCAACTACACCTTTTCGGAAGACGAGATGAACTAGACTATTTTTCCTCATCAGACTCGGAAAACAATAACGAAAGTTATCAAACATCTACTGGAAGTGCTTCATGTTTGTTACTCACACGCTTGGGAATGCCATCTACGTCTTATAGGAGGAATATTAAAGCTAAAACAACAACAGCAACAACAACAGATGCTGATGTCTTGGGAAGTATTCTAGAAAGTCAAGCTAAATTCCATTCGAAAAACTACGCTTTATCGCTGACTAATGATGGCAGAATTAAGCTGGATCGTAAAAACTTGACGTATAAAACCAAACAGACCTCTCTGGTCACTGAAAGCGATAGTACCACCCCTTCGTCGACCAATAACAGTGGTAATGACGGAAGTAGTGCTACCGACAGAAGTTCTCCAAGCGCACATGGCACAAATGATTATCAAAGAGCTTCTGGACCGTCGTCTGCCCCCTTCGGGACTTTGCTCTACACCAGACGATGCTGACCAAGTCCCTATTGACTATTCCTTGCCTCAAACAAATAATACGGATGAGAAAAAAAAAGATAAAAACTTGTATAACCCTGAGGAAGCTAACAGTGGCGCAAGTGACTCCGAATTAGACATATACAGCGACATAGAAACGGTGACAACGAGCAGAACAGAAGACACAGAGATAAATACGCCGATAATGCAACCTGATGTCTCATTTGGTCATTCCGCAGACTATATTAATGAGAACGAGAGCGACACAGATTTGGTAATCGATGATACAGAAAAGGCCGCTGACCAAGACAAATACGATCCAGCTAGCATATTCGAAAGTGATGATGAAAAAACAGAAGCGGAACCGGCGGTCACCAGCACTGTTGATTCGACTGGGGAAGGCTCCGTTGCTGAAACGTTGGTACCAAATGTAAATATCAATTCGGAGATACAATCAAATACTGTACAATCTTCCTCGTCCAACAATCAGAACGCGTTAAAAGAAAGCGATGATGAGGAACTACTTGAAGACGACTGTCCCAATTTTAACATCTATTCTACTGAAAGTATAAATATGGCTAAATCGAACGACTTGGCCATGATGGTTGTGAGTGGATGTAAAGAACCAGAAATCCCGTCCCAGAATACCACCGACAACTCTTCTATTAAAGATATTACTATTACAAAGGAGGTGGAAAGTCGAATCAAGAAGTGTTCCATGTCTTTTTATAGTGTTGGAAGCGGCCTCTACAGCGATTCCGAAGATGAGAATGTAATTAAAATAGATCGTAAAAAGCCTTTTGGTATAAACGACCTTCAAACAGAGGATATTAGCGAAGAAGAACGCAGTTACACACCGTGTTTGGACGAGAAAGAGCCCCAACAACAACAACAACAATTTCAAGAAAAGCACCTTCAACGTGAAGGTGGCCTTGAAGGACTTGACACAGAGATGATTTCAGATGATGACAAAAACGATTTTGACGACGCCAACGATCCCAAGACCACATCAGATGGTGATGCTCTTGAAATAAATGCTAAGGAGTCAGAACTTGACTTTACAAGAACTGAAGAATGCGAAGAGGGCGAGATAGTGGACAAAACTAAAAAGATTAACGACAATGAAGAAGTTAAACAAACAAATGGAAAAGAGAAAAATGAAGAAGAACCGGACGACAGTAATAAAGAGAATGAAACACAGAAAAAAGATCCCAGTAATGCTAGTAACAGTACTATTGGTAATAAAGAGCAGGGAACAGCAGCTACATTTAAAAAAATTAGCAAAAGTCAACGGGAGAGAAATTATAGAGAGAACAGAAGCTATAGCAGAAGCAGATCGCGAGAAAATAAAAAGAACAAAACATCGACCGATGGTAAAGAACGTCGAAAACGCAAGGAAATTGAAATATATAACGTTCGATCGATTCTATCGGACAAACCACGTCGTGTAAAAGATCAATTCGGACGAGACGTGTCACGACGACTATCCGATTCTGATTCAAGCAATCGGTCTTTAACGCCTCCCCCCCAGTCTCCCGTATTATCTGGACGTCGTCCCTTTCACACAGACTCGTCGCCATTGAACGTGACGCGAAATCCAGCCAGATCCAGGTCCCGTTCTTTATCGTCTTTTCACACGCCGAATCGTCGACGTTCCCGTTCCCGTTCTTATTCGCCGGCCACGACTTTAGCACCGCGACGATCTCCATCCCACGGGCGACGTAGCCGCTCCAAGGAGAAGAAGAAACGTAAACGAACAAACAAGTCGCGATCTATGTCACTCGAACGACGTCGCTCTTACAGTATACGGAAGAAGTCTATTAATAGATCTCGGTCAAATAAGGAGAAAAAACGACGAAAATCTTCTCAAGAGCGGTACAAAGTTAAAGGTAAAAAGGCCAGAAGTCGCAGCCCAAGACGACAACGTTCTTCGTCTCCCAGGTCACCATCTCTGAGACGAAGAGACTGGGAACGTCGTAATTCACGAGGGTGGACGCCTTCTTTATCCCCATCATCTCCCATATCATTCAGACGATTGTCCCCGTCATGGACACCGCCTCGCCTTCTAAACCAACCTCCTGTTAAACCCCAGAATTTAACAGTAATATTGACAAACGACGCAAACAAAAAATCAAAAAAAGACAAAAAAAAGAAGTCTGAGAAGAGGGGCAGAGACGTCACCGAAAAGTCGTCCAAGAAACGAAAACGCGACAAGTCCCCCGCTCCTTCAAAGGAAGTTTTTGCGTCTGGCAATAATATCTTGGTGAGCGTTAGCTTTAACAAAGATGCGGATAATATAAGAGACGTTCAAGCATCCCGAAAACGCTACGAGACTACGTCGGAGTTGACCACGAAACGGCTACGTAAAGAGCGCGAAAAGAAAAACAGCAGCTCGGTCGGGACCAGCAATAACAATAAAAACGCTACTCTTGCTAGATCTGAAAAAACTGAGCGCAAACAAAAGATGGCCAATGTAAAACCGGTCGCTATCATAGACCTGGAGTTGTCGCCTTTCCGAGAGCTTACACCATCTCCCCAAGACATCATCGTGTTAACTGATAGCGAAAACGGCGACAGTAATGATCACATTGCTGGTCTGCAGAAAAACGTCATCATGTGCGACTCATCGTCACAACAAATATCAAGTCCTCCTCCTCCAACCATAAATGCTTACAATTCAGCGGGACCCAAGACGCCCCCCGAGCCACAGGTTAAATTTTCTTTAAGTTCGAAGCAGTCACAGATGCGTCCGATCATTAATCCACTTCACGAACCTGACGACGTCGACGACGAGCCCATAGAACAGCGTCGTGACGAAGATGAGAACCAGGTTATGTATAAAGGCCCTAATACTCCCCCGGAACCGCCCAATTCGCCCCCAAGTTCACCGGACGCTTACGATCCGTTCGACCCGACCAAGTCACGAACTCCGACACCCGAGCCTGCAGAACCAACAACCCAATCGAATAATTCGTCGATACCTGCTTTGGAAGATACCAATACTGATGGTGACAAAGTTGGGAGTGGCGGAGGCATGGTGTCCAGCGCAACACCTCCAGACGTACGACCTGCAGATTCACAGTCCACTATGGTTCCGTCAACTCCAGACGCAAAAATATCTCCAGAACGTTCCATAGGCGTTATCATTAACCAGGTCGTGGTGCAAAATCAACAACAAACTTCCACGTTCCTTTCCAGCCAACAACAACAGCCCCTTACAGTAGTGGCGCCTTCTTCTATGATTACGTCGACTCCTGTGATCGCCCCCCGCATAAATATCCTGAGTTCTGCGATATTACCTTCTTCGAATGTGTCCTCGTCGGTTATGTCACAACGAATAGTGATGCCAACCACAAATCGTTCGAGTCCGGTGAATAAGGTGTCGCCGTCGAAGATGTCGGCGAAAGGAGGTTTGACAGCTGTACAGGCTCCTGCATGGAAAGACCCTAACAAGAAAGACGCAACGAATCTCGATTTTGATTCTCCGTACTCGCCTGGATCTAGCGATTACGAGGACCTTTTCGAACCTCCTCCAGAGACGGGATCTAAAAGTAATATTAAAACATCCAAGACTGCAACGGCCACCACGACCGTTGCAACGACCAGTAGCAGCAGCAACAAAACGACAGCTTCGAAGAATCAGAATGCATTTGATCAATTATTTGGATCCTCACCCCAACCTCCCCAGTACAAAGTTAAAAGTAAAGGAAATAAACCTACGTCTAAAGTTAAGCCTTCCAAGATGAGCTCTAAGCCGAAACCACCGCAAACGTCCAGCAAAGGTAAATAAATACATAAAATATAATACATACAATATTTTTTTAAACGTTCCTTTTTAGGAACAAAACTTGTCGGAGTAAAAATGGATGAAGACAATCTCAAAATTCTCGACGAATTACCAAATTCTGCCGTCGAAATGCAAGTTAAAGATAAGGTGAATGTTAGTAATAAAAAAGTTTTTACTTATCAAAGATAATTTTTTTTGCAGTTCCTTAAAAAATTGAACAGACAAGAACGAGTGGTAGAAGAAGTGAAGCTGGTATTGAAGCCTCATTACAACAAGAAACATGTTACTAAGGAAGAGTACAAAGACATTTTGCGAAGAGCCGTTCCAAAAGTACGTATATATTTATTTTACTTATTTTATCATAATTATTTATCTTGCTTAATTTAATACTTTTTTGTAAAGAGATTTAGTTCAGTTGCTTGTTTATGTTTAAACAACGTTTTGTTATACAAAAAGTAAAATAAAATATTTATTCTACAGATTTGCCACAATAAATCTGGAGAAATAAATCCGAAGAAGATTCAAGCATTGATTGAGGCCTACGTACGCAAAGTTAGACACAGTAAAAAAGTGACTTCTAGTAGTTCTGTAAATCCTCAAAAAACGTGAGTCCTTTAACGTTTCCTTTAATAATTTATTATTTTATTTATTCGTCAGCGGCAAGCAAATACAAATAAGTGTTACATGTTGGTTGCAACTCTCAATTTCTATATTTAAAACATTCCGCATTCTGACACAAACGTTGGAAAAGGTCTTATTGAAATTGATTTTTTTTTTGCGTTAAAATCGAAAGAAATGCCCAATTGCTTTTTTTTCCTTGTTTATGACTCTTCGTTTTTGTTTTAAGTATGTAGTTAGTGCTTAGAATGGTATAAGCACCCTATCAACAGCAAGAAAAGTGTTCTTAAAACACGTAGGGTACATTTTTTGTAGCTGTTTCCGAAAGGTTTGCTTGTGCTATATCACGAGGATGGATGATCGTAATCATACTAATAAAAAATATTCTTTTTTAAGAAGATATTACATTTCTAATGTGGTTTATGTATTATTAACTGAAAATTTCATTTATTCACCCTTCGCCACCATTATTATATTCGTCCCCGTCCCCCTCATTGTCCAATACATCTTTTATTTCTCACTCCTCTCTTTTTTGTGCAAATCTATTGAGATGTGTAAAACAAAAATTGTAAGGAAATAAATAAAATGTGTTTGACAAATTCGAAGAATTATTACTTTGAAAGTAGTAAAGTTTTTCCCTTTTTCCAGACAAGTAATATCGAATTGGCTCTCCAAAATAAACTAATCGTAAGGGGTGAACAAGTAACGACTTTGATGTCACATTATCTTGTAAATATATTTTTTTAATAAGAGGTTAAATTAAAAAATAGATATTATTACTTATGTACAGGTAACTAATTGAGTTAGTTATAATATGCATAATTTGTTGTTTTTTATTTCTGTTCTTCAATTTTAACGGAAAAAAATGTCTAAAACGACAAATAAATGTAAAGTGTAAATGGAATAACGGGTTTTATTGCTTGCTACTAATTTAATTACTTCATACAAGAAAATTAATATTTAATGACACTAAAATTAAAAATAAGTCATGGATTACATTACATTCATGTATTTGATCTTTCATTTCACGTTTGTTTTCTTTGGTTTATTCAAACGGTCTCTGCGAAACCAACCCTGCTATTACCTAAATCAAACTCAGTATAGTATCTTCCTATAAAAACATCTCCCAAGATCCACAGGGGACCGTTTGGTGGGGGTATATCGATTCCCATGAATCCTAACAAACACACCGTTTTCCCTAGTTGATTAATCTAAATAAAAGTTATTATTTAGATCTCGTAATGTCCAAATTACTTGTCATATAAGTAATTACATTGTCAACTCACCCTAAGAACATAGTCCTTGCCCTCAACCGGGAACGATTTTCCATTCAAAACAAACGAGATGGTGGGAAGTTTCGGAATAAGTTCGCAATCCATAACATATTCTCCACCGACCACAGGAGTGCCACCGACGGCTTTACCGATCTTTTCGACCTCAGAAACGGGTCCTGCAATCAAACTGGTTCCCGTATCGGCTATCGCTTCACAGCCGTTGGCACAGAACGTCTGCGAGCCCAATTTAATACCGTCCATTTTGAATTGCCAATAAGCCTTCTTATCGACCGGCAAATATGTGAATTTCCCTTTGTAATAGTTCGGGTCGGAACCTCCGAAGATGATTTCTCCCCCCGGGCTCGCTGTGGGATCCCTGTAAATTTATATTTTACTGAATAACTAACTGACATTAAAACAATATGTACATTTAAGACAAACTACCTGTCTAAATAGAACGAAAACACCGGATTGCTTATAAGTTTCTGATCAATCATATTGTAGAAAACGGGAGTTACACCGTCGACAGAAATTGTGTCATAACCCAGGCCTAATATTCCGTCGAATTTGGCTGCTACGAACGCTAAACCTGGCTCACTTATAGCTTCCGCGAAAGTCTGACCTTTTACGTCCAATGCGCCCACCTAGTTAATAAATAATCAATAAACAAACAAATATTTATTAATTGGCTTAAACATTTACCCCATTAATTTATCGTGATTGTTTAAAAATAATTTTATATTTTTTTATATTTACTTGAAACTGTTTAGTATAAGTAGCCTCAGATAAAAGATTATTTTATCAGGAATTATATTAATTAATTATCTTATTAGCTAATTAATTTAATGGTGTAATACAATGTCCTTTTTGTATTGCAATACATACAAGATTAATTGGATCTTGTGTCAATGTTTACCATGAAATTTTTGTGTACATCATACAAGGACTTTAAGACCAATGATAATAAGTTAGTGTATATTTGACCTTTCTGATAACACTTCTTAACTATACACAAAAGTTTATGTGTTATTATTTAAAAGAAAAAGGAAAAGTATGTATGTGTATGACTACGTAAAACAACTAACAATAATTAAGAGACATTGAAATAAATAGAAAATTAAATAGGAAACTTACATTTACATTGTCTGTTGACAAATATCCACTTAAACTACCAGACCCATATCGAATGGCAAAGTCTGTACCGTTTTTCTTGTATGTATTTGATTTTCCTGAGTCATACTTGTTGTGAAGTACTAAAACGAAACAATTAAAAGCTAAATTTTAACATTTAGTGTCCACATACAACAGGCAATATTTGTATAATGACAATTCTTAGAGGGCACCCATAAATTTGAAGAGCCGGTGTCAAAAACAACTTTAAAGCTTTGCGGAGGATTTCCAATAGTAATAGGGCCATAATATTGCGCCTAAAATGTACATTTATTTAATATTTGCACGATATGCAATTATTATTATTTTTACGTCTAAATAATTCGATAAGGGCTCCGGTGATGGCCCCCCATACCGTAACTTCAACTGTTGCACTTGTGTTCCAACTTCTTGCAATGTTCGTCTTGCAGACTTTATTTTATGCAATGGAACTCTAAAATATCGTACAAATAAGCATAATATTTGCAAGAAAGCGTATAAATATTAAAACTTACCTGAATAGTTGTGCATTTGCAACAATTATAATTGTACAAAAAATAGCAAATAATTTGGCCATTCTTAACCTTACTGCACGTTATTGATCAAATTCGTTTACGTACGTTCGTACAAGGTTTATCGAATGGCCTCTAACTAGTTTAATTCGATGACGCCGATAAAATTTATTGACCGACGACCATTAAGACGGAAAACAATTTAACTCACGGCTTTTATTACCGATGTTTATATTTAAAATATTTTGTTGTTTACTGTTGGTTCACGATAACAACTGCTGCCAATCGAAAAACGATCCGAGAAAGCGGGTAATTCAAAAATAATATGTACAGTTATGAACAAAAATAGTAAGTTCAAATAATACAGTATTATTTAAAGAACATTTAAGGAACCAAATTATATATGTATCTTGATGAGTGCCTGATATATAGTTATTACTAATTATAATATATACAATATGCAGTTATTTAATGTAATGTGTAATTAACTACTTATCTTTATTAAAATGAAAGTCGTTATTTTCAAAAAGTTTTTATTGAACGAAATGCTACATATTCTACCATTTGAACACCAAGGAAGTTATTATTTATTATATTGGACTTGACAAAAAAGTAGTTTTCTTATTGCCAAAAAACACTACAAAACATAAAATATTTGTACCATGAGACAGTATATAAATCAGTAACTTCTTTTTTTTTTTGTTTTAATTATTATAAAAGAACACCGGTATTATTAAAAAATTAACACTTACAAAAGAAAAAATAATCGAGTAAAATTTAACTAGTCTATTACACATTAGAAATGCTTGCTTAAAATACAAAAAAAAGTCACCGATTTATAGAGAGAAAGTTGACACAAAAAATACCTATTATCCCGATTTATTTGGCAATTTATAACTTCTATTCGTTCTATTTCAGTTTAAAAAGTTTTAGAAAATATTCTCCATTAATGTGACTGTTTGAACACATATTTGGAAATAGTGTGTATGTGTAAGTTGTTTTATTTTTTAATGAGGTAATGGCAACAGAGATTCGATTCGTTTCCTATTTTTCAGTAGTTAGTCGTTTTATAGTAAAACGAAATTCCAAATGAGATTATGAAATGATTTTTAGATTTCTTATTATTAAAGTTTTCTCGCAAAACTCGTAACACAAACACAAAAAGAACACAAATTACAATTATCATATTAAGTACTGGAGTTAAGAGCAATAAAACCATAAATTTTTACATCTAAACACTATTAGTTTAAGAGCGCACTAACTTTAGAGCAAGTTATTATTAAGTTATAAACAACCCGAGCCGTTTAAGTATTTGAGAATGTACTTTTTCAAAGTAGATAAATTTATTATTATTAGTTTCGAGCACCGCCAAAATATGACTAAAGTTAGCACGCACACAGAATGCACAACATCTTGCATATTATTACATTATTATTTAAGTATTAAATAAACTTTCATTTTATGGGAATGTTAGTAGTTGCAAGTTTTCTCAGTTTGGCAGCTGCACAAATGAATGTCTTGCCAATAATAATACAAAAAGTGAAATGATTTATAAAAATGAAAGAATGAATAAAAAACACAAACTAAAATGTTAAATCGCGAACCTGCCAGCAAACTAGAAAAATGAGACATTAAATTAACATGAATAGTGACAATTAGTTTTAGCTGTTGCTGTTGTTACTATTAATGATAATATTGTTGTAGTAGAACAAACAAAGTAGCCCTTTGTTATGTCATTTTGTTGATATCTTAATATTAGGCAGCAACTTCTGGTTTGTCAGTGGACTCAGCTGTGCTGAGTTTTGCTTTTTTTTCGGGAGTTGCTTCCTCAGTAGAGGAACCCTCAGGGGCATCACCTCCACCACCTGCAGATTTTCTCTTAACAGGACAGGAAACAGGCTGTTCTTCCTCTTTGTGGTCTACAACTATTTACAGTTTAACGTAAAAAAAAAACGTTAACAGATAAGATAAACTTACCTGCGGCATCTTTTGAGTCTTCCTTGCCATTTTTCGGTGCTTCTTCGACGTCACCGTTCTCCTCGCTTTCCACCTTTTTCTCGGGTGTTTCTTTGACTTCTTCTTCTTCTTCCTCTTTCTTTTCCTCGACTACAGCTTTTTCTTTGATTTGCTCTTGCCTACAAGAATCCAACACGTGTTTTTTTTTTTAATCAGGTTATCGAATGTGTTTCGTTGAATAAGTATGTTAATTAAACGTTATAAAAACTTTGAATATGGACAATTTCGAACTAAAAAAATGAAGTACCGCCGAAATGAATACATCCGTTCTTAATATAACCGCTTTACCGGCTTTTTTTTTAGAGAAACGCCACTTTGTCGCCATCTTGATAACATACCGCCAAAACAAAAATGCAACTTTCACGAACACAATACAAAATAAGATTATTAAAATTACTTACGGTTTTTCACAAACTTTGTCTGCCATTTTTGAAATTAGCGATTGCTTCTTAACACTTTTTTTTTTCAAAAAAGGCTGTTGTTTATAGGACGCGACGAACGACTTACACACGGCTTGGCACGAGGCAATAATGATGAGAGTGAGATAGAGATAGACAATAGACAGCAGCTAGTACCTAGAAAAGCATTACACACATACATATATATACTATATACATATAATATTTCTTTCACTCTCACTATTCATCTCTTACTTGTCTATTGCTTAATTTTTGTATATAAATGCCTAGGCATAGCTAGAGAGCTAGACTGGTAAAAGATGCGATAGTAATAAGTAAATATGATACATGAAAATATACAATGTGCGTTAAGAGAAGCTAATTCTTTTTAATTAGTTAATTATAAGATAAAATTATATAAGTTTTGCTTATTTTTTTAATAAAAAGTTATTTTCTATACCTAGTATAAGTACGGAGATGTTGTTATTGAGCCACATCCAAAAATCAGTATATAGAGTATAGAATTCTATGGGAGAGCGTAATAGTATTGCCACCTATGAAAAAAGAGCCGAACTTTACGAATTTAACGTAGATAAATCTTCCATTAAATTAAAGCTATTAAAATAACCAATCCGCTTTCGACTTTGAGGGAGGTGAAGTGGAAATTCTTCGGTACTGGGAAGCCATTTTAATCATATATATATTATTATTATCGTTGCAAGTTAGTTTATTTCTTATGAAAAAAAAAATAGGTAAAAGCTGCGCTTAACGGAGTGAAAAGTGAAGCTACGAGCTTGTCGGCCGTACGGTTATCGGTTAGTTCGGAAGGTGCCCAAAAATAGACATGGTGTGAATGATTTATATTGACTTAGAACAAGTGTTCTAGCCGTGTATTTCGATTATTAAATCGTAATTATTTAGTGCTTCGGGAAGAGCACCAAACGTACCTGAAGCCCTGGAAGGTGTAAAAGTCCAAACCATGGGCAACAATGCCGCTACGGCTAATAAAAAAGTTGATTCCGCTGAAAGTGTGAAGGAGTTCCTTGACCAGGCTAAGGAAGATTTTGAAGAAAAATGGAAAAAGAATCCGACCAACACTGCAGCTCTTGACGATTTTGACAGGATAAAAACGTTGGGTACTGGATCGTTCGGACGAGTGATGATAGTACAACACAAACCAACAAAAGAATATTATGCAATGAAAATACTTGATAAACAGAAGGTGGTAAAATTGAAACAAGTAGAACATACATTGAATGAAAAGAGAATTCTTCAAGCAATCAACTTCCCATTCCTCGTAAGTCTCAGATTTCATTTTAAAGATAATTCAAATTTATACATGGTGTTAGAATATGTACCAGGGGGGGAAATGTTTTCCCATTTAAGGAAAGTGGGACGGTTTTCGGAGCCCCATTCACGGTTCTACGCTGCTCAAATAGTGCTAGCTTTTGAATATTTGCACTATTTAGATCTGATTTATCGAGATCTGAAACCTGAGAATCTTCTCATTGACTCTCAGGGTTATCTTAAAGTAACAGATTTTGGGTTTGCCAAGAGGGTCAAGGGACGAACCTGGACGTTGTGTGGCACCCCCGAATATTTGGCACCTGAAATTATTCTCAGTAAAGGGTATAATAAAGCTGTCGATTGGTGGGCATTGGGGGTTTTAGTGTATGAAATGGCTGCTGGTTATCCGCCCTTTTTTGCCGATCAACCTATACAAATTTATGAGAAAATTGTATCTGGAAAAGTCCGGTTTCCTTCACACTTTGGCTCTGATTTAAAAGACTTGCTTAGAAACTTATTGCAAGTGGATCTCACCAAACGATATGGTAACTTGAAGGCTGGTGTTAACGACATTAAGGGCCACAAATGGTTCGCCAGTACCGATTGGATTGCGGTATTTCAGAAGAAAATCGAGGCGCCGTTCATACCTCGTTGTAAGGGCCCCGGGGACACCAGCAACTTTGACGATTACGAGGAGGAAGCCCTTCGTATCTCCTCTACTGAGAAATGTGCTAAGGAGTTTGCCGAGTTTTGAATATTTTCATTTATAGTGTAAGTAGCGCTCATTATTTATTTAGTACATACATAAAATAACGTGTTGAGTGAACTGTCCAAAAAGGCTCTTCCAATTATACTTTAAATATTATTAGTATCATTTATAAAGTAGTCTTGGGCTCCCTGCTTAATTTTATTTTGTTTTTACTAATTGCGTGTGTTTTAATTGCCATTTTAATATGAACAAACCGATATTGTCATTTATTTTATCTTTTTGTTTTAATAATGTAATATATTTATCATATCAGTGTTTTAATTGCTTAATCGCAGTAAAAGTTGCCTTAATATAAGAATAGTTGTTTATTTATTTTTTTTTTCAAGACATAATCACATGAGTTTGTTGAGTTTAAGTTTTAAAAGTTATATCAAACAAGACAGGAGAGCCCAGCTAGAGGACGATCAGAAATGCGTACTTCATGTTCATTGCAATATCTGCAGTCTGTTGTGTTTTTTAGTAGCTTATTCCTAAATCGGCATCTTAATCGTGTTGATGCTGTGTTATTAATTGTATAGTTGTGTTGTTGTCAATTTTTTTTTTGTTTTGTTACGAGTTAAGGTCAAAAAAATATGTAGGAAAAATACTTATGAATTTTATGCTTCGTTTTTAAACTGTGCAATATACTTTTTGCTATTCTGAAATGTAAATATGGTTAAAGTAACCTATTAGATTAGAGAACCCTAGTCAACTTTGTTATTATTAATTATAATGAATTATAATTATTATTCTTATAGAATTACTGCGAACCAAATAAAATATATCTAACTTTGACCGAATGTTGCGAATTCTTTTTGACGACACAAATTAAATTAAAACTACTCCGTCGATGTGTTTTGTAACTTTCTTTTCTGATAATAATGCTTCAAAAGTAGAGTTTTGCACGTGCAAGCGTTTTTTTTTTATTTCCTTAATCAGTACAATTATTTTTTGTGTTTTGTGTAAAGTACACATCACATACATACAGGGTGTTCGGTTATCAATGAATGGCTTTTTTTTTTGTTGCAAACAGTTATCAAATTAATCGTAATTAAAGCAAAATTGCTCCGAGTTGTTTTAATATTAAATAAATATATCGGACTCAAGCAAGGCTTTAAATATAATTGTATAATATTATATATTAAAATAAATCAAGGTTTGGCAAGTTTGTAACGGTATTACCTATATTACAATAAACATAACGTTATTGTTTGATAAATTTATACTATAATGTAATAGAATACAGACCCATGTGTGACTAGTTTTTTTTTTCTTAATTTCGTCCAATTTGCAATTGCAATGACTTATAATAAATTAATGTATTTGTTGTATGGTAAGAGAAAAAGAACACCTCACCTGAGAATTATCATGGGAAAAATGCTAGTTTTTTTGTAGACGTTTTCTTGCAACGTTTATTTTAAAGGACCTTTATGAGGAGGATTTAATCGAAAAAGAGAATTTGTTTGAACGTGGGACCAAAAAATTGAATTGATTTGGCTTCGGAAATTCTTGTGCACTTTAAATTCGTTACACTTAAGTACGGTGTGCATTTTGTGAATATAATTATTGCAAAAAAATGTTGCAGGAAATTGTCTATAACTCGCCTTCTTTTATTAGTGTTCAAATATAATGGATGTGTTTTTTGTAAACTATGCTGTTAAAATCTGCCGATGTTTTTGTCACTTTTTATTGAAAAAAAGTGATGCCTGAACACCAATATTCTACATTCTTCACATGGTTACTGTCAATCGATATATTATATGGTACATATGTTATCGTGTATTAATAAAAGTATCATTTTTAAATTAGTTCGGGGGTTTTGACGATTAATTTAAATTAAAATTTAAAGCGTTTGTTACCTGTAAAAAAAGAAAAAAGTTAAAATGTACACTGGTGTTCAATAAATAGTAGGTATACATTACATATGCGTAAGTTGGGTTGCCTACCTAGAGGTGGTTCATTTTTATTGAATTCGAGTGTGCTTATGTACTTGTAGGTACATGCGAAATAAAATAAAATGAAACAAAATAAGATTGCCAACTATTTCGTATCTAACTTAACACTAATTAATAAATAATACCTACCTACTAATTAGTACATACATACATACATACATATATAGATTTAGAATAGAATATAATGAAAACAAAACAAAAGAAAAAACTATTAGTAGTAGCTTTATCGTTACATAAAACTGTATTTATTGATGTAGGCGAAATTAAGGAGAGTTATGCTTTTCAAGTGTACATATTTTTTTTTGTTTTGTCAACCCCTTTCTACATAAATATGTAGGTATATTGGTATTTCAGAATGTGCTAGCTATTGTGAATTTTTAGACCTACGTTCTTTGCTTTTGTATTTTAGTTCATGTCGAAGAATGTATTAAATTAAAATCATTAAAGTACTTAAAAAACAATTTTTTATATTTATATTTCTGAAACTCCTAAGAGGTTTTTTATATCGTGTAAAAAATAATAAAATGAGGTATCAATGGGTATAGTTTACATTTATAATTTAATTTCAACTTGCACAGTCAAGGTAAACATGTTTAGCAAAATTAGTTTTCTCCTTAGATGTTATTACATCTTAGTTAACGATAACACTTTTACAAGTAAAAATTTATACTTTAGGTACCTAATAATACATAATTAGAAGGGGTACAAAATAAACAAATAGCAGTATAATCTAACATTTATTATTCGGTGCAGCTGTACATTCGTTTTTGATTGATTGCGAAACAACATTAATTAACATATAATATCTTTTATTATATATTATTATTATTATAACGAGTGTTATTTATTAATAATATAAAACAGAAATTAATTTATTGTTGCTAAAATTGCAAAATAGCCAGCCTGCTCATTAAATTTCGTCAACTGCAACTGAATTACTGAATACGTTATCAAAAACAGGTTTGTTATGTAATGCTAATTATACATATTACATATATGTACGCCATATAACTTTATTAATTCTCAATTAATATTAATAAACAATTAATTAAATAATGTAGAGGAATAGTTTGAGACCGGTTTTATTTTTATGTATTTTGAAAATAAACACATGAATTAATTGGAAAAAAAGTATGTACAGTCGCTACCAAAAAAAATGACACAATGCTTGCTTCTTGTCCCATCGTAAATTAATAATGATTTTTTTCAAGTTACTATAATTGTTTTGTTTTTATTTTTGATGGCAGATAGACAACGTTACATGTTACTGTTTCTGGCATTATTTTGTATAAGTATTTAAAGGTATTATAGTAGATAAATATAGGAACCACAGGAAAGATATCGATTTAAAGATGTGCAAAACGATTTTACGTAATAGTAATGTAATATGTAAGTAATTGTTTTATTGAATAATTTGAGGGTCGCAGTATTTAGTCTTCGTTATTGTTGCGGCGCCTTCTCCCAGGGCCCCCTGCGAAGTTAGCTGCAGCTAAACCCATCAGATGTTTGGCCGCCTGTGATCCTGAGTAGCCTCGACTTAGACCCAAGTCGAGTCCTCTTTTTGAACTAAACAAATTCACCTTTATTTATTAAAACGAAAAATGGTAATCTAAAATTTAAAGGATTAATGCGATAAGTTAAGTTATCAAAATTCATTATTTTTTATCTCTTTATAAATCAATCAATTGGGTAATTAATTAATTGGCAACGAATTGACGAATGAATGACTGCTACTAGAAAATAATAAAACTCATAAAATAAGAGATAGAGAAGTAATATATATATATATCTATATTAATTTATAATTGATTGTCAGTTGTTTTGTTTTATTTCCTGTTTGCGTGATTAACGTTATGGGATGGGCTCCTTAAGCTACCAGTACTGATCTTTTTTTCTTCCCTGGTCCATTCGGTGAATTAGCATAATCGAACGCTAGCCTATGTTGAGCTTCTAAATACCCAGAACGGCCCCGGTCCATCCCGAAATCTACCATTTTGGCACTTCTTTTTTGCGCCAAACTGTAATTTTTTCGTCAATCATTTTATTTATGCTTTTAAATTACAATATAAGCGGACGAGACTCGAACATTTACGACAAACATGTGTAATATTAACGGAAACACAAAGCATATTGCATTTTTTTAAATTTATTTCAGAGTAAGATTTTTAATTAAAAAATGACAAAGTAACGAAAAGCTGTTATGTAGCCACTACCGTCAGAAATTGCAAATGACAGCTCATTGTTGATAAATGATTTTGTGTAAATTTATATTGTTTAACGATTTATCTAAAGTATCTTATTGTAGTGGTTATTATTTAGATAAAGCATCGGATAATATAAATAATATAATAAAATTTATATATTTAAGTTGAATTTCTTCGCGAAGTAGTTGTGCAGTTTGGCCGTTTTATCAGAGATGGCGCACTATGTTCTACTTCATTTGTTAATCGTATTGTTAATTTAAACTGTCAAAAAGTTTTGATTTTGCCTGTAAACAGAGTGTGAAATTTTCATAATTAGTAATAAGGAAGAGTGAATTTGCAGTGAAATATTAATTATTAAATGTGATAGTGTATTTCTGCAGCATCAGTGATTTTGGTAAGTCAATTATTTATATTCATCGAATTTATTACAAAATTTTACAGTAGCACTAAGGGCTGGTTGTAATTTAGGTATTTAAATACGAAATCTCGTTAATTTAGAGTTGTTGATGTTTCGTTGCGTTATTTATCCAATCAGGTCCGTCTAAATTATCGGTTGGCAAAGGCTTTAATTAATTGATACTTGTTTAGAGTTACCTACCTACCTATACAGTCTGTAGCTTATAATTTTTGTGTTTATTCGGGTACCTGTTTTGAAAAAAGCTTCACATACAAACATAATTGCGAGATTATAAATAGATAAAATTAAACTTACTTTTCCAAGTCTTCTTCGGCGACAAGGGCTTGCCTGAGACGAGCTAAGGTCTGTAAAAGGTACTCAGGGTTCCTTTCGAACGACAATTGGGGCGAATAAAATTCAGGACTGCGAAGAAATCAATTAAACTTAAAGAATGATAAATAAATAGAAACAGTATTACCTTGGTTGAGGTGCTGCCTCTGCCAGAGATATGTAACGTATCACCGCAAAAGCAGCCAGTATGGATAAATACGGAATATTTCTTTTTGAAAACATTTCTTTATCTGCAACAGAAAGGAATTCGAAAATTATTTCTTTTCCGCTTGCTCCAATAATAATAATAATAAATAATTAACGTTTCTGTTAAACTTTATAAATACCTACATAAGAGTTTTAAGGGAAAAGTTGGGTGGATTCAGTAAACTAATTTGAATTTATTTTCGGTTCTTTGGCCTGTAATGATGCGGGCATACAATCGACGTGTTAAAGCCTCTTTTAGTTTAGTAGGCAGACACTTAGCTACCTACCTAACAAAGTCAAACTTTGTCAGGGAATATGTTAATAATGGAATGAATGGAGGTAGACCGATAATAACACCTGTTGTTTGGGCAATCGAATTACGTATTTTTCTAAACGAATTAAATTTTATTAACTGTAAGAATCGATTGATTAATTAATTATGTAATTGTTTTAATTTCGTTGAAAATCTTTTTGCTGCTCAACACGAATTACATTACATTTGGAAACGTAGGTACTTTATCGTGGATTGCGTCTACTTTAATTAATATAGATGACAAAACAGGTGCATGTGCATCTGACGGTTTAATCGTCGGCATTTGTGTACAAAGGTAAAATCGATCGATCACTACGATAATGCCCTCAGGGGTGTTACCCTAGCCTAGATTAACAATTAAATTCAACGTGTTAATTTTTTCCACTACATGTTATATTGTTATTGTTTGTTTCTGCATAAATAGTACGTACGTAGTAATTGCCCTTAAACACCGACGTAATGTGTTTTTGCTGTTATTTATCACACAAACAGACAGATAGACAGGCCTGCATAGGGACTGATACCACACTCCTGAATTAATTATGCTATGTATATTGTCTAATGGGTAACATTTATGGGCAACGATGTGTTACCTACTACAGGTTACAAAATGGAAACGGACGGGACGTATTAATGGACATTAATTCGTTCGTTTATTGATCATTTGCAATTACTAATTACTAATTATGTATCCGTTCGAGCGTTATCTTAAATTGTCCGGCGAGCGAGCGATCGATTGCCTAAAAATACAGAGAGAGGGGGTCGATTAAAAAGTGCAACAAAATATTAATTCATTTATTTAATTTATTATTAATTAATAAGTCGTTCACTCACAACAATTTATCGAAATAAATGAAATGTTCTGCGGCAAATGCAGCTCGACTACCTACAACATTGTATGCTTTGGTGTATGGTGGGTTGCCTGTACACAGATATATATATATATGTATATATTAGACGTTGCTATTAATTAAAACGGTTTAATTAAGGTAGAGGCCAGGCTGCAAGTATGCAAGTATGAATTGCATTGTTTGCTGTGTGCTTCTGACACCAAAGTTATCTTTGCCTCTGTAATTTGAAAGCGGTCTTTGGCTCTGAACTCCCAAGAAGTTTACCAACCTGCAGTTATTTCCTATACAATAAAACAATAATTATCTTCTGAGTATTTAATTTATTTAAATTACGTATGTATCGGACTTAGTTAGAAAAAGGATACCCATGTTGGCGGTTTATTTGAATTGTTTCTGTTTGTATCTGCGTCGTCTGACAATAAACTAAGTGTGCTGAAAGCATCTGGGGAAATTGTGACGTAGGTGAATTTTGTGGAAATTGTGGAGTCACAGTAGTCACAGTCACCCCATTGCAATTAACGCTTCGGAAAGATCACGGTCCGGTGCTCTCTGCTTTGGGGTTTCGTTTATAACTAACTACATATAACTATAACGTAAGAGTGTTAGGGTTGCCCCATTGCCTTTTGCGTTACATTTACGACCTTTGCGGTAGCACTTTCGTTTTCTTCGACGGACCGGCCACACACCCTTCTTCTTCTTCTTCTTCTTGAAATAGTTGAAAGCGTTTGCCTTATAGAAATGATAATGTCTTTTGTAAAAGAAACACAAACACGTACCTATATACGTATATATATATACACCATATATACAATACTTACTTAAGTGAGGAAAAGAAACGTAGTAGTACAAACATAAAAGTATTTGTAAAAGGCTTCGCTTTCAGTTTCCTTTTTACTTTATTGTCTGAGCCATTTGTAAAATTTTTTTGTTTTTTTTTTGCAACTAAAAAAATCATAAAGGTGATAGATAAGTAATGGTTTTCAGTTATCTGTTACGATGTTAAAAAAGGGATAGACAGGGAGGAGATGGAAAGGAAGGAGGGAGGGTTCGTGGACCCATAAATGATGATAATAATAGTAGATTTTTAGATCGTAAACGGTTATATTTATAAGGGACATAAAAATAAAAATAATCCCAACATCTCGATATTAAAGAGTCAATTAAAAAGAGTATGTTTTTACGCTAAAACTCAACAACTTAGCTGCGAAACACTCTAAACAAAATTGTATCGTATAGAAGAGATATGAAAATTTACAAATGTAAAAAAAAAAATAATAAAAGAAGAAACTGTCTAAATACCTGATTGCGATACGATTAAATTGCTTTTGTAATTTAATAAACTCGATCAGTTGCACTCATTTGCAATAGGTACCTGCATATAATAGGTATTTTTGAAAGTTCAATTTCAAAGGAAACGGTCCGAGAAAAATGTGCTTAAACCACAAAACCCTATTAGCTACATTACAAACAGTATAATTCATAATTGTTTGAAGTTAAAATCGTCGTCGTAAAGCTTAAATAAAAACGGTAAAGGTACAGGGTCTTCATAAACGTCAAAGTATTATATAACCTCATTTTCAGTAAACGGTTAGTGACCAACAGATAGTGTTTTTGTTGATTTGGGATTGGTACCCCGAATCTAGTTCCTAAAATTACTGTTGTCAACAGTGTCGTGTAGTTTTTTAAGTATTAAATAAACAAATCAGAATTTGCGTTCTATTTAAGGTAATAAAATAAAGTTTTTTTTGCGCTTTCTATCTCTTATTCATTTTAATTGATTTCTTTTGTATATTAACACTAAAAATTATTGTTATTTTTTTTATTTCAAAAGATAACTACAACATAACCTTTCTATAATTTTCTAACGCCGCCACTGGAATTTGTCCGAAATCGTTTAGGGATATTTGAATTGATTTCTTGTATTTTTTGTTGGTTAACGTGGTCCTTGAACGTTTATTAATATATGAAAACACCATTACTATAATACCTAAGAGGTAACCTTTAATTTTTTATTACATATATTATTTTATTGTTTGTTGTGTGATTGTCACTTTTCTCCCCTTTGTCTGTTTTTAGAAAACGAATTGAATTTGTCAGGCCTTCGAGACGCGGAAATTCAATTTTTTTAAAAGAAAAGGTTCGCGTTTCGTTACCGTTTTCTACTCTCTTACGATTACCATTTCTCTTTATACATACGACAGGTATGTAATATGATATCGTGGAGATATAATTCAATTCGAGAATTGTACTGAACTGCAATTGTGGACTTCCCTCAATATACTTTTACGATTAGTTTGCTAGGTAGATATTTTTTTATCGTTCTGTGTTCGACGTGAATACAAAATTTGTTTTAACTCGGGTACTCACCTGTTATTGGATAAACATTGCAACATAGATAGATAGATAGGTATAGATAATTTAAAGTAGGCAACGAACGGAAGAAACAAGCGGACTCGCCGGTAGTTTATAAAATCGATATCGAGTGGTAAAAGGCCCTCGTTTAAGATGGTAATATTTCATTCGATTTATTTAAATTTAAATGACTAATTTCGTGTCTAATTTGAACTCGTCAGTGAACTTTTTACTTAATAATAAATAATACGTGTGTACCTATGTAGATAAGTCTGGCTTGCTGTTTTGAATTTAAAATTTCTTTCTCTTGTAGACAGAAAAAAAGAAGTGGCATGTGACATTCCTTTACATGCAAACATTCGAAGATCGCTCATTTTTCCGTCAGACCCAAATCCTTTGGTTCGTCGCGCGACAATGGGCGAATTGGCAGAGGAAAATTGAATATTGTTGTAGGTACACAAAATCAATTTGCGTCATTTATTCACGGAGTCCACTGTACCGTGTAATGAGGGATCAGATTCTATCACCCCATCCCCCCAGCACCCTGTCGATGTTATACATGCAGTCTATAGAAATACGAAATCGTGGAAGCTAGGTAAAAAAAATAAATAAACAATCATTACAATATACATGCGACGTGTATGTTGGGTTGCATAATATGCCATTCGTGACGTATATGCAGCCCGCCACACCCTGTACGTATAAACGTGTTGCATATGTACCTATACAATTTTGAGGAGATAATTTTCACAGTTTCTCTACTATTGTTTAAGTAAGTAATTTCCGTTTTAGGACCTTTTCAAACGTATAGTAATAGTTAAATGGTCGTTAAATCCGTGGGGCTTGGGTTTGGAATTTACCCAATGTTAACAATTCAACAACAACAACGGTCTTAAACTTGAGTCCAGAGCGGTATTAAGGGCTAATCCTTTCGATTTTATGTTTTGTCGCTACGTCGTTTATTCCCAAATGCCGCAGATGCCTTTGTGAGCACTCACTCACCCGGAACTAATTTAAAATATGTAACATTAATTTAGATATTCTAGTTGTTTTGATGTTTATACGGTTTATATTTTTTATTTTTTTTTCTACGTATATACGTCAGGAAAAAGAATGGGGAAATTTTGGCGCGATATCTGCGATTCAAGTTGCGGCAGTGATGATGTGATAGCTATCGGCAGTCTCTCCCCGTTTTCGTTACGTTCCTCAGGGACATACTGCATCAAAAAAACTTTTTTTTACCACTTTTTTTATTGGTTTACCTTGAAAAAATCCGTTACGTCTCCCTAATTACTCCAATCCATTTGACAGTTCGATTTTTGTCAGAATTTCTTTTTTGTCAGGAAATTATATGGCACATTATCGAAAGGTTTGTATTTGTAAATACATTATTAACATTATAATTTCCATTCTGATACATCTGTAATGGCACAATATAAAATATTCATTCGCCTCGACCTGATATTGTCGGGTAAGCAGGATACTTTCGAAACAAGAAGTATTATGTATAATAAATGTATGAAATCGACCAAAAGTGGGATAAAGAGGAAGGGTGTGTGGCACGGGGAAACGGAGTACATACTACTATTGTATAAATATATACATATATGTGTGTGTGTTGTTAACATAAACTTGCCGAACACACACAAATCTACGCAATAACCAACCGTAATAATTATAATAATTGATTAAGAAAGTAAATAATAAGTTTATAATCGTATAAACCAATTTATAGACAGACAGGGGGCCACGTTTAGTATCTACTAATTTGTATTAATTCGAACAACAGTCAGTTAGTTAATTAGATGATTGTTAATGTAAACTTAAGGAAAATATTATTTGCTAATTCAACAGCAGTTAATATTTTAGTATAAAGTGAAAATACACCTTTTATTAATTTCGTTTTGTTTTTTCTATTTATCTTCCATTTTTTTTGTTTCTGTTTATATTCTTTTATATCCTGTTTTTTTTTTAGCGCGAGAAAAATGAACCAACCGGCTTAGAGTAAAGATTAAGGCGACCTGCCTAGATTTATTAATACGACTCTGTTATAATTCCCATCACGGCCCCAGTTAGTCAGAAAGGTCAGCATCCAAGTCTTCTCTGACCCCACCTGAGATTCATCCACCATATTCATCCTTCGTCCTATAATACGTATGTATCTACTGTTATTAAACGTTGCGCGTTGTTTTTCAATTTGATTTAGATTTGTTGGCAAGCTTTTTTTAAACGGAAACCTATATGTTATTGTAACAATAATAACGTTCGTTAAGTCCACTGAGATTTGCCCCGGTCGACATAAAAGTCCATAAATTGCAATATTTCCCTTATGTACCGTCAACCCAACATACTGCAGCGTAAACATGTACATGTGTACGTATAAAATAAACTATTGGATTGTGAAAGGGTAATAACGGTAAAGAAAATTTTTAAATTGATGGCGATGTATTGATTATTGATTTCTAATAGTATAATACAATATTTTACATTACATTACATCACATTACATTACAACTAAAGTTGTAGCAAGCAACGCGTTAAAACTGCAAAAAGGTCTCCGTAACGACATAATGTAATTATTATGTTGAAATGATTTTTTTTACTTAATTTCCAAATAATTAGGCCATGTTTGTCGTCAGTGAAGTAAAATTTTTTGAAATGAGTGACTAATGAGATTTTTTGACGTTTTGCATTTGAAAATTTATCATAATTACAAGCTCTAAGATCCTTTTAATTTCCATGTCGAAGGGACGCCTTGCATAGTAAAACAAGCAAGTAGCTTTTCCATGTAAATTTCTGCCAAATTACTGATAGAGGCGGGGACGGGGATGGGGTTGGTAAAGACTCAAACATTACCAAAAGAAATAAGTTGACTCATTTTAATTTTGATATTAATTGAATTAAAAAAGGTACATATACACGGATATAAAGTAACCCCTTTTCCTCACCCTTAAATAATGAATAAGAAAATTTTAAATCGAATTATTTTAGTGTCGCAATGAATTCAGCTTTTTTTTTAATGGCATGGAGGTCGAAATGTATATATAGCTTATTAAAATATTTTTCAATTTTCTAATAAATAATAAATTACGGCCACTTTAATTTTTGAAAATTAATCTTTTAGTTGTCTAGCACTTAATTAAGTTATTTTTTGCAATCTGACTCTTAAAAAATAGCTGCATTGTTTTAACTGTTGATTCAAAAACAAAAGCTGTATTATTAACTGTTAAAATTTGTTAATTTTACAATAGTTTTAAATAATTATTAATATGCTAGAGAAATCGAAATATAATAAAATTAATTGTATTTGATCTTTAATATTTTATGGCATACTACGTAATAATTATTTAAAACTATTATGGAATTAACAAATTCAATGTTAGTTTGACAGTTAAGTATGAACAATTAAATGTACAGCTTTTGTTTTCGAGTCAACAATTGAGCTTTTGTTTAAAACAATTTGTTTCCAAAGCCTGTTAATAAGAACTTAAAATTACTAGTAGGTAAGTAAAAGATCAATAAAGTGGCTTTAATTTCTAAGAAAATTTGAGCAACTGAAAAGCACTTTATGTATAGATCTATTTAATTTCAAAATATGATATATATTACCATTTAAAAAAATTGTGGTGCTAGAAATTTTGGCTTCTCTAAAATAACTTGAAAAAATGTTATATAAATTCAGTATTTCCAATGATTAAAAAAATATTTAAATAAAATCGCTGATGAATTAAAATTTCAATTTGGCTCTGTTTTTAAAAGACATTACGTATTAAAAACGACTTAATATAAAATCAGATTTTGCAGGATGAGAACGTTCAGCGCATTATCGTTACTCGTCTCTAATGTTAGTAAGTAAGTACTTGGGTGATAAATAATTAAGATCATCTTTAAACTGAAGAAGACAAGACGAGTGAGTTAGATGGCACTAATCTTGCACTTTAATAACACACTTATTGTACGTTACGTTACGTTATTATCTTGATAGGTACCTATCTGTATACAGTTTCATTAATTAATTATTTATTAAATACTGCATATTAAATTACATTACAGTACTTGGAGGGCGGTTCGGTTATTAAATTTTATCATTTTCTGGCACGGGAAATAACAAAAAACGATATTACGATAGTAAATATTGTAGGTAGTTAAATGGGAGTATAAAAATAAAAAGTCTCTAACTAAATGCATTATTTGTAGGTATACGTAATGCGAGACTGGGAACGATGGCACTTTTAATGGAAACCTTGGAATGACATTAGGATCTAATGTATTCCTTAATGTTTGATGGACATATTATAATATCAAGGTAATTTTATATTATTAAACAATATAATATAATATACGTACGTGACAAAAAAAAAATTAGTATGTCATGCATTGCATTATCGATATAAAAAGAAGATAAATGAATAAAACTTACCACTTGTTTTCTGGGAAAGCAGTTGGTTCACAAATGTTTTCTTGGGGCTTGGGGATTGTTTTATGACTTTTCACCCTTAGTTACGTCTGTCGAGGAGTTTTTCGAAAAGTAGCTATGCGAATTTCGCGCTCCCTTTTATATAAGCTTTAACGGTGTGGTGTAGATGTGTGTGTGCGTTAAATTGTGAGCTTTTCCCCCACGTACAACGCGCAGACGTTCTCTTTGCTTTTCCTACACGGCGGAGGGCCAAAATTTTAACATTTTTTTTTTATCACATACGTATGTAACTTTAATTATTATCCGTTGTTACCTTTACTTACATAATATTTACCTGCTCTGCTGTTCTGTTGTTAATGAACCGGATAGAAAAAAGGTATTTATTGATTACATGCCCAACGAAAAAAAAATGATTAAAAAGAGTCGGATTTTGTTATTGTGATTTATTTGGACAAACGACAGCGCGATAAATTATTTATTTTTGTCGATGTTTTTTGTAAAAAAAAAGAAATATTTCAAATTTGACTTAATTTAATGGAGAAAACAGGGAAACAGATGGATAGAATAACGTTACGTTAGTTATAGGCAGGCATTCGAAATGCCATCGAATTAATTGAAAGCGTGCACATACGGTTTTGGTCAGAAATAGATGAGTTTCCGAATAACGAACGGTTGGATGAAAAATACCAGATGGCTTCACTTTTGCAAATTAACCCCAAATGACCATTACGTATCTACATATACATTCTGAATTGCACACGAGACACAATCTGTATTTTTTTCGTCCAATTTCCCATCAAGTTATAATAATTAATAAGCAATTTATGCAACACATTATACAAGGTGTATGGTGGGTTGCATACAGTCGGTTCCTTAAATCTTAAAATCCCTGTATGTTACGTGTGTACTAAATTTAGCATATATATACATATTTCCAAAGGTTTTTATCATACAAACAACTCGCTTATAATATTATTGGATATCAAGTATAAAAGTGGCGTAAGCTTTACACAAATATGTGCTAGAGATTTTATTAAATTATAATCGCCTGGATAGGCCTTCTGGTTTACTTTAGTGAGGCCCTTTTTTCACGATTAATCCAAAATCAATTATTAAATGCCTATACATAAACATATGCTACGTATATTTTACTTTAATTTTGTTTACGTATCTAAAAAATAATATAATACGTTTATCAGTTTCTAATTTTAGTTTTAATACAAAACATAGGCAGGCACATGTGTGTATTTTAAGTATATAGTTGGTAAGTAAATAGGCATTTGTATATGTGGGTATCTTTTATCTTTTTAAATAACAGTAAAAAGAATATTGTCTTTTGCTCTCCACATATATATTTACAATAACTCTCTATACATGTAAATTTTACGTCGTTTCATGCACGGGTTATGCCTTCTTCAGGCTTACACTAACGTTCACGACTCTTTAAAATGGGAAAATTAAACTTATAATACACGTTCTTCTTATTACAATACCTACGTATACATAGACGTTTTATTATTTGCACGTATGTTTTACTTCTTTTTCTTATTATTACTACAGTATTACTCTATTTTGTCTCTCACAATAAAAAAAAGAAGTGAGAACATTAATCGAATCTCGTCGATTAATTTAACGTGAAATAGTCTGCTTTTATACTATTCGTCTGCTGTATGTACGTACGTGTTAGAATATGGTAAATGTAAATTATTTACTATCGGACGAACGAATTATTAGTAGAGTAGAGACGTAAGTTATTTGCTGTAAATATCGGGCAGATAACTAGTTAGGTTGTTTTGGGGTTGATTGTGGTTTTAGGCTTGCGGGTTCAAATTGCAAACGTTCTACATAGGTGTATGTATATATACTCGTATATGTACATATGTGTGTTGGGAAATAATTCGATTTCAGAATATCTCGGGAGAAACGTAAATATACATACATACATACATACATATATATGTACATGCATTCATATTAAATCGACAACAAAATTATTGTATTGTATTTGTGGCTTCTTTTTTTTCCTAAATTGCATTACGTAATCTTTTATTACAAAGATTTTTTTTACACAACCCCATCTTATTTTCTACGTAATACTTATAAACAGAAAACAAGAGGCAAAAGCTGTTAAATATTTGTCTTTATGATGTTGTGTTGCTTCCATCTCAATACCGAAATGTTACGGTGTTATCGGGTGACTTTTATCCCTTTCTGATGCAGGTAAACACAATTCTCGTCAGCAGGGAATGAAAAGTGGAAAAGTGTACACTACAAATTTTGTTACACTTATCTACCTATATATATATAATTTTTTTGGTCACCAAATTTCAATTGTCTAATATTTTGTCTTTACTTTTAGCCTAGTCGTTACCACAATAGCTACATAAATGTCCAAGAACCACATACGTAAGCCTGTGTCTTTGGGCAACCAACAATACACGATACAAAAAATAAATCCAAATATACCTAGACGACTCCAGATTAATTTCAGTGGCGGTGTTAAAAAAATCAGGAAAAAATGTAAGTGAAAATACCACAATAACTAAAATTTCTATTTTCAAATATTTTGCCTTTACTTTTAGCCTAGCCGTAAGTGCAATACATAGATGTCCGAGAACCACCACGTACCAGACCCCGTGTGTTTAGCCAACCAACAATACACGATTCAGGAATTCAATCCAAATATCAATTCCGACGACGGGGTTAAACAAGTCAGGAAAAAATGTAAGTTAAAATTACAAAATAACTAAAAATTTTAGTATTATCATAGTATATATAACGCAACAAATTAAAAAGAATAAGAGAGATAGAAATCGCAATAAGCAATATTTTATAATTTATATATATAAAAGGACTCTAATTTCTTAATTATTTTTTCTACTGCTACGACACTGGTAATTAATTGTCAAACAACAATAGTAGTAACTAAAATAAATCAACAAAAATATTATCGGTTACTAAAAACGAGTCCTTTTATGAACACTCTGTATATTTTTCGGCTTATTTTGAGACAAGTGTGTTTGTTTAGTTACTGAATAAGTAGATAGTAGGAAAAAGACGACTTCCCGTCTTTGCTTTAGCAACTTAAGGGCCCTTTAGTAGCTCTTTTGCGTGCCGACTGAACTGTGGAAAAGAGAAAAGGGTTCTCGTTCTCGTATTTGCATATAATTTGAACAACTTGGACGGTAAACGGCGCGTACAGAATGTAAGTAGGTAGATGTCTTTAAAACGGAACTAAGACAGATATTATAATAGGTAGGTAAACCTTTAAAAGCTTCTGGTTGTTATTCTAACAATGAACATGATATTTTTCTGTTTACTCTTTATTCTTATAATATAATAAATAGTACCTACGTATAGAGCAGCCTCGTGCTTTGCGTGTGTAAAATCGACAATAATGACGTATCTGATCGCTAGCAAGATAGGCTGTCTTTATTTATAATTAAGAAAAGTTTGTTCAGTTCAGTTGGAGAACTTTGGAAAATTATATTTACCGTGAACGTTTAGTTCTAAAAGCATTTTCAGCTTCCGTTTCTTTTTCTTTTTTTCTTTTGCTGTAAGTTAATTCTTTTCTTACCTTATAAATTATCAAAGTTTGTTACTGCGAACTTTTAAAAATTTATCATTTCGCACGTCCCGTTTTTGTTAAAATAAATAACAGTTATTGGACAAGTTTTAATTTTTAATTTAATTGAGAATTAGAATATTGTAAGTAGTTCATGTCGTCGTTTGTGGCTATAGTAAATTCAAACGTTTAACGTTTTATTTTCTTTTTAATATCGTAATTGAAATAGTTCAAGGAAGAGGAGCAGCCAGCGTCTTATATCAGGAGACCTTTTTTTTCCCTTTGAAATTCGGGATACGTGTCGGATAGTCCTTTTTATATGTAAATTTCTGTATGCTTTTACAAAAACGTTTACACGCCCGTCTGTCGTTTTTCCGTTCACGTATCTGCATATAATATGTTTGTTGTAGGTACCTTTGCTACCTTTTTCTAAATAATAAATACACAAGTATGTATACATATACGTACGTACGTATAAAAGAAAGTATGATAGATTTTCTTGTGCTCTTTTTTTTTTTTTTTTTTATTAAAGCATTTTATGCACGAGTATTGTCCGTAGACGGGGATCATAAAATAATTTTTATTGCCCTTTTCAAGTATGTTAGCATTATTATGAAGATCCACAGGCTGAGTTGGGTGGGTAAATTAATTTCATAAATACATACAATGTAAAACATATTTTTATACACCATACCACGTTATTGTATATTAAATGTGTTCCTGTGCGCTAATGAAATGCTTTTTGCTTTACTTAATGCAACAATAAATATCCTAGAGAATTGTTCACAAAATCGACAGTGACGGAATCATATTTTTACTCCGCAGAAGGGTCCATTGCTTAGACAGTGTATTTGTGTATGTTTATATCGTCCCATTGTATGTTAATTTGCCCTTTTTTTAAGTAATCTTTTAATTAAAGAGAGCAAATTCCAATTTCAAATGGGCGTCCTGTTAACTTCCATTTTCCGTTTTGTTTTTTACACAGAAGAATCTGACAACAATTTTAAACCTTATAAATATTTCATTTTTCATTTCCACTTTCTTTGCCTTGTTCAGTTCTTACTTAAATTAATCAGCGAGAAACGTCAGCTCTCACGTTGAGACAGGTCGTCGTTATTTTTAAAGTAAACTTTTATCGAAAATATTAAATGTGTAATTAAGTAAGACGTTTGCTTTTTCGATTACTAAATAATAATGTACGGCAGACTGTAATGAAACAATGTTGAATTAGTTACTTTGTTCTTTGGGTGTTTAAGATGTATATTGCATATACCATTAATTAAGTTTAGCAGTTAACAGACAATTTTCGCAAAGACCCAATAAATTGAATTTACGTGCCCGTAAAAAACCACTGCAGGAACACAATAAAAATCGCACTAACTCGATTTGATCGCATTTTAATTTGTAATACATTTTATAAAACGTTTTCTCCTATTACCATCAACCAATTTATTCATTATAATCAACTGTACATCAATTATAATATAGGAATTTATTAATTAATTATAAATGAAAACGAACGAAACATACATTATTTGTAAATTGATCAATTATTTACTTTAGAGAAGAAAACAATTATTTAACTATTTCATAATGATTACTTTAATTCGAACTAGAAATAAATTTTCAATTAAACATCTGAAATCTATAAGTATATACTTCATTAGGATTTTCGTGAAGGAGCCGTCTAAACGTATATAGTTCAGTAGTAGTTGTAAGTAATTTTGAGAACTGTAATACCGACATATTTTTAAGTAGTTTAAAAAACTGTATTATCGACATCGTTCGGTTCAGCGATCGGCTGTTAGATGGCGTCCAGCGTGTTCTTTTTCGATTTTAGTGTAATGTTGGTTGTCTATAGTTTGGAAACAAAATAATGAATTGCTCTTCCACGCCACTTTGACAGTTGATTCAAAATGGCCGGCTGCCAAGATGTTTGCGTTGATAGGACTGTTCGGCTCGGAATTTGTAGGTGTGTCGCGACGTGTAAATAAAACAAGAACTTTATTCAATTAAACATAATTGTTGCTATGTTTCCGTGTAATATTTTACGATCCCGAACGTACCCCTGATAGTTTTTAAGTTATTACACGGGCGAGTTCCAGCGGAGGGTTAGAATTGATTATCGGTCGGTTGGGTGTAATAATTCGGTTGTAAGGGTGTGCTTGTGTTTTTCGAAAACGCGAAAATGTGGAATATGATGTGCGACGTTATGCCGACCATTTCGGAGGACAGCATTAGTCAAAGGAGCTCGCAGTTCTCGAGCGAAGACGCCAATTTCGAACAGTTAATGGTGTCTATGTTAGATGAACGAGACAAGTTGATGGACAGTTTGCGGGAGACGCAGGCACGTCTTTCGGAAACCGAAATTAAATTAACGGATGTCGAAAAGGAACGGGATTCTCTTCATAGGCAGATTGCAGCGAACCTTCCCCAGGTACATATTTACCAACATCAATCATTTTTTATCTTACGATTCATTCGTTTAGGAAACGATACCTACAGTCTAACTATTTATTGTATTTCTAATGCACGAGACACGAGATATTTTATAATATTTATGATACGTGTGCGTATGTATTTGTGTACATATATGTATGTATAGGGTGATAGGTACCTCTACCCTCTACCACCAGAATTAGTTGCTGTATCGATTTCGAAGACGATGGTGCTCTTGGGCATTAAGATTCGCTTAAAACGCCATTATTTATACAAACAGCGGTTTTTGTTTGAAAAAACAAAAATCTGTATTCTAACGACTACAATTTTCGATTATGAATCTATAGAGCTTGCCTTGCCTGACAGTTTTGTAATCTTTCGTTTGTCTGACCGAATGTGACACAGTCCATCTAAATATTTAGATTATTTTCAAAAATATTCTTAAAAGTGTGCAGGCGTTGTCGAGATTATTTTGGGAAATTATCGTTTGTTCTTTACAGTTACCTACCATTTCATTTATTTGATGGCATCTGATTCTTTTCATGAATGAATTTTTTTATCGAAAAATTGCCGATAACATTGATTATTTATTGCCAAAATTGCATATTTTATTCTCAAGTGTTTATTGTATTCATACAATATGTTTATTGCTTTTCTATTTTATTTACTTACTTCTACTCAACACAAAAACATAACAATAATTTATTACCTATGTTGACTGTTGTACAAAAATTTTTGAGTTATTAGTAAATGGTTATTTTATTTTTGTACAACGTTTCAGAACTTTATAATAAATATAAAATAAATGATCATTAAGTAAGTACCTAATAACTCAAGAATTCTTGTCCACTGAACATATGTGAGCCCTTTTTGATATACTAACAATAATTCTTGCTTAATTCGCTTATAATTGAACCATTTTTTTAATAACTAAAGAAAAAAGGGCGTGTAATTTTCTTCTTCTGTTCTTATTTTCCACTCCAAATGTGACCATGATTATTTTATAATACTGCCCAATAAGTCCCAGTCGTTTGCAATCTCCTTAATTATCATTATACACTTGATTCGTATATCGTGTGTAATGTATTAAGTATTTAAGTGTAGGTAGTGTAGTCCATGAGACCTGACTTATTTCGTTTTTGCATACGATTAGGTACCTACTTAGGTACATATCTAAAATACGAACGTAATTACCATTGTAATCTAAATCTACTCAGTAATAATAAAGTAAATAAACCATTTACAAAGCCTAATGGTTAAAAAGAAAAAAAGATAAAAGGGAACCACAAATTAAATTGTACGTGTAATTTTATTAAAAATATCGTTTTCCTTGAAAGTTACGTTTGTCTAATTAACTCTTAAAAAAAATAGTTTGTCGATAATTTATTATACTAAGTACCTACCTACCCATTAATTGTGATTTTGTACTAATTAATGCTAGGTATTCACAGCTAAAAGTAGTTTAGTATCGGTTATAACTTAACTGTACATGCACCACTTTAAATCTACAATAGTAGGCAGTAAAAATGCGTAAACTTCAAATAAACATTATCATTATTAAATTTTCTCTTTTAGCAACACCTCTTGAATAACTCTATTAAGGTTACTAATGTGGTGGGGACATATTTTGAGCGTCGCGGCGCCTTTAAATGTGTCGGTTCATTCAGTTAGCGCTTGCATGTGATAGAAGAATATCGTCTAAAAGACGCTCGAAACGTGTCGCATTATTAACTACATAATATGTCACATCCTATATAATTATTAAGCGTAGCTTTCTCGGATTTTAATGTGAAACTTTACCGCGTTCAATTTAAATAATATTAATAAATAAATAATTCATGTAAATATAAAAATAAAAGTCAATTTATTTTTGAAGCGATGCGACGAATGCTATTTCGAGAACAAATGCAGACTGCATCGTGCACCTAACTAGGTGTAATATACGGGGTGTTCATAAAATATACCTACAACTAGTGCTCAATTGCTTTTAAATTCTTTACTTGCATGTTTTCATTTTTTACAGTTTTTTTCACAAAAAGAAAGAAATAAAGGTGTCGGTCGTTTCTTACGTTGTAATACGTTAATTTAATTTAATAAGCAAAGCATATAATACATTTGGAGGACGTTTCTTATAATAATAATCTCGTCTATCGATTTTTAATTATGTTGCCTTCTAATGTTAATAACAACAACATTGATAGTAATAATATAAACAGTGTAATTGTGAATGAGAATTCAAGGAACGGTTTTTTGTTCTTTTTGCTTTTGCATGAGGAGAACCACATTGTTCAAAGGTTTCTTAAAGAGCATGATGGTAACGAGTGCATAAGGCAATTTCTTCAGGTGTGTTGATAAATAAAAAAGCCTTTTTTGCAGTATGTAGGTATATTGTCGTTTTCCGGCAACGTTATGTTAGAAATTATTTTTCAATCGACTGCTCTTCCGCTTACAAACCGTTCATCCGCAATCAACGGTGGTTTAAAACCAACCAACTTTAACTAATAAATCAATCAACGAGTGCGATCGTTTTCGCTTGGACAAGTAAACCAAGCGGAAATTAAAACTAGTCTGCCACGATAAAAATATACATATATACCTATACTACATTTACTTATTATTTTAGTTAAGTTTCACTTCTCATTTAATCGATTTCATTTTTTTTTGCCATTCTTGCTTTTAATTTAAGCGAGAGTTTTAAGTTTATCACGTTCCTTATAATTCGACCTTAAAACTATTGTTATCTGCAAATAAGTGGACTCTTTATTTAACACCTCGAATTCATGAAAACTAACGAACCAGGGAAACTGAAAGAAGAAGGATGAATGATATACATTGTTTTATGTAGACAAAAGTCTACCTATGAACTTATATGCTGACTGAAACGAAAGAGACCTTGTTATATTTTCGTTAAAGGGTTGATTAATTTTGTTGGGACTGTTCATCTCCTAATTTCTTTTATTTTTGTTTTCCATATTCTGTCTTAAATTGTTAATATGTCCTACCTACAACACTTAATTAGTAATTTTTTCTTATTATAATTATGTACTTGCACATTTGTCTGTCCTGTTTAATAATTTTTATTATTTCAATTAACAGGAATTCGCCACGTTAACGAAAGAATTAAACGCAGCACGGGAACAACTTCTCGAAAGGGAGGAGGAAATATCGGAACTAAAAGCTGAAAGAAATAATACTAGGGTGAGTTTGTTTGTTTTCCCATATTTATTATCGTTAAGTCCATTTACTTGTTTATTTTTCGTTTTCCTAGTATTTTATAACTTCTGTGCATCTTATTTGTTTACATTCGAATTGAATTGGTTCAGCTTAAATTTCCTTGATATCTTCTCTACAATAATCAAACATTTTAAATAAAGCTAGGCAAAGATATTATGCACTTTAACTATAACCTTACTGATGATCAAATTGCAATATAATTCCATTTTTTAATATTTCAGTTCATTTAAAAATCCTGCTTATTTAATTTCTTAAATTTTATAAAAAACAAGAAATATTTATTTATCTGAGAAGGTGCATTTTCCAGAAAAGTAACATATCTATTAATTTTTTGCTGTTTGAGACTTTTGAGACAGGATCCATCTTGAAAATTTAAACAACAGTAAAAATGGGCCAATAGAGGTGCAGCAATTTGACAAGTGGTAGTGTCATAAGTACCTAAAAAGTTATGCCGGTAGAATTCAGTTAATTACATAAAATTATATTTGTTATTTAATTTTTCTTTTTAATTTAACCGTATTTGCATGATTACTTATATATATATATATATATATTTTTTTTTTAATTCATACAAAAAATTTTTATTTTTGTTGTAACAGGCTTAAAGTCAGGGTATTTTTGATATTTACAGTTGGCACCTCTTTGTTATTTTTAGTAACTTTTTTAAAATGGCTTCTTTATTGTTGAATTTTTAATGTAAGTTTGTTTTTGATGTAGCATTACTTATTTTTATACCATATTCATTTAAATAATATGTATTTTGTGTCCATAGCTGTTATTAGAACATCTAGAATGTTTGGTGTCGCGACATGAACGTTCACTAAGGATGACGGTAGTAAAACGTCAGACTGCCGCTCAGTCAGGTGTTTCATCAGAAGTAGAAGTTTTGAAAGCCTTAAAAAGCCTGTTCGAGCATCACAAAGCACTCGACGAAAAAGTAAGTGCAGCATTAATTATTGTTAAAATGTCTAATGTAAACAAAAGATAAACAATGAAAATTTCCAGGTGAGAGAAAGACTACGTGTTGCGTTAGAAAGAAATTCTGTATTAGAGGAAGAATTAGCTAACACCAAAGAAGAAGTGAGCAAAAATCGATATTGCTTTTGATTAATAATTAATTAATACTTATTATTTGCAGTTACAACAATATAAACTAAGCGGCCCTCTGCCAAATGTACAGGCAATTGAAGAAAAACCCAAAGAAAATGGCCAGGCTGATACAGGGGATGATGTAAATAATTCAAACAGTAAGGTAAGAAACATTAGCAATTAATAAATGTTCATTTTCCTAAATCCTTTAATTATATTCTTTATACAATCTCTAACACTTAAATCTTTATTGCTTTTCGTTGTATAGGTATGTCGTTAAGAAAATAGCAAATAATTATGTATTTGTGTGTGTTTTATTACTGTATTTTCCTATAGATTATGTTATTGTATCAAATGCATGTTTTTTGTTGTTCCATTTTTAGACGACGACCGCTTTGAAGAATGCTTTGAATAATAGCAGTGGCACCCGAATAACCAATGGTGGCCTGGGAGTCTCCGAAAACAGCAGCACCGTCGAAGGGAGTACCACTTTGGATTCTGCTGCCAGGATCGCAGACCTGCAAACGGCCTTGGAACAACAGGTGTGCCTTTCTTTATACATTACGTTCTGTACGAGTTTGAAATGTTTACATGTTGGGGCAGCTTTCTTCACGTTAGAGCTGTTTGTCTTTTTATTTTGGTTGGTCTTATTGCAGTTTAAAAAAGTAATTTAATTATTTTTAGAGCTTTGAAAGTATATTTTTGCTGCGCTCTTATCGTTTGCATTGATTGTTGTTATTTTTTGCAAATAGCAACATATTCGACCTTTTACCCGTCTGAAAAACAGTAACGGGTGTATCTGTTTATCTTCTCTTTTTTTTTGTTCATACCGATAAGTCATTCATTTTATGTATTTTTTTCTAGACAAACGAGATCAGCACATGGCAAAGGCGAGTGGCAGAGATGACCAGTCGTTTGGGCGAGCTCGAGGAAACTCTGGCCAAGACACAGAAAGAGCTGCTAAAGGCACAGGAAACGAACTCCAAATTGCAGCGGGATTTGCAGGAGAACGTGGCGCAAAAAGAGGACCAGGAAGAACGGATCGCAACTCTAGAAAAGCGCTACTTGAACGCTCAGAGGGAATCGACGTCTCTGCACGATCTTAACGAAAAGCTTGAGCAGGAATTACAAAATAAGACTGCACAATTAAAGGTTTGTCGTTTATTTTTTTAAATCATACTTGTGTGTATTAATTTGGTTGTTGAGAACGTTTAAATAATTTTTCTCGATTTCCTGAATGTTTCGTTTTATTTGTTTTGCACTCTATGTATTACCACGTTCTCAAACACTTTTTAAGATTTCTAATTTACATATATATTTTTTTTGAGTCACGTTTTGGAGTTTGTTGTAATATAAACTTTCTATTGTTTTGGCACCATTTTTACTCAAAACTAAAGTTTAATACGGCGAAATTAAACCTGTCTTTCTCCCTTTTAATTTGCATTTGCAGTTATCTTTTTCTATTTGTGCTGTTAACGTAATTCGTTTTTCTTTTGTCAATGATTGCGCGAGTGAGTTATTAATTAAATTTTCCTCTTTGTGAAAATTTCAGTTCGCTTGGAACAAAGTAGACACTGTAAGCTCTTCCCAGATACTTGTACATTTTAATCTTAATACCAGTCGCACTTCACATTGCAGAGCTTTATTATTGTCCCCTTATATGCGCATATATTAGGCATGCCCTCGTTATTTATTTATTCTTTTACAGTTACAGTTACTGTATGCATTTTATGTTATTATTGGCTTCTTATATTTATTTCGCCCCGCCCCTACTTCCCTCATAGTTAGATACGAATTTACGACTAACTTTTATCAATTATACATATTTCTTTCCTTTATGATAAATTGAATAACGAATTTTGGAAAGAAGAAGGATATCTTTTTGCTTTTTTTTTGTACTATTATTTCATTTAACAAAACTATATTGCAGTTGCAAGAGGAGAAGATCGCCGCAATTCAAGAAAAGCTCGAATTGGCAGAGCAAAAGCTTTCGCAGTATTCAATGCTTCCCGAGATGGAAGAACAACTCAAGCAGAGAATGGAAGCTCTGACACAGGTGAGACCGCAGGTATGAGAATTTTTTGTATATTTGTATTTATTTTGTTTTATGAGCCTTTCCTTTTTGCGTTGGAGTTGTTTAGCGTTTTTTTTATTATTAAAGGCTCAAGAACGTCACGGTTCGGCCGAAGACCGTATACAGCGGCTCGAGGCGAATTTGGACGAGAAAAACGCAGAATTGGTTCGTCTTAACCAGCGACTGAAGATGAACGAAGAGCACAACAGTCGACTCTCGGCCACCGTCGACAAACTCCTGTCCGAATCGAACGATCGTCTCCAGGTGCACTTGAAGGAACGTATGCACGCGCTGGAGGAAAAGAACAGTCTTACGCAGGAACTCGAAAAAACACGCAAAATAATGGAAGAACTCGAAATGCAGAAGACCGAAATTATGAAGGAATTGGCGAAATCGCGGCTCGAAATCGACAACGTAAAACGACAAATGTTACAGCAAGAGATTGCTTTCAATATCCAACAAACGGACGCGTTAACTCGGAGCTTATCACCAAATGCGGCTCAACAGCAGCAAGACGTAGTTGGAGGTTCGAATGCCACAATCGCGAACAGTTTCACACGAAGCGCTAGCCACACCAGTTTCGAAGCTCACTCGGCGTCTTTGTCACGACGAAGCGCCGTTAAAAGTCGAACGCCTGTCGACGACGACCCCAATAAGGTAACTTTCTTTTTGTTTTTTTATTCGTCTTTTTGAATTTTCTATTGTGGTTTTAAGGTTAATTTTGCTACCCGTTCGATGACAGAACAAGAATGGGAGAAGCTTCAGCAGGCTCACGTGCTGGCTAACGTACAACAAGCTTTCGACGTCTCCAGCGACGCCGAAGGAGACGATAACGATAGTTTATTTAGTACGGCTGACATCTTATCTCCTTCAGGTGCGTGCTGCTCACGTTTCTTTTTTTGTGTTCGTTCCTTACGTATGTCATTATTGTTTTCTTTTTTGTTGGGCTGTAGGTCATACAGATGCTCAGACTTTGGCGATGATGCTCCAGGAGCAGTTGGACGCAATTAATAACGAGATTCGTCTAATTCAAGAAGAGAAGCAGAGTACGGAGGCGCGAGCGGAAGAATTGGAATCTCGGGTTGGTAGTATGGAACATATGAACCTGTTGGCACGAGGGAGAAGTCTGGAACGGCAAAGTCCGCCCCTGAGCGGTCGATCTACTCCCAAATCTCATCATTCACCTCAGAGGGATTATCTGCATAAATATCACACGGTGAGATTAATTTTTTTTATTTACATTGGTTTTTTATCGCCTAAATGATTTAATTAACAATTCTTTTACATTATTGAATGAAAGTAATTAATTATTATATATTGAATACAAAAATATACTTTATTTTTTATATTATTTGCATCTTGTTTTTGACGAAATATATGTAGTTATTAATTAATAATTAGACCAGCAAAAAAAAACACTCATAATAGTTTGACTGGTCTATAATTAGTAATAATGTAACATAAGCTTTAGTAGTTGTTTAACCAGTAATCTCACACTTAACATAAGTATCCAGTTACGATTTTATTATTTAACTTATCGTTTTAATTTTTTAATTTTATTTGTCGTATTTTTCGTGTAATTTTTGGAAAAGATGACAATAGTTATTCATTCACTGGTCCGGAGGTCTATCGTGTTGTGTTGTGTGTTGAGCTGTTGTGTGATGTGTTGTTATAGGCACCAGCTTCAATGTCTCCGGCTCATTTACAGCAGTACCACTCCACCCTGAGCCCCGGTGCTCTTTCAGAATCGCTCCCGACCAGTCAGGTTCGATAAACCAAAATAAATAAACACGTACCGTTCGTTGTATTAATTATCGTTTATTTAATTTGCTTCAATTATGTTTTATATATAAATATATGTATATATATTTCTTTTTGTTTGTGGTCAGGTACACTGTAATCCAAAGACACATTTTGCGTCTCTTACCTTTTTTATTTATTTTTTATTATTTTAACATTTTTTTTAGTTTATTGTTGGCTTGAACTTGAACAGACATATCACACACACGCTATACTCACATAAAATAATAAAATATCGAAAACAATTATTATTAATATTAATATTTATGGCGAAAGAATAATATTCCAAAGTGCATGTTTTATGCTTTTTATTCTTGTTAGGATATTTTCAATTTTTGTGTAATGGGATTTTTTAAATTTATTTATAGCTCCAGCTTGCTCAGATGAGTTCGGAAATGTCAAGGGAGGAGCTTCACATGGCGGAAAACAGCAGCGGTGGGGCTTCCCCCCTTACAGCCCGATCGTTAAGACTGGAGAGGGTTGCTCAGGCGCTCGCTCATAGTCAGGAAGAGCTGCGAAGGTTAGCATTTTTATATTGGTTTTTTTAACACGATTAGTTGTTATCGTCATATCTTTTGTGCTGCTGACGTACCTTCAGGAGGGCGGGAGTTCACGGAATCCCACCGACCTACAGGTTGTTCCTTATTTTTTTATTACTGCTACCTATGTAGTTTCCTGCATTATTGACGAATGTTTGTTAGATTTGTTTGTAGGGAAATAAAATGGGCAACACTACACAACAAGTATATTGTACATGTAGCCTATTTTTAACAGAGCTTTCGTATTTGCTGTGCATACTTATATTTACTTATTCCGATTAATACATATAGGAAAACAGTTTTTTTTTTTTAATTTGAAGAATCATTAAAATAAAGTGGCGTAGAGGCGCAGGCGTTTTGTTTAATTAAGTAATAGGGTAGTCGCAGTTACAGTAGTCTGGTAGTTGTAGCGTATGTTTTTGAATGTGACCGTTAGGCAAGGCCAGATGCACACTCCCCCGTCACCTATGTCGTCTCGTCACAGCAGTCAAGACAGCCTGCACAAAAACTCGACGATGGTCATGATGGGAGGCGGTCCGGGACCGGGAATGATGGGAACGATGCCGGCAGGTCCGTTGTCCACATCATCTACGTCCATGATGCCCGGAATGATGGTCGTCACACGAGATATGTCGCCTGCTGTTGCCGCCGCTGCTGCGGCCGCGGCTGCGGCTCAAAAGAAAAAAGGAATTAAGTCGTCCTTGGGCCGATTCTTCAGCAAAAAAGAGAAGGTACTTACTTATACACGGTGTCCTAAAATTCCGTGGACATATAATTTACTTATTTTGAGCACAAGAATCTACATGTACATGGAAATTTGAGACACTGTGTGTAATAAAAACAAATTTGACTATTTTGATGCTTTCTATTGTATTATAGGTGAAGGGAAAGGAGGTTATTGGAGACCCGCACTTAAATCTTAGCCAAACTAGTATCGGATTGGTGGACGGGGACATTAACGACTCAGGATCCATCGTATCGAACAAGCTGGGACAAAAGGGCGAATTCGATCGAAGGCAGAAGAAAAAGTACGAATTTTCAGTAAATAACATCGACTATTTTAACATTTTTTTTTTTCTTTTGTATTAGGGAGCGGGACTATAGACATGAATTATTAGCAGAAGCGATGAAAGCAGGAACGCCTTTTGCCCTCTGGAACGGTCCCACGATAGTCGCATGGTTAGAACTGTGGGTTGGAATGCCCGCATGGTATGTGGCCGCATGTCGGGCCAACGTCAAGTCAGGGGCCATCATGAGCGCACTCAGCGACACGGAGATACAACGGGAAATCGGCATCAGCAATCCTCTTCACCGACTCAAGCTCAGACTCGCCATACAAGAGGTAATAAAACAATAAACATGTTTACATACGATAAATATAAAATAATTAAATAAATGTTTTGTAGATGGTGTCCCTCACTTCTCCGTCAGCACCTAAAACTTCACGAACGACACTCGCGTTCGGTGATATGAATCACGAATGGATCGGGAACGCGTGGCTGCCCTCCCTGGGACTTCCCCAATACCGAACGACATTCATGGAGTGTCTGGTGGACGCACGAATGCTCGATCACTTGACCAAAAAAGATCTCCGCGGACAGCTCAAAATGGTCGATAGTTTTCATAGGTAACACTAACACGCAAGATGTTTAATTTAACTAATTGATTGAAATAACACTGTAATTAATTGTAGGACGAGTTTACAGTATGGCATATCTTGTCTGAAGCGTCTCAATTACGATCGAAACGAGTTGGAAAACAGGCGGAAAAATTGCGAAGACTCGAACACCGATGCTCTCGTTTGGAGCAACGACAGAGTTATTAAATGGGTCTCCACCGTAGGACTCAAGGTATTGATTAAATCGTTTTCTAACTTTTTACTGGACGAGTTACTAAAGTGAAATCGGTCTTCAAACATATTTCAAATAATAATTGTGCGCAATTAAGTGTATAATAACGTAAAAATATTTTCAACTATGGCAGCATTTCAGAAGTACACCCTAAATTCTTTTTTTTTTAATTGACTAAAAAACCTTAAAATTTTCACAATACGTAAATTACGGAGGCGTTTACCCAGACCTAAATTGTATTGGGGGAGAAATCACGAATGCTAAATTTAATTTTCATGCATATAATTTTTTGTAGGCCAATTTAAATTATTACTATAATCATAAAGTAAATTTTGCAGGAATATGCCAACAATTTGTTGGAGTCGGGAGTTCATGGGGCTCTGTTGGCTCTGGACGAAAGCTTTGATGCCAGCAGCATGGCTTTGGCTCTTCAAATTCCTACTCAAAACACACAGGTATGTATAATTGTTATGTTTTAATTATGTAATATTAAGTTTAAATTAAATGCATATTAGATTTATTATTTGTGGCATTATTATAATTTTTGTCGTTGCAGGCAAGGCAATCTTTGGAAATAGAGTTTAACAATCTGTTACGTATAGCGACCGATCGTCGCCCCGACGACGTGTCCGCGCGCTCTTGATACGAGGGATCCGTCACTGTGACGGCCAGATAATCATCATTAACGTTTGTTTGCGAAAAAAACGAAACAATAAACGATATGAGCAGCAACCAGCAGCAGGAACGGTTAAACGTTCGACCAACAGCTACTCGTAATTTATTTGAAAGGATAAGGAAAGAAAAAACAATTTAGGAGTAGTATACGTACGCATATAAATATTAGGAAATATTCCACTGCGTCTTAATCAATTTCAATTATTTGATTTTGTTGTTTGTCCATCCTCTGCACCGCGCTGTTAATTTTACAGGATCGTACCCTGTCCCTCCGGATTGCTGTGTCGCCTCATCATATCATCCCACCCATCCTCCTTTCACGATGTGTGTCTGTCGTCGACCCCGTCTCTTTTTTGTACGTACATACACACGTGATTCGAAAGGAAATTTTAAAACTAACAATAGGCGACGACAAGAAAGGAACAAAAAGCTTTAATCAACCGTATATCGTATTACGTAGGAGTTTGTATGCATAAAGATTACATATATATATACATAAAAGACGAAAGGACACGAGAGAGAGAGAGACAGAAAGAAAGAAAGAGAGAATGAAATAAAAACAACGGAAGCGAAACAAACGACGGTAAATGGAAATTTTCTACTGTTTCATTTTTTTTATGCTTGTTTTTGTTTGTAATTAATGTCATTTACACGTTTATGTTTAACAATTTTCTATACCTGTATTATTATTATTGTGGATATGTAGAGAGAAAATTGGAAAGAAAGCAAGAAAAAAAAGGATACTTCTTACGTAGTAGTGTATATGATGAGATAGTTAATTGAAGAGAAAAATAGGGACGCATACGCACGCTTCCGGTGTTGCTGTAGATCTTCGGAGTTGCTTGGGGCGTAGCCGATTTTCTTTCGAATGTGGAACGATGAAAATGTTCCGGCAATCGGGGTGAGTTTTTGATATTTTCAATTATTACGCACAATTTTTAATATTATATATTTTTTTCGGTTTTATGCGAATATTTTCTAATCATATTACGCCCTGGCATTTTCGAAGAAAGGTCATTTTTATTCATTAAGCGATGAATGTTGATGTGAATGTGTTGGCAGCGTATGTCAGTATTATCGCCTTCCTCTTTTTAATTAATATTAGGTCCCCTTTTTCTATCTCTACCCATCGCGTCGCGTAGTTCGATAGCAAAGCTCTAAACGTTTGTGTGTGCCTATTGTTAACGGTGCTGCTGCCACTTTGAAAGTGCTTTCTTTCTTTTGTTTGTTATTTTATTAAGGGCGCCAAGTTTGACTGTTGTAAACTATACAAGGCCTGTAATGAAACAACAACGGTAATAAACGGAAGGAAATAAGTATTTTGGCGTCTGGGAAACTTCCAGACGTCTGCGAATTTTATTTCATAAACTAACAATAAGGCATTAAATAAACACATTCCTATTATATGAAATAAAGTGCATTCATACATGATGTATATAGCCAATAAAGTAAAAAGTGCATCCATCGCATCCCTTTGCATTTATTAGCACACCGTTCAACTGAAGTTACCGTTTCCATTCTAGTTTCGTAAGTTTGTTGTTATCTTTTTTTATACTTGCAAACTTTATAGTACCTTATGTAATTTATTCTTTTTTAAGATTTCGCGTTTAGAATAGATAGAATAATCATTATTTTATTAAGGCATTTGTTACCAGTATTTTTGTTATTAATTGTTTTTACTACATCATTTTTTTCGATCGAAATTCGCCAAATTGGAATGGTATTTTCCAGACGCCATGATACGTCGCCGCTATCGTCTGCCTTTCCTCTCCTCTGCTCCCTCCCAACCCCCTTTGTCGCTTCTGTTTTATTTTTCGTAAATTAAAGACGAACAGAAACGTGTAAAATATTAAATATGTAGTGGTAATATTTATAATAATTGTTGAGTCATTAAGTTGTAGTTAACACGAATTAATTATTGTACATATATAGTTTTTTATTATTATTATTATTCTTATTGTAATTAATTGATCGAGAAAAAAAACAAAAATATCGATGTGGACGCGTTCTTGGTACAAGCACGTGTGTGTAAATGTGCGTTTGTCTGCCTAGTAGTATTACTTTTAATAATTTTAAAATAATAAGCGACTACGTACAAACGCACAGAGAGACGTCCGTGTATACGAATAAATGTGGGCAGACGCGTACTCGTCGCTGTTGTGTGTATTTCGAAGCATTTCTACATTACCCAAACCTACCGCAAGTTTTTGTACGATTTGTATAGCATTTTAAAATAGTTATTTATTTCGAGCTACGGATAACAAGATCTATATATAAATAATATATATATATATATATATATATAAATATTATACATATTATATTATTATTATTATTAATATTATTGTTTTATAAATTCATTTATAACCTTTCAGTGGACATTGGCTAAAATCTGTAAGAGTATGGGGCGAATTTACCAAAAATTTTCAACAATTCCCAAATTACAGGGGCGAGTTTATATAAGCCTAATTTGTTAAATAGCTCCTGTAAGTTAGATAACCAGTATGACTGCAATGTTTTGGGGGAGAAATCGCGCATGCCAAATTTAATTTTCATACGCTTATAATGTAAACTCTAATTAGTGGCTATAGAGCGTTAAAAAAAGTGAAAATCTTGTACATATAAAATAATTTATTTCCAAAATTGACTAACTAATTAAAAGCACATACATATTAAGCAATTATATAAAAAAGAAACAAAATTTGTGCACTGAGAACTAAAGGAATAGGCGAAAATAAACCATAACGTCGATTTTTAAATGTTACATAAAACAATTACCAAAATAGCTCATAATTTAAACACTAGACTTTTAACAATCGCCTGTTGAATTACATTGAGTGCTAGTAATGTAGTAAATATTTTATATTTATTTTATTTTAAAATAATTAGATTGTACATAAAAAAAATGACAAAATAGTACTAATACAATACCCTGGGAGAATACATACACAAAACATCCACCAAAAGAAAACCAATAACCTGTCTCAATATGTCTATATATATAAGGAGTTTTTAAAACTTTTACAACAATCAACGTGAAAACGATCAACATTTTATAAATATTATTTTACAATAGCACTCACGATTTTTTTGCTCTTATTTTTACCTTACGTATTCTTAAATTTCAAAGGTTTATGCCGGATTGATGTTATTCTATAAAGTAAAAGGGGACAACCTGCAAACGATAAATGCCATTGACAAAAAATGTACGTGTCTGTGTCTGATTAGCAAAACTAATTATCGTTTACTTTTTTGACCCGGAATACGATTTAAATGCGTCGTATTGAAATAGTTGCCTTTCATTAAATGAAAAAGTGAACGTAACGTTAAGTTGAAGTAATAGAATGATTGATAATCGTTAGTCATGTCCGTTGAATCTCAATAAACACCCGACGGCGCCAAAGTATCCCTCATGTTCTAAAAATAGCGCCTTCATGGTCCCGTTTGACCAGTAATCCATTGCGTACGCGAGCATCTTCATTGAGATTGGATTAACTCGGAGAAAATTACCTATGAAAACGACCTAGGAACGAAAAAAAAAAATAAGTATTATGTAAAAAAAAAAAACGAAACAACATTCGTACCCTGTCGATATGTTCTTGGAGAGCACACATTCGTGCTATGGAACCTATGTTATTCGTAATAGTGACGAGGGTGGCACGGGCCAGGTCTTCACGGCTCACCTTACTTCTTTTCTCTCGTGAGTTCATTTGACCAAAACTGCAGACAGCCGAAAAACTTCAAATAGGGGTCGACAAAAGAAGCGACAGAGGACAGAGATACAGAGAGGAAACAAGAAAAAAAAAAAACAAAGCTCTACAAAAAGCTAATGTGCACGTTAGGAGAAAAAGAAATTACTTGAATCAAAGAAGGTGTAAGTAAGGCATAAAAGGAGAAATTTAAGAAAATAACACGGTTTACCTGCTGGCCACTAGATCCCCAGGTAGGCCAAATCTTTCGTAGTCGCCCCCATAGATATCTCTCACTAGTTTGTCGACGTTAGTGTTGTCTCCACCGGCTGCCAGTTCTATGGCTTCTTCAAATGTATTGCAGCCGGTTAAAAGACAACACAAGCCCAGAAAAGTGCCTCCTCCTATACTGAAAGATGACAGAAAGTTGATGGGGCAATTAATTGTAAAATTACAGGCGGACTTTTTTTTTACCTGGTACCCGTAACACGTTTGTAATTGTTAGGCCCATAAACGGCTAGGATGCTTACACCTGAACCAATATTAACCAGGAGGAATGGATACGGGTTGGAGAAATCATAACTAGCTTTTGTGCACTTATCCATTTCTGTTGGATTAGCCCAATAGTAACATTCATTGGGATTGTGCATATCGATGTACTGGATACCGCTTATTAACGAATCGAATTCGTCAAATTTGGCCAGCTTTAGGTTTACCTCCTTATTACAGAGAATGAAAAAAAAAAATGATAGTAGACGTGACAACACATTAATCATCTTTTACCTTTCTAAAGTCATTTTCAAACTTGTAAGCGCCCCCTCCTGTAGCAGAGACAGTCGTAACGAGAGTTGCCATTCCTTTAGACTTGGCTAACGCCAGAAAATTGCCCATTTCGCATGTGGGGAATCGTATGAAATGCAAGGTGCCCCTTCTGCCTCTCAACGGCACATTATCCAACTGATGAGTATTTATAAAATTTTACAAAATAAAGGAAAATTACAAAACTTCTACCTGTAAATGCATATCTCTGTGACCTGTCTTCCCATAAGCGGAATGTTTCGTTAAATACTTTCTAATGTTCTTTAAGATTTCAATTTCGGAATCAAGTTCGTCCCGAGTGATATCTTTCGGTTCAAAATAGACCAACTTGCACAATGTGCCCCCAATATCCATACCAAACCAAGGCATTGCTGTGAACAAGTTAATCCGTGTTAAGACGTTATATTGATAAAAAAGAGAAAAAAGTTCAAAAATAGTTACAGAAATAAAAAATAGCTATCAATCACGTTCACCTTCAAAACATACGATTTATCTGAAGGCCATTCATTTTATTTACTACATAAATAGTAGTTAAAAAAAATAATAAAACTCACCGTTGTTAACAGCTAAGCACGTGGACGTCGCCGAAATAAATGAACTTTTGCAATAGAGCATCGGAGAACATGCCAATCTTTTTACAAAGTACATACTTTACTTATTTTTTTAAAACAAAGTATTACATTATCTGATTGTTACAGATAACTTAGTATTAGAAGACAAAATTGTAGTTATCATTTTTGACTTTAACAAGGCAAAATTTCATTACATGACTGTTAGATAACACGTTATTTAAATGATGGGTATTGTATACGGTATTTTGTAAAATAATGCTGAAAATCGGTGGATAATTTAACACATTTTTTTGTTATAAAATGGGAAAAAAGAACAAAAAATATTTGCATACTTAATGATAACCCCTGTTTTTTGGGAAACATGACAGTACAGACAGAAGCCTTCTTATTTGAAAAAAAAGTGAGGTGAATACTTACGTACGCCGTCTGTGTGTTCATCTTTTTCTGCTCCATTGACAGATATTTCGTTCTGTTTCCTTTTTACCTGAGACATGTCTTTATTTGAATTTTGATTGCTACCACATGGAGCCATAATTGGAAACTAAAAGTTACATTATGAGGAATAATTTATTTACAATAAAAAAAATTAATTTAAAATGGCCCTGACCTTTCATCTTGATGATTATACATTAAATTGTCTCTAAAATTAAATAGATATTATAACCTAGAAATAATTGCGTACTTACCGAACAACAACATCATCAAATTGACTTCTTTTAAAGTAAAACTGAACTGATATGTTCGTTAGTTTTTAATGCAATTCATATATTACATAATAAATTCGATCCTAATCATGAAGGTCCATCCACCTCCAGTATTTATTTCATTAATTATTAGTTTAAATATAAATATTGTTTACCCATGCACTTCTTAAGAGATGGTGTAATTAAATAACATATTTTGTAGTTTATATATATTTGACTTCCTGACTAATGCTTACAACTCATCACACCATTTTCCTGTGTGTTGCCTACGTTAAATTCGATGCACAGTCGGTCTGCTTACTGATAACGATAATATAAATTGTATTGTTTTTAAATCCAGTAGTTTTAGGTGATAACAAGTATTTATTACTTAATATTGTTTTCAAAACTATTTTCTTAAACTACTTTAAAAATTTATAACCTTTCTTATTGTTGATAATATTGACAGATATCATGCATACATACAGAGACAATGTTGTACAGGCTTGAATAACAATCACACCTATATATAAGCATATAAATATACAAAATTTATACAACGCAGGAATTATACAGTTGAAGTAACTAAAAACCAATTTGATTCAAATATAAAGAAAATAAGGGTTTTAAATGCAATAAGTACTAAATGTTATTCCTATAATACAATTATATTGTATATCGTTATTTATTTCAAACTAGTATTTGAAAATTCCAAAATAAAATTATTATTTTTATGCACTTTAGACACTACTCAAATCTATGAGTGATCTTTGACAGTAACTGATCTATGGACAGTAACAAAAAGAACGCCTCGTCATCATTGTAATTTCACAATTTTCTTGTTTTTCGGTTCGTTTTTTATTTTATTTTAGCTTTTGATTATGCGATAGTGTAATTAATGTGTTTTTATTGTCCGTATTCACAGATTGATGGATGGATGAAGGATCGGTTAAGTAAAAATTGGGCCTAATGGAATGCATTCACAACACTGGAAATTGTTCATGGATTGCAGTTTTTTGGTCCATTGTGCAGCTAATTTACATAGGATCTGCAAGTGAAAGGAGCATAAAACCACAACCCTATTTGGACTTCACTACAACAAGGAATTGTTCACACTTTGCAACAACAACATATTGGCTGGCTGGCTGGCTGGATGACTTCTTTACTGCTGCCATGTGAACATCATAGTCTAGAATTAATTTAAGGTAAGAATACTTATAATAATTAATGTTATTTGCTTATTATTAATCTGTTACCACCGTATCTGTTTCAGGTCAACGCTGGAGAAGACACAGAAAATCCATTCCGTAGTTAGAAATCTTTTAATGTTAGGTACTTTTTTTTTAATTAGTCTTTTAATTTTGCATGTTTGTTTTATTAGAATTAATTTTAGTTTGTTTTTATTATTTTGCATGTTCTCTTGCTTACCTCTTCGCTTTGCTTACTGCAATTCTTACTATCACGCTTCGCATTTACCCTACATAATCCGCAGGATTCAACGTTTCGTTATCTTGCTTGTTCCTTCTCATCCAAGGCGTAGAAGCAAAGGCCTCCCTGAGTGACTTGCCTTGGACTTAGCTTTTTAGTTGTTCTTTGAAGTGTCTTATACACTTCACGCGGTCTTCTTCTTACGTTCGCTTCATTTTCAGACTGTTTGGTGTGGGTTATCTGGAATAGGAGCAATAGGCGACTGCCCAGCTCTCACAGGCGAAATCTGTCCAATCTTTTCTACCAAATTCTATTAGTTTTTGTCGTTAGTCCTTTGTAGTTTAGTTAGTTAATACACTGCACTATTCGCTTACAGGTAAAGGACATCGATCGAAGACTGAAGACAATATTTTTTTTTTTCATTTGTTTTCTTGTATTTTTCTTTTACAGGTATTTATTTGTATTTATAAACTATTATGTTAATATTTATACGATTTATTTGTAACAAAAAAATCCCTCTGAAACTCAAAACTTTTCTAAATTGTCTTCTTGGTAAAATTATTAAAACTAAATTCAATTTTAATCATTGGAAATATATTGGCGGATAAGGGTTGGCTTAAGGGGTGATTGTGGAGGCCACGGAGTATTAGAGGGGATTTTTTAGTCCAAATATAACGCTTAAATGTTAATATAAAAGTATAAGTTTTTCGTGTTGTAATAAATACCAGAAAAGAGCGGAAGTTATTGGTAGTCGTACTGAATTAATTTTTTTTTTCTCTTTCAGGTATTTTGTTTTGTACCATTATATTAATCTAATATGTAATCGAAACTTAATTTGTACATTTTCTATTGGTATTACTTTTACGCTGTTTTATGGACCTTAACGTTATTGTATTATATGTGTTATTATATAACTATGATTAATGTTTATTTCTGTAGTAAAATATAAATAACTGGTTTAATTAATAAATCATTTAAAATTATATACCTGTTTTCGTTAATTATATATAACTGTCATAGACCAGTCATAAGTAAAAGATTCTTCGAAACGATTAGTTCTACCAATATATATTTCTAAAAAAAAGCTCCCTTTTTATGCTCTTCTGATTCGATATTGAAATTTCATTTTTCCGAAAATACCTCCTGCTACTTATGCCCTCCTGATACAAATGGTCAAAATTTAAGCAAAATTTTAATTTTTGAGCATATACGAGGGTTGATCAATAAATAAAAAAAATACCTTCTGCGACTTATGCTCTCCTGATACAAATGGTCAAAATTTAGGCAAAATTTTAACTTTTGAGCTTATACGAGGGTTGATCAAAAAATTAAAAAAATACCTCCTGCGACTTATGCTCTCCTGATACAAATGGTCAAAATTTAAGCAAAATTTTAATTTTTGAGCTTATACGAGGGTTGATCAAAAAGTTAAAAAAAACCCCCCTGCGACTTATGCTCTCCTGATACAAATCGTCAACATTTAAGCAAATTTTTAATTTCTGGGCCTATACGAGGGCTGGTCAATAAATAATGTGAAAACCAAAATTTTTATTTTTGAGCAATTTTCTATTTTTGTATTAGGAGAGCATAAGTTGAACCTGGTCTTTTTTAATAGTCTACTGCCAACAAATATTAATGTGTATTAAATAACATCTTCGTATCGCTTTAACTTTATTTTCTCTATATGAGGAATGAATTAAAACAATTCTTTTTCTTTCTAAGTTTATTGATACATCAATAAGATTTTACATTATTTAACAACCAAAATCTGTAGAACAACAATACATTTTAATATTCTTTTATTACAATCGAAACAAAATTATGTACATTGCATTAATTACTTATATACTTTTACAAGTTCAATAATATTAACATTCAAATTTTTGTTACAAATATATCGTTTAAATATTAACATAGTTTATAAATACAAATAAATACCTGTAAGAGAAAACTACAAGAAAACAAATGAAAAAAAATAAAATATTGTCTTCAGTCTTCGATCGATGTCCTTTACCTGTAAGCGAATAGTGCAGTGTATTAACTAACTAAACTACAAAGGACTAACGACAAAAACTAATAGAATTTGGTAGAAAAGATTGGACAGATTTCGCCTGTGAGAGCTGGGCAGTCGCCTATTGCTCCTATTCCAGATAACCCACACCAAACAGTCTGAAAATGAAGCGAACGTAAGAAGAAGACCGCGTGAAGTGTATAAGACACTTCAAAGAACAACTAAAAAGCTAAGTCCAAGGCAAGTCACTCAGGGAGGCCTTTGCTTCTACGCCTTGGATGAGAAGGAACAAGCAAGATAACGAAACGTTGAATCCTGCGGATTATGTAGGGTAAATGCGAAGCGTGATAGTAAGAATTGCAGTAAGCAAAGCGAAGAGGTAAGCAAGAGAACATGCAAAATAATAAAAACAAACTAAAATTAATTCTAATAAAACAAACATGCAAAATTAAAAGACTAATTAAAAAAAAAGTACCTAACATTAAAAGATTTCTAACTACGGAATGGATCTTCTTTGTCTTCTCCAGCGTTGACCTGAAACAGATACGGTGGCAACAGATTAATAATAAGCAAATAACATTAATTATTATAAGTATTCTTACCTTAAATTAATTCTAGACTATGATGTTCACATGGCAGCAGTAAAGAAGTCATCCAGCCAGCCAGCCAGCCAATATGTTGTTGTTGCAAAGTGTGAACAATTCCTTGTTGTAGTGAAGTCCAAATAGGGTTGTGGTTTTATGCTCCTTTCACTTGCAGATCCTATGTAAATTAGCTGCACAATGGTCCAAAAAACTGCAATCCATGAACAATTTCCAGTGTTGTGAATGCATTCCATTAGGCCCAATTTTTACTTAACCGCTCCTTCATCCATCCATCAATCTGTTAATACGGACAATAAAAACGCATTAATTACACTATCAAATAATCAAAAGCTAAAATAAAATAAAAAACGAACCGGAAAACAAGAAAATTGTGAAATAATGCAATGGTGACAAAGCGTGCCCTTTATTACATATAACGTTAAACGTCAATGCTGTCAATGTGTAGTCGATGTATAGTGAATACTATTGATACTTTTTTCTATGCTTTTGCAACAAAACAATCATAGATGTGCAAATCGAAAAATTAAATTGCATCATAGTTTTGCTTGAAAATCTACTACAAAACAAGTCTGTACACAAAAGAAAATTTTTTTTTTTGAAATCACTGAAAATAATTAAATCAATCATAATCAAATGCATTTACATTTAAATAAAACATGTTTTTTAAAATAGTTCAAATGCTCCGCACGGTAGTTCAACTGCACTATCAGTTGGGTTATTGTAAAGTTACTGATCAACATAAGCTAACGTATGCTGTCAGACAAATAAATAACCTAACCTATAATAAAATGTACACAACTTCTCGTAGATACAATTTTGAAAAGTTTTCGAATATTAACGATGCAATTACCGCCAATTTTTATACATATTACACCTGAAGATCAGGTAAGTACTATTTTTCTATTATTATCACTTACATTTTCATTTTGTCATTCTATTTAGGCACAGAACTTGGGGCTTATTTGAAGACTTTAGAGGTTAATATGTCCGAAGAGAAGTCTCCAAAAGGCATTAAAGATGATCTTCACAAAATCATTGGTGTATGTGTTGCGTTTCCGTGAAGTAAAGGAAGATAAAGTTGAGTCTATGTTAAATGACATCGTATTGTATCATGGTATTGCTAAGTGGATGGATGTTTCTTGTCTGAAATAATAAAATCTTTTTTTTTTTTTTCATTTATTTGACTAATTTCGTTTAAGATTCCAATGGAAAGAGCTGAGAAGATCACTGTGAAAAACCTACCAATGCTCCTGGTCAGAAGTTTGTTTATGAGCATAAGTTTTTCAATTTTGAAAGAAATTAGTTTTAACATTGTTTTGTAGGCTGGGGCTTCTTTGTCAATCCTTAGATAGATGAGAGGTAACCAATGAGATATCATGTCTATTATCATTTGATTAAAATAGCAAAACAAACCGACCACGTCAAAAGTGTTAATGATGTTGATAAAGGTTTTTGATTATAAAAAAGCGAACTATACTGAAATCTTCAACGTTTTGAGCACTATTACTTTGCCAGGTACTTTTAAAACTGCAGTTGATTTAAATAATTTTATTGACCAAATTAACATTAAATTCTTATCTTGCATTGAAAGTTTTGTGCAAAGCTTCTTTGTTAGCAGGAAAAAATTTCCTATATGGTACTCTAAAGTTGATTGTGTCAATTATTAACAAGAAAAAATACCATAGATTATTTAAGTCGCTTGGTTCTTCTTTCTGTCAGTCTGAATTTAAAAAAGAAAGATCATACAGTAAACTATTATTAGCATATGAGATTAACAAGGATAAAATTAATGTTGATCATGTAAGGGAGCTTGGAGTTATTTTCGATTCAAAACTATCTTTTAAGGCTCATATTGAGCATTTTGAGATAAAAGTAAAAAAAAAATTTATTTTATAAAGAGATTTTTCCAATAGGTTTAAAATTATTCAAACTTTTCCTTTATATATCCTTCTATTATGTATGGGTCCACTATTTGGAAATATAGGTTTAAAAAATGCTGTAGTCATTGAACAGAAAATACTTAAGATATATGGCTAACAAAAGTGGAAGCAGTATCACCCCTTTGACCACAACTTATCTCATTTATATGAGGTTTTCTTAATTACTACCTTTGAGTCTGCTATGGACAGAGCCGATATTGTTTGCCAATTCAAAATATTTAATCATTTTGTCAATTGCTCTGAAGTACGAGGGGATTTTGGACTATATGTACCACCTAGATTATTACTTTTACTTACCATTACTTCAGCCAGGTCAGAAACAAACTATATGTATGAGGCTAACATAATTGTGCAATGAAAATTTTCAATGGTGTGATTTATATAATAATACATTGAATACATTTAAGAGAGACTCTAAAAGACTGTTTGTTTATGAATGAAATTAATATTAATAATTTTAATGATTCTAAAATGTATAGTCACTGATACTTACGATAAAATGTTACTGTAATAAATTTAAAATGTATTTGTTGTTAAAATATGTCGCTATGATAACAGCAAATTATATTTTTTTTGTATGCTATGGGGCTTGCCCTGTTGAAATGAAATAAATAAACTAAAAATAAACATGAATCTAACAATACTAGTTTTTTACCTGTTTTTTAAATTAATCCGTAATTGTATGACAGTTTACAATGGTGGAAAAGATAATCATTTACGCTACGCCCACAACCACGCATCGTCAATTTTTCTATCTTCTGTCCTATATTAAAAAAGAGAATTAACAAAATAGAAATTAATTATCACTAAAATGCTGTGATGATACAAATTAGTTAAAATAATTTCAGCACCTTTAATAAATCACTTTTAACTTTAAAAATGTGAACACGGATTTCACAATGACCACCATCTTTAACTTTATTTTACATTTGACAGACAGAAGCTGAAAGCAGCATTAACCATCGTCATCTAGGGCATTAACAAATTTACCATTTACAAGACTAAAAAAAGGGGAACCAATATAAATTTTTAAACAATAAAATTGGAACACCTAGCGTATATGCAACTCAATCTACACCTGTTTATGCGTGTAGTATAAGCATAAGAATATTCTAGTCAAATACGTTTTTGCAATATTTCAAATTGTTAAATAATTACTTTAAATGTTTCAAACGGCTCAAAATACGTAAAAATGTGTGTAGACTTTGGTAGTAACAACGGTTTTCATGTAGAGTTTATAATAATGAAGAGACACTTAATATACGAAAGAGATGTTGGAATTCTAAAGTCTAAAAAGTCTCGAACTGTTAAATAACTACTTTAAACACTTTAAGAAGGTGAAATTAAGTAAAAACGTGTGTAGAATTTAGTGGTAATAACAATTTTCACGTAAAATTTATAATAGTAAAATCCTTAATTTACAAAAATTATGTTATAGTTTTAAAGTCGAAAACGTTTTCTTAAACATTAGAAAAGTTAAATCATTTTTTAAGGGTCGTAAGGGGACGACAGTTTTTAAGACTATGTGCAGTGGTGATAAATATTTTTATCTAGGTACGGTTTAAAATAATAAAATTTACAATACAAATTGTTTAAATGAAGTAAATCAATGTGTATACAGAGTTTTTCAAGTTGATGGGCTATTAGAAGTATATGAATTAATGGAAGGAATGCAATTATTAAACTTGGGCTCATTTGGTTGTTGTTTATGTCGCTTTTTTTACAAATATTTTTAAGTTCGATTTACATCCGGTTATACCGGAAGTCAACACCAACTTTGTTATTTTAAATGCAATGGTATATTTCTTACGCTGAATTCGAATAAAACGTGTAATTCTAAGGTAAGTTTGATAACCAACTTGTATACCTATGACGATCGAGTTAATTTAATTAATAAAAAAAAATTAATATATAGAAAAAAAATCGCTACCGCTATCAAAATTATAAAAAATCATTACTTCCACAAAATACGACTTAGAGTGTTGAAGTTTTTACTAGTAATAATTGAATATTAGTGCTAACGCCTTGACAAAATTGAACAAATTAAATTATACAGGGCGTTCAAAATAAAATTCTAAAGTTTAAAAACTTCAAACACGAATTACTTCGTTTTTTTTCAAATAGAACCTACATTTTTAAATTACTCAAAAATTTTCAAATAAAACAGTCGGGACTATCTATATGAATCGAAAGAGAATAAAAAATGAGTAGATTGAAAAAACAAAATATGGTAGGTGTCATTTGAAAAAACGAAGTTATTCGTGTTTGAAGTTCTTCAATTTTAGAATTTTATTTTGAACGCCCTGTATATATTATTAAGTTCAATTTTGTCAAGGCGTTAGCACTAATATTCAGCTATTACTGGTAAAAATTTCAACACTCTAAGTCGTATTTTGGGGAAGTTATGATTTATTATAATTTGGGTTGCGACAGCGATTTTTTTTTCTATAAATTAAATTAATTCAGAAACAGATCGTCATAGGTGTGCAAGTTGGTTATCAAACATACATTAGAATTACACGTTTTATTCGAATTCAGCGTAAGAAATATACCATTGCATTTAAAATAACAAAGTTGGTGTTGACTTCCGGTATAACCGGATGTAAATCGAACTTGAAAATATTTTTAAAAAAAGCGACATAAACAACAACCAAATGAGCCCAAGTTTCATAATTGAATTCCTTCCATTAATTCATATACTTCTAATAGCCCATCAACTTGAAAAACCCTGTATATGTAATGGAATGTACCTAATAAATTAATTATGACATATAGTCTCACCATAATCGCCTGCAGAATGCTCCAACTTGTAGAAGTCAACTGCACATTGCACATAACGAACTCGATGCCATTATAATTGCACTGAGTTCAAAATAGTCGTCAACTGGCTTTTATTTCTCGTTCGTTGGTTGATCTGTAGAAAAAGAAAAGAAAAACAATTAAAATAGATTTTGTAAAAAGTAAATAATTTTCTTCTTTTTTACCCACCACACATTTCCTTTCGATTTATTTATTAAACTGTTCCTTTGGCTGCTATCAGGACCAGGTTCTGTAAAGAAAAAATAAAAGTTAAAACAATTACGTGGAATGTACGGGATTTACAGCTGTATCCATTTGGTCGTTTAATAGTTGCTTTTGTGAAACAGTTTTTGACTTAAAAATTTCTAATGATTCTAAAATATTCTATTTAAAACCTTTACTTACTACATGTACTATTTCTACATTATCAATTCTAGGAAAATGGTGGTTTGTATCTAAAAAATGATTAGCAAAGTTTGAATTGATTTTTGTTCAAATTAAATAACCTAAAATGTTCACTAAAACGGATGCTAAAGGGGCGTCCTGTCTGTCCTAGGTAGAAGGCATCACAATCGATACATTTGAACTTATACACACCTCTTTTTTCGTATTTGTCCTTTTTATCTTTCGAATTGAAAATTAAATTTTTTAAGGACCAAAATATATTAGCGAAACGTATTCTTGGGATCTATCTTTTTCGTATGGGTATATGCTGTTCTGGACTAACTTAGACTATTTTTTTATTAATTAGTTTTTGAATTACTTATTTCTTTGTTAAAACCATTATTTTCTGCTGTTCAATTTTTGGTTCGTTTTCTTCTGAAAGTAGAATGTAAAGGCTCTATGAATCATGCTTTTGTAAGCTACTAATTTTTAAGATAATGAATGACATGAGTTATTTCAGATTGTTGTCTGTAAATGTTAAAGTTTATATTCTTATTTAAACATTCTACAGTTAGATTGTGTTGATGAGAGTTAAAAAGGAGTTTAATCCATCCCAATATAAAATTCACTGCAGAAATTGAAAATAACAAAATTATTTTTTTAGGTCTAACTTATTTATTTTACTACCAACTAATATGGCTCGTCATTATCAAAAAGTTCCATTTATCGATGTACAAATTTAACTATATAATTAAAATTGTCACTTACCCATTTATTATCACAAAAATACTTCCTTTACAATGACAGCACGTTCATCCAGTAGAAAACAAAGACACCTTCACCATTCTGTACATGGTGAGATTAAAATCATTGTGCTCCACAATTTATGTATAGAATCCAAGAATTTCATGTAAGATACCTGTAGAAATATTTGTCAAATTAAACAATATTCAGATTAATAAATAACGACAATAATGGCGTTTTCTTTAAATTATATTTTATTAAAAATTGTGATTTACCCCAAAAACTGCACTTACATCCCCCTCATTGAAACAGAAGTTGCAACTTTCAATACATAACTATATTTAGTACCAGAAAATTCGGTAGTAGTCCTGGTTCTGTAAGAATAACGAGTTTATTAATTCAAACTAAAAAATACTTCAAGATATAAATAATTTAGTCTTGATCATAAATTAACATAACAACATAAAATTATATTTATTGCTTCATTGAAACTGTAATGTATTGATTTGTAAATATATTTATTATTATAACATTACCTTTTCCATAAATTAATCCGTAGATGGATCTAATAATTATGTTGACTTAGGATGGTAAAGAAGATGGCGAATAACTCGAGCAACAATCATCTAAATCCACAACAACGTAAGTATCGTCGTTTTTCTATCTTCTAACCTTTATTAATTAACAAAAGAGAAAAGAAATTATTATCATTAAACTGTTGTGATGATACAAATTAATTATACCTTTAATAAATCACTTTTAATTTTAAAAATGCGAACAGATATCACAACGACCACTATCTCTTGCTTCAGTTTCACATTTGACAGACAGAGACAGAAGAAACTGACACCAACATTAATAAAATTATCAAAAACTAAAACAGGGAAGCCAAGACAAATTTTTAACAATAAAATTGGAGCATCTAGCGTTTATGCAACACAATACACATATTTTTATGCGTGTTACATAAACACAAAAATTCTAAAATTAAAAAGGTTTTTATAAACCTTCGAAGTATTAAATTATTATTTTGAAGACTCTAATGTAGCAAAAATGAGTAAAAATGCATGTAGAATTTAGTGTTTAAAAACAGTTTTCCTATACAATCTATAATAATGAAGTCATTTTTAATTGACGAAAAAAAATACTATAATTCTAAAGTAAAAAACGTTTTCGCAAAATTTCCAACTGTTAAATAATTATTTTAAAGACTCTGAGGGGGTAAAAATGAATAAAAACGTGTGTGGAATTTAGTAGTGACAACGGTTTTCTTGTACAATTTATAATAATGAAGTAATTTTTAATTGACGAAAAAAAAATGCTATAATCTAAAGTAAAAAATGTTTTCGCATACTTTTCTAACTGTTGAATAATTATTTTAAAGATTCTAAGTGAGTAAAAATGTGTGTAGAATTTAGTGGTAGCAACGATTTTCCTGTACAATATATAAAATTGAAGTGATTTTTAATTAATAAAAAAAATGCTATAATTCTAAAATGATAAACGTTCGCAAAATTTCAAACTGTGCAACAATTATTTTAAAGACTCTAAGGGTGTACAAATTAATAAAAATGTGTGTAAAATTAAGTAGTGACAACAGTTTTCCTGGACAATTTATAATAATGAAGTAAGTTTTAATTGACGAAAAACACGTTATAAATTTAAGATTAAAAACGTTTTCTTAAATTTAAAAAAAGTTAAATAATTACCTTAAACGTTCTAAAAAATTGAAAATATGTAGAAATACGTGTAGAATTAAATGGTAATAACAACCTTTAACCAGAATTTAAAATAAAAAATTTTTGAAAGACATTATTATAATAAAGTTAATAATGTAGTTGTAAATTTTAGATCTGTAAATAATTATTCTGAACATTGTAAGGGGACGACAGTATTTAAAAATATGTGTAAAATATAGTGGTGATAACGATTTTTATACAGGTCTTAAAATGAATTATTATTAAATTAATAATTATTCTAATCTAGTTATTTGTTGTAAAGTAATATGGATTAAATTAATAAATTAATTAAGGCATATATTCTCACCATAGCTGTTTACATACTACACCATATTGTACAAGTTCAAAGAGAATTATGTTTGTATCATGTTTGCATGATGCCATTTTAAATTTTGGAAGATTGAAATAATCATCAATTGGCTCCTTCTCATTGATTGAACTGTAGAAGAGTAAAATAAATAATTAAGTAGATTATTAAAAGTAGAAAAAGGAGACTGTGGTAAATGAATAAACAGCTTAAATAGGACTGAATCTCGCGTTGATAATGCCCACGTTTGAAGTGGGCGAAACACGTGTCCGCGTTTTAAATTAATTAGTGGTAATTTGGGGTGAGTCCTATTTTAGTTGTTCAAGTAGATTATTAAACTAAATAATTTACTTTTTTACTCACACCACATTTTCTTTTGATTTATTAAACTGTTGTTCTGATTGCTGTCAAGACCTGTAAAGAAAAATGAAAAACATTTCGTTTTAATTGCTCTATCTATAAAAACAGAAAGGTGTTTCGCTTAGAATCTAGTCATATTTATTTTAAAGAAAAACAGTTAACTTATCTAATCTGAATGGCTCAAATAGTATTACCAGGAAAAAATAAACCTATTAATTATCTACCATCAACAAGAAATTAAAACACTGTGTTTACCTAGATGATTGTAATAAACTAATCAAACTAATTTCTTCAGGAGAGCCCTAAATTGTTTTCTTTACCCACTTATTTATAATACAGAAACACATTTTTAATTGTACACTTGTTTTACTTTTGTATTTTAACTTTACCTTTTCACAAAGAACTTTAACTTTCAACTACTGTAGAACAAAGTATTAAACAATAAATTTTATTATATTTCTAAGATTACATTATTATGATTTGTGTCAATAATATAAATTATTATTAGCTGTCAATAATAATAATAATAATATCACCATAGAACAAATGAGCATTGGGTACGTTCACCTATTTTTGCATTACACTTGGCCACCGAGCGCGAGCGCTGTCAGTCAGGTGAACGTAGCCATTAGAATTATAATAATAATAATAATAATAATAAATTTATTCTCACTTCTCAAAAAAATGCAATATTTATGAGCACAAAAGAAATAAATTTCTTGTATGTGGGAGAATACTTATAACTACCTTATGTACTAAAACTTAAGCTAGTTGATATTTTGGATATTATATTGTATTATATTTCCACTTTTTCACGGAGCCATTAACTTGAAAACATTATAATGCTGACGATATTGCTTTTTTGGGAACTTGGGCATGATGTGTATGCATTATTATATACGTGTCTACACGAATAATAATATGTAAGAACATTTCATACCCCACCTATCCACTGAAGATTGAAATTTTTGAATACTTCCAAGCTAACTCTAATTAATCTATGGTTGTCAATGTCAAATTCATACTCATGATGCTCATGTCCGTCAAATTGTATAATTAGTGAACAGTAGTTAATGTATTATTATATCATTTAATTTACTAAGAAAAAATATTAATTAATTAAAGTTTGATAGAATAATAACTTCTTAGTTGAAGGATATGGCAACCAGCAAAATTTCGATCTTGGTAAATCGTATTTTCTTTTATATAACCTTCTTGTTAAATCATTACATAACGCAATTCGTTTTTTAAGATCCGTTGTTTAAGCACCTCCAGCGTAAAAGCTCAAATGGTAAAACCACCAATTCAATTATTTGGAACAGAGGGTCGGTATGCAACAGCTCTATATTCCGCAGCTAGTAAAGAAAAAAAATTAGATACTGTGGAAAGGGAACTAGTTAATTTTCAAGCAACTCTTCAAAAAGATGAGAAACTGAGAGAATTCGTTGTTAATCCAACCATTAAACGTCAAACAAAGTCGGAAGCTATTAAAGCTATTGCATCAAAACTTTCTCTCTCTTCACAGTCTTCGAATCTTTTGCAGCTACTGGCTGAGAACGGTCGTCTTAAAAACTTGGATGCCATCATTAATTCTTTTAAAATTATTATGGCAGCTCACAGAGGAGAGGTGATATGAAGTTATTCCTTTCAATTGTGCCATTATTTGTTTATTTATTTATTTATTAGGTGACATGTGAAGTTACCACAGCAAGAGAATTAGATGCCAGTCAAAAGCAGCAATTGGAACAAGTGTTAAAATCATTTTTAAAACAGAAAGAATCACTGAAGCTTTCAACAAAAGTGGATCCTTCCATTGTAGGAGGCATGGTTGTCAGTATAGGTGATAAATATGTTGATATGAGTGTTGCTAGTAAAATCAAGAAATATACTGACATAATCAAAGCTACTGTTTAAGAATGAAAAATATTTTTGTTAATCTTTTAATAGTGAAAGTTGTGTAGAAATATGATTAATATAATTATGTACTACACCGAGTTAATTACAGTTGCATATAAAAAGAGGCTTGGCCTTTAATAATCTGCAATATAATGGATAAATAAAAATTATAAAATAACTTGACAAAGTTCTTTATTAGGTATGTGTATTTGTATAATATATAAATTCACATTCAAACCACTGTCACGTTTATTAAACATCATATAATTATAATATTCATTATTAAACACTTAGTGGTGACTTATACAAATCGAATTATTATTTGATAGGTTCAATAGTTTGACCTCCGCGAATTTGTCCCCAACCAATGAGACGCCAATGCTTTTCGACTCGTCTACTTAATGCTATTTTTTCGTCAATTTCGGTGCAAACGGGGTTCGTGAGTGCTATTTTCACCAAGTCGGCCTTTGTCGCAAGTACTCTTCCTCCTGTACTTAATGATCCGATATTGACGAGTAATACTTCGTTTTTGGTTAACTTCTGCACCTTTGCCGCCTTTTTATCCCCTTCTGTGCGCACTCCCAGTAATCTTTTCAGAAGATAGTAGCTCACCTAATTGAGGATAAAAATAATAAATATCGAGCTAGAACATTTTTCAATAATTTTATACCTCAAGTTCAATAAAAATGCTAGGCAGAGCTCCAACAGCTCCCAACACCTGTCCTACGAGTCTGTCGGCCCTACAGAGGGTCGGTTCGATTTTAGTACCGACACCAATTAAACCTCCAGGAACGGCGAATTGTAACTCGTTTTGTTCGGTATATAAAGAAACGATTCGGGAAAATATCGGACGACAAGTTAATCTTCCTTCGGAGTCCTTGCTTACGAGACCGGGTCTCACCTATAAAAGTAAACAAAGTATGCAATATGCGGTTTGATGAAACTAAAATAATAAATTAAACTACCTCAATTTCTTGTCCGACTCTTAAAACCCCTCGGAGAATACTTCCCCCGGCGACGCCACCCTTCAAATCGTCCACCTCGCATCCCGGTTTGTTAACATCGAAAGATCTTATAACTATAAGTCGAGGTTCAGACGTAAAGTCTCGAACGGGAATGGGAATTTTTTTGCAAATATATTCACAAAGTACCTTTTTAAAGATAAATAAATAAATATTTAAAAACAGAAATTACATGGATTTAGTAGATTAAAATTTACCTCTATGTTATACTTAAGTTGGGCAGAAATGGGGATGACTGGAGCTCCTTCTGCTACGGTGCCTTGTACGAACTTGACGATTTGTTCGTGTTGTTCCTTTGCTTGTCCTTCTTTCACCAAGTCTATTTTATTTTGTAATATGAGAATGTTTTTCAATTTCATGATTTCTATAGCGGCCAAATGTTCGCTTGTTTGCGGTTGAGGACAAGACTCGTTACCTAGAAACAAAAAATGCTCTGATCATAGTAAATAGCAAACAAAAAAATATACAGGTTCATTACCGGCTATTAAAAGTAGAGCAGCATCCATAACAGCAGCTCCGTTAAGCATCGTGGCCATAAGAATGTCGTGACCAGGACAATCGACAAAGCTAACGTGTCTAACTAATTGCATCCTGCCAGCACAAGTGGGACGAATACATGGGAACGAATCGTCTTTGGACGAGCCCCCCGACATGTAACACGTCGGACGGGGACATTTTGGGTTATCACATTTATAGATCTTGGCATTAGCATAACCTTTCAATAACAATTTAATATAAAAGTATTAGATTAGATAAAAAAACTGATCTATCTCTCATCCCATCATCAGACGCTTTTGTCAGTTTCAATAAAATCCCATTGGGCATAAAAAATGTATTTGTTACTTAAAATTAATCAATAAGGAGGAAAATATCAAAATAAGCAATTACCTACTTATAATTTTCACATTAGTTAAATAAAGTAATTAATTAAAAGCTAAGTACTTGTATGACGGTTGCATTTTAACAGTTTCCTTTAGTTATTTTAAAAAATTATCCTAACTATTTAACTATTCTACATACTAAATTAATTGTATACTGTTAATAAAATAGGGTATCAAAAAATGTACTTTCGGCACTTATCGGCACCGCATTTGCACACTGATCGGTGTTGCTTTTTCTCACTTTTGGATATTTCGAGGCGTTTCATACTTTTATTGCTGGACATGTAATCGAATGTCAGTTCTTCGTCCTTAGCTATTTCCCTGGTCGCAAAAAGAGCTAATTTTGGAATGTTGGGGTCAAGACAATCAACCCAGACTGCCCACACTGACAAATTAGGGTCACAAGAATGATTTATAAAATGTGATACATTACCAAAACGTGCAGCATCAACAGTGTATGGATTGTCGTTTGAATTAAAATCTAAATCGAAAAGGTAAGTGCGCCCTTGTGAGTCGTAAAGAGCCCCACGTTTCTCGGCTTCCTCGTGACTGATTATTTCACCCACGTATTCACATACATACTCACCGGTGTATATTTTTCGTAGGCATTTAACGCCCCAGCCACAACCATTGTTTGTACGATATATACACAAAGGAACGTTACGTCCCCTTTGTACGACTCTGTTGCGACAATCAAGATCGCATTTGCAACTCTTGTTGCATTCGTATATCGGCGTACCTCTTGGAATATTGATTCTTCCTTTAGAATTGTAAGGGAACCGGTACGTTTGCTGCTGAAACATTCCGCAGCAATATTTTTTTATGTTTGAACATTCTATGCAATCGCAACCAATAGGAGGATCATTAGGGATAACAATACCGCCAGTGGGCCGATAATTATTAATGTACACGAAGTCTGCAGGCGGACCTTCAAGATCTACGTTATTCTCCACTTTAATAATTGCATTCTCGTAAGCTACATTATTCATTTCGTGTTCCCAAATTGTCAAACGGTTTAATTGTATTTCACGTTTCAAATGCAAAAAATAAATTAAAAGTGCTTCCTTGCCTCTTTTCAGTTTTTTAGTGTGTCTCTCTTTTGGATAAGCTGATATCAATGTCAAAAGCTCCTTTTGAATGTCAAGTTTTTTGGGTAGAGCAGAAAATCCTTCTGATGGAATAAGGCTCTCAAGAATTTTTTCAGGAAAATTTAATGACACCTTAAGTAGTTTACATAAGGTTTTCGTTGTCTGATTATTTAGCATATCTGTGATAAAACTTCCTAATATTGATGAACAGCGTTCCAAATGATGTATTGGTTCCCAGGTATTGTACTTCTCTGGCCAGCCTTTCCATTTGACAAGAAACAAGTGAGATCTATTTTCATATTTATAACCCAATATTCGCTCCACTGTATACTCTTTTAAGTAATTCTGATTAATTACTCCTCGCTTTTTTTTAACATTTCCATTCCTTTTGGTTTTAGCAATATGTTTCTTCTTTGAAGGTATTGTTTTATCATTCTCATTTATCTTCCTCTTCTGAATTCCTTGTGGTATTATTGGCTTCCCGTTCACATCAAACTGTAGTTTTTCTGTAAGTGTTTGTTTTACAAATTATTAAAATATAATAAATGTAAGTAATAATAAGTCTTGTAAAACATTTACCAAAATTACTATTTGATGTGAACGGTTTACATTTTTGAAAATGAAACAATAGAAAACAATTGCTATTGACATTTTAACCACTCTACTATAGGAACATCATACTTAAAGAAAAAAATAAATAGAATACTTGCAATGGTTGGTAGAAAATTAAAAAGTACATGTAAAATATATTGAAGCAACATACCTAATTTTATAGTAATGTTACGTTCCAATTCGTTTTTGAATCTAACAGTTTGAACACCAGATATGGCTTTAACCACGGTGGATTTCCCATGAGCTACATGACCAATTGTTCCTATATTTATTGTTGCCTGCCTACTAATAACTTCTGGTGATAACGCGGTAAGTTTTGTTACATCCTGAAATTAATAATTAAGTATAGAATTTAAAAATACCGACCTGAGAAATATGTTGTATAAAATTTCGAGGTTATGTTTAAAATTTCATGCATAAATTTATAAGCCAATTGTAGCTACACTTAATAACCAAGTAAGTTAGAAAACTCACAAGCTTAGAAAGATCCTGTTTGTGTAAATTCGGTTGACCTGTTGTAACACCAATTCCTTCAGAAGATGCCATGTTTTAACGTTTTCAATTACAATTACACGACCTATGTACACGACAGTTACCAATTGCGCGACGCGGCGATAGTCTATGCTCCATGGCATAGGTCTATGGCAGCGACCATAGATTATTAATCCATAGAGCGTGTCCTGATCTTGCTGATCTTAGAACTAGGGTGCTGATCTGTTGATATATAATAAATAACTTCGTATGTGTACGGAAAACAGTCATTGGCGTATCAACAAAAATTTAAAAAAATTCGAAATTAATTAAAAAATAATTATAATTATTTAAATAAGTAATAAAATGAATATTAACGTTTTACAAAAAAACAATATCAAAATTAACAATTTTAACAAAAACAATATTTTATTAACTAACTTTTTTATTCAGTGTTTTTAATTTATTTTCGTGATTAATTTCCATATTGGGTTATTGATTTCAGATAGCTGCTTTTGTTTTTTTTGTGTATTAATTATTAATTAACGTCAATTTATTTGTTCAAAATTGTATATCAGTGTCACAATAATTTAATTTCCAAATCTCCTAAATTTGTATCAGTTTTATTTCCTCATTACCGGTTGTTTCCTTTCATATGTTATCATTCATGAAGTATTTGGCCGGTAGGTAAGTGCTAGTAAAAAAAATTAAATACCAGTTAGCAGTTAATAATTAATTATTAATTCTAGTTCTCAATGAATTATCAACATTCCAGTTACTTATAAAACTTATAAGAGAAAATAAATCCTGTATAGAAGAGTAAACATCATTTCGTTACCGTCTCGTGCTTTATATATCGTGTACTATATAACAACTTAAAATGTCTTCAAATCCTGCATATAGGGTAATTTCATGTTTTATTCTAGTTATTGTTATATGATAATATTTGTGTATACAATTTATTTTTTATTTAGCCATCTGAAGGAAAGCGTGAAGAGTTTAGGAAATATTTAGAAAAAACAGGAGTCATAGAGGCCCTTACTAGGGTACTAGTTTGTCTTTATGAAGAGGTCGATAAACCCGAAGACGCGTTACAGTATCCTTAATTAATAATTGGCGAAATACTTTTAAAATTTGTGTTAGGAAAAGGCAATTTTTCTTAACACATGCAGTTTTCTTCGAAACAAGTTGGCATCTTTGGCCAGTCTAGACACACCTGATGAATTGCAGGAAAAACTAGACAATGCAAATTGTAGAATACAAGAACTGGAAGAGCAATTAGCTGCAATGCAAGGCGGTGGTGAGGAGAATGAAGGTGAAGGTGAAACGTCTCCTCCAACTGCAGAAGGAGAAGTGCCTCCTGCTGAGGCTGAAGCTTAATAAGTGTGGTATAATTTGTTTTTACAGTTCATCCTTTTTTCTTAACTCAAGTACTTAGTATTGTGAGTTGCTTTTATTTTATCATAGTTGAAGTTTATTTTGTCCAAGTGACACATGGAGTTCTTTAAGAGTTTCATTTTTGTTGTAAGGCAATTATACTTAACATTTCCTTTTTGCTTTCATTAAATGTTTGTATTTGTTGGTAGTGAAGTTTGTTTTTCTAAAGAATAGGTCTTTATTTTAATTTGTCCATTAAAAAAAATTGTATTTACTTTTTTTTCTTGCTAAATTGGAGAGTCTTATACATATATAAATAATCTATACAATAGGTTGATAATGAGTTTATTATAAGGTGTTAAAATAAATTTTTGGCTGTGTCTGAAAGTTTTTGTTTATTTCATTACACTATACATAAAATTATTAGGAAAGCAATGAGTGGTGATTAAGTGTTTTATAACAACATAACATAACAAAGCAGTTATTATTAATAAACCTCAAAAATAATTTAGTAGTAAGTATGCTTTATTTTTTTAATGAAACATTACCATAAAAAAAGGCGAAGGCAAATATGTTTGTTCTTATTTTTCAACCTTCTCTTTGGCTGCCTGGCGCCTTTTAACATCCCAATTGAAAACCCTTGCCATATTAACTTCAGTTGTTGTAAATTGATCGCTGAAATATTAAATATCGGTGGTAATTATTGAAATGAGAGGATTTTGTAAATTATTACCGTAGAAAATCCAAATCATGTTCAACCTGCTTTAAATTTTTTGTTGCAGCTAAAATGTTATCTGTCAAGAGCTTCTCTGCATCATCTAGTGAATATTCTAACATTACATTTGCACCCAACCAAAGGCATACAGTCTTAGTAGGTGGTACTACAGCCTTAGCAAAAACTTGTTCACTTAATAGGAACTCCGTCTCAAATTCATCCTTCTCTGTTCTTAACCTTTCAATCATGCTTAGAGATCTTTTTAAGTCAGGGATTTGTGAGCGCAGTCTTTTCCTTTTTGATAAAAGATTAAACTCCATGAACTTATATTTACAATGTTGTTCATCTAACTTTTTGAGGGCCTTATCTACTACTCCAGCAAATTCCGGTTTTGCCATATAAGAGTCCACATCGTCCTGAAATTTTAAAAATAGAAAAAATTAGGTTACCTTTGAATACTTTACTAATTTATGATTTCTATTAAATATTCACCACAAACTCAGCTTGTGGGATGCCTGCAAACGATTTGTTTTCGTCTAAATTTTCCTTGTCTCCAGACATGATTATAAATTTGTTTATGAAATGAAAACGTGAACTAATAACCAATAACATTCAATGATTCAATCTGTCAATAATAATACATATCTTTAAATTAAAAATAGGCATGTTCTGTTATATACAATTTACAATATTTAAGAAAAGATGTACTTAATGATATAAAATAACAAAAAGTATTAGAATAAGACCAAATTTAAATTTAAAGACGTTTTTCTCCCCGTTTCATACTTTAACCACTACCCCTAGTACCCTAGACAAACCTAGTACAACAATACAATACTTATCTGATACTTATCACGATCACGATACATATACAATACTTATATTTATATATATGATATATCAATACCTTACACTTGCGTTTATATTCTATTCAGTAAGTTTATTTTTTTCTAAAATTCACTTCATACCATAACATAAGCAAAACCCCTTAGTAGTGCATAGCACTTTAAACATATTCAGCCTTAAAACTGTGCCCGACCACTACGTTCTGGTCAGTTCTGGTTCTGATGTTCTGATTCTTTCCCTTTTTCACGTTTGTTAGTATCTATGATCCTAGTTATCAAAGAAGAAAAAGAGAACGTCAGTAATATATTATTATTTTTGTCTATGATTATTATGACAAAATGATGACAATTCTATGAATATGACATCTAACAATATTATAACCCTTCCTTTAATTGAATCGAGAAATTGATAAATAGTTTGTATAATAATAAATAAAATAAAATTGCCAATTATTTTGAAATGTTTATCATTTGGATAAGGGTTTGTTATTAAATTGTTTAAGTGCATCAGTTCATTCAAAAATAAAATGTTAAGGGTACACTCGACAATTTGTTAATATTCAAATTTATGTATTCTTTTTTTCTACAGGAAAAAGGCCAAGTAAAGTTTGAAGACAAATGGCCCCTTATGCGTCCTACTGTTTTAAAACTATTAAAACAGGAAGCGGTTAGCCAAGCAGAATGGCAAGATCTATTTTATAGTGTTCACTTGGTTTGTTTGTGGGATGATAAAGGTGCCGGAAAAATAAGGGATCATTTACATGATGATATAGTGGAGTTTATTAAACAAGCTCAGGCGCGAGTTCTTGCTCAAAGAGAAGAACAAGCATTATTGAAAGTATATATTGCAGAGTGGAGAAAGTTTTTTACACAATGCAATTATCTACCGACTCCATTCAAACTTCTGGAACAAACATTACAAGGCAAAACATCAGGTGCAACAGCAATGCAGGGTGTAACAACAAAAAAGAATCAAGATGATGAAAGTTTAGTTAAAAAATTAATGTTAGACTCATGGAATGAAAGCATCTTTTCTGATATTAAGTATCGTCTTCAAAACAGTGCCATGAAGTTAGTGCAAGCAGAGAGAAATGGCGAAGCCTTTGATTCTCAGTTAGTCATAGGTAACTGACATTTTTAGTGTTATAAAAAGTTGATCATTGTTTATTTTTAGGAGTTAGAGAATCTTATGTAAATTTGTGTTCAAATGCAGAAGACAGAATGCAAATTTATAGGGAAAATTTTGAAGCAGCTTACATCCAGAGCACAGAAACCTTTTACAAGGTGAAAGCACCTGAGCAACTCAAGGCAAATGGTGTTCAAGCATACATGCGTTATGCTGATAGTAAGTTACGTGAAGAAGAGGCTAGAGCATTGAGATATTTAGAGGCTGGTAGTAATGGAGTAATACAGTGTTGCGTCAAAGTATTGGTAGATAATGCACGACCAGAGATTCTAGCTGAATGTGCACCTTTAATAAAAGAGGGAGAATCTGAAAGATTGCAGCTCATGTTTAGATTGCTGGAAAGGGTCAAAGATGGCATTAAACCAATGCTGCAGGAGCTTGAAAATCATATAATTTCTGCTGGGAGAGCTGATATGGTTGCAGCTGCAGATGTTATTACTCAGGTGAATAAGATAAACATTATTATATCAAACTAATTTATTAATAGTCCATTGATATCAATCGATAGGATTCAGAAAAGTATGTGGAAAAACTTCTAGAACTCTTCCGAAAATTCAGCACGTTAGTGCACGACGCTTTTTCTGACGATCCCCGTTTTCTGACCGCCCGTGACAAGGCGTTCGAGACGGTCGTCAATGATACGACAGTATTTAGATTGGAACTTAATTCAAATAAAAACGCAGGCAACAAGTTGATTGCACCAGAAAGTAAATGTCCAGAACTTTTGGCTAATTATTGTGATATGCTTTTACGACGGACGCCACTCTCAAAGAGACTCACAAGCGACCAAATCGAGCAAAGACTTCGTGACGTTCTTTTAGTACTCAAATATGTTTCAAACAAGGACGTTTTCATGCGATACCACAAGGCTCATTTGACTCGAAGACTCATTTTGGATGCGAGGTAAAAAACATTTATCTTTGTCATTTTTATTTAAACTAATGGGGGTATAATAGAAACTTGTATAAGTGTGTGCTTTAAAGCGCGGACAGCGAAAAGGAAGAAGATATGGTAGAGTGGCTTCGAGAGGTTGGAATGCCAGCCGATTACGTTAACAAACTTGCTAGAATGTTCCAAGATATAAAAGTAAGCGAGGATTTGAATGCACAGTTTCGTACATCAACCGCTCGACACGATGCCATAAACATTAAAATACTGAATGCAGGGGCATGGGCTCGGGGCTCGGAACGTGTCACTGTCAGTCTACCAGTTGAATTGGAAGACTACATTCCTGAAGTGGAAGAATTTTATAAAAAGAAACATTCAGGTAGAAAGTTACAATGGTATGTAGAGTTTATTTATTACCATTACCTACAGCTACAGTTTTAACAAGATCAAGATCAACAGTTTTTACAGGTATCATCATATGAGTAATGGAACGATCACGTTTGCGAACAACGTAGGAAGATTCGATTTAGACGTGACGACGTTCCAAATGGCGGTGCTTTTCGCATGGAATCAGCGACCCCATGAAAAGATCTCGTATGAAAATTTACGTTTAGCAACGGAATTACCTGACGCTGAGTTACGGCGAACGTTGTGGTCCTTGGTAGCTTTTCCTAAATTAAAAAGACAGTTGTTGTTGTTCTTTCCAGGATCCGCGGCTCCCAAGGACTTCACTGAAAATACTGTTTTCTGGATTAATCAGGAGTTTGCACTGATTAAAAATGGTAAACCCCAAAGACGAGGAAAGGTATAATATAATAATTCCTAAAGAAATTGTTGAACTGTGTTGATTAACTTTGTTATTATTTTTTATTTTTTTTTTTTTTAGATAAATTTGATCGGTAGACTACAATTATCTACAGAAAGGTCACAAATGGAAGATAACCAGTCAATAGTGCAGCTTCGTATCTTGCGCACTCAAGAAGCAATAATTAAAATTTTAAAGATGCGTAAAAAAATTTCCAACACGGCTCTTCAGGGGGAGCTCGTAGATATTTTAAAAAATATGTTTCTACCGTCGAAGAAAATGATCAAAGAGCAACTGGAGTGGCTCATCGAGCAAAAGTATATGCGTCGTGATGACGACGATATCAACACGTTCATTTATATGGCATAATCGTAGAGTGACACTCACAAAAGGGCCTTAATACTGGAGTTCAGGTTAGCTACAATAAAGGCAATTTATTTTATTACAAAAAGGAGCCATGTAAATACGATATAAATACGTAATTTCTCTTTTATTCGTTCATTCGTTTTAACAACTTTTATAATTTTTGTTTATATTATACCTACTTAAAATACAACAAATCGTGGCTCAAGGCGGGAAAGAAAAACATTTGTGATAACTTGTGCATATTATGAACATTTTCAATTCAAGCAAAACCTTGATGTGATTATGATAATAATTTGTTTGCATATGTAAATAAATTTTTTTGTATGCATATTTACTTATTTTTTTTTACATTTATGTTAGAGGAATGGTATAAGGAAAAAAATCAAAAGAAAAAGTTTCAAATTTAATATCAAACTAATATATTTAATATTTTAATACAAAATTGTATCGTGTATAAACAATTTATATAATAATAATAATAATAATATATTGATAATACAATGGCTAATACTGCATCATGTGCAGCCACAAGGAAGGCCTCGTTAAAGTCTCCAAGATTTTTCGTTTTCAGTTAAGAAAGTTATCGAGCAATAGCCAACACTGCTCCAAAACTTCCATTTACAAGTACGATAAAAAAACTGTTGTTACTTTTAAATACGAAATGAAAACAATGGGCGATTAACAAGCACAATATAATTTACACATATCAATAATTATAAAGCCGACAACAAGAGCAATAAAATACTTCTTCCTATGAAATAATTTATTAATTGCTTTTTAAGGCAAACGGGGCAAATAGCTACATAGGAACATACGCACGTATTTGATTAGTTCGTTCTTAAAAAAATCACAAACATATTCCAATTCTGATAATGTATAAAAACATTTAAAACATCTTTACATATTTTTACTTATTGAGCAATTTGTTGTGGTGTATTTTTTTATTCTTATTTTAATATTTTTATAAAGACACTAGTGTATTTTATTGTCAGTATAGTTCAAGTATGAAATACTAATTTTATTCTAATAATTGACTGTATGTCGTATCTTATGCGCACTTGAGGGTACGTTCTCTAAAACGAATAAAATTTAATTAAGCGCGTAAAATAACGAAAACTTATTTTGACTTGGAGGCCGAAACAAACAACTAACAATAAGTATGTATTGTTAAATCTGATTTTGTTTTTTATTTAGTATTATCAAAATAAAATAAAAATCACTCTGGTTCTGCCATTGCGGGATTAATTAATTGGCACGCGTATTCTATCGAATTCGATGTTATCGTTATCAGTTATTAACATTAAAGAAATTACATATAAAATGTACGCTTCATTTGCACCACACACATAACATACTCGATTACGTTACAAAAATTAAAAAAATAAAATTATAACTTGAGAATTTATCGTGAGACTATCTATTGCGAGCGAGCATAAATGGTAAAAGAAAAAAAAAATGGAATAACATATATTTACAATGCCGATAGATATGCCAATATGTATAGAAGAAAAGAAAATAATTTAAAGTTCCATATAGACAGTCTCGCGAAAAAATACGTACCTATGTACATAATTTATTATATAAAAAAGTGATTGTTGGAATGGACGATAAAATTATTACAAAATAGCTACATGTAAGTAAATATCCATCAGACTCATATTGCGCACGAGTACGTGTCAAAGGGAACGTCCAAACAAAGAGACAATTTATTATATTATTACATAATTATATTTACTATTCATTTGTCTTGTCCACTTTGTTTGGAACCGTTCGCAGTTTAAGGGTAAAAACAAAAAAAAAAATGCATATAAAAACAGTTATATGAAATTCGCCAAGGACGCAATAAACGAACACAACAAAAACGACGAGATTTTCAAAATGTATGTAAATATATATATATATATATATGTGAATAAAAAAGGAAGAAAACAACTGTCTAAGTACATGCACTTGTTTCAACTTAAAGCTAACGACGTTAAAAAAAAGCAAGAAAATACTGTCCGTAAGGGAAGATAATTAATATGACAAGAGAAGAGATAGAGAAAAAAGAAGATAGAAGAAAAAGAAATGAGACGAGCGGCAACCGAAAGGGAATAAAAACAAATACCGCCACCAAAGCTAAATAAGGCACAACGAGAGAATGACAAGGGAAAGGACAAAAGAGGGACTTGGGAAAAATAGAAACATTAATGATCTCCACGCAACAGCTCGAGTAAAAGGTTGAAATTTGGACCCTCACCGTCCTTCGACTTTATCGTTAGCATCTCCTTACCAACCTATAATAATATAAATAAATAATAATAAAAAAAGTATAAACGATTTCAATTTTTTTTTACCTGACAAGTCCTCTGAAGTTCGGGAATCCGCAAAAGGAGCTCTCCAAATTTGGCAGGCGTGTCAGGATAGTGGGCCAACGTATAATGCTGTAACGCCTGAAGTGCTTTTTCTTGGCTCGCACGCACCTTTTCGGCTTCACGCAATTCCGACGTGTCTACAAAATTACAAAAACTGCTTTTATAAATCCAAACGAGTTACTTAAAAAAATTACACTACTAATTATTATTATTATTGTTATTTACTAATGATTTAAAATTCATATTACCTGATGTAAGTAGTACGATAACTTTCATTGCAACATATTCGTATTTATCGACGCGCAGTCTTCTTAAATGATCTGTAAAATTGAGCATGCGCTCAATACAAGCCCCTAGGCCCATCTCTTTTGCTTTCTCCAGAGTTATATTTTTCCCAACTGAAATCCGAATTTCACCCGGCGTCGAAATCGATCGAAAACAACACGAAAAAAGCAACAACTCACACCACGAGTTGATCAGAAGGCAAATTTGATCGTCGATCTATTAAAAAGAAGAGCAAAATTAAATTAGATTACTTGTAATTAATAAATAAGAGAATTAGACTAACCGAGATGTTTTTAAATAGGGGTAAACTCTTGCACCACTTGACGATCTTGTACAATCGATGGTCGGCTATGCTACATAAATTCGCTACAAAGTCTGGGTTCGTGTCAGCAGAACCCGCGAGCGCCGTGCCCGCCAACAAAGGATGGGACGAAATATTGGGCACGGGAGCACCGGATGCCGTGGCTGTTCCACTAGCATCTCCTCCAATCGTACATTCGTTTATCTTATTCAGCTCTACGTCACTGTAATGCCAAAGATGCTCCACATCCATTATTTCCTACTCAACGATATAATTAAATTCTCAACAGAAAAATGTTGCAAGAAACTTGCCTGCAATAACGGAGGGACACCGAGGCGTGCGGATATGGGAGGTGTCGACCTCTTTAAATATTGCGATCCGGAGCCCTGTTCACACGGTTCGAGCTTAACCCGAAAAACCTGGGGCGATAGATCGCTATAACCCTGTCGCAGATCTGTCGTGCTGTTAGTCCGCAATTCCGTATGACCAACAAGTGACGGCGGCAAAGAATACGAGCATTGGTACGTCGAACGACCACCTCGAGTTCTATCTTCTCTTATTGCTACAAAATATAATAACACGTTACAGGTTACACGATAATAATTAAGGATAAAGTTGAGTTGAGCCTATTTTTCATAAAAATGAAATTCCTCAATATTATAACATAATAGAATAACAACATTCACATGTCTACTTTCAGCAAATACAACTAAGAAATTACAAACCAATACTTATAGAGATAATATGTTAAAAATTTTAAATGTGTGTACCTTCCAGTTTCATTCCACACTGCAGACATTTGTCGAAGCGACATGCTGGACACTTTTTCCTTGTAGTTACGGTAACGGGACAGGAAGCGCCCCTCAGGCAAACGTAGTTCTTTCGATTCTGAACGGTTCGTTTAAAAAATCCTTTGCACGACTCACAGCTGAAGATGCCATAGTGAAAGCCAGAAATCTTGTCTCCACAAATAGGACAAGGACTAAACAATTTATTAAATATGTATAAGACAAGAACAAAAACAGAGACTCGAGTAAAATAAAAATACATGCCTATTGATGAGCTGCTGCCTTGAAATGCCCGATTGAGCAGGTAGAGATGCGTGTATCAATCCGGTCTTGTCGTCACTATCCTCTAACACTTCGTGATCAGGAGGCGTCGAGTACTGCACACTGCTGTCGTCCTGGATAGAGCGATACAATACGTTGTGGTGCAAGGGACTATTATGGACGGCATTGGGCACGTGACGCCCCTAATAATCAATCAACAACATCTTGAATAATTCTACAAGTTAGTTGTAGAAAATTTAATTATTTTATTTAATTTAATTCAAGACATAATAAAAAATTTTACTTTAATTTAAAAAAAAAAATCTTCCATGTAATGCGTCTGACCTGTATGGGGCTATGGGTAGGCGAAAATTGTTGCGTGGGCGAAACGGAAACTGAAACGCTAGAATAACTGCAACAACTCGAGTGTGAGGCGTCGCTATTGTTTCGACTTAGGTTGGGGGTGAGATGACGTTGCGTGAGTGGAGACTGGCTAGGAGAACTGAACACACTGTAGGCGGAATGGACGGCCGAATCGGGGCTGGGCGTCGGGGGCACGTTAAGGGCCTTTTGCATCAACTCTTTATGATGAGAAGTGAGCAGAGGTACGGTGCCTGGATGTCGTTGTCCAAGTAATGGTGAATTGTTTGGGGTGCTGTGTAGAGAGTAATTCGGTGGCGCTGTTGCAGTTACTGTCATCGCCTGTGTCTGTGTCGGTGCCTGCGTCTGTAGTTGCTTTTGTGACTTTAAACGAATCGACGTACACGCGTCCTCCCCTTTCGGCCTAGAAATCGACAGGTTTTCGGGCAACTGCAAAAAAAAAACAGACCAAATCAGTCGGACATAGTTTTGTCTGATTCAAATATAGGCAGTATTTACGAAATATACCTGAGATCCGCTGTCCCCATCTATACACATCTCCTTATCAGAGAGCTCCCCTTCCCACGACATAGGTCTCGGAACGTCCTCGCGTTTTTTCTTTTTCTGTCTCATGTTCACTAAAGTCGACTGGAGGAAGTCGATTTGGGCAACCTCCGCGTCCGAACTGCTGTCCAGTATGTCCCCACTGGGAAGAACGGCAAGGGAATTGGCGATGGACGAAGGGCGACTACTTCAAAAATAAAAGATTAACAAAAATTAACAAACTATAATATCACTTACCCATGTTGTGGAGATTCATTGAAGGACAAATGGGTGGACAACCGCTGTTGATGAGTTGCAAGCGGGGGCGGCGTTCCGTTGACGAAAGTCGTCGTCGGGGTGGTGGGTGGAGAATACTGCTCCACTTTAATGGGGGTAACGGAAACGTTCGGCGACCTCATTTCGGCTGCCATGGCATTTCTAGAGATCAGCTTACCCCACCGCCCCTACAATGACCTTTCTTTCTCATCGTTTCGTCAATGTGCATGACCTGTAACTAACAAATATTATAAGTTCAATTTTTAATCCGAAATCGAATTATAAAAGAAATGTAAATATTTTCAATACGGCACTGCGTTTATTAAATTTTAAAGACGAGACCGGCCCTGCATTCCAAACTCGTCTGCCTTATATTCTATCTTCTAATAACAAAACAGTAATTGCAGTCACAGGCGCGCTTTGACTTTTTCGTTGAGTTGTAACTGTACCAATATTATTCTTTAAAAACAGCTCCACTTTATGCCTATAGACATGGACATATGTACATAAATTTGCCAACAAAATAATATCATTCGGTTATTATTTTATCAGACTGACTTAAAATAAATTACCAAAATTCCGAAAATAATTTTAGGCGCCCTGCCCTGTCCATTTATTATAATAATGTACCTGTATGTACCTATATAGGTAATATAATATAATTATATTATGTGTAGGTATGTACATAGGACATACTTTTGTTGGGTTCGAACGACCTTGTGTCTCACACTTTCACGAAATTAGCAGTCAGCCTTTGACAAACTGCAATATGTATATTACATAATATATGATAGGGAGTTACTCAACACAAAATGTTGTAGAAATATTTTTAAAAAGTTTCTTAATAACTATAACAGAATTATATTCGAGATGGGCCGGTATCGTATCTATAATGGGTATACCTACTATTGATAATAAAGAAAAATGTAAGGAGGAAATGCTATAGGAATGCTGTTGTTGTACAGGCGCGGCCGGTTTTTTAAAACGAACACATAATATTATAGGTACCTACCCAAGTATGCACATATTTAAATAAATACTGTATACGTATGTGGTATGTTGTGCACTTATGCTTGCAATATACCTATGTGTGTAAGTATATAATAGGTTGGTATATAGGTAGGTAGAATAAGTATATCGGCTATTATCTTATTATGAAGATATAAAATATTTAAGCCAGTGCAGGAATAACTAACGTGTTCAAATAAACAGTGGCGAGAGGAGATGTTTCAGGTTCGGACCCCCTCGAGATAAAAAAAATCAGCATGTGTTTTAGTTAGGTAATAGGTACCTACCTACCTACCTATGTAGAACATAATACAATTAATTATGATTATTTTGTCCGTACAAAACTTTTCATGTATGTATAATTAATTATGTGCATATATTTCGGAAAATAAATGTCTAGAAGTAGGTAGGTACCTAAAATCGGTCATTAATGACGAAATAAATTGTTTGGCAATGCGTTAATTTTTTATCAACAACAAACGGTACGTTTTGATGATTCAGTGATTAAATTACTACTACGCCGCCTATGTGCCTACCGTTAATAAACAAAAAAGCAAAAAGACCTTCTAGAGGCCGAGCATGCTGCACAAGAATTGAGTGGGCGGTCAGCAAAAAAAAACTAATGTACAACGACCTATTATTTATTCTATCATGCTATTCAAAAAATAAAGAATTCCAACTAACTAACGAAAGCTAACCCGTACCAAAAATTAACTTTTTATTGTATGTTTTCAAGGTATTGTTTCAAGAGGGTGGGAGAAGGTCAAGGCCCTCGGTCACGTGTGTCAGCTCAAGGTTACACGGCAAAGTACAATGGCATCGTGTCAAAAAAAATACGGAAAACTGTACACTAACGACACACAATACATGTAAAGAAGACATAAACGCAATACGAATAGATATGTACCTACACAGACTCGGAAGCAACGCAGTGCAATTACAATACGACAGGTGTTATAGGTAAATAGGTATATACATATGTAGGTACTGCACAGGCCCTCTTATTACACATATCTATATGTATTTTACGATAAAATCGAAATATAACATAACATCAAAAATACAGATATATTTTCGCTAATAAACTGAATTATTAATTTCCTAATCGTCTGCAGTCGACAACGATGCATCGCTCTCTTGCAATCCAGACACCAACAATAACATTAATATTAATATGTACCTATAATACATATAATCCGTTATACAATAACATGTAAAAGATATATGTAAGAAAATTGCGTGCACCGTACCGTAGAAAATCACGTGACAATACGAGTCGACCTTCAAGTCGTGTATATTGAGATCTATCTAGAGAGAGGAGAGAGTAGAATACCTGTCACCGCAGCCCGTCACTCCGGTCGAAACTTAAGGAAAGAAGTTTTATACGTCCGCAACACAAGGATTACCTTCGGTTTTATTCCCAATAAAAATAAAACTCAAACAATAAAGAAACACTCCTCTCTATCGTATCAGTTTAACAATAAAACGTAAACTCACCCTGTCATCATACAACTTTTTTCTCCTTTCAAGGGCATTCCTTAGGGGTTGAATAAAATGGAAAAGACGTACTCAATTTTTCAACGGTTAAATAATAATCCTTAATTTTCACTTTCACTACTGCTGTTACATAGGCACACCTTCGTGTTGAGTTTATTGACACGGCCACAGGTAAACTACATACGCGCACCACGCTGTTTTTTTTCCTTAACTGAAACACCACACAAAAACATATTACCAGCTGTAAAAAAACATCGCGAACAAATAGGCAAAAGACAATAATCACACAGACGCAAATCGATGTACAAACAACAACGAAAAAATTACCTTTTCGGTAAAGACACGCAAAATTCTCTTCTGACATAAAAAATGGTCACTTCGGTCACTTCACAATCGTCATGTAAAAACAATAAAAATTAAAAAGTTGAGTGTGCGCCACCTTGCGTTAAATTTCGACAAAAGGAGGTCGTCATTATGGATGTGTGTAATGTAACGAACACAATTCCATAGATGTCAAATACAAATACATCATCTTTTAATAAAATTGATAGTTTTGCAATTACTAAAATTAATGAGTTATGCCATGCATTTTTTATATTTTTAAAATATGAGACTGACTAAGGGTAAAACAATTCTTAAACTTAATTAATTTCCCATAGTGCCATTATGTAACCACAACTTGTGTATTATTATTAGTATAATTGCAACAACAATGACGACTAGTAGGAATTTTTGTATTCATTATTATTATTAAATTGTTGTATTTGTAAATAACTACGAATTTTACTCGCACAAAAAATGCATTGTTGTTAACATTTTTTAATCAATTGTTATCCTTTTAGCTGGTACTGCTACCTTAAGAAGTATATAGTAAATTAACAGATATAAATGTTTGCGATTTACAGTGAACCAAGCACACAACGTAATAATTAATAAATTTGTAAATGTTACAAACGAACACACAGTAAAATCTGTAAAATACTCATAAACCTCGTAAGTTAACTTACATTGTTCAATCGACATTTCCCTGTTTAATTTTTGTTTCATGAATTTTATGACGACTTTTTTTAGATTTCCACTTATAAGTATGTTTGATTTATTTAATATATTTCTCAATGTTGACTTTCAAAAATGTCTAACAGAGTAAATATGCGACCTAGAAATAAAAATATCCTCTTAAAAGTGGTAATATTGGGGGATGGAGGTGTTGGCAAAAGTTGTTTGATGAACAGATTTGTTTCCAATCAATTTGACGAACATTCGTTTCATACAATAGGAGTGGAATTTTTAAACAAGGATGTAGAAATTGATGGTGAAACATACACGTTGCAAGTAAGTTTAAAATATTATTCGATGGTTATTTTTAAACTGGTTCTTCTTGCATAATTTTATCAGGTTAACAATAACATAACCTAAATTATATAATTATTGCCAAATATCAGATGTATTAAAGTAAAGTGAAATCTTCCGATTTAACCGTAATAAAACCACCACAAATGTTTTTTGCAAGAAAATTAACTTTTGCAATTTGTGTACAATATCAAGTTCTTTTGAAAAAACTACATTCCAATGGCAATACAAACAGAAGTGTCTACATCTCAGAATCAAATGATATCTTTACCAACTTAGCAATGGAAGATTGGTTCTATCGGTACGCTACTTTCGAAAAACGGGAAATATTGATGCTATGGTGCAATAATCCATGTGTAGTAATAGGAAGACATCAAAATCCGTGGCTTGAGACTAATGTCTCTGAATTATCTCATATAACAGACCACAAAATAGTGCTTGCACGAAGAAATAGCGGCGGTGGTACCGTATATCATGACAGAGGTAACCTAAATCTCACATTCTTTTTTCCAAGAAATAAGTATAACAGGAAAACAAACCTAGAGCTGATTTCAAAGGCCATTAAAAGAAAATTTGGAGTTGAATTGGAAGTGTCTTCGCGACATGACTTAACATTTAACGGGTACAAAATATCTGGAACAGCAGCTAAATTAGGTCGCTCAAACGCCTATCACCACTGCACCTTGTTAGTTAATGTAAATCTGAATAACTTAAGAAAAAGCCTGAAGGTGGACAAGCGAGGAATCCAGACAAATGCTACACAATCAATAAAATCAAGCATTAAAAATTTAACAGATATAAATTCAGAAATTACCATTGAAAGTCTCATTTCTAACATAGCAAATGAATTTTTGGGATCTGAAAATCAAGATTTTAAACAAATAACTACTACAGAAGACCTTTATCCTGGTTTAATGGAATTAAGGAACATCTTTGAAAGCTGGGATTGGTGTTTTGGAAAAACGCCTAAATTTACAATTCATAGAAGCTTTCCTATACCTAATCAGTTCTTTGGCAAACTAGATCATACAGAAAAAAGTGTACAAGTGATAATAGTAGTGGACAAGGGCCTTGTATCAGAGGCAAATGTTAAAATTCCTCAATTTCTCATAAATGATTCGGTAGGGCACCGCTTGGACGTTCTGAACAGTTTAAAAGGGTGTAAATTTAATAAAGAAATGCTACAAGTATTTGTGGATGCTGTACAGAATGTATTTGAGGATAGCAGAAAGAATGCATTTTTGTTGAAATGTATCGAGGAGTCGGTTGCATTTGCTTGAAGTATAACTGATAGAAATGGAAATTAAAAATAACAAATAAAAATAATTTACTTATAAACAATTAATGTTTGTTTATTTATTTATTTATTTATTTATTTAATATACATTACGGGCGATGCCCAATACAGAGAAAAATGATGTAAATTATACAATTTATAGATTTCTTGTAAGAAAAATATAATGGTATCATAGCACGAGTGTACAGAAGGAACAATACGAAATCGAAAAAATCTAAAAATCAAAAATTCGCTGCGCAGAAACTGAAAATTTGCGATTTAAAACGGTTGTATTGTAATTGTAAAATAGTGCATTTAATTGAGCAAATAATTGAACGTTTAATCAGTTTGTAGGTAATTTGTTAGTACATATGTATTAATGTAATTAACATGTGTAACTGGTAAATGATTAACTGTGTGCATAATTTAAAAGATGATAAAGAAAAAAATGCTAAAAATTTTAAATTTCAACACTGGCTTATTGTTTCTTTAAGTGCTTCTATTTTGGCTTCTTAAAAAAGTTACTTACATATCTGTACAATAAACCTGGTGAGTTTATTGTATATTTTCTATAAAAAAAATAAGCAGTTTAGCAAAAAATGATCGAGTGTCATTTGTTAAACTAGGAGCAATACTCATATATACCCCTGTGGTTATCGTGGTTATTTATAAAAATAGCAATTTTAAATGTTATTATTCATTTATTTATTTTTTTATTGTACCGTATACATTTTTTGTTTATAAAGATATGGGACACAGCAGGCCAGGAAAGATTTAAAACATTGAGAACTCCGTTTTATAGAGGCACAGACATTTGCATGTTAACATACGCCGTTGACGACAAGGGCAGTTTTAGAAATTTGAACATGTGGAAAAGCGAATTTCTTTACTATGCAGATATCAAAGAAAATGTCCATTTCCCTTTTATTGTTGTTGGCAATAAGGTAAGAGATAATTATATTAAGACTATATAACGGAGATGTACACTAAAAAAAAACTTGTTTTAATTAATGCTTAAGGCGGACGTTTCCTGTGAAGAGCGAGAAGTGACGCAAATGGAAATGGAAATGTGGTGTAATGAAAATGGTATTACTAGTTATATCGAAACTTCGGCTAAAAATTCAAATAATGTGCAAGAGGCTTTTAAATTAGCTGTACAACATTGGCTTAAGGCTGAGAGCAGAGCTGATAAAAATGAAAGTTGTTATGCTGCAGACACCGTAGACCTGAATAAGAAGAGTTCCCTGAATAGAAGCTCGTGTTGCATGGGAAGTACAGAAGAGTGATCGTGATCATACGAAACACCTTTTCGATTGCTTCTAATTTAATTTATTACCCCTCTAGTCCAAATTAACCTTCGTTTGTTCCTCCCTACTGATAAGCGATATGGGGTATGTGGTAGGTACGTAATAATATAGTTTTCAGTTCAATTATATACATGAATGAACGTTTTAATTAACTTGAATTTTAATTTGACTTGACTTGTGAATGAATATATGTTTATATTTACGTGATAATACGTATAATCTTACATTCCACTTTGTTATCGGTAATTTATTATTGTACGGATATTTTGTAAAATATGGTATATGTAATTCTGAACCAAGATTACAACTATCATTTTTTTCTTTTTTCTTGAAGTAATTAGTAAAAAGTCCCACCAAGGACACGGTTTACTTGGTTTATGGAAAAACTATAAATAAAATCTCATACAATTACCTAATGTAAAATATTTTAATACACACACTATAAAAAAATATTTTGGTCTGTATATAGTGATTACCTATGATATCTATGCGTCAGTGAAAATTGATATAATTTTAATTTGTGTAGCCTAATTTGCAGTTCTAAACTGCTAATAAACGGATCATAGCTTTTAATAATTACAAAGGAAACTACCTGAAAATGAGTCAAACGTTTATTATGCATAATAAACACAGTTACAGTCTCTATGTCCACTCTAGGATAAAAAATATTTTTTTCTTGCGTTCTTTTTTAAAATCTCAAGTGTTGTTTGTACTGCATCATGTGCCTAAAATTAATAATTTATTAGATAATATATGGTATCATACTTAAAGTGAAAATAAAATCAACACAAGTTAATTAATTAGCCAACATCAAGTAAATTATATAAATTATAACAAGTGATAAATTTTACTTGGTTCACTTACTTGTCCAATTTTTCCCAAAATATCATCAATGCTGCCCTGTCGAGATGTCTTTTGGTTCTTGAAAGTTCAATTACTGTCACTGCCCATCGAGCAACGTTAGCGTCTAATTTCATTTCGTCATATTTCAAATGAAAAGCGCAAACTAAAAAACAACAAAAGCTTTAATTTACAAAACACAAGGAATTGGGAGACAACGGCATCTAACTTTTTGCAAATATTTCGACGGGGTTTTCCCAGGGATATCCTTTGAATTGCCAAGCAGGTCCCATAACGAAAACGGCCACCACACGGTCCCAGTCGCTTGGGCTCAACTTGGCAGGGTTGTCAACCACCCTGTAAGGTACAGAGATACCATTCTTTTGTCTATGTAATAGCACTTCGTTGTCCCTTTTTGCTCCATCGGCTTTTTTCTGTTCTGTCGTCACATATCTACAAATAATGGCATTCTTTTTTAATTTCAATATTACTTTTGTTCATAATTCTTACCTAAGGTCTTGCAATATGTCCTTTACATTGTACATGGAAATGAGTGATGTGGTGGCAGCAGGAATAATAATAATAGGAGTGCGGGAAATGCGCTTAGACATTCCAGAGGTGGGAGGCCGTGCTGCACTTACAGGTAAAGGCATTTGAGGTTGAGGCATGGTAGAACGCGCCTTTACCGAGCCTTCCGTCACAGATTTCAATGTCATCCCATGATATGTACCCATTGTATCAATTTTAAAACCTTCCGTTTCTGGATAAAGAATAAAAACATCGTTAAGAATACTGTTTTAACACAAAATGACATTTTATTTTGTCCTATTGACTGTTCGTGTTTTTTGCTACTATTTATAAATACTCTATATAATATTACCCTCTTTTTGCCTTATGAATCTTTCTTGATCGTATCGATTGTATACCGAGGGTTGCGCCGCCGGCCTAATAGGTGTTTGCCGAGGAGTTGCAACCGGTTGTTGCTGTGGAGGTCTATGCCGCCCTTCCTCTCGTGCTTTAATACCATGAAGTATGGCCAGAACATTTTTGGCAAACGTCTAAAATTAAAAAAAGAAAAAGCTTATTTATACAATAAATTTCCTTATGGTAAAATGAACTGACTTTTCCGTTTGATTGTAAAATAGTAGTGCGGGTTCTCCACTGCCTCTCTCTACTGATTATGTCTTTAGTAATGTCTACATCCAAATCCAAAATAGCTCGAATGTCATATTCTTGACCTATGTCGTCATTTCCCTTAATAGTTGTCCTTTTCTTTGCTAAACGTTTTGCTTTAATTGCTGCAATTTTTTCCACTGACATGGCCTCTGACAATGACCTTACAATTTATATACATACACATATACATAGTAAAAATAGAACCATATAATAATTATGTATATATTATAATTACTTGATATTATCAACTGTAACAGATGCTTCTTTAGGTGCATCCAGCCTGGCAGCAAGTTGTTCTCTGACTTTTTGCACATGGGTATCTTCAAGGCGAGGTTTCTTAGCTGTGCTGTCTGATCCATCATAATCTGCAGATCTTTTAACCTAACAAGACAAAAATTTAAGTATCCCATTTTCAAATGATATACTCATTAATTACTTGGGTAGGCAATTCCAAAGGAGCACTTTTGTCAATGGAAGGACAACTGGCAGTTTCACCATTTAAATATGCTAAAAGTTCCTTTCTGTCAGGTCTACGTACAACTGGTATATTCTCTTTCTAAACACAAATGTTTATAATTTATCATAACATTGTTAAATTTTATGCATCTACTTACAGCTGCTTGTCTGACATACACTGGATGAGTTAAAGAAACGTTTTTCAATATAAACAGTAAACATTCTAACGTGTAATACTCTTTAGCAGATCCATCCTTTCCAGATCTAACATATACAAGAAAAAACATGGTTGTAAGTTGTAATAGGTTAACAAATAATAACCCTATAGCAGATCTACTTACCCCCACATTAAGTAATTCGTTTTAACATTTTTCGGCCACGAAAACTCACCAAATATAATTTGACCATCTCTTTCGATAATTTCTTTTTTATTGACATTATATTGTCGTAACAAACTTAAAGGATCAGCCATTTTTTTTTTTTAATGAATAATGAGTTTCAGTTATAGAAGCAGGCAACACTCATTTTTATTTCTACATTATTATTTTTATCAAAACGCATAGGTTATATATACATGTAATTAAAAACTAAAAAATTGTTTTGTCAGAGGATCAACAATTTTTTTTTTTCAGGTGTGATAACTTGACACCACCTTGACACTATGCTTGACACTTGTGCACTTGACTACTACCATAGACTCACAACTCATATAGACTACTACATTGGTTGTATATATAGCTCCGTGCAGTAGCACTACCTACTATTGTTAAAGAATTTTTCAGTTGATAGCCACCCTAAACGGTAGCTATGGCTTTTTTTCTTGTATTTGATAGGTCATTGTTAATCCGTAAACTGCAATAGACTGGTTACTTTAACTTTCGGTATTTGAAACCAAAACGACTGAGTAGGTATACAACATGTTATAGAGACACTATGTTTTGTGAATTTCATCTATCAATTTCTATAGTAATGTTTTTAATTATTCTATAGTTGTTATTGTACATTATTTGTCTATGAAATTATAAAATAGCTGTCATAGTTGTCATCTATGGCTGTCATGCTGTCAAGCAGTTTCGTTTCGACATCAATATGCTTATGCTTCCTTGCTCAATACAGCTAATATGAATAATATTTTCTTTACTGGAACAAATTTATTTATTATCTGTTTATTTAATTATTTAATGATTATTTACAATTTTTGATTAATTTATAGCCGAACTAAAATGGTTCAGAAATGAAGTGTAATGTAACCCAACAAATGAATTATTAATAAAAAGACATGACTCCAAAAGTGCTCCTTGTTAGTTTAATATATACTTGTACGGTTTTGGCAATAGAGAAGGAAATGACAGTAAATGTAGAAGCTGGAAGAGAGGACTGTTTTTACCAAGAAGTAAAAGAAGGAGAGGTAATTGATTTTGATTATCAAGTAATAGATGGTGGTCATGGAGATTTAGATATAACTTTAAGAATAGCAGACCCAACAGGTAGAATTCTCATTGCTGACTTCAAGAAACCAGAAAACAATCACCGTTTAGAAGCTTCCTTGACTGGTGATTATAAGTTCTGTTTTGACAACACTTATAGTTCCTACAACACAAAAACAGTTTTTTTTTCATTACTTCTGGATGAAGATGAAAATGATAGCGATGAAGCTGTAGATACAAAAAAGTTTGATATTCCAACATCAGAGGAACAATTTAATTTCAAAATTGAAGATATTATGGATACTTTAAACACAGTCAAGAGTCATTTAATAAAAGCAAGACATTTACAAGAAGTCATAAAGTCCTCTGAAGCACGGGATCGTAACTTTGCTGAAGAAAATAATTACAAGGTAAATTTGTTTTCATTTGTGCAGATTTTGATAATGTTGTCAGTTGGGTTAGTTCAGGTGATTATGTTAAAAAGTCTATTTGATGTAGATTTTAAAGTGCAAAAACTATGGAAAAAAAATAACACAAACTAGCTTCCATATTGATATATTTATTTATTATATACATTTTGTCTTTTGTGCCATGTATTTTAGACAATCTACATTTTGATAGTATGTTTTGTGTCTGTGCATATCTATTATAGTTGTTATTTTATCTGAATCTTCCCAATAAAATGTTTTTTCCATTTTGAACTTATATAAAAAAAATGTTACTTCAATTGATTTCCCTTGTCTTTTTTGGTTTTTTCTTTAAATTTCTGATACCATTTAAGCCAATCATCTACTTGTGAATTTGTTCTATCTCCATGCATTTCCAATTGCTGATAGTATGCCTCTCTTATTAATCTAAAGCATTGTTGACTGTGGTAAGGTAAACAAGTTAACGGATCTACATATCTTGCAGGTAACTTAGTTATTGCACATGGCAATGTAGTGGGCTTTTTAGGTTGGGGTCCAATTTTCATTAACTTGTTGTAAACGACATTACTAGGGTCATTAAGGAACATTATAAATGTCCTTTCACATTTGTTGTCTGTACTTGTTCTTTCAGTTTTATGGTCAACTTGTTCCAATACTGGCATACTTAAAGAGTGATAACATATTGTGGGCCCTGAATATGATTTTCTGATAGGTCTTTTTGACTTCTTTTCATTTTCCAGTTTCTGATAGCACTCCAATGATCTCAAGTTTTCTTTTTCGGTTATTTTTGCTTCTTCCAATAACTCCTCCTGTGTAGGAATCCAGATATCCTCTTTCATTTTCTTCACTTTTTTCCTTTGTTCCAAGTTTCTTATTCGAATTCTCTGAGCTGTGGCAGCCGATTTTGCTGCCGTTGACTTTCTAATTGACTTACGCTCTCCATAGTCAAGGGCGTCAACGACTTTCTTAACCGTAACTAAACCTTTTTTTAATTTGAGTTCTTTTACTTTTGGTCTCTGTTTGGTCTGAGCACTAGTAGGTTCTTTGTATGCTTTAGTGACTAATCTTCGTTTTTTCTTCGTCGTTTCTTCTTCATTATCAGTGACAGGTTCATCATTTTCGTCTATGCTAAAGTCTGAATCCACGACATCGTCGTCATCTTCTTGAGCTTCGTACTCATTATCCGATTCGGTCTCTTCAAAACCACCATAATTTACCTTGTAAAATTCATCCTGACATTCTTCTTCCTCGTCAAGAAGTTTTGCCATACGATTACCCGCATTAGAACGACGTTCCCTTACATTCATTTTATTTTAGTTAGTTATTAATTCAGTATTTATTTAAGTAAACTAGATATTCCTTTTATGTATTTATTATTTGATATTCGTTGGTTATTGGTTATATTCGTGGTTATATTTACTTTTAATAATATGATGGAGTCTTATAATTTATAGTGGCATGGCCATCTATTAACACTGCCATGAACCATTATTTATGTATGAATTAAATGATATTGATAAAACAGCTATAATTTATGTTGATAACCATTTATATTTCATTTCTGTGTTCAAGTGACTTGTTAATCTTTGCAGGATTTACTATTTATTCAAAAAATTTAATCGTACTTAATAAATAATAAAAATTTAACTGCATTAGATTACCTAAATACACGTACGTAGTGGTGGTTGCCTATATATAAAAGGACAATATAAATGCTATTTTTTACTTTACAGTACTAAGCGTAACTAGTGAGTCGTAACAGAAAATTCCAACATGTATCTGTTGTAATTTTACGAGTGAATAATCTGAACGTACAAAAAATTTGTTGCTTTTTAACTATTATGAATTGGCGTATAAATATATATTTACATATTACTTTTCGTAGAACATTACGTTAAACAGTTTAAATTACATAAATATTAAATATGTGGTAAAATATTGAACACATACTGTTTTACATGTAAAATTTATTAAAAATTAATAATAACTTCAAGAAATATTCCAAAAAACGTATATATGTATATAACAAGCCATTAATTAATAAATTTACACATGAGCTCTAGTGTCAGTCTTTTCTAAAACTCTGTACAGGTCACTACCTAATTCTAAAATACCTTCACTAAATTCACAGTGCTTCTGGAGATTCTCTCCAATTTGTTCTTCTCCAAAATAGGCACCAGCTAAACTACCTGCCATGCTTGCTATGGTATCAGTATCACCTCCCAAAGATATTGCATATTCAATAATTTTTCGAAATGGGTCATCTTTCTATAAAAACATGTAATTTTATGTTACATAAAATAAATGAGAAGAAAATGAAACCTTTTCTGTAGAGCAAATTTTCAAAAAACAGTAGATGGCTGTTGGAACAGAATGTAATGCTGAAATGTCATTCCCTAAAAATTCTATAATCTCTTTGTCTAATTTCTCAGAATGGTTTTCTTTAAGAAATTTAATCATTAGATTTAATTTGTTTTGATAAGGTAATTTTGATAAATCATCTCTGAAAAAAAATACTGCAAATGACTTGAAAATTATTTAAATGGAAACAAAAATACCCTTCTAAGTAATTTTCTTTCTCAATTGGCTCCAACTTTCTTTTGAGTTGGGCCACAAAGTCTATAACATCAATATTATCATTAGGATTCATAAGAAGGGATTGTTGTACTGCAATACATTGCAATATAGCCCCATGTATTGCTAAATAATTACTGTGCGTTATTTCTGTTACTTGTTTAGCTGCACTTATCATGACTTCATATTTATCAAAATAATAAAGAGCAATTGGAGATATCCTCATTGCCCCACCATTTCCATAAGATCCAAAACCCTCAAATTGTTCCCTTGCAGGACTATAAATATCACTAAATCTATTTTTTCTTAATTTGTGAAACACTTGCACAACATTGGATCCATATCCACGTTTAGGATCAGAAAAATATTCTTTAACAAACAATTGTGCAATATGCTTGGTATCCAGTTTTGATTTTTCCAGTAGTGACTTAACAACACATTTGGTCATTGCTGTATCATCAGTGTATTGTTTGATAGGAGCTATTGTTAATTAAAAGTTAGATATTATGTGAAAATTATGAAAATTATATGATTTACCCTCAAAATAAGGACCACAGATTTTCTCAAAGTAATTACGTAGAACCAATTTATTACCCGCCGTCATAGTTTCACCTTCAAAAGGAGCTCCCAGACAATCTCCTATCAGTGCTCCCAAAAGGCATCCTCTTATTTTACTTTTTAAAAAAATAGAGTCCAATTTTGCCATTGCATTAAAATTAGCAGTTAATATTTCCTAGATTTTAGTTACTTGGAGCCAAGTACTTTAATCAACTTCCAGCCAAAACGAAGGAAATCAAAGACGAGAAAAAATTCAAAATAGAAATAAAAAAATGGATACGAACAAAAGAAGTAGAACGATAGACCAAAACCAAAAACAACGTGTTACCATATACATTTAAAAATAACATAGGATAAGGTTAGGTCAGTAGGTCTAAATAATCAATAATTAGGATCTAGGATAATATGTATACATAGGTTAGATTTAAGTTTCTCCCACAGACAAGAAGCATTTTCTTTTGTGGTCCTTATTGAATATGTACATAGATTAGAGAAGGTACAACTTGTAATGTGGATGTATTCGAAGGGAAAAGAGAATAAATATTATTATTATATTATTATACATTTAAGGTTAATATACAATCAATAAATGATGAAAAACAATCTATGACAGTAAACCATAGAAAATGAATCATACACAAAAATAATAATAATAAGACGCTAACTTCACTTCAATCTATCTATTAAGGTGAGTGTTATTCTATGGAGTATTACATATATGCATTAATATAACTATAACCTTACTTAATTCTTTAGTGCTCGAAGTGGTGCTAGTATTTTTGTTTAACATGTCTTTAATGAAATTTCGGTCTTTACTAAAGTATGGTCACTTAGTTGCCGATAATTTTACGTTAAATTTAAGGTAAGAATTAATCTCCAAAGAGTTGCACAATATTATTTATTTTTGTAATCAGATTTGTTGCAACCTCAAACTTACTTAAAAATCAAACGACTGTCGCAAATGAAAAAGAAACCGCTGAAAGTAAGCCTCCGCCGACTACTTCGCCTGTTAAAGAAGAACTTGAAAGTCTGAATAAACAGCTGATAGAACTGAGGGAGAAGAACAGTGATCTACTAGTAGATACATTTTTGGTATATCACTTTCAGGTTTTTTACATGTAATGTGTTGCAGGATAAATACAAGAGGGCTTTAGCTGACGGTGAAAATTTACGTACGAGATTAACAAAACAAATAGAAGATGCAAGGATTTATGGAATACAGAACTTCTGTAAGGATTTATTAGATGTGGCTGATGTCCTAAATAAAGCAACTGAAAGTGTTCCCAAGGAAGAACTGTCAGAAAAAAATCCCCATTTAAAAAGTCTATATGAAGGTTTAATAATGACAGAAGCACAACTACAAGCAGTTTTTAAAAGACATGGTCTTGAACCTGTTAACCCACTCAATGAGAAGTTTGATCCAAATCTTCATGAGGCACTATTTCAGCAAGTAAGAGTTGTCTATTAGGTATTTTTTAATTTAAAATGAAAACAAAATTTAATTTTTTAAAGGAAGTACAAGGAAAAGAAGCTGGTCTCGTGGTAGTAGTGTCAAAAATTGGTTACAAATTACATGATAGGGTAATTAGACCAGCACTTGTTGGGGTATCAAAATAATTTTCTTTTATGTAACCTTCCTCCTTTTTTGTACATTCTGTTATCGCTTCTAGGCATTCAATTTCATAGTTAATAAAAATGAAAATGTTGAAGGAGCTTTTACATTCTAACAACAGCTGTTTATTCCATGTTCCTTTTCATTCATTTAATGTCTACAATAAAAGGGATTTAATTCAATTATTTATTGAAATGTCAGAAATAACAAGGGACTTTTTATCTTGGGTAAAAATGATATCAACAGATTTCTCATTTGGGAACAAGGGAAGAATTACAATTGGCTTATCTTGTACTCCATTATCAAAATCTGATCCTAGGTGATGCTTATTAATATGGTCTTTGAGGTAATAAGCCCTAATAAAACCTTTTCCGCAATATGAGCATTCATGAGGTCGTTCTTCAGTATGCAACATCATATGTAAATTAAGATGAACCTTTCTGAGAAACTTCTTCTCACAAACGCTACATGCAAACGGTTTCTCTCCTGAGTGTATGGCCTCGTGTCTTTGCAAATCAATTTTTTTAATAAATGCTTTGCTGCATTGTGAACAGCCAAAAGGTCTTTCTCCTGACAAAAAAGAAAAACATTATTGAGAAAAGAGGAAGTGTGTTTTACATTTACATATTTACCCGAATGAATTTTTTTATGTCTATCCAAGTGACACTGAATTGTAAATCTTTTTCCACATACATCACAGGAATAGGGCCTTTCTTTTGTATGTGTTCTCATATGGTAGGTCAGACCTGTTGGATGACTAAACTTCTTTCCACAAACAGTGCACAGGTATGGTTTATGGCCTGTGTGAATGCGCATATGTAAATTTAAATTGTTTGATGAAGGGAACCTCTTCAGGCAAACATTACATTCAAAATTCTTTTCTCCTGTATGCATCCTGTTATGTCTTGTTAAACAACCTTGTGAACTAAACCCTTTTCCACAAATGTTGCATAAGAAATGTCCTTTCAGTTCGTGTCTTTTCTTGTGTGCCAAAAATATATATTTATTGGTAAAGGACTTATTGCAAATTGTACAAACATAAATATTTTCCAATATATTATCCTCCCTTTTCAAGTAGGCGTTTCTTTCAATAGGTTTTATTTTATCTGTTTGTTTGGGTGTCTCCATTGTACCTTCTGCTTTGGAGTTGGAAGTTTTTTTCTTTGGTCTTCCTCTCCTCCCTACACCCTTTTTTTTGTTTTCAATGCAATTCTTTTGTTCACGGTTAATATTACCTTCATTATCACAATTTTCTTCTTTTAAAGATGTGTCAGTCTCATAATCGATTCTTTCGTATTTATCATCAACAATGTACTCTTGAACAGCATATTTCTCTTCAACAGTTTCTTCGCTGGTTTGTAAGATGTTCTGTTCTGCAACTTCCTTAATTTTGGCAAAATATTGTGTTATTTGAAGCGAGGACTCGTCACATGATATTTTGAAGGAAAATGCATTCCTTGCTAAATCTATACATTCGGTACAAATGAATCGAGGATATTCCTGACTGTTAAGTAGCTACAAAGAATAAGATTATGGTATTTGTAAAATTTGGCATTTGTTACCCAGTTCTTACCTCTTCATTGATAAAAAAACTTAAAACTTCTTTAACAGACATCTGAAAAGTTTGATAATCTATTAAAGTATTTTCTATGGATATTAATTCGCTCCGATATTTCTCAACGCAAATTCTACATATTTGCTCCAAGTGTTTTAGCATTTTCCTTATATTATTCACAACAAATTACAGCTTTTTCCGATTTTTCACTTCTCATAAAACATTCTTTCACAATAATAATATAATTTTTATATTTTTATTTTTTTATGGTTCGTAAATAAATATTATTGGGTCATTATTTTACTATTGTTCAATCAAAAGCATATCAAAAGTCAGGTTATTTTTCGTAATAGATACCTACTTTTCTCACAGAATGTTCTCTATGGAAATATTATATAATCAAAGTTCGTACTAATATCGTTAGATGGCGCTGGCAATAAATTGTTCTTTTGACCATAGATTATCATTTTATTAAACTTTATATTATCTATGATTCATCAATGACCTCAAATGACATAATGTGATATTGCAAATTGACAGTTAACCTATTTGTACCCTAATTTGTACATTTACTAATCACTCTAATCTGTAATAGTAATAAATTTAATGAACGAAACAAACAAAATGAGAAGATGGAACCCAATAATGAGTTATGTGTAACAGACAAATTGAAAAATGCAAAGGAAACCGTTCCAAGTAAAATGATCAAATTGGACAGGAAGTTTTTTAACATACCGTGTTATAACTTGGCAGTTTGTTTGCTAGGAAAAGTTTTAGTGAGGCAATTAGAGGACGGTACATTTTTAAGAGCTCGAATCGTAGAAACAGAATGCTATTTAGGTGGAGAAGATAAAGCATCACACTCTTACAATGGAAGGAGAACACCTGGAAATGAGCCCATGTACATGGAAGCAGGCACCATATATGTTTATATGACTTATGGAATGTATTTTTGTATGAATATTTCTAGTACTGAGCCGGGAGCTGCCGTACTTTTAAGAGCATTAGACCCCATAGAAGGATTTGAAAAGATGGAAGAATTAAGAGCAACTAATAGAAAAAGGAAAAGGAATTCTAACGGAATTTCAAAAATTGGCACAAAAGATTTATGTAATGGCCCATCCAAGTTATGTATGACTTTCTGTATAACAAAGGACATATTTAATAAGGTGAATATATGTGATTCGGATCTTCTGTGGGTAGAAGATTTTGGTTTTAATAAAGAAATTAAGGTGGTGAAAACATCTAGGATAGGCATCGAATCTGCTGGAAAGGAATGGGCTATGAAACCACTGCGATTTTATATTTTTGGAAATAAAAGTGTAAGTAAGAGAGATAAAACTGCAGAGGTATTATTGAATCACTTAAATGCATAAAAACTTTATTGGATTGTGCATATCGTTGTCAGTTTTCAGTGTTAGCTCAGCAGTATAATTGGTTGTCTAATTAACGCAGTAAATATTATATTCATCATAACATAACCTAATATAGTTGTTAACCATAGATTAGAGAAGGTTTAACTAATAAAATAAGGGAATTGCTAACGAGTAGTTGTATGTATTTTTATTTTTTTAATAAATAATGGACAAAACGAATAGAGTTTCGGTTAAACGTGTAAATCCAAATCCCCTATTTACGAAATGGTTGACAGAATGGCGAGACGAGGCTTTGGAGCGGGGTTCAAAACTCTATAACACATTCAATTTTGCTTTAAAAAATCTTAGTAAATACCCACTACCTTTAAACAGTGGACAAGATTGCAAAATACTAAAGGGATTTGGTAAAAAACTCTGTCAAATGTTGGATAATAAATTACAAGAGAGTAGAAGCAATTATGGTTCCAAAGGTTTCGGCAAAGCTAATCGTGAATATATTCCAGCATATAAATCTGGTGCATATGCTATCCTCTTGACACTTTACAATAAAAGCTTAGAGCAACATTATCAAGGGTATTTAACAAAAACTGAAATTATTGAATTAGGCCAGCATATGTGTGATAAATCTTTTACAAAACCAAATCCTGGCTCATATTACACTTGTTGGTCATCAATGAAAATACTTTTGAGTAAAAATTTGGTAACAAAAACTGGTTCGCCAGCTAGGTATTCCTTGACAGAAGAAGGTAGAATGTTAGGGACTAAATTAAGTGCCATTGGTAATAAAGATGATAACACTAACCGTTCAGCAGAGGAAAAGAACATCATTACAATTTCTAGAAACAGTGAAATTAATAAACTACCTATCAATAAAACTGATAGTATAGAAGCAGATACTGTATTCTTTACTCCCAAATCTTTTGACATAGTCCTTTTGGTGGATTGTAAAGAAACCCTTGGGTAAGCTAAGTATGTGATCCTTATTTTATTTATTTATTTATGCCAGAATAAGTACAAAAAAAATCTGAACTGCTACTGAGGTGTCTACATATCACCTGTGCGTAGCATTCAGCTTAATACAATTGAATTAAATTACAACACCAACTTATAATAGTATTAACCAGATAAATTACTGTCATAGATCTAAGACCCAGCAAACATATATTTATATAATTTTCTGTGTTATAATGAATATTTTTTAACTTTTCTTAGGAGCATAAATGTAGAAAATGATGATGTGATAAACAATTTAAAAGCAATGGGAGTAAACTTTGAAGTGCGCCACTTAAAGGTTGGCGATTATGCATGGATCTGTCGAGAAAGAAAGAGCAAAAAGGAACTGATACTGCCTTATATTATTGAAAGAAAAAGATTAGATGACCTCGGATGTAGTATTAAAGATGGTAGATTTCACGAACAAAAATTCAGATTGCGGCGTTGCGGTCTCGAAAATGTCATCTATTTAATAGAAAGCTTGGAATCAACATGTCATTTGAGTCTCCCCACAACTTCCTTATATCAGGCAGTAGCGAATACTTTAATTCAAGAACGATTTTCTGTTAAATTTACAAATAGTAGTTTTGGTTCTCTTCGTTATTTAGCGTCTATGACGAAAACCTTAACGGAACTTTTTCAGGTATGTTTGCATTTCATTCAAATTCAAATTCAAATTCAATTTATTCCTCAAAATACAATATATATTTCTAATAAATTTTTTATTTTTCAATTTCTTTAAAGGATAAAACATTAATGAGTTCTCCAAGAGAGACAATTAAGGAGTTGGATTTTAACGATGATCTCATGCCATTAATGTGGTTTCAAGAATTTCATAAATGTTCCCAAAAGAGAATGGTATGTTCACATCAAGAAAAATTTGAAATGCTTTCTTTTAATTGAAAATTTTTACAGGACCATACAATGAAAGAAATGTTCATTTGTCAGCTGTTGCAAATAAAAGGAATATCGATAGATAAAGCATTAAGTATTGTGGAAAGGTATCCTACACCTAAATGTTTGAAAAGTGCCTATCTGAAATGTGAGCATAGTTCCTCTAAGAGAGAAAAAATGCTCACAGCAATACAATACGGAAAATTAAAAAAAAATATCGGACCTACTTTAAGTAAAACACTTTATTTGTTATACACCAACAAACTGTTCAGCTAAAAATTAATTATTAAATAAAAAATTATTATTATTCGTAGGCAACCTTCCTTTCTCACTTGTGATACTGGGTCATCTACACATTTTTTTTGCGAAATGCCACTTTTGTTATGCAACCCGCTAGGAGTATTGTTACTTAAGGATTACTAGCGCCATCTCCTAATTAGTTGAAAGAAACTGCTGTGAATCATCTATGAAAAACGTTTTCTTCATCTATGATTTTTTGTGTGAAATACAATAGTAGGTCATATGTATGCAAGAAATGATAGTTCATTTGTTCATTAAAACAATAGTTGTAATTGAAGTATGGAAGTATTGAGGTTAACCGTTAACCTTATACTTATTGTTGACAGCGTATAACACGTAATTATTAATGTTTATTATATTTAATTAATTTTCGAGATAAAATCTGTTTTATTTAGTGTAATGGAAGTGCTAGCGTGCGTTACTTTAAACATTTCTGTGATAGTTAAAAATTAATTATTACGTTACATTATGGACTCCACTTTGAACGACTTTTTTGATGAAATAAACAAAATTACTCCTGCCAAAAAGAAGGAATGTGGTATGTGGTATTTGTCAGCTAAAATATTCAGTAATTAGTTGGTAATTATAAAATTACAGTTTGGCAAGAATGTTTTGATGAAAGTAGTGGTTATGCATACTACTGGAATACAACAACCAACGAAGTAACTTGGGAGATGCCAGATACTTATAGATTGTGGAAAGAAGAAGGAAGTAAAGCCTCGTTGAATTTGTTTATACCACCGCAAACATCGTCGAAGATACAAAAGAGCTTAAAAATTTATAAGATACCAGAATGCAAAGACTTGTCTATACAAAAAAATAAGAACAGTGATTTAAATTACAGAAAGAAAGAGGTAGAAGTTGACGAAATAAGACCATCTCTTGAGAGAAAGTAAGTAAAAAGAAATAAGAAAAAAATAAAAAAAATTGAAGAAATATTTGCAGGAAGGTGATGCTAGTGCCCTCATACAAATTTGAATCAGAATCTGAAGAAGATTGTTCTGACAATAGCAAGGTACACAAGGTTCTTTTAAAGTCATTACATTATACCAGAGATACATTATTGATGATAAATAAAAATGATCTTATACTTTATGAAGCTTAAAGTTTTCAAGCTGAAAAGGTTTTTTGTAATTTATATGATGATCAGTCTGTTAGAGTTCTCCTTTATTTAAATTTTACAGAGAATTCACAGATTCTGAAGCCACTTATGTGATTTTCTTATAGAATTTTAATAGGTGTGTCTTCTTCTTTCTTTCTTTTAAGGATTCCAATTGTGAAGGTGGGATAGACACTGACGATAAGATATCAGAGGAATGCATGGATGAGAAGAGTGAGACTGATATTGTAGCTGAAGAATCAAAAAGTAAAGCATCCACAGAGTTGTGTGTTGAAATTGATGGGAAAACGGAAAAAAGTCGAATTACGCATCATAATGACATAAAAAAGAAATCAGAAACGGAGGAATTCTCACTGGTGGCCGGATACGGAAATTCTGACGAAGACGATGAAGTGGGAGAGGTAGAAACAACAACAAACCAATACGAAAAAGATAACAACACTAAGACGACCGATTGCAGGCAGTTTATTGAAAAAGAAAGAACTGATCAGCAAGGATTCCAAGTGATAGCAGAAAACATTTTTTACCAAAGAAAGAAAAAGATTAATCTTGAATATACTGCCACAAAAAAGAGCACTTGCTTATCAAAAAGTAATAATGAATATGCAGGACTTGGATACAATGATTCAAATAAAGGTTTATGCTGTCTAAAGAAAAAGTATATGGGATTTAAAAGAGGTGGTATTCTATTTGTCAACTCTGATATCTTTTCGGATAGTAATCTCGAGAGAGTTGATGAAAATAATAGTATTTGTGAAGAAGAAAAAAAGCCTAAATCAAAGATGCTTCAAGGCATTGAAGAAACTTCACAGATGTTGTCGGAAAAATTGAAATTTCTTAGCGAGGGACGTGAACCAACTTCTGCAGTTCAGACACTCTTTATACAGATGCAGGCATGATTTCTAAATTTTACGGTTCAGTTCCTTTTTTTTATTTTTTACATTGTAGACTTTAAATGCTGCTTTGAAAGCAAACAGTTTAAGTCCGAAATACTTGTCCAATTGGCTTCAGAATACGTGCTCGGAATTGGTCATGTTGGAGCAGAGCGCGGCTCCTACCGGCTGGTCATTGCAGTGGGACAGGTACGATTTTTTCATCAGTTCAAATTATGTAAATTCACCTGTATAAATCACCCCTTTTCCTCCTCAACTAAAAGTCTTCAATCTTGCTGTTGACGACCTAACAAAACTGCCTTCCAGTCGATTCCATAATATTGACAAAAAAAAATACAAGTTGTATAAATATAAGGTAAGATTGAATTATTCTTTTATTATATTATATATTCAGTTATTCAGGCCACTACTTGATCGTTATTGTTATTTTTTCAATTAAAGGTTCTTATAGATACCACTTTAAACGTTGCATATAAATATTTAAACGAAATGACTACTTTTAAAAAAGAAAGTGATACTGTTATCTGTATGTTTAGGACCACAAGTACCTAATTGAGAATAGAACGAGCGAACCTCTGGAGGGATTGCATTCACGATACAAGAAGAACTAATCTTTATTACTTTATAATACTTAAATGAGTATGCTTTTATGTGCGTAATCTATAGGTATAGTATTAAATTGCAAGAGTTTGTACGACTTCTTGATAACGGAATCTGATATACATATTTATTTATAATTTAAAACCGTAATTATAAATAGAAATAATTCCCTGGTGTAAAGAGAATGATTCAAACTAGTATATAAATATATTTTTTAAGTTTCATCAAACGTTTGCCAATTCATAGTATCTTTTAATCTTATTATCGAATGTTTTAGATCGAACAAACGTTACTTTTATTACAACCGGAAAACAGGCGAAAATCAGTGGGAATACCCTCAACCAAACTTGACCGGAACCGACGAGGCAATGGATATCTGTACAACTCCGCCTCCTCCATCCGAAGAGATATTCGACGAGCAGTGTGTATTACCTCACGATCGGTCAGTATCTTCTGTTAGACTATCAATCATGCCGCCTCCTCCGCCGACGATTTCGAAGCTCAATTCACCATCTCCGCCTCCACCGCCTTATATCAGTCAATGTGATAAGGCGAACGACAAAAGTAATTTACAAAATGTTCCTTTTGAACATTTATTTATTTATTATTAATTTACACGGAAGAACTCCCATATAGCACGATAATTCATATAGATGTATTTATTTATATTTATAAAATAGTATAATTTCGTTGTTTACAGCAACAGAAAATAAAGAATGGAATAGAAGTGTGGCAGAGCCCTTACCACCGGGGATAGACTTTCCGGAAATCTTGAAAGCTACTCAATCAGCAATCAATATGCATTCGGTAAAATATTTATTTAGTTTTACAATTGTGGGTTGCTTTTCATTAAAAAACTATGTACTTTACAGAACAATCGATCTAAAATGTCGGATGTTTTGGGACAAGAACTTAACTCTTTTTACTCCGACATTGCAGCTTTAGAAGGTCAAGTAAATGTACCGGAGCCATCACCTCAAACCAGTGATTTGTGTGAAATTGATGAATCAGAAGAGGTACCAAAGCGAAAGAAAAGAAAGGTATATAATTCTTACAGAAGCCACTTTCCTTTAATTGTATATGTTATGTTCAAAGACTGATGAAAATGCTGAACGAAAAAAAAAAAAAAAGCAGTTTACACCTCGTGGCCACTGTTAACATTTACATGACATGTCCACTCTTATTAAAAAGGCGCGCGACGCGCATAATACAAATTTCACGATGTGGATTTTTTATAGTGAAGACGCGTTGTGAGCCGTTTTCAGTCTTAGAGCACACATTTATACAAATGCTAATTTCAGGTAAAAATTGCTGAAGGATTATCATTAAAGAAAAGAGGAGTTTCTAAATTAGTTGAAAAGTGGAAAAACGTCCAAAAGCACTTAAATTATGGTAATCAATAAAATTTGTTTTATGAAAATGGCTTTATTAATTTTAATCCCATTTCTTTTTCATGAAAAATAACACTTTAATTTTTAATGTATCATGCAACAAGTGCAGAAGCAGTGCTTGATTCATATTTCCAATTAGGTGCAAGGACACCTTTTGTCTTGTAGTATCTGGCCAAACGATGTATTCTCGATTCGACTAAAATTAAGCGAAACTTGCTGTCCTTATCTTTCCTATTTCTCTCCAAATGTTTTCGAATAGCCACAGCTTTCTTAATAAGGTAATACAAATCTTCTGGTAGATCAGGAGCTAACCCCATTGATTTCATAATACGCAAAATTTTGTTTCCCGTCACAAAACGTACTTGTGCTACTCCATGAGAGTCTCTTAAAATGACGCCTGCAATAACAAAAGTGTGAATATAATTGGTTTATGACAGGTACATCAAGTACTATATGTTATACTCACCAATTTGAGAAGGGGTAAGTCCTTTCTTTCCTAGTTTATAAATGTGATCTTTTACATCTTCCGGGGCTAACTTTAACCACGTTGGGACACTTCTACGATATGGCAAAGCCGACTGAGCCAGGCCTTTCCTAAAAAAGAAATCGTACCTTTAAGCCATGCCGACATATAACCTTATTTTTAAGAACATTGACAATAAAAAATTTGCAAAGTGTTTTTGTGAAATATTTAGAGGGAAGCAAACCAAAACTTACCCAGGTGCATGCATGCGCCCCATTTTTATTCAGTTTTAACTGTTTTTTATATATTATATTTTTAAAATTGATCAATTTAGCGTGTAACTATGACACCTTCGACAATTAAAGAAATGAACCATAGAATAGAGATTAGTGAACTGACTGTAAACCATAGACAAAATAGATCGGGAGCTTTAAATTTTGAACGATTGTGCTGCCCACTGTAGCAAATGTCAAAAAGGTCTACGGGACGCAGCTACTATGTGCTACTAAAATATAGGACATTGTCCTTTTTTTGGTGCCATCTAACAATCAATAGAATATTAACACATGGCGGAAAATTTGAAATTTCTAGCACCGCATGGGGGTTGTTCCTTTTCTTTATTTTTTGTTAAAAAAAAAACAAAAGTAAAGTATGTTTTTTTATTATAATTAAAAAAGGAATACTTAAAATTATTACAATTTAAAACAAAGGACAAAGGAAAATACAAACAAAATTGAAAACTATTTAAACATAAACATGAAAGAATAAACTGATGATCCTATACGAACTATAAAATACTAAAATATAAATAATACCTAATGAGGGTAAAACCTGTTTTTTTTTTTTATCAAGATATACTTTTTTGAGACATATTACTATTCATCACAGAGGTGAAAGTTGACTAAATGGGCCAGCTACTCTTGCTTGGTATAATCTAAAAATATTTTAACAGTATTTTGAACTGCAAGTATGTAATGCATATTATTATTTACTAATCCAGCTACTTTAATAGCACTATATAATTCTTTAGTTCGATCGCAACTGATATATGGTTCTCTAATATGGTCCCCATACACAGCAACTGATTCTAATAGATTGGAACATATACAACACAGATTTTTTAAATTAATTTCTTTTAAAATGGGTAGAACAATACATAGATTTTCTCATGATTATTCAGAAATTGCTGTTGAACTTAGAATCTGTACATTGAATAGTTTTAGGCAATATTCTGATTTACTATTTCTGTTTAAGATTTTACACGGATTAGTTGATTCCAATTTCTTGTTATCAATGATAAAGTTTAAAGTTCCTACTAGGATTTTAAGAGATACGTCCCAATTCTTATTACCAGTTATTAATAATAAATTAATTGAGCTATCATCGTTATTTAGATCCATGAAAATTTGTAATGATAGACGTGATATTCCGGATATTATGGATACTAGGTCTATTCACTTATTTAAAAGAGAATTACGTAAATCTATTTTTATTTATCTTTGAAGATATATTATAATGAAGTTTTTTTTGTTTTTTTTTTTTTTTTTTGTTTGTTTTGTTTGATGCCAGCTACTTGATGCATCTCCTACATTGTAATTATTTTATTTTATAAAGGACTATTAAGTCCGTTGATATGTTAAATAAATAAATAAATAAATAAAAAAACGGGAACACACCACTTTTAGCTTTATCAACCAATCGACGAATGCACAATGTTCGTTTATTCTTCTTACAAGAGTTTTAACGTTCTTATACGTTTTTAACACTTGCACATTAAATAGACACAACGGAGAATTTATTACACATTTTAAAAACTTTAAGTATGCTAATCATTTCTTAATTCACATTTTCACATTGTACAACATAAATATTTTGCTTTGAGCGTCTATAAATTATATGGGGAATTACTAATGACAACCAGATAAGCACGATATGCACAAATGCGCTATCTGTTGATATTACTTGTAAATGGCAATTTTCGGATTATTGGTTGCTACTAATGTACTAATGTTTTAGCTTCCGAAGCTAATTAAAATGACTACTTTTTGACATTTGCTACAGGGGGCAGACTAGTCTCACATCCCATACACTGCCGATGGTAATCTAGACACCTGAAATGAGTGTATTATCAATGCTAAAGAATTACAGTAGAATTGAATAGAATCATAATAGAATACTATGATAGGAAATACATGACCTTGTATATTCCCTGTTGGTGTTATAAATTGTAATATAACAATTTGTGCTATTTTATTTTTTCATCGATAATTCATTATTCGCTAATAAATGCTTGTAGAAAAAAAAGGAATACACAATATACTTGAGGCCAAAGTAAAAAAAAAGGAAACACAACCGGGAAATTATGAATCTGTAACCCACTTCGCATGCGCAGTGTCTAGCCTGACATCCAAAGCTGCATGTAGTAGTGCTTTTTTATTAATTAATGATTGATTAGTTAAATGTGTAATGCTGTGTTATTTTTTTTTAATTTTTATTAATGTTCCATAATTCTCAAAATTACGTGATGATATTTTTCGTTTTTTAGCAACTTTTACCTGAAGAATGAATAAAGTTAATTGAAAAGAACATGTCAAAATTGAACAATAATTGCGGAAGCCGAAGTGTATCATCTGCAAGTTGTAGTAGTGTGTTATCTGATTTAGATGAGACGATACTAAACAGTGGAGGCGAAGATTCAATTGCAACTAGACGTGTAAGGCCGTTGTCGTCCACTCAATCTCAAAGGGCTAAGCGAATTCGCTTTTACCATAATGGCAATAAATACTTTTCCGGGGTTGTAATACCTGTAGCTGCAGAACGTTATAGATCTTTTGAAAGCCTTATAAACGATTTAACTAACGTTTTGATGAAGTATGTTACATTACCTTGTGGTGTTCGAACTATTTATTCTACAAATGGACAAAAAGTGAGGAGCATGTTTTTTGTTAGCTTTCTTCTATTAGATTATGTTGCACCTTTATTTAGGTTTCTTCCTTGGAAGATTTGGAAGATGGTAAAGATTATATTTGTTGTGGACAAGGAGAGACTTTTAAACGAATGGAATACAACAGCAGTAGCAGAAAGGAGTCGGGTAAACTCAAAAGACTATCAAACACAAGATTTTCTTCAAATTCAATTCTGGTACCTAAAATTGTACCACCAAATTGTGTCAGGCCTAGAATCATCACAATTATTAGAAATGGACTGAAACCAAGAAAAGTAAGACTATGGAAACGTAGATAAATAGGAAATGGTTATGATTTTTAATTATCCAGGTAATCAGACTATTACTTAATAAGCGTAATGCCTCCAGCATGGATCAAGCACTGAGTGCTTTGACAGAAGCGGCCCAGTTAGATTCTGGTGCTGTAAGGAAAGTTTTTACATTATCTGGACAGACAGTGAACAGATTGGAACAGTTTTTTGAAGAGGAGGATATTTTTTTTGTATATGGTAATGAAAGATATTCTCAGGATAATTTCCAACTGGATTTTGAAGAGAGCAAAATAATTCAAAAACTAAAGAAAACACCTAACTCTAAAAATGGGTAAGAAAAAGACTACACATAAAGAATTGATGAAATAACAGATTATTTATTTTTTGTAAGAATTGGAAGAAAACCAGGTTTACCTAAGAAACAACTCAATAGAACATATGATTCTGAAGACAACCCCTTTTTACAGTCGAACAAAGACATTTATTCTGAACTTCCCTCCTCAATAAAACATAGATATTCAGTTGGACGAATAATCGGAGATGGTAAGATTTTATTTATATGTTTTACATTCATAATATAATAATAATAATAATAATAATAATAATAAATAATCTTTCCGCAGGTAATTTTGCAATAGTTAGACAATGTATTAACAAGGAAACAAACAAAATGTATGCCTTAAAAATAATAGATAAATCAAGATGTAGGGGGAAGGTAACAACATGGAGTATGAACAATTATTTATTAGGAATTGTTATTAATGGAGGGGTAATTTTTTTAGGAGGATATGATATACAACGAAGTTAAGGTAATGAAAAAGCTAAATCATCCAAATATAATGGGTCTGATTTCGGATCAAGATACAAAAACAATGCTGTATTTAGTATGCGAATTTGTTGACGGTAAGAAATTCGCTGATGAGTATGTTACATACATCATTTGCTGTAATTCATTATTTCGATTATTTAGGTGGAGACCTGTTTGATACCATCACAGAACAACAGAAATTTTCAGAAGACCAAGCCGCTTTAATGATTCAACACTTGACGTCGGCTCTTGCATATTTGCACAATCTTAATATAGTTCATAGAGATGTTAAACCAGAGAACCTTTTGGTAAAGTAAATTACGATAATAATGTCAGGTTTTCTGTTTCTTTGTAAATTGAATATAATCTGTTTTGTTTAAAATCAAAATTTACTTTTTGCTGGTATTGTACACGTTTCTTTTTTATAGGTAAAAAAGGAAAAAGGAAAAATAGTATTGTTAAAATTGGGCGACTTCGGTCTGGCGTGCCAAGTTACAGGACCATTGTATACTGTTTGCGGAACTCCAACTTACGTGGCACCGGAAATTTTAGCCGAGTCAGGCTACGGTCTTAAGGTACGGTATTAATTAAACGGACGAAAATCTGAAATATGTATTATATTGTTTGTTTATTACACTTTATATTTGCAAAGCAAAAGCTTCCCGCATGATTCGACCAATTTTGTTAAAAACTCTGCAATTGTAAGTTGTATGTTCTTTACCAAAAGTAGTTAGCTAACTACAATCCAAAACAATCATAGGTTTTTGAATAACATTTGTAGAAATATTTAAAAGTTATAAAGTATTTTGCATTTATTACAGAGAATAGAGTAAACAACACATAGGTTTAATTGGTTTTAATATTGTACGAATGAATAAATTTTCAAAATATTTATATACATTTCATCGACAGATCGACATTTGGGCAGCAGGTGTAATATTGTACGTTTTACTGTGTGGTTATCCGCCCTTTATAAGTGAAGACAACGATCAAGAGAAATTGTTCGATTGCATTCTGTGCGGCCAGTATGAATTTTCTGAAGAGTACTGGCAAAACGTTTCATTCATGGCAAAAGAGCTGATCAGTAACATGTTACAGTTAGATCAAGGCCTGCGCTTTTCCGCCGAAGATGTATTAGATCATCCATGGCTTAGATCGATACGAGAAAACGACGATGATGATGACGACGTTGTCGTTGATAGTTCATAAAAGATCGAGTCTCTAAATATTTGTCAATTTTTGGAGAAATAAATCAGTAACAGATGGTGGCACAGTCAAATCGTCGAAAGGAAATAAACATTTGTATTGCGTTTATTTAGTTAATTAATTAATTTATTATTTTCGATGTTTCGAGTAAAACTACTGCTAGACTCTTTTCTTTTATACGTATTTTCATTCCTGTATTGTACCAGTACGCAAGAGACAAATTCGGTTTTTTATTATTTATTTCTTTTATTTAAAACATAACAAGACCAATGCACTTTCGTAGATCACTCACAACGCGTTCTAAATTGTTACAGAAGAAAAATAACACCGCTCGTTTTATATTATCAAGTTAAAAAAACCGTAGCAGCTTAAATGCGAAAAAAAAAGAAACAACTTATTAGCAGTATTATTCGTGTAATCGCGAATTGATGATCGATTTCATAAATGTACCATTATATTTACTTATTTTTCGGTAGTAGAATTATTGTAATCTTCAGTAGGTATATTTGTAATAGAAACAGTAATATTTTTTATAACGTCGTGCTTTGTAATAACTCCTGATTAAATAAGGAATTAATTGAATAAATTGGTCAGCTTATGAAAGCTCTTTTAAATGTATTAACACATTACATCTATAGAAGTATAGTATCGGGCATAAATTTTTCAGTTGTTTACCAAATGATTAAAAATTTTCAGCCTTATTCATAGTCAACGGTTTAGTTTAGAATCTGGGCAAGAAACAAATAAGTATACATTGATAAAATCGATCTTGACGTACCGCAAATTAAATATTTAAACAAAATAACTATAATAATGTGTAGCAAAAGTTGAAAAACTTATTCTTTCAGGAACTGGATAATGGGTTGCCTATAGTACGTTTCATAAAGCTAGTTTTAAGATTAATGATTTAAATCTTGCAACTACTTTATGATTTGTTACTTATTTCAAGACAAACTCTTCATGGTATGTCGATGAATTCTTAAGTAGTGAGATCAAAATAGTCGTCAACTGGCTTTTCTTTCTCATTAAACTGTTCCTTTGGCTGCTAACAGGACCAGTACCTGTAAAGAGAAAAGGAAAAAAAAACATTAGTTGAAACAATTTTTTTAATGACTATAAAAACAGAAAGGTGTTCTTGACCACTTGGCCTTGACAACGAATAACCGCAGTCGTTTATTTATAACTTGACGAGAATAAAGAGATAAGACAACCACAATGGCATCTCAATCTTTCTTACATACAGGGCGCATTTTTATGCACTACCACAATTCGTTTTCTTCTAGACACCCTGCAGAAAAACCCTAGTAGTATTTAATTGGTTTATAATTTCATAAGGGTATTTATTTAACAATTTAAACAAATACTCCTTTGAAAATATCTATATACCATTTAAATACTATTAAAAATCAATAAAAACATTAAACAGTAGAAGTTAATTAGTGATAAAATAAGAAAATGAACAAAATTTAAGAAATGACAAAGATTTTTATACTTAATATGTAATGACAAAAAATTTCTTACCACTCTTACATTTTGTCTCCTTGACCCCTTTCTTCCAGGTTAAAGCTAGCTCTGCTCTTTTGTCCATTCTAAGTTCGTTTTGTAGTTGCCCAAATGAATGCCTGTTGAAATAATTAAATATTAGCTACTATTATTATCTGAATTTGCTTAGACAATAATTAGTACATTACTAAGACAGAAAATAATGAGAAGTTCCTTACGTCTTATTCAAATCAACTCCAACATTCCTTCCTGGACTCCTCTTCTCTTTGTTGGCTCCAGGTCTTTGTCGTTTTGTCCTTTCAAAAGAAGACCTGTTGAAAATCAATGATGATATGTATTTTCTTTATAATAACATTAAAGTTAAACAATCAAATATGTATATAAAATTAAGTTACTGAAAGAGAGATTATTTATAATTATTTATTTTAGAACTAAAGTATTCCTGAGTTTCCGTTTTATATATATAAAATACTATAAGATAATTTCCATTTTAAACTATTTACTTTACTGGCTACTGCCTCCTATTCTCGTATTAACTTAACCTATAAACACTCATCATTTGAATTTTCAAAATTTACCGCTTAGACTTAGACCATAGATTGCTACATTCAGTAAGAGTCCATCATTCATCAGTCATGCGCATTAGCGGCGGTTCGTGTTGAGAATTATTTGGAGTCGCCTCCCTCTTTTTAGCGCGTCGTCTTAACGGTTTTTCAGCCATATTGCAATTTGTGGACTCTCATCTTCGTTTACTAACAAAAAAGCAGTGTAATTAATGTTTCATTCAAATTTAGAAAATAAAGCAAAATGCCACCACGTTTGAAGCATATTGAAGTTGAAAACTTTAAGTCCTACGGCGGTCATCGAGTGATTGGACCCTTTAAACCATTTAATGCAGTACTAGGACCCAATGGATCCGGTAATTTGTTGTGTTATTTTGTTATTTATGTTAGGTAAATTGGATTTATTTCAGGAAAGTCAAATTTTATGGACGCTATAAGTTTTGTAATGGGTGAAAAGACTCAAAGTTTGCGTGTCAGAAGGCTTAGTGATCTAATTCACGGAGCCTCCATTGGTAGACCTGTTTCACGAAGGTATTTCAGTTACTAAATTAGAGTTTGTTATAACAACTGCTAATTGTATGTTTGTTTTAGTGCTTCTGTGACGGCTGTTTCTTCTTTAGAAGTCCGGATGCTTTTTGACGTGCTACATTTCGGACCCTCAGCTATTTCGAGGGCCGCCATGTTCGCTACGAATAATGCCCTCGTCAGTGAAACCGCGACGTTCCTCTTGTGCTTTTAATTATAACACATAATAATGTTGGTTGATAACATGGAGGACATTTCCCAACAAGAATCTTCTCAATCGTCTTCAACAAATGCCAGTAGCACTATGCAACAGTACGAGAGGGAAGCAACGTATGAAATAACTAAATATCTTTCAATTAATACAATAATTGTATTTTATTTTAATTTCAGAATACAGATTGACTACAGTCAGTTGTCCTATCACCTGAAGGAACTGGAAGAAAAAGATGAAATTAAAAAAATGGCTGATAAACTACTGAATTCTATAGAGCCTTCATGACACTTTAATGAAGATACAAGCACCTAATATGAAGGTAAGAAAATAAAAATAACATTTATATTACATATCAATTTAGTTATTTTAGTTATTACATGTTTGTTTGCCATTATAATGGCTACAGCTGAGCATCATGTTTCGATGCTACGTGTTGAAAGTAGAACAGGTCAAAACTCAAAAGATGATGCTTGAACAGGATCATAAATGGCATACAAATAAATATCTCAAATTGCTGTAGGTATATCCAAATTTTGACCAAAGGGTGCATAGCCATCCCCACGAATGATTTAAATATTACTATTATTGTTAAAAAATTATAATTTTGTCTCTCTGCTATTTTCTTAGGTATAAACACAAAATTTTAACAATGCTGTCTAACCATGACGCAGACAACTACTGAGTATGCAAATTTTGGCCAAAGGGTGCATAGTCATCCCCACGAATGATTTAAATATTATTATTATTGTTAAAAAATTATATTTTTGTATCTCTGCTATTTTCCTAGATATAAACACAAAATTTTAACAAAGTTGTCTCACCATAATGCAGACAACTTCTGAGTATGCAAATTTTGGCCAAAGGGTGCATAGCCATCCCCACGAATGATTTAAATATTACTATTGTAAAAAAAATATATATTTGTATCTCTGCTATTTTCCTAGATATAAACACAAAATTTTAACAAAGTTGTCTCACCATAATGCAGACAACTACTGAGTATGCAAATTTTGGCCAAAGGGTGCATATCCATCCCCACGAATAATTTTGTGGGTTTTGTTTTTATTAAAATACAAAGAGGAACTTTAGTAGTAATTTCTTTTTTTTGTAATAATTTTCTTGTAGGTAATTCTATTAATACAAATGTTATTTTATAATTGATAAAAAAACAATAATTATTATTTAATTAAAGTGGCAGTCTTTTATTTATCCCTAAAGCCAGTGTTTAAAAAAAATAAGTGCTGATAAGTAATTATATTTCGAACAATTTTTAAATTCGAAATATAATTTTTATTAAATATAATTATATTAAAATCAAAGTTGGTAATGGAAAAATCAACAACTTGCTTCTGCGCGTTAGTAACCACTTACATTTCGGAGCCATTTTGAAAGGATTTTGAATATGTATCTACCTGGTAATTGTTGAAAGTGAATTTTTCCGGTTAGAGGTAAAAAATTTTTCTGGAACTATTACAATTATCAAAATCTTTTCCTAAAATAACGTGGATTACTTTGTGTTTATTAGTTTTTTCAGTAATTAATTGTTTTACGAGATATTTTGATAGCACCTCCTCCTCAGCAAGCAATTTCTTACTAATTTTTCAAAAAATAGTTTTGTTTTGGGCCTATTTCTGAAAACAAGCGACTTGTCTTTAAATTTAGAAGTGAATAGGGCATTTTTGTATTTTGTTGAAGAAAGTGATTGTTGTGAGATATTAGAAAATATATTGGTGGCATGGGCCCCCCCTCGTTACTACTATCCAATCGTTTTAATCTATAAATTCGAGCAATTTAATAATATTGGAATGAATTTTGGTAAAACTATAGTATCGCGGCTTCTACTAAAAATGGAAAAATATTGATTTTCTTTCTGCAAAATGGCTGTAGTTTAGTGTAAATATCAATAAAATGTGGGCGGAAAGTGGTATTTTTAACGGTTTATTGATAAAAACGGGAAAAAACTACTAAAAAGGCGACTAAAAACATACGTGATTTTAGTAAAAATTCGACGTTGTCTGGTGTAAAATTTGTGTGCACATTGTAAAACATTATGGATAGGAAGTTAACAAAGTGTTCGGAAGGTGTAAATAGGTGAATAAACACGAAAAAAGGTGGATTTTTTGGATTTTCAACATAAACAGATTTAGAGGTTAGCTACTCAATGTACGCTTCGGTTTGTTATTTGTTACTGGAATCAAGACCCGAGACGATCCGAAAGTGGCCGAACCGCAGCGATGTCCGTTGCTAAATATATATAGGGTGTCCCACGACTAATTCGTGTTTGGTAAAATTTCGGTTTATTTGTCGTATCGAGCTATTAAGGTGCATGCAGGGTTTTTGCTTAGGTCAGGTTATAGTATGAAGTGGCCGCTATGATTAAAATGTTTAAAGTGCTATGCATTACCGAAAAGTGCTATGCACCACCGAAGAGTGCTATGCACCACCGAAAAGTGCTATGCACCACCAAGGGGTGTTTTGCTTAGGTTTCGGTAAGGAATGGTTATTGCTCTGATTAAAATGTTTAAAGTGCTATGCATTACCGAAAAGTGCTATGCACCACCGAAGAGTGCTATGCACCACCAAAGGGGTTTTGCTTAGGTTACGGTAAGAGGTGGTGCATAGCACTTTACACATTTTAATCAGAACAACCACCTCTTACCGTAACCTAAGCAAAACCCCTTTGGTGGTGCATAGCACTCTTCGGTGGTGCATAGCACTTTTCGGTAATGCATAGCACTTTAAACATTTTAATCAGAGCAATAACCATTCCTTACCGAAACCTAAGCAAAACACCCCTTGGTGGTGCATAGCACTTTTCGGTGGTGCATAGCACTCTTCGGTGGTGCATAGCACTTTTCGGTAATGCATAGCACTTTAAACATTTTAATCATAGCGGCCACTTCATACTATAACCTGACCTAAGCAAAAACCCTGCATGCACCTTAATAGCTCGATACGACAAATAAACCGAAATTTTACCAAACACGAATTAGTCGTGGGACACCCTATATATATTTAGCAACGGACATCGCTGCGGTTCGGCCACTTTCGGATCGTCTCGGGTCTTGATTCCAGTAACAAATAACAAACCGAAGCGTACATTGAGTAGCTAACCTCTAAATCTGTTTATGTTGAAAATCCAAAAAATCCACCTTTTTTCGTGTTTATTCACCTATTTACACCTTCCGAACACTTTGTTAACTTCCTATCCATAATGTTTTACAATGTGCACACAAATTTTACACCAGACAACGTCGAATTTTTACTAAAATCACGTATGTTTTTAGTCGCCTTTTTAGTAGTTTTTTCCCGTTTTTATCAATAAACCGTTAAAAATACCACTTTCCGCCCACATTTTATTGATATTTACACTAAACTACAGCCATTTTGCAGAAAGAAAATCAATATTTTTCCATTTTTAGTAGAAGCCGCGATACTATAGTATTACCTGAATTTTGTTGACACCGTTTTTCTTCAAGCCCAAAATTAAATCTTTGACTAACATAGACCTCAAGTAATTCAGACGAAAAGTAAGAGTAGGTATGTACTTAATGTTAAAGACAGTCTTGTTTCTGCAGTGAAATAGTTGCACTGCTTCTTTAAATGTTTCTGATAGTTTCTCGTTTTATGATGGTTTCATTTTGTTTTGGAACAAACTAATAATAACAGGTGTGATAGACCAGAGGGTAAGTTAACAAAAGCTTCGACAAATGAAACATAACCTGCTCCTGTTGATTTGGTCAGCCCCTTGCATGTTTTATTTATTTATTTATTTAAACCAGAGTTACATAAGAAACATTTACAGGTAGTTTCATGTACAATTATTAAAAAAATAAATGATACAGAAAACAATACCGCAAATCCTGCAGAGGAAAATAAAATGTCTTAATTTATTTTAATTGATGAGTTTTATTTACCATTAAAAGTATCATCTTTTTTCTTGGGGTTGTTTGAGGGCTTTTAGTGTGTGCATTTCATGTGTCCTGAAAATATAAACAAGTTTTAGTGTTGAATATTTATTTTTGTCAATAGTTTCTTCTTGAAATTGCTAACATGTTTTACAAATAATGTAAAGTATTTAGTTCCTTAATATTTACTACTTATGTCTTTCCAATTACAAGTGCAGTGCAAGTTTTTTTTCCCTTTACAGAAGAAATGAATGGAAAGTCATGACTCAGAACAATCCAGTTTGGTACAGCTACAAGCCAGACATTTCAATATCACTGACATGGCTTTATTAATATGAAATTGTTTTACTACATTAGTTCGAGCATTTCAACAATATTGTATTAAATGTTGGGACAGCATTTACTTCATCCCCAGAATAAGGTCTTCGATAAACTTGGACAGAATAGGAATGATTCCGAAGGTAGGATTACTGAAGTTTATATGTTGAACTGTTTCTTGTAGTGAAACAACTGCAGTGCTTCTTTAATTGTTTCTGGTAGTCACTTGTTTTATAATAGTTTCATTTGTCTTTGATTCGTTGTCCTAAGACATGAAAATTACATCTTCGTTAAAAGAATTTAAAAGAGGCCAGCCAAAACTTCAACAAACACAATGTAACTTGTTAGTTTCGATTTAGAGAGCCTCTTGCTTTTCTACATTGATTTTAATCATTGGTTTTATTCACCATTAACTTTGCTGGTCATTTGCAACCGGTTTGCAATCTTCTTCGTTATGGTTGTTTGATGTATGTACCTAGTGGACTCGGTCTGCAATTTATGTGTTCTGGAAAATAAAAATAAGCTTTAGTATCTAGTGTTCCAATTGTTCACCTGTGCTATTTTTTTAATAATTTCCTCTTGAAGTTGTTAAGAAACTTATGAAATGTAGTGATGAAACAACAGCTGTTTATGTTTGCTGTACCATATGTATGTATTTATGTAATACACAAGCATTCTAAAAATAGATTTCGCCACCGCCAATTTATCGATTTTCACAATTCAGTCTGTAAACAAGGCCAAGGATTCGAGGAATATTTCATCTACAAAGATACTTTTTGAAAGGGAACTGCTAATAAACTTTTATAAATAATGGTGGATATTTGAAACATACATGGACTGTTTTAAAATTAATTGAAGGAATCAGAAGGACACTGTTTTATTGGATTCTAATCCAGTATGTTCCTGTTACTAAAAGTATTATTTTTAGGAGTGTAATATGTAAGTAACGACATTAATTAAATAACTTAAACATATGTAGTAGTTTCCATTTGCCAAGTAGCAGTCGTTTCAGAAATGTTAAAAGAAAAGTTGCTAGTATTTACATATATTTATATATACTTTGTAAAAGAGCTGTTGAAACTCGTTTAAGTGAAAATAAATAAATAATAGTTACATGTTGTCGTTTATAGCGCCACTACATTTCATGTTATACATTTTTCTATGTCTCTGATATCTATGATCTCATTTATAGGTAAAGTCAGACTTTTAGGTTATCAAATTAATTGTGAGCACATGTTTTAATATTAAATTTTGTAATGTAAGTAATTAATAATGTGTTAATTCGTTTCTTTTGTCCATTTCTACAGATTTGCTAACAAATGAGAGCGAATTGAGACCAGGTATTGGAGGAGGAAAATTGTCACCAAGGTTTGATTGATAATTATATTCGCCTATTAATCTATTTATTTTAATTGTATATTTTTATTTTTCAGAATGTACTTAAGTGTTACAGTAGACTATCGAGGACCGCGAAAAAGCAGAAGAGTTCGCGGGGGTATACGGTGGGCCTCAACCTGAGTCAATTTGAAGGCAATTGATATGTACGAATGATTTCTTTTATACATAATGATTTTGTGTAATCTTCTCTTTTCTTTTTAGGGTTCCAGTTTATGTGACAAAGATAAAGATCCATTAATTAATTAGGATGTTCTTGCAGTTTCGTAACTTTATCCATCACCAGTTGTCATAAATGTATCTGAGTTGCTACTTGGAGTGCAACAGGTAAATTTTATGCAGATATTGATGCTTTCTATGTTTTATTTCTTATGCTTCGTCAATTTTTTACAATTGAAGCTTCACATTTTAATTTTTGTCCTTTTCCCTTTACAGAAGAAATGAATGGAAAGTCATGACTGAGGAGTTTGGTACAGCGTCCAGCTACAACCCCGACATTCCGATATGACTTCCACCCATCCTAATCCCTGTTCAACACCGAGGGGATGGTAACCGTGGACATCCGACGCTGGATAGATAAGGGTTTCGGTGATCACTAGTAAGGTCTAGCCGACGCCTAAAGGTTAGTCACTAATGAATGTTGTTTCGAATAGACCTGAGTGGCAAGATTTTATATTTATTTTTCGGCTCCCTAACGTGGGCCGCATTTTAATTGTTTCTATTGGGGCTATTTTATTTGGTTGGCCCCCTAACGTGGGGCTCCACTGTGTCGTTCAATTTCTGACGTTTCAGCGTTAGGGACCGCGGTGGCAGGCACGGCGCCTGTCATCTCAACCTTTGTTTCTTTTTGGGGCTTTATAATTGTGACTTATAGCTGCTGGTTAGGTCCTTAAAAAAACTTTAAATATCAATATTCATTCCATACTTAGAATTTGCTGTTATTTTTGATGGTGTAGGTTCGAAGATGGAGAACAACAAACGACGCAATGGTATGCTGTTCGCGGTCTATTTGGAATCTTGTGTTCCACATTCACTACACTACTATACACAAACACATTTATTATTTTTTATTTATTTGTATGTATTTGTACTTGCCACCCGTAGGGTCTATTTGAGTTTTTTTTAGCTGGCGTATGGAAGTGCATCGGAGAGGACAGTGCGTAGTGCGTTTTCTGGTATATTGCAATGTACCATTTTTGGCGTAACAGTGGCAGCTCGCGAATCGGTTTGAGTTTGCGGCAGGATTGTAAAAAATACTTTAAAAAATATTCTAATATAAATATACAGGGTTTTTCAAGTTGATGAGCTATTAGAAGTATATGAATTAGTAGAAAGAATTCAATTCTGAAACTTGGGCTCATTTGGTTATTGTTTATGCCGCTTCTTTTAAAAATATTTTCAAGTTCGATTTACATCCGGTTATACCGGAAGTCGATACCAACTTTGTTATTTTAAATGGAATGGTATATTTTTCACGCTGAATTCTAATAAAACGTGTAATAGTAGGTGCGATTTGAAAAAACGAAGTAATTCGTGTTTGAAGTTTTTCAATTTTAGAATTTTATTTTGAACGCCCTGTATAAATTATTTAATTAAATTTTGTCAAGGCGTTAGCACTAATATTCAGCTATTACTAGTAAAAATTTCAACACTAAGTCGTATTTTATGGAAGTTATGATTTTTTATAATTTTTTTAATAATAATTCAAAATTATTCGAAAATTTTTAAATAGAATAGGAAGTATCCATATGGATCGAAAGAGGATAAAAAAGGAATCGATTGAAAAAATAAAAAATAGTAGGTGCCATTTGAAAAAACGAAGTAATTCGTGTTTGAAGTTTTTCAATTTTAGAATTTTATTTTGAACGCCCTGTATAAATTTTTTTAATTCAATTTTGTCAAGGCGTTAGCACTAATATTCAGCTATTACTAGTAAAAATTTCAACACTAAGTCGTATTTTATGGAAGTTATGATTTTTTATAATTTTTTTAATAATAATTCAAAATTATTCGAAAATTTTTAAATAAAATAGGAAGTATCCATATGGATCGAAAGAGGATAAAAAAGGAATCGATTGAAAAAATAAAAAATAGTAGGTGCCATTTGAAAAAACGAAGTAATTCGTGTTTGAAGTTTTTCAATTTTAGAATTTTATTTTGAACGCCCTGTATAAATTATTTAATTCAATTTTGTCAAGGCGTTAGCACTAATATTCAACTATTACTAGTAAAAATTTCAACACTAAGTCGTATTTTGTGGAAGTTATGATTTTTTATAATTGCGGTTGCGGTAGCGATTTTTTTTCTATAAATTAAATTAACTCAGAAACGATCGTTATAGGTGTACAAGTTTGTTATCAAACTTACCTTAGAATTACACGTTTTATTCAAATTCAGCCTGAAAAATATACCATTCCATTTAAAATAACAAAGTTGGTATCGACTTCCGATATAACCGGATGTAAATCGAACTTGAAAATATTTTTAAAAGAAGCGGCATAAACAATAACCAAATGAGCCCAAGTTTCAGAATTGAATTCCTTCTACTAATTCATATACTTCTAATAGCCCATCAACTTGAAAAACCCTGTATATGCAAATACAAAATTTTGCATAAGTATTTAAATATCAATACATATACTTTATTGATAAATTTTTTACTGATAATTTTCCATGTGGAATATAAACAATTTACTGAACAATTCTTATGTAATTGAATATTCTGTAAAATACGAGTCAAGACGAAAAAATTATCACAAGTGTTTGGAAAAAGTATTTGTAAAATCACACAACACAAAGAAAATGTAATTAAATACTAATACAAATACATCATTTGAATTAGTATTTAAATACAAATATACTTTCATTGAAAAGTGTTTAAAATACAAATGCAAATAAAAGTACTTTTATAGTATTTTTATTTGTATTTTAAAATACTGAAATACAAGTCTAGATGGCAGTTACATCATTTGCTTACATAAAAGTTCCACAAATAAATTTGAATAATCAAATAACGTACTTATTTATATTATTTATTGTTGATTCTTTTATTTTTTAAATTTATTTGTGGAAAATCTTTTTGGGACTTTATCGCAATGGGCGTTCGTTAAGTGGGCACATACAAGTGTTCACTGGTTTATCGTCGTCGTCGTCTAGTTCGATTTCCGTCACTGTTGCCACCTTCGCAACTCATCACATACTACACTATTTTCTTTTTATTCAAATTCAATTGTACACTCTCATTCATAATACTTGCTTAAAAATTATGAATTCCACAATTAATTTAATTAAGTTCTAAAACACATACACACGTACAAACGTAAAATGAAGTAAGTATACCATCATCACCATCCCCATCTTGAGGGGGGTCACAAATTATAAGTTTTAGTACTTTACTGATCAAACTTTCTATTTTTTTCAGCATGGAAGGTAAATAAAATTTCTTACAAACAAATAGCTTTTATAAAACGATACTGACATTTTTACCAATTTTCTGTTTCAGCGTTTCCTGGTGGACCAAGGACTCTTCGACTTTTCTCTTCTAGCTTTACCTAGAAGAGAAACGATTCGAATAATACACACACACACACACACATTTTTTAATTTCGCGATTAAGTTTTTCCCCATTTAAACTTCGATTGGGTCGTTCGTTAATGGGTCGTTTCCATATAATGATATATACACTTATAATATTTAATCAATCAATCAACGATTCTCCCAATATCCAATTTTTATTCAACTGACTTAATTTTTTAACAATCAATTTTCATTTGTTAATCAACTAATTTCAACTTTTATTCAATCAATTTTCAATTTTTTTTATTTCTGAATTTATTATCAATTTAATTAATTTCGCAGTTCTCCATCTTCACATTCCACGCTTAGCTTTGTGTTAATTTCTATAATTCAACAATCAATATTTAATCATGCCGTTAGGGTTGGTGTTGTATAGATAACAGTCCGCTCGCGCCCATAGTATACTACAAAATAATTGATTTATTATATGGTAAATATCCACGAAGGCAATTCTATTCTAATTAATAAGGGTATCTACAATATATCTTCATTTCTCCATATCTCCATTTCCCAGGACAAAATAAATTCCACGCAATAATAATATATCTGTGCGGCACATCGAATTATTTGCGGTCAACAATTAATTGATCGGTTTTCGCATTTTTCGGTTGTCGTTCTTACAAACTATTGCGTACGTAAACAGAACAATAACGCTAAACGAAGCAATAATAGGTAAAAAATAAGTATATAAATTATTGAATAGTAGTAGCTTTACTATTATTCGCCCATATTTAATTCCTTACCAATAAAAGGTGAGGTATTAAGACAGGGATAACCGCATCTTTAAGCGTAAATATTCAAAAGGATAAAAGGGATTAAAGAATATTTTTTACAGGCAGGCAAGAAGCCCGCTCAGCGTTTTTTTCCTTTTGTTACAGGGTACACAATTGTTTTTACATAAGTAGGAAAAGAGTGGTTATACCGTGTGTTTATGTATTTATTACTGCGGGTTATGACTGAGAACTTGTCGTCCTCAGTATCGCGAAGGGGGATGAATGGCATTTTATACGACTAGGCAATAGAACCCCTCAGAATATAATAAAGGGTGGTGATACGGTGTTTTATGCGTGCCTTTATTTTTTAAATTCGTGTGAACGCGCCTTTATTTCTTTAAATTAGCGTAAACGCGCCTTTATTTCATAAAATAAGTGTAAACGCGCCTTTATTTCCTAAAATAAGTGTAAACGCGCCTTTATTTCGTAAAATAAATGTAAACGCGCCTAGGTTAGGTTAGGTTAGGTTAGGTTAGGTTAGGTTAGGTTAGGTTAGGTTAGGTTAGGTTAGGTTAGGTTAGGTTAGGTTAGGTTAGGTTAGGTTAGGTTAGGTTAGGTTAGGTTAGGTTAGGTTAGGTTAGGTTAGGTTAGGTTAGGTTAGGTTAGGTTAGGTTAGGTTAGGTTAGGTTAGGTTAGGTTAGGTTAGGTTAGGTTAGGTTAGGTTAGGTTAGGTTAGGTTAGGTTAGGTTAGGTTAGGTTAGGTTAGGTTAGGTTAGGTTAGGTTAGGTTAGGTTAGGTTAGGTTAGGTTAGGTTAGGTTAGGTTAGGTTAGGTTAGGTTAGGTTAGGTTAGGTTAGGTTAGGTTAGGTTAGGTTAGGTTAGGTTAGGTTAGGTTAGGTTAGGTTAGGTTAGGTTAGGTTAGGTTAGGTTAGGTTAGGTTAGGTTAGGTTAGGTTAGGTTAGGTTAGGTTAGGTTAGGTTAGGTTAGGTTAGGTTAGGTTAGGTTAGGTTAGGTTAGGTTAGGTTAGGTTAGGTTAGGTTAGGTTAGGTTAGGTTAGGTTAGGTTAGGTTAGGTTAGGTTAGGTTAGGTTAGGTTAGGTTAGGTTAGGTTAGGTTAGGTTAGGTTAGGTTAGGTTAGGTTAGGTTAGGTTAGGTTAGGTTAGGTTAGGTTAGGTTAGGTTAGGTTAGGTTAGGTTAGGTTAGGTTAGGTTAGGTTAGGTTAGGTTAGGTTAGGTTAGGTTAGGTTAGGTTAGGTTAGGTTAGGTTAGGTTAGGTTAGGTTAGGTTAGGTTAGGTTAGGTTAGGTTAGGTTAGGTTAGGTTAGGTTAGGTTAGGTTAGGTTAGGTTAGGTTAGGTTAGGTTAGGTTAGGTTAGGTTAGGTTAGGTTAGGTTAGGTTAGGTTAGGTTAGGTTAGGTTAGGTTAGGTTAGGTTAGGTTAGGTTAGGTTAGGTTAGGTTAGGTTAGGTTAGGTTAGGTTAGGTTAGGTTAGGTTAGGTTAGGTTAGGTTAGGTTAGGTTAGGTTAGGTTAGGTTAGGTTAGGTTAGGTTAGGTTAGGTTAGGTTAGGTTAGGTTAGGTTAGGTTAGGTTAGGTTAGGTTAGGTTAGGTTAGGTTAGGTTAGGTTAGGTTAGGTTAGGTTAGGTTAGGTTAGGTTAGGTTAGGTTAGGTTAGGTTAGGTTAGGTTAGGTTAGGTTAGGTTAGGTTAGGTTAGGTTAGGTTAGGTTAGGTTAGGTTAGGTTAGGTTAGGTTAGGTTAGGTTAGGTTAGGTTAGGTTAGGTTAGGTTAGGTTAGGTTAGGTTAGGTTAGGTTAGGTTAGGGTTTGGTTAGGTTAGGTTAGGTTTTGGTTAGGTTAGGTTAGGTTAGGTTAGGTTAGGTTAGGTTAGGTTAGGTTAGGTTAGGTTAGGTTAGGTTAGGTTGGTTAGGTTAGGTTAGGTTAGGTTAGGTTAGGTTTGGTTAGGTTAGGTTAGGTTAGGTTTTGGTTAGGTTAGGTTAGGTTAGGTTAGGTTAGGTTAGGTTAGGTTAGGTTGGTAGGTTAGGTTAGGTTAGGTTAGGTTAGGTTAGGTTAGGTTAGGTTAGGTTTGGTTAGGTTAGGTTAGGTTAGGTTAGGTTAGGTTAGGGGTTTGGTTAGGTTAGGTTAGGTTAGGTTAGGTTAGGTTAGGTTAGGTTAGGTTAGGTTAGGTTAGGTTAGGTTTGGTTAGGGGTTTGGTTGGTTAGGTTAGGTTAGGTTTGGTTAGGTTGGTTAGGTTAGGGTTAGGTTAGGTTAGGTTGGTTGGTTAGGTTAGGGGTTGGTTAGGTTAGGTTAGGTTA